>CM052706.1:33790432-33856554 GCA_028551405.1 Uromys caudimaculatus | reverse complement strand
AGGTGACAGCAGATACTGGCAAGGATGTAGAGAAAGAGGAACACTCCTCCATTGCTGGTGGGATTGCAAGCTGGTACAACCACTCTGGAAATCAGTTTGGCAGACCCTCAGAAAAATGGACATAATACTACCTGAGGATCCAGCTATACCACTCCTGAGCATATACCCAGAAGATGCTCCAACATGTAATAAAGACACATGCTCCACTATGTTCATAGCAGCCATATTTATAATAGTCAGAAGCTGGAAAGAACCCAGATGTCCCTCAATAGAGGAATGGATATAGAAAGTGTGGTACATTTACACAATGGAATAATACTACTCAGCTATTAAAAATAATGACTTCATGAAATTCGCAGGCAAATGGATGGAACTCGAAAATATCATCCTGAGCGAGGTAACTCAGTCACAAAAGAAGGAACATGGTATGTACTCACTGATAAGTGGATATTAGCCCAAAAGTTCAGAATACCCAAGTTTCACTTCACAGTAACCGTTGGACTGAGTGTGAGGTCCCAGATGGAGGAGTTGGAGAAGGGACTGAAGGAGCTGAGGGAGTTTGCAGCCCCATGGAGGGAGCAACAGTGTCAACTGGCCTGACCCCCTGATGCTCCCAGAGACTGGACCACCAACCAAAGAATACACATGGAAGGACCCATGGTTTGGACCACATATGTGGCAGAGGAGGGTCTTGTTAGCCATCAGGGGGAGGAGAGGCCCTTGGGCCTGAGGGTGTTAGAGGCCCCAGTATAGGGGAATGTCAAGGTAGGAAGACAGGAGTGGGTGGGTGGGTGGGTTGGTGGGTGAGTGGGGGAATACCCTCATAGAGGCGGGGGAGGAGCGAGAGGATAGAGGGTTTCCAAAGTGGAGACTTGGAAAGGAGGAAACATTTGAAATGTAAATAAAGTATCAAAAAATAATTAAAAAAAAAAGATTAGCATTAAAGAAAGCTGGAAACTATAGAAAAAGATAAAAATGAGTGAAACGAATTATGAAAATTAGGATGTGATAGTTAATAACGTCTCCTTTTAGAAATAATAAATCATAGGAGAATAATATTATAGAAATAGTACAAGAAATTTCTTAGCAACAAAAGAAATAAATTTTCAGGTCATGCTTATCCCTGAAAAGATACCTGCACAAAATTCAGTATGTCTTTTCAGAAATATGGGAGATAAAGAGAAGATGCTAAAATCTTTAAAAAGAAAAAGGAAACAAAACAACAAAAACTGTCTCATTCAAATGAATAGTAGTAATACTTGACCCTAGCAACACTGGAAACTTTTATAGAAAATTAGTCTAAACACACAATTCCATAGCCAGTCAAGTTTTTCCTGTAGGCTGTTAGCCATGTGCTGTGCCAGCAGAGTGCAAAGCCACTCGTTCACTCTTCAGTCAGGAGGACAGACCTCACTTTGACCTTGGATACAAGCCCTAGAGTGTTCTAGTCCCAGGCAGAGCAGAGAAATGTCCAGCAAGAGTGTCTTAAGGAGGTGAGGAGGACTGAGAGGAAGAAGAAAATGTATTGAGATTGATTACTTAAAACTTAAATATGTGACTGTAGGAAACTTGCCATTGTCAGAGCTTTTAGGGATGAATGAATTTTTGATAAAAACATGAAGTAGATCAAAATGAGCTTTGTAGTAACTGCGGGGAACAACACAGTAAATGAGAGGAAAAAGCAAGTGGAGAATCACGTCATGTGCCTTGGTGTCAACCTAGGACCTGATCTACGTGAGATCATGATAATTGCTCTGAAGGATGGGGCAAATGGTCTGAGAAAGTTAAATCTTTGTCTTCTGACTGAGATTTCAATTGTTAATATTTAGAATTCAGGGAGAGGAAAAACAAAATAGCAAAAGTAGTGCTCTGCAGTATTTGAAAACAATAGAAAGTAGTTGGCAGAATGGAGCTGGCTCCTTTAAGATACCCTTACAGATTGTTTTTCCCTGTAATATTTGTTCTATTGACTGTGATTTATCTTATTTGTGCGTGCATGTCCATAAGCCATGAAGCACATGTGCATGGTCAGAGGACACCTACAGGAGTTGCTTCATTCTTAACACCATTGTTGGTCCTGGGGTAGAACTCAAGTGCTGAGGCTTGGTGGCAAATACCTTTACACACTGAGCCATCTTGCCAGCCCTGATTTTGATTTTTATGAAGTGAGATTCATGTATTGATTTTTAAAATAAAATTTTACCACAAGTAGTCAAGGGACATCTTTATATTAAGATGAGATCATAAAATATTCTTTCTGTGACTTCCCTTAAAAGATTTACACATGCACACCCTGCATAAATACAGTGACCGTGATGTGTTCTCCAGGTCATTCCTGCAGCCAGTGAAGAGCAGCTTTTACTAGTAGAACTGGTTCGCTCCATCAGTGTCATGAGAGCAGAAACTGTTATCCAGACTGTGAAAGAAGTTTTAAAGCAGCCTCCAGCCATAGTCAAGGACAAGGTAAGGAAGCTTTGCTTTTGTCTGCAAGTCAGTTTCAGAAATGGAACTGATAGGTAAGAACTTTTCATATAGTAATTTCATTGTGATTGCTGTGCAGATTTCAGGGATTATTGTACAGGACTCTTAATAAAAACCTTCCTTGAGTGTCTTGCTAGTCTAACCCCTCCTGCAGCCAGTGATGAGCAGGTAACTGTTTTTCTCTCCATATGTACATCAAAAGCAGTCAGGACTGTGGATCTAAATTCTTAGTAAGGATTTTTGGTCCATTAAAGAACACAGATGCTGGAGCCCAAACTCTGCTTTCTAGGTTTCCCAGCTTACTTGATGCTTTCTTTCCCATCAAGTTTCTTGATTCTATAAACTTCTAAGGTTCTGCCATAAACACTGTTCTAGACAGCAACATTTCTTGACCCGTATGACACTGTGCTTTGGGACTGTGATGTCTAGGCTCCAAAGCCAGGGAAGGAGGTTTTGGGATACTGACAAGTTAGAGAAAATGTGCAGAGCAGGAGACAAATGCAGCACTCAGCCCAGTAGGCAGGTATATGGCACATGCTTCCATACATAGGTAAGCAAACACAAACCAGCAGGTGAAGAAGCTCACTCAAGGGTATTATTGTACAAAATTAACACAAATGTGGCATTTTGCCAAAAATGGTTCTATAATGGCTTTTTCTTCACTGCAAATCCTGTGTTCCCTGACATCTAGTTTCAGCTCATTATCTGGCATCCCATAACAGTGCCTTATTGTCTGAACCTCTCTTGTCCCTGTGACCTCTGTCCACTTGAGAGGACCATAGGAAATAGATGTAAGTCTCTCCATTTAACATTGCTAGTCTCTAGGTTTCTATTTTCTGCTTTGTCCAGACAGTGCTACAAGTTCATAATTTTGTAGGTTTACCAACCATAAACATGAGACTTTGAACCATGCCAAACAAGTATAATCATATCTTTAGGGATCATTACATACATCCAAAAATATTTAAGTCTTTTGTTCTTGTTGAATTGCCCAAAGAAAAGGTGTGTTTGTCAATAGTGAGTGAATCGGGCAGAGGGGCCAGACTCAGGGCCTCATGCATGTTAGCCAAGTGCTTTGACACGGAACTACATCTCCAGCCTCTTACAACCCATTTCAGTGATTACCTGGCTGTTCTGAAGGTACCTCTGCTGTGTTTGTCTTGAGATTTTTAGTTTGCTGCTTGGTTCTGTACAGTATTTTGAGGTGGATGATGAGCTTCATATACACGAGGGCAAAGAATATAAAAATTTATCCTGTCCAGATTAGTACTTCCCTGTACTGAAGACATAAACACCACATTTTGTGTGTGTGTGTATTAAGAAGGAAATGCTTGAGGAGATAGTAGGAAAAAGAAGAGAACAATTGGTAAATGTCAGTGAGCATCAATTTCGTTTTATTGATTTTTCTCTTTTATTGACTTTTAAAGGTAGATACAGTGTATTTTATGATTTATTCAATAATATCTTTTTATATTAATTTTTCTTTATAAAAATTTTATATAGAAATACAAAGCTATCTTTAATGACTGTATTTAAGTGATTAAGAGTTAATTTATTTTGGACTGGAGAAGAGTAGCTCAGTGGTTAAGAGCACTTATTATTCTTGCGGAAGACCTGAGTTCAGTTTCTAGAATTTGCATGGCAGCTCACAACCACCTATAACTGCAGTTCCAGAGGAGGGGATCCAGTGTCTCTTCTGGCCTTCATAGACACCTGCCTGCCTGTGTTGCACACACACACGCATACATACGCACACACACGCGCGCGCACACACACTTAAGTACTCACACAAATATACAAACTAAAATTTTAAAAATAAGTATTAAAAGGTATCAATTTTTAAAAGTTTTAAGAATTGCCGGGCAGTGGTGACGCATGCCTTTAATCCCAGGCAGAGGCAGGTGGATTTCTGAGTTTGAGGCCAGCCTGGTCTACAGAGTGAGTTCCAGGACAGCCAGGGCTACACAGAGAAACCCTGTCTCGAAAAACCAAAAAAAAAAAAAAAAGTTTTAAGAATTAATCTTAGTTGATCTAACTATACTGATTTAACAGATGTGTGTCATAAAATAGACTTATACACATGTAATCTAAAAATCTCAACCTAATTCTGATATTACCAAATCTAAGCTGCTTAAAAATGCATATAGCTGTGATGCTTCCAGAATAAATGACCATTGTAAAAAGATTTATTTTGATAAAGACAAACCTCTTCAACCTTCTTCTCATATATTAAAACTTGATGATCTATAAGCCATCTTTAATGGCCATTTAGTCTGTCTAGTATCTGAGTTTTAAATAGCTCTTGTATTATGAATTTTCCCTACTAAGTGGAGGAAAAAATTGCATGATTTTTAAAATAACAAACCAGAATTTGAATTTATTTTTTTTATTAAAAATGTACAGAACAAGTCAAAGTAGTTGCAATAATGAAAAAGCAAAGGTATCATTTTGCTTCACTGTAACACTAACTTCTTTTGTTTATAGAAACATCTTTCTCTGGAAGTCTGCATGCTTCAGTTTTTCTACGCTTATATACAAAGGTAAGATGCTCATACAGACCTTTCCGTACTCAGTCGCCACCTGTAAAGCTTAGGAAGCTACGAGGAAATGCACTGGAGCTCTTTCCAAAAGTAGTAAGTTTGCTCTTGCTGTTGTTTCCTCTGAAGGAAAAGGAAGAAGCTCTACAGGGAAATGTGGCTGGTAATGGGAGTTGTGGGCATGCTAATAAGCTGTGTAGATCCTACACTCCAAAGATGCAATATGTGGATATTAAAATACTGAACAACAGGAAACTACCTTCTCTTGAAACCATGTTCACTGCTTCTAAATTGATTACTATTTTGATTGATAGAGGTATATGTGCACCAATCCACTTTGATTGCCTTAAAAAAAAAATTGTTGGGCGTGGTGTTGCATGCTTTCAGTACTGGCACGTGGAAACAGAGGCAGGTAGATCTCTCTGAGCTTTAGGCCAGCCTGGTCTGCATAGTGAGTTTTAGGATAGCTAGAGACTTTGTCTCAAAAAAAATTAGTAACTTGAAAACATCTCCATGCTTGGTGTTCACTTTTGCTATTAGCTGACCCTGAACAGAGGCAGTGTTCTAATACAAGTCTTCCTTAAGAGCCTGAATCTTAACCTTCTCCAGTGGAGCAACTGTGTTAATTTGTGACTAACATAGATAAATCAGAGTTTTGGCGTATTCACATTGAAGAACTTGGAGAACTAAATAACACCTCTGTTTAGGCTCAGGTCAGGTAAAGGTTAGACTGAAACAGATGGCATGCTCATTTCTTTACAGATAGAAGGTTGGTGTGCAGCATAGCTGAACTATAATTTAAAAGAATTAATGCAGTTATATTTTGTTTTTGAGAGTATGTGGGATAAGAGCTCTCCATAGGAAATCTTAAATTACATCGAGTATTTTAAATGTGCCTCTTTTTCTTTGTAGAAACTAAAAGATTTTTAGAAATTCTGTTCTTTCATAGTCTATAAAAGTTTAAAACTTCAGACAGCTTAGAGCATGTGTTAAGAACTGGAAGAAGACATGAGAAAATTAAATTACTGTGGTTTCTATGTATACAAACTGGCTTGTCTTTCAGAATTCCAGTGCCCAATTTAGTGGACAGTTGGACATCGTTATTGGTCCTTCTAAAAGACTCTATACAGCTGAGTCTCCCAGCCCCGGGGCAGTTTCTTATCCTTGGGTAAGTAATCTCTTTTAACATGTTAATTTGAAGGGTTAGAAACATATCTCAGTAGAAGAGCAAATACTTACTATGAGAAAGAACCCAAGTTCAGTCTCCAGCAGTACACACAGAAATACATATCTATACATATGTGTACACGCATACACATGCATACATATACTTTTGCTAAAAGCATAATCCTTAGTATCCTGTTTGCTGAAGAACATGTTTTGTGTGGCCATGTGATCTGTCTATTGACAGGCATTTTGAGGTGCAGTACCACACATACAAGGTCTAAAGTAGAGGGGGATGGATGGGAAAGAATATAGTATGTTTAGACATGTATAAGATGTAGAACACTTAGCACAAAACTGTTAAAACAGTCACCATTTGGGAGTAGTAAGGAAGCACTGTGGGAAAAAAATGGGCACGTGTATGCCACCTTAAAGGAGCTTCACAGAAGAGGGCCCAGGGCCCTGCACACAGGCTTCTGAAAGGGTCTATTCCTTTTTTGTAGGTTGGAGTTCCTAGAGCTATGCTAATAATATCTGTGATTATTTGGTAAATGCCAGTCACCCTTACCTCACTAACAGGAAGCATTAGTTTGGGTAGTATCAGGTTTGAGAATTAGTGATAGAACCCTAATAAAAACCTGGTAAATGAATCAGAATGGTAAGAGTGAAAATAAAAAGGCTTTATGAAGACAGGCAGGAAAGGATACACTGAGACAAGCTACATCATCTGGTTTGGCCATGGTGTGTCACAGGCAGTGAAATAATAAGAATTAGATAAAAAGAGATATGAGAGCTGCTTGGGAAGAAACTTGACTTTTATTGCAGTGTGAATGAAAGTAGTGAGATTGGCATGACTGCAAGATGGAAGGAGTCAGGGAGGAGAGGACAGGACAGGGTCGGGGCTAGGAATCGCATTTCAGTAGACGGTGATGAGGTGTGAACAACTGACGCTGGCATTTATAAAACAGGAAAAATAAGAGAAAGGAGCTAGAAAATTTAAGTCATCAGGAAATTTGAAAAGCCATCTGTGTGGCATCTGCAAAGAAAGGTGAAGGCCCGAAGAGGTGGTTCTGTGGCTAAAGAACTTGCAAGGAAAGCACAAGGACCTGAGCTCAGGTCCATACAGCCCATATGATGCCCGGTGCAGTAGAGTGTCACCACAGCCCTGTGCTGCTGCTGCTGCAGGGAGCTGAGAGGCAGAGACAAGAGTCCCTGGGAGCCTGTGGCCATCTAACATGCCATACACAGTGAACAGTAAACATGCTGAAGACAAGGACTGTAGCTGAGCATGTCCTTTGACCTCCACGTGCTCATCACAGCACACACACACAGAAAGGTTCAGAAAAAGAGATAGCACCTCCTGGAAGAAGTTGGGATGATGAGGAATGGTAAGAGGGGTTGGAGATTAGAGGAGCACCAAGAGTCAGAAGGAAGAAGTAACATAGAACAGCAAGAGTAGGTAGAGTGGGGAAGAAAGGGGATTTTTTTCAAGTATATTTGATCACCAGAAAAGGAAGTGAAAAAGAGGTAGAAGGAAGTGGATTCTAGAAGATGACATTGAATGCTAAGAAATGCCGAGGATGTTAGGTAGTTAACAGCCTCCTTCCTGTACTCAAGTCTCAGCTCCTTTGCCTTCAGCTTGGTCATTTAACCTTTCCTCTCTAAGATGGAAACAGTAATAGTGCCTATCTCATAAGCTTGTTAAGAGGATTAAAAGAGTTAATATTTATTAAATTCTTAGAAAAGTGCCTGGCTACTTACATATGTCATTGAAGTGGATAGTGATTTGCTCAACATTCTAGACATGAGGAAAGTCATTTATAGCACCAGACTCAAGAGACACTGGCATGGGGGCTGAAGAACAGAAAATAGCAAGTATGATTTGTTATCATTACTATTTAGCATCTTAGCCACAGATTCTCCTGCTGTTATTGCAAGACATCTGGATCTCTTCCAGTTGAGAGTGCCTACAAATAACCCTGCTCTTAGAATCATTGTGTTTTATGCATAAATGTTAATTATTAGAAAACACTATAAGAAATTATGCGACATCATTTTCATTTTCTTTGGACTGATAATATTTTTTAATGGCTCTTACAGGGTTCTGAATGAGTTTATTATGAAAAATCCTAGTTTGGAAAATAAAAAAGATCAAAGAGACCTTCAGGTAAGGCATTCTGAATTCAAGGTTGTTACCAAAATTAAAAGTTAAAATTAGGAGTCATATAAGATAATCTATGATGTTCTTTCTCACTGCGTTAGCTCATTTTCTGTGTGTGCATAAACCCTGTTCTTCCACGTTTCTCTAGGATGTGACTCACAAAGTCGTGGATGCTATTGGTGCAATTGCTGGTTCCTCTCTGGAACAGACAACGTGGCTCCGGCGAAATCTGGAAGTTAAGCCTTCTCCCAAAATAATGGTGGATGGAACCAATTTAGAGTCTGATGTTGAAGGTATCGCTTTGTAGTCTTATTCTCTCAGCATATTTTACTAGGCAGTGTTAGTTAGCCCTGTAACATAAGCTCATCCTTTTCATTATTATTATTATTACTAACTAGTATCTTCTTTTAGTGAGAAAATACTAATCATTATCTACTGTCTTTTCTCTTATTTAGATATGCTATCACCTGCAATGGAGACCTCAAATATAACTCCTTCTGTATATAGCGTCCACGCACTGACATTGCTCTCTGAGGTAAACATTATCAAGTGTTTTCACATGTATACTCACACAAACAAATAGTACATATCAATCAGAAATTCTCATACAAGAGTTTTTAATTTCAAAAATCATTTTTTTCTAGAAATCAATGGTACATAGAATTACTAAGTATAGGACAATGTGGGGGCACTCTATGTCTATATGTTTGTGTATGTTCACATATGTATGTAGACACCATGTACACCTGTGCATGTGAAAGCTATAGGTTGACCTCAGGTGTCCTCTTCTTTTTTTTTTTTAAGATTCATTTATTTCATGTATATGAGTACACTGTAGCTGTCTTCAGACACCCCAGAAGAGAGTATCAGATCTCATTACAGATGGTTGTGAGCCACCATGTGGTTGCTGGGAGTTGAACTCAGGACCTCTGGAAGAGTAGTCAGTGCTCTTAACCACTGAGCCATCTCTCCAGACCCCTGTCCTCTTCTTTTATTTTCTACCGTTTATTTTTCAGTCTCCTCACTGAAACTGGAGAATGGCTAGCCAGAAACCTTGGGGATTCACCTACCTCTGCCTTGCCAGTACTGGGTTTATACATACACACCACCATTCCCAGTTGGTGTGAGGGTGCCGACAATCCCCACTCAGGTCCTCCTGCTTGTCCAGCCGGCACTTGAGCCACTGAGTCTTCTCTCCAGCTCCAGATGCACGGTTTTGGCCTTGACTGCATTTGTCTTATGTTTGTTAAATGATAGTGATCTTAAGATACTCTTCTCCTGCCTGCCACATATATTTTTCATTTTTTGAGGATCCTCCTTACCAATTTCAGTAGTGTTTGAACTAGTTTAAGTTCTGACCATTTTATCTCTGCCCTCTTCTGCTCTATCACATTTGCTTTTGTTTCTCTCTTTCTCTCTCTCTCTCTCTCTTTTTTTTTTTTTTTTTTTTTTTTTTTTTTTTTTGAGACATGATTTCTGTGTGTAGCCCTGGCTGTCCTGCAACTTGCTCTGTAGACCAGGCTGGCCTCAAACTCAGAGATCCACCTGCTCTACCTCCCAAGTGCTGGGATTATCGGCCTGTACCACCACTGCCCAGCCCTGTTGGCATTTTTCTAATGCTATATGTATTGGGCATTTTTTTTTCATGTGTAGACTGGCCATTTTAAGAACATCTCCAGTCATCTGTCCATTTATTGGGAATTATCTGCTTTTTTTGTTTGTTTGTTTTATATGTATATGGCTCTTAATCATCTGTGAAATAAATAGTTTTTAGAGACTTTTTTAAATACTGTCTCTTGGCTGTGCAGAAGCTTTTTAATTTGATTTAAAAAAAAAAAAAATCCCATTTGTCAATTTCTTGCAGTTGCACCCTAAGCTATTGAAGTCCTATTCAGAAAGCAGTCACTATGTCTAGATCTTGAAGCTTATGCCTTATGTTTTCTTCTAGTAGTTTTAGCATTGCAGGTATTAACACTAAGGTCTTTCCATTTTGAATTGATCTGGTTTCAGTCGTCTCTGAATCCCATGTGTAGGTAAGGAATTTCCCCAGTTGTACTTATTTAAATAAAAAATGTCCTTTTCTTCACCTTTTGGCACCCTTTTCAAAAATCAGACTACTGTAGACATCTGGGCTTATTTCTCAGGTTTCTCTTCTATCCCACTGGTCAGTTCTTATGCCATTACTACACTGGATTTGTTACTGTAGCTCTGTAATACTTTTTGAAATCAAGAATTGTGGTACCTTCAGCTATGCTCTTTTTGCTCAGTATTCTGGGTCTTCTATTTCTTAGGATTTTTTGTTTGTTTCTCTGAAGAATGACATGGCTATTGTGATAGAGATTGCATTGACTCTTCAGATTGCTTTGAGTGTTGTGACAGTTTCCACATTATGAACTCGGTTAATCCATGAACACAGGAGGGCTGTTTTCTAATGTCCCATTTAATTCCTTTTGTCAATGTTTGATAGGTTTTGCTGTGGAGGTCCTTGATATCCTTGGTTAAGTTTAAGCCTAAGTTTGTAGTATTTGTGTTTTTAATTGGATTCTTAGACTTTTCATTGTGTGTTCTCATTGTACGTGGTACTTTTACATAAAGACATATTCAGATGAGTATATGCTATGTATTAAGAATATCCCAACCACTCTCCCCTGTTCCTAACCCCTACCCCTACCCCCGCCTTGGGAGTTTTGTTTCAACTTTCATGTCATACATTTATGATTTTATGTACTTGTTTAAAGTCAAGAACTACAAATAGAATTTGTCTTTCTAGTACTGAACTTTGCTTAATGTAATTATCTCTAATTGCATCTGTTTTCCTAGAAATGACATAGCTTCATTGCTTTAATGGTTAAAAAACAGTCTGCTGTACATAGATGCCACTTTTTCTTTTTCTTTTTTCTTCCTTTTATTTTTTATTCCTTTGTTATTAGATACTTAGGTTGGTTCCATAACTTTACTTCTGTAAACTGTGCAAGTATCTCTGTAATATGCAGGCTGGGAGTTCTTCAGGTAAATTCCAAATCATATGAGTCCTCTATACCACATCTAGGTATTTACAACAGAATCGAAATCACTACAGAGATACCTTCATGACAATTATGCTGCACATTCAAAATGGCCAAATTACAGAATTTGCGTGAATCCCGATCAGTAAATAAATGGATAAAGAAAATGTATGTGTGTGTGTGTGTGTGTGTGTGTGTGTGTGTGTGTGTGTGTGTATACATATGTTATTTTCAGACATGAAAAATGAAAATATACCACTTGTTTAAAAAATGGGTGGAACTGGAAATTATTGTGTTAAGTCTACTAAGTGATTCTCACAACTGATGCCACACATCTCATGGAATTTTAGTGTTAAAAACAGGACAATAAAGTAAAAAGAATGTGGAAAGAGACAAGGGAAACAAGATAAGAGTATTGGGGGGAATATGATCAAATTAAACTGCATGTGTATATGGAAGTGCCATAGTGAACCCATTATTTCCTATATTTAATATAAACTAAATTTTAAAAAACAAAAAGGGATTGAATAGGGCTTGAAGCTCAAAAATTGTCAGAATCAAAATGAATTGTGATCTGAAGTTTGGCAGGGTGGACGCCATATTGAGAATTCTACAAGGCTGATTGACTGACTAGAACTTGTTCATTGTGAAGAGTTAAAATGTTGCAGATTCAGTGCCATACTATTTTGGGCTATCTTTAGACCCTGTAGTAGCCACTCGCTGCCCACCTCTGTGTCTGACCTATCATCCTCTATCACATAAAACTTTTGGGATGTATTACACTGAACAGATCTCTAGCATCCAGCAAACCTAAAGTTAGCAATGTCTTCAGATCGCTTCTAAAACTTCTAAAAGAGTTTTCCACACTTTGCTGTGTAACCTACTTTCCCCCAGCAAAGTATGTGATAATTACCTTGATTTATGCCTTTTTGTGAACTATAAAAGTTTCTGAAAATGCCCACAAAAGAACATTTGTAATTCAGGACATCCAGAATCCATGTTTCTGGCTCTTGGTCATTCAGATTTGGCTCAAGATAAACTATGTCTTATCTGCCTACCCCTCATTTTTTAAGTTTATATTTTAAGAAATAAACATGTTCAAATCTGATTATGGCATAGAAGAGTAGAGGTGGTTATGTATAAAGCATGTACAGTCTATCAGTAATGTTTTATGTCCATTCTTGTGGTTTGGTATGGTTTGGCTTTAGCATTATATGGCCATAATGTCACTTTTTACCCCTTCCAGTTGTGGATGCTGGGTCTTTACAAAGGGTAGGAAGCATGACTGACAGTGTATGGCTATTGATTGACTAAACTGGGACTTTGAAGAGCCCATAACTTCTAGGTTTTCTTAAGCTTCTTTTTAACTCCATCTGGGAAAGAGAATGCTGACGTTTGACTTGTAAGTTCAGTTTTTACTCACATAGAAGAGTTTCTGTACTTCTCTATCTCAGTATAGATTTTCCTTTCTGTACGTCTTTCTAGTTTCCTTCCAAGTTGAAAATCAATACCCACCTTGGCCCCAGTTTCAGCATGTAGATGAACTTGTTTTCTCTGTTTTGTAGGTATTGGCTCATCTTCTGGATATGGTGTTCTACAGTGATGAAAAAGAGCGCGTTATCCCTTTACTTGTAAACATTATGCATTATGTTGTGCCCTACCTCCGAAACCACAGGTATCACAGGACTCCAGGGGGTTTCAGCTGATTCACACTCTGCTAGAAAGTCTGTACCCTGATTGCTATTGTTAGCCTCAACTACAAAATACTATTCTTACCTTGACTCATATATAATGGTTACATTTTTTCTTGTCTCATTTTTCTTAATGTGACTTCTGCTTCTTATTTCCATGCCAGTATCTGAGGTAAATGTGAAGACACATAAACTCAAGATCATGACTGAAGTGAAGTATTATGTGCTTTAATGTATTTTTTTTCTGTACAGTGCACATAATGCCCCTAGTTACCGAGCCTGTGTCCAGCTGCTCAGCAGTCTCAGTGGCTATCAGTATACACGGAGAGCCTGGAAAAAAGAAGCCTTTGACCTTTTCATGGATCCCAGTTTCTTTCAAATGGATGCTTCCTGTGTTAGTCAGTAAGTAGTCCTCTTCTCTCTCCCATGCATCATAGTTTGGTCACATCAGCCACTGTCTAGCAAAGGTAGAAGGCCTTAATAAGAGTAGACTCTTAATTGCATATGATAAACCTGTGTCTTTCAGCTGGAGAGCAATCATGGACAACCTGATGACACATGATAAGACAACCTTCAGAGATTTGATGAGTGAGTACTGGGACAGCCCAAGTAGATTTTTCTTGTACATGCATGCTTACCATGCACTACAGTCTCTTTTGAAAAGTACAGAATTAGCTCTTTGTCAAGTTAAACACAGATTCCTATGGAAAAAGACAGGCATCCCATGTTTCCCCTTATATAAAGACTTTTTTAAAAAGTTATGAGACACTGTGGGAAAGGACAGCTTTAACACAAGCCCCTAGGAGACAAAGGCAAAAGGATCAAAAGTTCCAGACCCAGTTCAGATTCAAACAAAACCCAAGACACAGATATAGAATGAGGGCTGTGTAGGAAATGAAGAGAAGTGGGGATGGGAGAGAGTAATGCAGGTGTGAGGAAGAATACAGATGTGAGATAAATGCATGCAAGTCCCTGACGAGAGCTCTCATTTCCTACAGTGAATGTGTACTGCTAAGACAAACCTTACCGAAGGCAGCTTAATGCCAAGGAAAACTCTTTTATTTTCTCCGCACATAGCCTCGTTACCAGCGTATAATAGGCACTCGATAATTACTGACTAGATAAAAAGACTGAACGTAGGCAATTGGATCTACACTCTGCAAGAGTGTACTCTAAATTGCTGCGCCTATGGATCTTCAGGAAAGAGAAGTAGGGGAAGGGAAAAGTGTTACTAAGCTGAACTGTACTCACTGGGCTTCTGTGAGTCTGTACTGTGTATCCCACATTCTTTCTTCTCTGGAGAAAGGGTGTCATGTTACCTCATCCAGTTTTCTCGCAGCTGTTTTCTGTTTGCTTGCTTGGTTGGTTGTTTTGTTTGTGATAGTGCTGGGAATCAAACCCAGGGCTGCATGCACGCTAGGCAAATACTTCAGAGCCCCACTCCCAGCTCCGAGGCAAGTGGACGGCACGGAACGTGGATGGTCATTAGCCACTATGTCAGCAATCTGTTGCATGACACAGATACAAGTACAATAACAGGCGTACCATTTTCAGGTTGCAAATAGTCTAGAAAATTACTGTGTGAGTTTTTTTAAATTATCTATTTACTTTCTAGCTAACTACTGGTCTTCCTATAGAATCACCCTCCCCTTCAGCTTCTTTAATTCTTCCCCTAATTCAACCATAGGGGTCCCTAACTTTAGTCCAATGGTTGGGTGTAGGTATCTGCATCTATCTCAGTCAGCTGCTGGTAGGGCCTCTCAGAGGACAGCCATGCCAGGCCCCTGTCTGTAAGCACATCATAATATCAGTAATAGTGTCAGGCCTTAGTGCTCCCCATGAGCTGGATCCCAAGTTGGGCCTGTCATTGGACTGCCTTTCCTTCAGTCTCTGCTCCATTCATCAAATATTTATTGAAAGATGACAGTGAACCAAGCACTATGCTAACATTTATAAAAATTTTAAATTAGGATGTGAGGTTGTAAAGGAAATAAAATGGGGTCGTGTGTAATGAATCAACAGCAAAGAGCTTATATTGGATATGAAAGTGAGAGAGCCAGCCCTTCCTAGAAATGGAATTCCCAGCACAGGAAAGTCTTGGAGTGAGAGGAAATTCAGTGCATTCATGTCCTAACCAGCAAGACAATATGGCTATAGCAGAGTAAGTCGTGAGCACGGAGTTCAATGTAAAGGCTAGGAAAGCAGACCAACTTGATCTCTCCAGAAATTATTTTTTAAAGTAATACAGAAGATTTAAACAGCTTTATTAATGGTAATATTGCTTATTTTACCTTCTAAAATTCACAGTTCTAAGTTTTCTTGTCTGTCTGCATCAAAATCCTGCCATCTGACCTTCTGGCATGTGTATGCTCAAACTGCCAGCTTTTCTGCACCAAAGAAAGGTCTAGATACTTTGCTCTGTTCCTCAGTTTGTATGTCATTGGATATTTACTCATTCTAAACAAGGAATGATCATTTTCAGGTGACTAGCAGGCCTTCTGCATCCATTCTTTTTATAGCTCGAGTAGCTGTGGCCCAGAGCAGTTCTCTCAATCTTTTTGCAAATCGGGATGTGGAGCTAGAACAGAGAGCCATGCTTCTCAAAAGATTGGCCTTTGCCATCTTTAGCAGTGAAATTGACCAGTACCAGAAGTACCTTCCAGACATACAAGGTAAGTAATTAAAACCTTTTATCTTCTCTCTAGTCTGAATTATAGGGGTACATGTATTTTGAGTTTTGGTGTTTTGTTTTTCTGCTGTTTCTTAGAAAATACCTTTACTAAATTTTAATTTGGGTTGAGATAAAGCAAGTATGGGTTGATGGACAGTATTACATAACTGAAAAATTTTCAGCTTCATTATGTAAAAGAAATCAACATTGAATTTGAAAGACTTACTCGAAACATTATCTATGGTTTATTGTTTGGTTCAAATATCAGAGAAATTCACAGCAAATTAAGTTAGTGACTGTCTCACTCTAGGCAAGTGTATTACTGTGTTTTAGTTGTGGACAAGAGGTCAGGAAATACAAACAAGGGAGCAAAATAAAGGAGAGCCAGGAATTATTGCCAGTCACACACATTTGTATGTCTAATTTGGAACTGTGCTGCAGACAGGTCTCTAGAAGAATATATTGGATTGGCTTACAAAGTAGGGGCTAAGTACTCCAACCGTGGTCATCTGCACACTAGATAAGCAGAGAACACAATAACTGCCCTTTCTAAAAAGATGGAGGCCTCCATGGATACAGTATAATTGTAGGTATCCAAGCTCCCTGGAGCATACCTTGGTATTAAGTCCACGTCTCTCTAAGTACAGATGTGACTTGGATAACCAGGAAAATATTCATGGATCAAGTCTCTATTTTGCTTTTGAATATTTTAAGTAAATTGATAAAGAAAATCAACTGTCTAGAGATGCTATCCTTTCTCATTTTCAAAGACCCATAGAATTTGTTTATAGAATCATAGAGCTTATTCTGTTTGCAAACTCAGAAATCATAAGTTCTGAAGAAAGAAATAGAGGGTACTAATTTACTCCAGAAAATAAAAAAGATTCTTTCCTCTACCATACAAAAATAAACCCCAAATAGCTTCTAAGTAAAAGAACAAAAAGAAAAAAGAAAGGCCAAAGAAACTGGAATCTAATGTTAAAAAGTTGGAACAGCAGTACTTGCTGAAAGAAAAAGAAAAGAAGACGGACACAACACACGCTGCTTTTTTATTAAAAAACAAAAAAACAACAACAAAAAACCCATATTAAGGACAGATCTTTCCCTCCTAGTCACTGACCCACATGTCATTCTTTTCTGGAAGTCCATACTGTCATTTCTAGAGGATGGTCTACAGTAGCTGTACTTTGGTTTTCAAATGAATGAGTTTATTAAGTATGCAGCAAGGACAGGCAGTAGATGAACACAGCAGAGATAGACAGCTAAACATCCTATGACCCTTGCAACGCCCAGCAGAGAGCACCGGAAAACCCAACTAGGTGAATTAACAGTGGTAACATCAAATCACACAATCACAACATCCGTCAGGAATGACTAGGGAAACCATGTGACAGTTCCCATTGAAGAGTGGTTAGATAGAGAACTGACTCTTCGGGGCTGAGCTTCCAGTTTCTCATTCCACCATTTTATACATTTTATACATTGGTATAAATAACAGTAACTCCTGTTACAAAGAGTCTACTTTCTAGCTGTGCCCAAGGACAGGTATTAAACAACACCCTTTGCTGTCTGCTAGTCTCTTTTGTCTGTGTCATGTAGTTGGATATGCAGCCTGTCCCATAACAGGGAATTCTAAAGGAAATAAACATACTGGAGTCTGCCTCAGAATCCACTTTCAACAAATGCACACAGCACATGACGGTGCAGTTACGTTACATAGTCACAGACATAGCTTCAAGCATGCTTTACTCCATTCAAGTTGACAGTGAAAACCGTCATCAGCCCATCTCTTGTCTACACCCAACCACATCTGACATGCTTAAATTTCCAAACACAGTCACAATTGCTTCTTAAATAACTCTTCCACAAACAACTGAAAACATAGGATAGGTGGGAAAATCCCTGAGGAATACCTGATCTTTTGATATCCCAGAACTCAAAATGATAATACAGAGTTTTTATAGCTCTTACATACCAATTCAATCAAGGTTTTATTACAATGTAAAAAATGTTAAACACACACACGTCTACACACATGATATTCTTAACAAAATAGGGAACACCACCTGTAATAATTAGGACCTTACTTTCTAAAACTAGTCATGTAACCATAATTACTATTTATAACCACCTTCTACTTATTCTGTACTTCTTCAACCCTTGTAACAATCAGGTCTTGAGTCTCTACCCAAAGCTCAGTCTGGCATATGAATCATTCTACCTAGATTGGGTTATAGTTTTCCATTGACTTTACTAGCAGGGCCTGATAAGATACTGAGATTCCCTATTGGATCACCTGCACTTCAGAAGTGTTCTTACTTCCCTACATTTTGGAGAAGCAGTCCAATTTCTCCTTAATAGTCCACATCAGTCATTCCTGCTCCAAATGCAACTCTGCTTTGACTCAGGGGTATGAAAAAGTAACCATGGGGAAGTCTTAGCATCCAGTTCAATGCAGTGGTTGTACCTCCATTTAGAAGCACTTACCCCTTAGGAAGTAATACTACTTCTGGGCCAACAGAGCATAAGATCAGGGGTGGGAAAAGAAAGCAAGATTTTTGCTAGTGAGTGACAAGGCATGTCTCTGAATAGTAGCATTTCCACTTCTATCCTTGATCCCTAGAGTCATGAACGCTGGCTATGGAAAAAATAGCCATGTTAAAAAATATATAGTGCCATGCATTTAATGCTGATTCAAAGCACGTATAGGAGAAACCTGCTCCACCCTACAGTCTTCTGTCTCCTAATTGGGCACTGTAACTGTATCTTCAAACCATCCGTGATCATGAGCCCACTGCCTCGCTTCTTTGAGCTTTGACTTGAGCTCAGTGGTCAGACTCAATGCTGTGTGTAAAAGAACGTACATAGATAAGGTAGCTAAAGCATTCTGTAAGCTCATGGACAAGAGATTTGGCAGAAACATTTTGCAAAGGAAATACAAACCCTAATACAACTATGAATAATACTGTTTTTATAAAAAAAAAAAAAAAAAAAACAAAAAAAAAAACAAGCATTTAACTTTCTAGGCTAGAAGTGAACCATTGTAATTGTTTACATAAGAGTTTTGAAAATTTTCATCATGAGTTTGGTAACTATGTCCAAAGGATACATCACTGTGAGCCACCAAATACCTTCACCCATAAGCGAACTATCTGCTGCCCAACTCAGGGAGTGCTGTGCAGCCTCTAACCTCAAGAGCCCAAGGACTCACATGAAAGTGATTCTGTTGACTCTGTATACCTAATTTCAGATATAGAACAGAGTCTTCTGTGAGTCCTTGGGTTGGTTGCTTGCTTGCTTGCTTGGTTTGGGTTTGGATTTGTTCTGAGACCAGGTCTCACTGTATAGTACAAGCCTGCTTCCAGCACATGATCTTGCCTCTCCAACCTCCCAAGTGCTGGGATTCCATGCCTGGCTCCTTCGTGTCTACATTTAATCATTATTCAAAATGTAATTCATGGACCAGTACCACGTTCTTATTCTGTCCATAGAGAATTCAAACATTTGAAAATTTTAGTTGCTACATGATAGTTATCTACTAAATCTCATAAGAAAAGTCTTGATTTTTGTACTTCATGTCACTCCTTAACTTCTAATGAAAGAAGTAGCCTGCAAAAGATTGGAGTTTTTTTCTGTCTGGACTAGACATTAAGTTTTATAATAATTGGAATTACTTAGGCATTGGAAATATGCTGTGTTTCTTTCAGAGAGATTGGTTGAGAGTCTCCGTTTGCCCCAGGTGCCGACTCTTCACTCTCAAGTGTTCCTGTTTTTCAGAGTGTTACTTTTAAGAATGTCTCCACAACACCTTACCTCACTCTGGCCTACCATGATCACAGAACTTGTGAGTAAATTTTATGAGGTTATAAATATAAGCTGAAAAATTATGTGATTAATTTTCAAACATTTTTTAGGTGAAAACTAAACTCAATATTATCAGTTCATGGCAATGTCTTAAGTTGAAAATAGTATAAACAAGTCAGATTCCATGTTCCTAAGTATGTTATGCCTCAGATTGTGTAGATAACCAGCTGCCCGTGAACCCTTATGTATCTCATCCGGTTTAATGCTTGGTCCCTTTGGCACATTTTTGGCTTTGTCACAGCCATCAGGACTAGTGGCCCCTGCAATCACCCCTAGTGAGCTGGATTGTTAGTCTGATGCAAGGCATATACTCCTCTTCAAGTACAGCATGCATCCCAGCTAAGCTCACTTCAGAGATTGAGAAGACTTCCTAAAGTAAATCCTCCCAAGCCCCACTTCCACCAGAGATATGGTAAAGAAATGACATACCTACCTGAAAGTGAGCATCTCCTTCATGGTCTCCAGGTGCAGGTGTTCTTACTGATGGAGCAGGAGCTCACTGCTGATGAAGACATTTCTCGGTAATGTGTGCGTTTTGTTTCTGTGAGAGTTTAGATACCCCACTATCCACACACACTTCCATTATTTGGGGCTAGAGAGATGGCTCAATGGTGAAGAGCACTGACAACTCTCTCAGAGGACCTGGTTCAATTCCCATCACCCGTATGAGATTGTCTATACCTACAGTTTCAAGGGAACACATGGTGCACAGATAGAAATGTGGGCAGAACTCCCATACACATAAAAAATAAATCTTTAAAAAAATGAATACTTCCATTATTTATGTTTGAATATAATTTTATTTAGTCAGGAAATATGATAAATTATCACCATTTATGGATGTCAGCCTCTACACAAAGAATCCACTTAATATAAATCAGTGTTATTTCAACTACATTAGTCATGTTAGTCGTGTTAGTTTTGGAAGTTTAGATCTAGTCTCTAAAACTTGGGATACATAATAAAACCAGTATGGCAGGTAACCTATGACCGGGGTCCATAGATCTTCCAGAATGTTCCCAGTTGAGTGTACAGTAGCTAGCTCAGTGTGTAATGCTTACCTAAGTGTGAGTGTGAGGGCCTGAGTTCTACCCCTGAACACATGTAAAATGTCTAGGTGTGCAAGCTGGAGAAATGACTGAGCAATTAAGAACTCTTGTGCTCTTGCTGAAGACCAGGGTTCAGTTCCCAGCACTCACATGTCAGCTCACAGCCATCTGTCACTCCAGTTCCAGGGGTTTCCAGTAACCTCTTTTGACTCCTGCAAACACCAGAGCTGTATATGGGGTGTGTGTGTGTGTGTGCAGCCAAACACTCTTACACAGAGAATAAAAACAGAAAAAGGTGGGAATAGTTCATGCATTTGCAATCATGCTCTGAGGAAGTGGACAAAGCTGCGCACCGGGACTTACTGTCCAGCCACCCTAGCCTACTTGGTAAGCTCCAAGCTAATGAGAAACCCTGCCTCATACAACAGGATATATAGTGCCTGAAGGGTAAAGTTTTCAAAATACAGTGTAGTCGTGATCACTGCAATTCCTGGTCATCAGTGTGGCTGTGGATGAGACAAGTTGGTCTTTAGCATTTCCAGGACTCCTGTGAGCCAAAGCTCCTGCTGATGACAGCACTGTCTGGTTACAGAACATCGGGGCCGTCTGCAGCTGGTCTAGAGACAACCTATACTGGAGGTAATGGCTTCTCCACATCATATAACAGCCAGAGGTGGCTAAACCTCTATCTCTCTGCTTGCAAGTTTTTGGATTTGGCTCTGGCATTGCCCTCTGAAAATCTTCCTCAGTTTCAGATGTAAGTAAAAGCAAGGATATTAAATGGATAATTTTCAAAATACATTTGGTCACTGATGTACAACCTAGAGTTCTTTGTGTCAGTTGAATCGTAAGTTTCCACTGAAACCTTTCTGTATTGGAAGGAGTGGAGCAGCATAGTTACTAGCACTAAATGTTGCTGTGGATATGTTCCCAGACTATTCACTTAAAAGCTAGAGCACCCCCTAGATGTGGGGCAGTGGGGTGCAGACTCAGAAGTTGCAAGTTTAGTGGAGGGGACAGAGCCAAGCACATGATGTTATGATGAGCACATGAGATTGCTGCCAACTTTGAGGTTCAGAGCAAGCCCAGAAAGGAGTTGTAAACAGATATGGTGTAGAGTTAGAGGTTCACTGTGAAGACAGGCAGAACTGGAACATCTCTCTGAGGTGTTGTTAAAAGATCTGTACTGCTGCAGCTTGGTGTTGAAAGGAGAGGCTATGGAGGGACTCTACTATATAAAGCATTGTAAATAAAGAGTATAGATGTAACCTAGGATCATGTGAAGCCACTGAAACATTTAACAGATTAAGTGATATTAGGCTTGCATTTTAGAAAGTTTATCTTTGCTGGATAGTGTGGAAGAAAGCATAATAAAAAATGATAAAAAGCTCCAAGATAGTTCAAACAGCAGTTGTGCCTGCTTTTATTTTTGGTGGGGTTGTCTTAGTGCTGGGGATGGAGTCCAGGTTCTTCAGTATGCCAGGCAGTCACTCTACCCTGGAGCTGTTGCACCCTTGTGTGACTTTGGTAGAGATTTGGTTTTGAAAGTCAGAGGGTTGAGTTCATGAATATGTGCTTTTTCTATGCATAAACTGGAAGGATGTATCCAGTACAAGAGTCTAGCAGCACTGGCAGTATGCTTTTACATGCTGGAATAATCAACTTTGTTACAGTACAGACGTAGCAGTTTCCTTTTGAGTTTCCTGCCTACTAGTCAGGAAGAGACTGAGGTGGGAGGACTGCAAGCTTGAGGCAGTTACTACAGCAACACAATATATTTTGTCTATTAGGTAAAGAGGAAACATTTTTTAATGCTGATTTTGCTAATGAATAAAATGGTGATAAGTACAAATTGTCCTGTTATCATACAGCTCTGGGACAGTTGTTTTTTTGAGTCAAGGTTTCTCTGTGTAGCCCTGGCTGTCCTGGAACTCTGTTTGTAGACCAGGCTGGCCTTGAACTCACTGAGATCCCCCTGCTTCTGCTCCCTTTCCCCCCTCTGTCCCCCCAGCCCCGAGGGCTGGGATTAAAGACGTGTGCTGCCACCACTCAGCTTCAGATGATGACTTCTACTTTTACTGAGTAAAGCTTGGCTCAGCTGGTACTTGAGTTTGCATGTACTGGGGCCGTGTTCTTTGTACTAAATGATGTAGCTTATCTTTGATGACACAGTGTTGTGTTACTAATATAAGCATTCTCCCACTGGTAGGTACAGATGGGCCTTTATTCCTGAAGCTTCAGATGACTCAGGCTTAGAAGTCAGAAGGCAGGGCATACATCAACGAGAATTTAAGCCATATGTGGTTCGACTAGCAAAACTTCTTCGGAAAAGAGCAAAGGTACCAAAGTTTAGGAGGGTTCTTATTATGTTATTGTTGTTTTCTGTTTTATTGTGTATTCTATAACTGTGCCAATATTAAATGCTGCATTCGTGAGTCATTTACTAAATGTTTATTATGTAACTGCTATATTATATGTTTCATTTGTAAATCATTTACTAAATGTTTCTTTTAAAACTAAGAACTTTATCAAGTTTATTTGGAAAATAAGTTCTTGGTTTTGAAGATTTATTTTTGAGAAAATATCTGTTTATCATACTCAATTTTTAAAAAAAGATAATCTTTAATAACATTATTTTTAAATTTCTTACTTTCAAATTGAGTGAAACCACTGGAACCAATGCTTGTAAGTAATCCTGAGACAAATCTGAGAGTTTAGTATGTTCCGAGCCAAGCTGATGCCATGGTGAACATCAGATATGAGCTGACTGAGAGCAATGCTCGGGTGTTTGCAGAACAAACTTTAAAAAGGAACAATCAGAAAATGAAAAGATCAACACGTATTAAAGTTTTAGCAAACTTGACAGAAATACCTCATCAACATTGAATTAGCTAGATAGACTTCTTTAATAATATTTCCTAATATTTTCTATAACTCTTGTTATGCCATGTTTCAGTTTTGCATATCCATCCTACTCCTGCTCCCTGTAGTTTTAAAAACACTGCTGAGAATAAAGCCATCTACTAAATATGACTACTAATTAGAAAGTTAGTGAAGTGACTCAAAAATACAAATGTCTAACTTTTTAAAAAACCATCCATATGGAGGAAATCAGGAGAAAATGAGAATTACCAAAACCTGTCTCACAAAGTATAGAAGGTAAATTCTGTAGTTTATAGCATGCCCTGAATCTTTTATAATTAAGTAAGGATCAGGCTAACCTGCCAGTCTTTGCCCTGAAGCAGAGGGGAAATGAAAATGGCCTGTTTACTATTGGGCCTCCTGTCATTTCCTCATGCAGAATCTTTCCAGTGCATATAGTTGAGGCTCATGTGATGGTTTTTTGAGACCAGGTCTGTATGAACTCACATGGTTTTGTTTCAGCAGTAATGAAGCTGTATTTGATTCTCTACAGAGCAAAAGGGAAGAAAGCAATTAGGAGCTTTACTTAGAGAATATGAGGAACTTGCTTCTTTAGGAGTCAAATAAAAGGACAGAGTTATGGACCAAAGTCCACCCGGGACTTAAGGACAAAACCTTCCCTTTTCTGTCACAGGATTAGAGGAGGAAATCTAGATGCAGTGAACATTCATAGGACTCTAGGCCCATGCCCTCTGACATCCTCCAAAACGACCCACAGATAAGACGGCTGTTTGCACTGGAAAGTATCTTCCCATCCCGATCCATTTATTAACAAGGCCTTCATGGCCAAACATACTTTTTACTGGAACAAAGGCGATGAGTTCTCCTCTTTCCTTCCACAGGACGAGGAGGACTTTAAGATTTTGGAGGGATTGGAGATGGCCAAGCATCAGGTGAGGGTGGCTATTGATGCATATGATATGGCAGCAAAAGCTACGAGAGGTAAACAGGAAGGAAGGCACACTTCACCTGTAGACGTGTGACGTCAAAGGAAGAAAAGGTTACATGGAGCTGTTTGGCTATTTAGTATCAAGGACAGGTACATAAGGACAAAAAAACCACTGAAACGTGTGCTTTTCTTGGTTAAGAGCCCAGGGTTGTGAGAGGAGGTTCCCTCTTTTAAAGGAAAATCTCAAAAGGAATATAAAAAGTACTTTTACCATGATTCTCTTGTATTTCAAAATTAGCTATAAAGGGTATAGGCAGCATTTACTTTCTTTCAGGATAAACTTATCTTTATCTACCCTTTGCTTGACATTTAATTGCAGTTTGATTTTTAGGAGACTAAAGGCAATGTGGTAGACTAGGAACTGTGTGACAGCATTTGGTGATAATGAAAGTCCATGTTTATCCTCTCATCTAGATTGGAGGCTAAATCATTGCTTATAAATAAACTAAGCAACAGCTATTTCTCATTTTTTAAAAGATTTGTTTATTTTATATGTATGAGTACACTGTAGCTATCTTCAGATACTCCAGAAGAGGGCATCAGATCCCTTTACAGATGGTTGTGAGCCACCATGTTGTTGGTGGGAATTGAACTCAGGACCTCTGGAAGAACAGTGCTTGAAACCACTGAGCCATCTCTCCAGCCCGCTATTTCTCATTTTTAAACCTCTTGCTTACTCATGGCACTTTCTACTAAGCCTGTTTTCCTTCAGCTTTTAAAGTAAGTAGGCTGATAGTTAGCTCAGTGTTAAAATGCTTTCTAAGACCATAGTAAAGAAAGAAATAACTGTGGAATCACCTTAGGAAACTGATAAAAAGAAAACCAGATAAGGTCAATTTCTTAGCAATATCCAAGAGAACACCATTCGTGAATGACTTGTCCTTCCTGGATTTCCTATTCTCATTATGTTTTTCCTGTTGTGCTGTAATATATGTGATTTTGCAAGTGCAAACACCTTCAATTCATTCAGTCCTTTCTGTGGGCAGACTTCCTGTAGCTATTGGTATCTCTTGGTTGAGTTCTTAAGTAACCAAGAAACAGAAATCATTTATTGCAGTTTTTGAGACAAAATCTTATATCTTACACTCAAGGTTCTCCTGCTTCATCTTCCCAAGTGCTAGGATTATAAGCCATGTGTTGCCACATCCAACTTAAAGTAACTTCTGTCTTAATATATAGAAATTATTGGTGTTGGTATTTAGTGGACAGTTTTTACATTCTCATTTGACTTCCTGGCTGCAAAAGAAAAGTTTTTACCATGTTATCACCAAGAGTGCTCTGTGTCTTGCACAGGTGCAGCATAGTAAATAAAGGGCAGAACCTGTACATAGCCCAGGTCCTGTCACTCAAGGGCCAACTTCCCTCCTGTGTCTAGGTCAAGCCCCCATCTCTAAAGTGCTGACAATAAGGATGCACTCTAACCCTGTGACCACCTTATGGCAAATGTAGGCCATACATTATTTTATCACCAGTCAAGTGTATAAAGAGCTCTAGAGTCTAGAGATCCTCAGCTTTATGAGTCTTTTTGTTTGTCTCATATCATTTAAACTAAAGTCACCTCTGCAATCTAGTCAAAGACTACTACAAAACAGTAGTTAAGTGCCTTGATATGAAATTAGCAAATGGCACTAAAAGGCTTCAGAACCAGTGGATCTTAATCAAGTCTGGAATGAAGACTTGATACTGGCATTTGTATCCATTTCTCACATAACATACATTACCTGTTAGTAACAACTCCCTTTTTGTTTTTTGCAGAAAAACCCAGAGGAAGACTGCTCGGGGAGGACACTGGGCTGGGAACCAGGGCACTTGCTGCTTACCCTCTGCACCATGCGCAACATGGAGCAGCTTCTGCCCTTTTTCAATGTCCTCAGCCAAGTCTTCAATAGCAAAGTCACAAGCCGGTGTGGAGGACACTCAGGGAGCCCCATCCTCTACTCAAACTCCTTCCCAAACAAGGACATGAAACTAGAGAATCACAAACCATTTTCCAGCAAAGCCAGGCAAAAAATTGAAGAGATGATAGAAAAGGACTTTCTGGAAGGAGTCATAAAGACTTGACCACCACCAGTGGTTCCCCAGAGCTCAAATGGAAATGTAATACTTAAAACACTACTGAGTTTCTTTTATATGTATATATATGTGTATATGTAACAAAGCATTATTCAGGTTGTATTTAATTTAAATATTTGTAAATAAGAGCTTATGTCTGAATGTGGCCTGAATCAAGTTTAAATATATAAGTGGCTCATACTGATGATGGTGCCTATATTTGCATATATAGTCCATTGTTTCACTGTCTTGGGTTGTCCTAAACCTGCAAAATACACACCATGTTTTCTTTTTCCTGCTTGGTCTCAAGCCTCATTAAGTTGTTTTTCTTCTTTCTGTGGTTAATAATGTCCTAGTATC
Organism: Uromys caudimaculatus; assembly: GCA_028551405.1. Taxonomy (NCBI): domain Eukaryota; kingdom Metazoa; phylum Chordata; class Mammalia; order Rodentia; family Muridae; genus Uromys; species Uromys caudimaculatus. The sequence goes on along the minus strand of CM052706.1, from coordinate 33,829,648 downwards.
AGAATGGTCACTTCACTGTCAGACTCCATGTATTAGATGGAGCTCTAGCCCTTCCCTGAGCCCTAAAGAGTGGCTGAAGCCTGGACCACACACTCCCATGGGCACAGCACAGAGCTCTATCAGTGCAATGAGAGATGGGCCACCTTGCCAGTTCTGATGCTGCTCAGCAAACAAGTCAGTCATTTCTTCCTCACATTAAGATACAAAATCTCCCCATCTGAACCAGGTAGGTCAGTGCTGCAAAACATCTTGGTTAGATAAGCATCGCAAAGGCGCTGCAAAGAGTTAGTTGGTAATAAAGTTTAATTTCCCAATACCGTACATGAATTCACTGCATACCCTTGTAAAATTAATGACACTTGAACTATTAAAACTTAATACAGATTAAAATCAGATGTAAGCTTCATTCCCAAGTCTAAGATTTAGAGCTTCTAAAAACATTTTTTCCTGGTAGCATTTAAAAACCATATCTAGAAATAATCCATTAACATGCATGGCATGTTAATGTCATGATTATAATTGCCTTAGTACTGCCAGTATTATAAAGTGTTATAAAAACATGTTGGAAGTCCATTTCCCCAGAATATAAAATTTATCTTCAGAAAGTTGGTTGTGGTCTTTCTCCGATGCCTCCAGCCAGCTGAAACACCACCACACTCACCTCATAGGCAAGCCTATCTGCGCTGCCCTGCAAACACAGTGAGGGTAGGTGAGGGACACCGCCTGCACCCACTCCTGGCTGTTCTAGGGGGTGCTTCCTGACTCTGTTTCACAGAAGTATTCAAATAGCTACTTTTTCATCTTTCAGTAATACGTTCCAAAGCCCATCATTAAATAGAAAGTGGGTTGGATTCTTCTAAATAAGATTTTCAGTTCTTGGGTTTATAAAATTATTCCAAAATTAAGTAACTTAAAACCAATCCTCCATAAGTAATTCCTGGAATTTACATCACATACTCATTACCATGTAAAAAGTAACTGGTGATATTTCTTGAGTCCACATTCAACCACAGTATAGATAAAGAGCAAATGATAAAACTGCAGAAAATACAGGTAGAGTAAGAATAAGAATGTTGAGCATGATAAGCTGTCTCCAGAGAGGCTTAGGCAGAGCCTGACAAATACAGAGGCGGATGCTCACAGCCAACCATTGGATTCAGCGAAGAGTCCCGGATAGAGGAGTTGGAGAAGGGACTGAAGGAGCTGAGGGAGTTTGCAGCCCCATGGAGGGAGCAACAGTGTCAACTGGCCTGAACCCCCCCCTTCTTCCTCCCCCCCCCCCCCCCCCCGGTGCTCCTGGAGGCTGGACCACCAACCAAAGAATACACATGGAGGGACCTATGGTTCGGACCACATATGTGGCAGAGGAGGGCCTTGTTGGCCATCAGGGGGAGAAGAGGCCCTTGGGCCTGAGGGTGTTAGAGGCCCCAGTATAGGAGAATGCTAGGGAGGGAAGACGAGAGTGGGTGGGTGGGTGGGTGGGAGAACACCCTCATAGGGGGAGGGGGGATGGGACAGGGGGTTTCCAAAGGGGAGACCTGGAAAGGGGATGTAAATGTAAATAAAGTAAATATCCAAAAATAAAAAAAAAATTAAAAAATTTTAAAAAAGCTCCTTTGGAGGTTTAAAAAGTAATTCAAAGGTCCAGAAAGAAAAGCAAGCATTACCAGTTGGTTTGGAAATACTAAAACTGGCTGTTTCCACAAACTATAGTTTTAAAGGGAAAAAAGAATAATCTATAATACATTAAAATTAGCACGTGTCAAACTAAACTAAGGATTTATTAGTTATTCCTGCACAGCCAGAACACACCCTCAAGAATCTGCAATAAAGAACAGTTTGGGAACAAATTAAAGGGGGTGTAAAATTGTTTAACCATGTACCTCCCACTGTACTCAATACTTTTTCAATCTTCATATCCTAAGGACTGTATTCTCAGATCTCAAAGAAAGCCATAGTGAGATCCAAACACAAATAGTGTTTTCTTCTCTGTGTTCCTCCTTGTTTCAAACTCTGTCAATAGATTGATCCCAGCTTACCTGTGAGTCAGCTTCTGCATATACTCGGACAATGTCTTCAGTACCGGAGGGCCGTACAAAAGCTCGGGCAAGTTTATATTTCTTCACCAGGTCATTGATGGCCTCTTGGAGTCCTGGTGGAGTGACTGCTTGTCTTTCAGCATCTGTGGTGCTAATAACTCTTCTGTCCGCAACCTGAGCACAAACATGCAGTGTGTTTTAACTATGTTAGACTCACTTTCAAAAGCTTAACCTGTTCTCTTGCCCACAGAGTAACAGACTGGCATTTCAGGTTACCATACTAACAGTGTGTAGCAGTGAAACACCAGAGCAGGTGAGGAGAAACTGCAATAATAAAATTTCCTGTTTTATTTTTAGTTTCTCAAGACAGTTTCTATCCCTGACTGTCCTGGAACTTGCTCTATAGAACCGGCTGGTTTTGAACTCAGAGATCCTCCTGCCTCTGCCTCCTGAGTGCTGGGATTAAAGGCGTGCGCCACCGCTACTGGGTGTCATGCAGCTTTAAACATTTATACAACTATTTAAAGAAAAATTCTTCAGTATACAAAAAATTACCTTTAGCCAAACAGAACATTTCCACATACAGTCTCAGGGCTACCATTAAAATAGCCAATAACTACTGTCTGGCCCCACGACTCATCAGATAACTTCCATGCCTTGTAAGAAGCAGCAAGCTATTATAAGAGAGCTGTGGTAAGAATCTCCTAAATATGCAAAAAGCAAATACTCAGCAGTCATTTCACTCTGAACTCTGGTTTCCTATTTCTAATTATCCCTCATCGAATTCTACTGAAGAATGTGTAGACTGATAGAAATCAAATACGGGCTCATCTGAAGTGCTGTTAGAGAATTCTCTCCCTTACAGCATGCAGATTCTGCTGCTGACACTAGCTCCACTCCTCAGCCAGGCTACCCGAAAAAGAATGTAAGGTAAAAGTTAATTCCAAAGCAACACTTTCAGTTAAAATAATAAGATTATTGATCTCAGTTTTGCTTCAAAATAGTATGGACTTGGATGTGAAACAAATGAACAGGAAAGCAGAGACCTGTTTAAGCTGGTCACATAATTTCTGTGATTTTTGTTTGTTTAAATTTGTTTGTATATTTTAAGTGATGCATATTCACACGTAATCCCTCCCATTCTATAAAGTGGGAGTATAAAATAGCTTTTAAAAAAGTGTGAAGAACTTGGGAGGCAGAGGCAGGTGGATTTCAGAGTTCAAGGCCAGCCTGGTCTACAGAGTGAGTTCCAGGACAGCCAGGGCTACACAGAGAAACCCTGTCTCGAAAAACCAAAAAAAAAAAAAAAAGCGTGAGGAAAACAGCTGTTATAAGGCCTTCCTTCCTAAGTAGAACATACATATAATGAAATATAACCCAGTCAGGAAACACTTGGCCTGGGAAGACTGTTCAGAAAGCTGATTTCACACTCTCTTCACCTTAACTTTGAGTTGTCTGTTAGGAAGATCAACATAAATAGCATCCCACTGCTGTACAGTCAGCCCCTTCAGAGCCAGGATAGCCTCAATCACCAACATGTCAGAAATAGCATCTCCAGCTGCCTGCAAGATGGGGGACAAAGCATATAAGCCAGCCTTAAGTAAGTCCTGTTATGAATACGCTCACCTTGGAAAATCAAGCTGTGCATCATTAACCAGAAAGCAGTAAATAACATGAACACTAAGGGGATACACGGAACTATGGAAGATAACAATGACAGGTATCCAAAGATGATTAAACAAACTCATGAGTAACATATAGACTGGATAAAGGTTCAGTCCTGACATCCTATGACTCAAATACTTTAAGTAGATCTCTTCTTGATGGTACTAAGAGAGAAAATGAGCTTTGGTTCAAGATATACATGAAGTTAGAGCCAAAAATCTTAGCCTTTGTTTCATTTGTAAAATGGAAATGATGACCTTGCGTCCTGCATTACTGCAATGATTATAGAGCAAGGTGGATAAAATGGCCAATCCAAACCAGTCACTCGGATTACACTGTCTTTCTGGACTTGGACATTGCTTTTCCATTGACTCATAAATGTACCTTGCTCAAACATGTAAATGTTACAGAATTTTCCCAAGGTTGTCTTTGAAAAGTTAGCTACACACAAAATATTTAACTCAGTAGCTACTAAGTATACTTGAACTTTCAACATTTTCTTGATAAAATATCAAGAAAAGGAGGCATATAAAAATGTTCTATTTCTAGTCTAAGTCTCAACTGTAGGCAACACTGTTAGAAACAAACCACCAAGCCAGGACTTTTCCACTTTTTATATAATTCTTTGATCCATGTCTTAATGTTAACTCATAGACAGCCACCTCACCAGTTCTGACCTGGTTGAATAAGTCAATGATGCTCGCAAGAATCCTGGCTGCTTTTCCTTTTTCATCTTCTAGTTCTTGTGCTAGTCTTTTTATCTTCACTTCAACTGCTTCACTAAACAGTGCCTGCAGTAGGAAAGCACATGTCAGTCACAGACTCCAGGTCACCTTTCATTCCTAGAGAATCTGGAGAAATTGAATTAATGGTACCCTTATGTCTGCCATTGATATTAAGATCAAATCAGGGCACAAAGGGCATTACTAAGAAACAGTTTACAGATTATAAAACTAACTTAGAAGAGGCACTACTACTTGATAAAAACTAAGACGTACGAGCTAACGGTGGTCTCCACCCCCATCCTGAACAGTGTGTAGCAGGCACCTTAGAAGGATGTGCAGTAGGCAACACCAGAAAGAGTTCACTGCACTTACAGTACAGCACAGAGTCAGAAGCTTATCCCATACACATTGTCTGGAAATGACACAACCATCCTTTGGTAACCCTAAAAAGCCCAGTACTGAATTAGCACACAGTGCTCAACCCTTTGAGAAAATAGACACTTCTTGGTAAAGAAAAAAAAAAAAAGATGAGGGTGGCCTCCTGGTTTCTGTAAAGTTTTACTGAAAGACATATCCATTTTCTTTATAATGACTAAAGTTGAACAGGGACCTTATGGGCTTCCCCTTAAAAGCTGAAGTTATATTTTAGTTGCATTTTATAGAAACAAATTCTCTCTCTCCTTATATTCCTGGCTCTTCCAAAAGCAAATTGGAAACAGTAAAGAGAATGGTTTAAGCTACATTCAAAGATTCTGATGTCTACCTCAAATCTATTCATGAAATGAGGCAATGTATAACAACATTTTTAAATAAAATCTGAACCTTAAAAATCTAAAAATTAGTTATATTCTTTAAAATAGTGACTTTTAGAGTATGTGAATTATGCTTGACTTTTTTTTTTTCCAGAATAGTCCTCTACTAAGAAATGTTTATATATACTTTAGGCCCAATGAAACTTTGCCTCATAGCTACTCAACTGTTCTCTGTAAGAAGTGGGAATATTTTAAGAAGATGAATAGTACATTCTAAAATAATATATTGTGTTTTTTGGATAGTGTGTGTGTATGTATATACATACATACTGAGGCCAGGATTGACCCTTAGGGTGTTCATCAAGGACTTTTTTTTGATACAGGGTCTTCCATTAGAAGGGCTCGCTGATTGGTCAGTGGTCCCCAGGGATGGGCTGTCTGCCTCCCCAGCACTTATCAAACTCCATATCTCATGCCTGTTACCCAGCTGAGCTCTCCCTAGCTACATTCTTCATACAAGCTCATTATAGTCTGAAAAAGGAAATTTTACAGCATCAAAAAGTATACGTTGATCATGTAGTTTACTCCTACCTAGACATTTAACAAGCTAGAAGTCCTTTAACAAGAACAGTGCCAACCAGGGCCAGCTGACATCTTTAAGAGAACTTACTGTGCCATGCCCATTGGCTTCAAAATAAACTCCAATGTCAAACTCTTGAGCCTTGTGATGCAAATGTTTGACACCAGTTTTGGTGCAATACACAGGTACCTGCAACACATTAAAGAAAGACGACGGTTAATCAAGCACTTATTATATCTATTATTCCAGAAATAAAGAACAAAACCTAGAACCTCTGGTGCCAAAGACAATAAAGGTTTAAGACACCCACATGGAGAATGACTGCAAGTAGATGTGGCACCATCTGTTTTCAGAAGGCTGCCTTAGACTGGAGGATGAAAGGATCTCTTTCCTTTTCTACGAAGGACCGGATGGTAAATATCCTATACTATACAGGCTATATTATGGTCCTGCACAAACATTCTGAAGTGTGCAGAGGCAGCCACAGACCTCATGTAAACAAATATTCAGGATTCCAATATGGTTCAATTCCAATAGAACTTTTATAAACCGTGGCAAGTTAGATAGAGTCTGCAGATTATTTCTTGCCAACTATTTATTGGCTTAGAAAGTTAAGAAAGGCCAGTTGGGGATGGGTGTGGTGGCCACACCTTTGATCCAGTGCTCCCTCAGAGGACAACCACAGAGTGAATTCCAAGACAACCAGTGCTATACAAAGGAAACCCTGTCTTGAAAAATGAAAATTAAAAGAACAACAAAAGGCCAGTTAGACTTTCAAGACTGCCCATAGATAGTTATAAGTAGCCCTGACTGGATCAGCAGCAGTAAATAGGCTATGAATGGTGGGTCCAACATATTTAGGAAAAACTCAGGGGCTGGAGAGATGGCTCAATGGTTAAGAGCACTGACTGCTCTTCCAGAGGTCCTGAGTTCAATTCCCAGCAACCCCATGGTGGCTCACAACCATCTGTAATGAGATCTGGTGCCCTCTTCTGGCCTGCAGGCAGAACGCTGTATGCATAATAAATAAATAAATCTTTTTAAAAAAAAAAGAGGGAGAAGAAAAACTCACTGACAGAACAAAACAAGACAGACACAAATAAGGTCAGCATTTGTTGCTTGAGAAACCATAGGATGGTAAAATACTTAATCCAAAAGGAAAATGGGTTGAGAAGTAAATACTTTCTGATATGTAAATGAAATTTCCAGATGAAACAGTCCTGCAATACATTAATGACACCCTTCAAGGAGAGACAGTCGGTGCTGCAGTGACACCAGACCAAGTCTCCTCTTAATACCCTGGTCACCACAGCTGAGGATGCCACAGGTTCACACAGTGACACTAACTCATGTCACACTACTGCACGTCTCAGAATATGTCCTAGGGTCAAGCACTAACTCATGAAAGACCCTGGAGTGAAGCTGCTATCCCCATGAATCTGAAGTAGGGCAGAAGTGAGCGGTCTTGGTGACGTTTTGACCATCTACTATTCTCTTAAACTGCAGGAAATCCACATCAAACTTCATTTCTACTTCTTTAGAAGATTGACTACCGTTGAGAGCAGCTGCCCAGGCATCCTTTGCAGTCCTTCACCTGCTGTATCGATTCACTTCTCTGCCCAGAGCCTGCAGGAATTCAAAGTGGTTTTCAAAAAGCTGGAAAAATTTAGTCACTAGTAGGATGGAGAAAACCAAACAGCTTCCAACTTGGCCATGAACCCCAGACTTTGAGCAGGCACTATGCTCAGACTGGCTCTCTGGCAGATGTTGGAAAACAAGTAGAAGCAAACTCCCCATCAACTCAGAAAGGCTCTCCTCCAAAGTGTAAGGTCGGAGGTCTGTGAAGCAAGATCATGATGAAGATGCCAGGGCGCTAAGGAGACGACTGTGAGGACAGGAAACATTCTCCTGGCCTGCTCCAAGAGCCAAGCAGACACATTCCATCTCATACACACATACATGCATTTCATAACAACATTCAGCAACAACAGGGGGTTACTGATAAAGATTCTCACAATACCTAGACTCTGTCGGCTCATCTGAGCACAACCATACATCAACGGGGCCTTCAGGTGGGAAGCCTAGCCGAAGGAAGTCAGTCACTGGGGGACCCACTTTTCTACCTTCACTTCCTATGTCTCCAGCTCCCTCACTCCTCCTGCTACACCTTTCCCACTGTGGGCTATATGCCTTTACACTGAGGCAGAATCTGTCCTTCCTCCCAAAGGTGCTTTCCAGGTCTTTGATCATAGCAATGAAAAACATCTAGGGGCAGTAGTAGGTTTGTGTTTGAAAGAGGCATCTCCAGGCCCTTAAGTAGCCATGAGTTACAAATATGACTCAATTAGCCTTTTAAAAGATTTGCATTTATTATAAGTGCTTGGAACTCACAGGTTTTTGATATTACGGCAAATGTTCCATGATGAACCCCCTCCCTCTTGCACCAGAGATGTCAGAGTCTTTTGATCCTAATCACCTAGACAGTGGCTCAGCTTTGTTCACTGATCACTCTGTGGTAACACTATTCTCCTCAGAGAATTATCTTACCGCACTATTCAGAAAAGACCCAAAACAGGACGATGGGATACCTTCATAACTTCCTCAAGGTATCGTGTGGAACTTCCATTTGCATATGCTGTCTGCACAACACCGATGTTCAGACTTTCTCCAATCTAGAAGGGAAGAAACAGTGATGTTTACCTCACAACCAAAGGCATAGCAGCCTCAGAGTTGTAAAGACACCAGAGTCAGCCAGTTCTGCCCTGGCTTGGTTTAGGCAAAAAATGGCATTCTAAATGGAATCATTTACTACTAGGAAAAAAAGTCTAAATTATCTGCAAGCACTGTTTTATTGTGAATCCTCTTTAAGACAATCTGCAATCTCTGTAAATTATTAATAAACCTTTTCCAGATTATAATTATAATGCATATAATTATAATAGTACAAGGAGACTTCCAAAAGAGGAAAAAATACATTACTAAACTTATAGTAACAGTAATAATTATATCAGATATTAGTTATAATTTTATACTTTACAGTAATGATGGAATTCTCAGTAATGCATGAGTCATCAGTTTGAAAGAAATCAAAACTTCACAAAGCTCCATGATAAAGTCAAGTCAGTATAAAGAAAAGAAGCTTGCATACAATCATCTAGAATATTCTCTTCACTGTGCTGAAAGCCAATGCTCCTATGTTGAAATGGCTGCAACTGCTACTCGTTTTTGTTTTCAGGCCACAAACATGAGGAGCTCGCCACACAGTGGTGCTGAGACAAATGGCTGTAATGCACAAGTGCTCCCCAGTCCCCACCTCACCTCCAGCAGTAGCTCTTTCAGGAAACTGCTAATTAACGTCGCTATCTTGTCTCCATCTATGAGATGAAAGTGACCAGCTGCATCACAGTAGTAATAGACGATCCTGTCTGCATCCCCATCGAAGGAGCAGCATCTTTCACCCGACTTCATTTCCATTCCTAGCACACAGGATTTAAAGTGGACTTCAGACAAAGAAATGAGAATAAAACTCTCTACATAAAATATAAGATTTTTCTCTAACACTCTTAACTATTTTTTTAAATATTGCAGATCAAAATTAATATTATATGCTACAGTACAGCACATCCACTATTTCAAGAGATGTTTTAAAAGATCCCTTCCAAATGACAAATCAAATGCTCCAGTTTTAAATACTAATGTCCCCTTGGCCTACTGGTACTGTTTGAAGACAGATCTCACTATGTAGCCCAGGCTGGCCTCCCAACTCAATAGCCAGCTGTCTCTGAGTGTTGGGATTAAAGGTGTATGCCACTTGCCAAGCTACTGGCCCTTTTTTTGCAGGTCAAACTCTTGCAAGGCAAACTAAAAAACAAAAATGGCACTCGAATCTATTCATGCTGAAAAGTGCTATTGTACTAAAACAAATTTTTATTAATCAGTTGGTTTGCTAGGCAAGTTTCCCATATAATTTTTTGAAAGTTACGGAGATTCCTAAACATAACTTAGAGCCATGTCCTCTACATATGAAAAATAAAAATCAGAAATAGGTAAGTTATGAGCTTTGATTTAATTCTTTTTTGTTTTGTTTTTCAAAACAGGGTTATAGACGTGTATTATCTGCTTATACTAACAAGAAATGCTAGTAAGTAGGACCACAGATTATAACTCCATGAGCTCACTGAGACTTCAACTGTTATATCAGAGTTGTCAGAAAATCTTGCTGTCCCTTCGCAACACAGGACAGCAGCAGAGAGACAAAGACAACAGGAAGGAACTAGGAGGCCTAAGAAGACCCTGTCAGTCTTGCTGCCTGCATGTCCAAACACAGCCTGTTGGGGAGAGGGCTTGGGTCTCCACACGCAGAGAAAGCCACAGAAGTAGAGACCTCAACAATCAGACTGCCGAAAGTCTAGAACTGAAGGGCAGGTAAAGTAATATCAAACCAAGCACTGCACTGGAAAGGTTGCATAAATTAAAATTCGTAATGCCTGCCACTGAGAGGCACAACAGTCCCCACAAGTGAGGCAAAGGCAGGACAGCTATAGAGCGGGGCAGCTGATCAGTAATGTGTGGGGATACATGGTTGATGGTGTGGGGACAGGAATCAGTTATTCAACAGTCAAGTAAAAATGCAACTGAACACAGGATCTGCAGCCCAAACAAGCCAGGCCAGGTTAACAGAGGGCCTCCTGGAGTCTAACAGGGCGGTCCACCACGTGACTACAGTCTCAGCGCTCTTCTTCCTGGTCTTCCTGTGCAGGAAACAGAGTCCACTGATGATTACACGGCAGCCTTGCACTCCCTTTCCAGGAAGTCTAGAGCAGACAAGAATGGTAAGCTACTTACCATTGCTGCCTTTGCAGCAGGATTCGCAGTGTGCTCCCTGGATGTGAGCCACCCGCAAAGCCTGATGGGAAATAGGGATTTCCATCCCAGCGCGGCAACCCTGGCCAGACTAAATGAGGAAAGGGTGCACGGGCCATCCGCGTGCTGACAGGCCCTTGATTCTGACGAGATCTCAGTTTTGAGAGCTGTTATCTAAAGGGCTGTCTTCTGCCTGTCCTTTCAGCAGGACCTAACCATGATCTGAATGGCACTCATGAGTGGGAAGATTTCTAAGGATCCAAAGGTGGCAGAGCCAGGACAGGCGGCGTGACTCTTCACTCGGAGGCAGCTTAGCTTTTAAGTGACATACCCTGCTGCTATGACATACCCTGTGGGGGTTTCTGTTGACTTTTCACAAAGTCAGCACCGCACAGGTGATTGAGCCGCCCTTGGGTCCCATCATTAAACAGCAGAAGCGACAGGCCCTGGGAGAAGTAGTGTTCCATTTCTTGTAGCTTCAAGGCCCCTATGCCGTTGGCGCAGTCAACCTTAACCGATCTCTTTCTATCTCCACTGCAGGAAACCTTTAATAAAATAAGACATAAGGAAGGAAAACATCAAGTTGCCAAAGTAGACGCATCATTCATGCATGTATGTATAAATGAAAATGGCCTCTGTTATTTCCATGTACATACAGTCAGGAATTACATAACACGAATGAACCTGAACAACACAGCAGGAGTGTCACTGAATGAACACTCACAGAAAGGCAGCTGCAGCTGCACTGAACCTCCGTGCAGCAGGACCCACTAAAGCATGCGTCTTTAACAGCCATTTAAGTGTGCGAGTGAGCACACGGGTGTCTGACTACACTAGGCAGTCTCAGCAAGGCACAGGAGATCACCAGGCAGATGTGGGGATATTTTCTGTTTTATAATTGTCAGTCTTTCCCCAACCTCCACACCAAAACCTGAGTTCTAGAACCAGTCAGTAGATCACACCCTGCACATGTCTCCAAGGTAACAAGCCAGTCTACCTAAAACAAAGTCCTTCCCGCCAGTATTTTCTCAAGCCAGTGGCATCTAGATTATAATCAGGTTCATCTCAGTGACCACTGATAGCCACAATCCGAAACACCGTGAGGTTTCCCAGAATGCACTCACCCTACATACAGATCAGACCCTGGGCTCTGACAGAGAAACTGCTGGTTTGGGGTTAGAAGTGGTAAACTATGTAAATTGGGCTGTTGGCCAACTGAATTACTTTATTCACCTGTTGAAATTCTAATCACAATGGAAAATTGTCTCACCTGTTTCGTAAGCTCTACAAAAGCCTTGGAGAGTTTCTGGCAGTAGCCTTCTATGGTGGCCTGTCCATACCGGCCTCCGGAATTCCGACAATACACCATGTAGTGCAGCTGAGGTGTGGTCAAGAGGCCATAATCTGCCACGCACACAAAAGGCATTCCACTCGTTCACTTCTTAGTAACAAAAGCTCACATAAATTCATACCATAAGAATGTTAGACCCAACCAACCCACCCCCACCCCCAAAAAAGAGTGGCAGTGCTGGTGACACCGACCTAAACAGGACTGTGGCCTTAATAGACAGAAGACTGTCATCAGATATCGAGTAAATGAGACCACAGGGTGGGTTTCTGCTTACGACAAAAGCTGATCTCCTAAGGTAGGAGAGACTGCCAGGAACCTCCATTAACCCTCCCAGAACCTGCCTTAACCTTCCACGAAAATCAATTACTGGCTGCTCAGGCACTAGTCCCAGCTTACTGTAAGCTCAGATCTCCACCTTACTGTTTGTAATACAAAATCCGTTTGCTTTCCCACCATTTTGCTCTTCTTTCTGTCCCCACCACCACCAATCCCAATCAACCTCTACCCCATCACCAATAAACCTCTCTTTCTACCCACAAGTTTGGTGGTTCAATAGTCTGAACCATGGCTTATACCAGAATCTCAAAAAACAAAAACACAAAACTTTCAAAATATCCAGATGCACAAATATCCACTGATACTGTGATAGCTAACATGTTTTTCATTTTAATTACTGTGGTTAAGAAATCTATAAAGCAAAAAACACCTGTAACTTGTAAGTTCCATGTTCCCAAGGGCAGATAACTTCCCAGAATGCTAAGGGCTGTTCATGTAATTTCGTGGTCTTACACAATTTTAACGAAGACTGTTTTCATGTAAGATAACATCTCTGTACACAACCTTGCTTGTCCCACAGCATGAAGGCAGGAAGTACGTAGCCTTGTGGGTTTTGCCTTTATAAACCCCCGACTAATGCATTTGGGTGCTACATCTTGGGAATTCCAAATCTCAGGTATAGACCTGGTGCCAGTATATGAATAAAGCTTCTTCTTTTCTTAACATTTATTCATGGTTAGGCTGATGAATTTCTGAACCACCCCAGATCCATAACAATATCCCAAGGACATGTCCCCTACCTACCTGCCTAATCAACCTAGAAACCTAAAAGTTATTTTTCATAGCTCTAGCCTTAACCAAATCCCAAAATCCTTTGAACTCAAGAAGTTTCAGTATTTTCCATTACTCGTGTCTTTACTCATTCTTACAGAGCTTATTGCGTATGCCAGAGTGGTCTCCCTGGTCTCTTTACCTTTGAATTTCCTTCTCTATACAACAGCCAGTGGAGGTTTGTGACAGTTTGTATATGCTTGGCCCAGAAAATGGCACCATTAGGAGGTGTGGCCTTGTTGGAGTAGGTGTGGCCTTGTTGGAGTAGGTGTGTCACTGTGGGTTAGGGCTTTGATGATAATGGACTGAACCTCTGAACCTATAACCCAATTAAATGTTATCCTTAGAAGAGTTGCCTTGGTCACGGTGTCTGTTCACAGCAGTAAAACCTTAACTAAGTCAAAGCTTAAGTAAAACTGGCCACATTATTCTTGTGTATAAAATTCCTTAATGAGGCTCCACTACTCTTGGGGCAGAACAACCAAGGAGGCCGAGGATGGGACAGCAATGCTCTACAGAGAGTGGTTCTCAACCTTCCTACTGCTGGGACACTTTACTACAGCTCCTCGTGTTGTGGTGACCCCAACCATAAAATTATCTCATTGCTATTTCATAACTCAAATTGTGGTACTGTTGTGAACCCTAATTATCTGTTTTCTGATGGTCTTAGACAACCCCTGTGAAAAGGTCACTTGATATCCCCACCCCCCACACAAACACCCCACTCTCCACATCCTCAAAAAAAGCTTCAACCAGATTGAGAAAAGCTGATCTAGATGATCCAGTAATGTAAATTCAGGCTGGTATAGTAGGCAGCATCTTGGATATAAAGAGATCCTCCTGTAACAGAGTAAGGACTGACCAGGTGACCAATCAGAAGCAGCAAGCAGAGGGAACACACAGCTCAGATCAGAACAGGATTTGCCAACATTTCTGAAATGGGCCTAAACATATGTCTGCTTCAGTTTGCATAAATATACTTCTACTGGGCATGAAGGCAATGCAGCGTTCTCAGAATTGGCAATAATCAAAAATCCATAAACTCTGGAAAATGTTGTCGAGGCTCCAAGCCCTACAAAGCCAATGATGTAGTCAATATGGAGCTCTCTGTGTAAAAATAAATAAGCACACTCCTCTAATTAGTATGTGAATTTGCTTTCATCCTTTAAGATTATATGTGTAAATAAGAATTGTTTTATAATACATTTCTTTATGATTTATGATTAATAAAATCTAATTTGTGATTTTTGATACCTGTATACTGGGTATTGTGGGAAAATCTATCAGTCAAAAGGTGTCACAAGCAGAAAAGATTTAGTATGCTCTGCCTCATGGGTAAATTTGTAACATTTGAAAGTCTGTTTATCTAGGAATTAATTTCTTAATTTTTATTGTTTTGTTACTTCCAAATTTTAAGTATGTGTTACTTTTGAAATTTAAAAACAATATCTTAATGATTAACTTAAAACTACATACCATGGAATTGACCTCCTAAAACCGTCACACCGTCTATTACAGACTGTGAAAGCTTCTCACTGCTGGGCCTGAGAAAGGAAAGAAAGAAAGCAGAGTTAGCAAACAGGAAAGCAAACGGAAAATGTGTGCTAAGCATTTCAAAATAATAGCATGTTCATTGTACCTGAAAGCCATGAACTCTGGCAAAAAAAAGAAACAAAAACAAAAACAAAAACCCACAGGGTAAATTATAACATTTGCAAAGAGTCAGTCAGGTACGATGATACAGACCTCTAACTGAAGCTGACCCACGAGGATCCCTAGGTTCGTGACCTACTTCCAATACAGAGTTCAAGGCCAGTCTGAGGAAATTTGTGAGAATGTATCAGAATTTAAAAGGGGCTAAGGCTAGAGCTGAGGAAAAGTGCGTTTTCCTAGCATACACAAGACCCCGAGTTTAATACCCAGTACTGGAAAGAAAAACAAAAAAAGGGTGGGGGGGTATAAAAGAGGGCTTGGAGAGCTGGCTCAGCAGTTGAAAGTATATGTTGTTCTTGCAGAGGATCTGAGTTCAATTCCCAGCACCCACATGGGTATTCACAACGGCCTGTAACTCAAGCTCAAAGAAGTTCTGACCTTCTCTAGCAAATCCGCATCCACACAAACACAGACACACACGTAAGTAAGCAATAGTAAGAAGATTTTAAAAGACAGAAAGGACAGAAAGGATAGAACTTGCATCTAGTTTGACTATAGCAGTATGTATCTTAGGTAGTAATAACACACAGTCAATACTGAATGTACACAGCGTAGGAATATGGGAGTCTTAAAACTATTAGTGCATAGAGCCTAGTTTTCATTCTATAAAGTCAGAACAAATTACTCATCTACCTGAAAGGCAAACAAATCATTATATAGCTACGAGCGGACCTCAGTAATGGGATAATAAACACCCAAGGACATAAACCACTTAGCATTTCTGCTGCCTATGGACCTAATGAGAGAGTGGTTTCTACAAAACCATCTGGGAACAAGACACTGGGTAAAAAACAAAGTTCCAGCTACTATGAGAATAAGAAGGTATACCATTTGAAGAAGACCTGGATGAAGCCAGAGCTTGCATTAAAGAGAAAACTATTGTTTCATGGTATAGGTTTAACCCAACATTGCAAAAAAAAAAAAAAAAAAGTAAGCTTTTGTAAAGGCAAAAGGTGCTGAAGGTGACTAAAGATATCGTTTCCAGTGAGTTCTGGAATGGAGATCTGACAGAACATCCGAACCAGCAATAGATTACAAACAAAATCTTCACGTGTGATTTATTAAAAACAATTATGTGCTCTGGCTCTGCAGAGGTGAAATAAACCTACAAGTGTCACACCCATTACGTATTTCCAACATTTAAGGAAATGGCTATTTTGCAGATTATTTCAGGGAACTCTCACAAAAATGGTGATTTATCGTTGAGGAGATGGAAGGTCCCAATGACTACAAAACTTGCTCAGATTATGTGAAAGTTAAAACTGTGAGGACTCCAAACCCAAACGTAGCCTCCATGTGCCACTTAAAAAGGGAAACAGAGAGTGGCTCGTGGCCCGGGCCTCTCTCAATCCTGCCTTCCCACTGATATGATCCCTCAAGGAGGTTTGCACTTGCACAGACAACTCTCATCATCACCTGGTGTCTCTGCCAATGACTATGAAGGCAGTCTGCTGCAGGTCCACAGCTTCTCTCTCCGCGATGGCAGCAAGCACTTTCGGCATGTCCTGCTCCTCCGCACTGGCCAGACAGGTGGCGTGCTCCTCCCAGGAAGGGGCCAACATTTCCCCAAAAGGATCAACCAATTTTACACCATTGTCTTCCTTCAAAGAGAAACAAACCTTAAGGGAGCACACAATGGAGTGACTAGAGAAGAACTTTGCTGTCCTTCAGCTGTTGGCCGAGAACAGCCCTGGGTAGCAGCTGGCACCAACGCCGAGTCTCCATGCATTGCCTCTTCAGTTCCTTGTGACGCTAACATTACTGATAATGCCTCCATCCAAACTTGGAGGACTTTCTCTTGTTTCTCTAATCTGGACACTCTCCAAGAGAATAGCCTCATCCCATTCCCTCCACACCCATCTCAGTCTTGAGCTAGATGGCAGCAAGAGGAGTTGTTTCAGACCCAAAGGCACATACAAATAAGGAGGCATACTCCCAGCATTAAAATGGGGACTTTGAGCCAGAGATGGTGGCACACACCTTTGAAACCAGCACTTGAGAGGTGGAGGCAGGAGGATCTTTATGAATTCGAGGCCAGTCTTGGTCTGCAGAGCAAGTTCTAGGAGAGCCAGGGCTACACAGAGAAACCTAGTCTCGAAAAGAAAGAGAGAGAAAGAGAGAGAGAGAGAGAGAGGGGGGGGGAGGGAGCAAAGAGAATGTGTGGGGACTTTGGTTCAAGGTTCTCAGACACTGTAGCTTAGTCTTGTAAATAAAGACAGCACCTTGTTACCTCAGGGTTGTGTGAGGCCGTAACCATGACTCCAATGGTAGATCTTGTCTGCTTTGACCTCAGGACAGCTAGCAATCCCATTCGGAACATGATATGATCAAGATGTTGGGCATTTGTCCGAAATCCAGCAGTCCCGTACTGAAGACTGAGCCCCTGAGGCTTGGCATGGAGTGCTGAGTGTTTAGAGACAGCCTCCAGATCCATGTCTACAGAAGTAAGAAATGTAATGAAGGAAAAGCTTTCAAGTAGCGTCTGTTTACAAATGGCCGACTCAACACAGCACATTTGTTTCACTGGGACCCTCTCCAGAGAACCACGTTTGGGAGGGCAAAGAAGAGAAACGGAGTCCACAGAGTTAGAATTACCTAGAAGCTCCTGCCTAAACTATACACCCCGGGACAGATTCGGGCGATGTCAGCTCGTCCGCTCCTCTTCCACTCTGCCTCCAGATGAAGTTTCCTAAAATAATGTCATCACACCTACACTCAGAGACCCCTAGAAGATCAACGATCATTTTGTTTTACAAAAGGGTCAACTCAGGTGTGGACCTCAGTTAATACTATAAAGTCTGATGTGTGGCCAGCGAAAGACAGAGGCTTTCACATCCGTGTGGCTCTTTTGCCTCCAAGCTAGAAAGAAACAGTGCCAAAGGAAAAGCAAAGTGCAGTCATTTCCTCTGGTCTGAGGCTTCCCAGGTCAGCTAGGACATCCCACAGAAGACACTCCAATCTTCATAAAGACAGGCATGGCAGCCTTCTAAAGTAAAGTCTAAAACAACTCACATCTGTGATGTTGCTTTTGACCTGTCATTTAAAAATAAGTGAGTCCCCCTAATACTGTGGAATACCTCCAATTAATTCAACTCAGGTTTTCTACTTCAGCCAGCAGAGCACCTGCAGAGCCACACGCTGCACTTCCTGGGTCAGCTCTATCCTAGTTTGTCCAGAGAGGGGGTGTTGTCCCTCCACTATCAGCACCTCCTCCAGTTATTGTCCTTCCTTGTTTCAATACACACCACCACCAGAAATGTTGGGAAATGTTTGCTTTTCTCCAGTTAGTAAAATAGATCATTCTCAAGCTAATTTAGTTCACTCCAAAGTTATCAAACTTTTGTTCACAAGGACGAATATATTTTTGCAAAAATCTGACCAGTTGGTAATGAATCCAGATTATTCATAAGGGCGTCAACCACTCCTATGAAATCCAGAACTCTCTCAAAGGAAAATAACAGTCGTACGATAACAGCATGCTTCCACCCTTTAATGCATTTGGAGTTCTACAACTAATTTCAATTAGGTATGGAAATGCTTATTAAAGGTCCCAACAGTGTCCGCTTCTTTCATTCAAACTGTCATTCTTGGTGATGCATCCTGCTCCGAGCTCCCGATTACTCGCAGCTCCCCGCACTACAGCGTGAGGACCGCAGGCACCTGGGCCGCGCGGAGCGGTGGATAGGTAGATCCAGCAGTCATCCCCAGCCTCGGCTGCCGAGGAACCCCACCCACAGCGGCCCAGCATTCTTCACGTCCGCTCACCTAGATCTGGAACAAGAACGTTCTCTCCACAGGCGTGATACGGCCGCTCACCGCGCACCAAAACAGCTCACTCAAACCTCGCAGACGTGGCCCAACCTAGCTTCCGGCCCGACGCCCCGCCCACACCAACCGGGACTGGGAAGGTCCGCTGGCCCCGCCCCTGCACCACAAGGCCCCGCCCCGGCCAATCGTGGCGGGTTGGTTTCTGCGGTCCCGCCCCGTGTGCCAAGCCCCGCCCCCAGCCGTCCGCGCGCTCCTCGCGCCCGCCCGCGGAACTGCGGCTGCGGTTCGGAGCGGGTTCGGGGTCTGCTTGGCTTGAGTGAGCTGAAAGGGTGAGGCCTTGGCGGCTGAGGCGGTCCGAGGGTTAGCTCCCGGGGTGGACAGCTGCGCCTTTCAGCCTGGGCCTCAGGGTTCCGGGGTCCCTAAAGAACGGGAGCGTTGACGTCCCTCCGACCACCGAGATCACAGACCAGCCCCTGAAAGGCGAGGGCAGCGTCGTGCCCGTGGGTCTTCACCCGCTTAGCCCTAGACGTCATTTTAAGTGGAAATGGCTGAGATCCCTCCGCCAGCCCCTGGTTCAGCCGTGGCGTCCCTGTGCACCTGCGCGAGTTGCTGCACCCCACTGCAGTCCGGGGAGGCTGTCAACCGAGGGGGCCTGCGGATGGTGGCTGGCGGGAGGGACGACCTAGAGCCCTCCCCTCCGCACTGCAGGTTTGAGATCCAAGTGGGATTCTTGGGCCGGCTCCTGCTTTTCCCAGGATTGAGGCTGACCGGGAATACAGGTGTTTGCAACCAGTGGCCACGAAATCTATCACCCGAGCACCTGTTGAAAGCGCAGACTCCAGAATGGCCGGCAAGGGTGGGGAGGAGAGACTAGGAATCTGGGTTTTGACGGAGCATTTTAAAGGACGTTGTGCATACTAGATTTGGGGGCTCAGGAGAGAAATCTAAACAGCTTAAGTGTGCCCCTAGCTCTCTACAAAGAACGGGACTGCCTCCTAGAAAAGGGACTTTGGGATAATTTCCTAGACACCAGCTGTCATTTACAACCCCATTGTTTCTGGGCTTTTCCAGGTTTCCAAGCCAGTTGATTTGGAGACATGTCAGCGTCAATAAAAGAAAGCCTTCAGCTTCAGCTGCTGGAGATGGAAATGCTGTTTTCTATGTTTCCTAACCAAGGAGAAGTAAAACTTGAAGATGTAAATGCCCTAACAAACATAAAGAGGTATCTGGAAGGCACTAGAGAGGCTCTCCCACCCAACATCGAATTTGTGATCACTCTCCAAATTGAGGAGCCCAAGGTGGGTGCTTTTATTTGCCCTAAGTATTTCTTTCTAGGTGCATATCGTGTTTTGTTTTTAATGTGTATGGGTGTTTTCCCCTCATGTATGTCTGTGCATCATGTGCCCTTGGAGGCCAGAACTGCATGTGGGTACCTAGAATTGAACCTTTGGAAGAGCAGCCAGTGCTCTTAATGGCAGAGTCCTCTCCAGCCCCAGGTACCCACTTGTTAACTGGATAATCCAACGCATGAGCTTCCTGCCCAGGAAACAAATAATTTCAAATGCCTATCCCAGTACATGTTTGGAAGGAAAATGTACCAAACATGAGACGGTCCATAAATTCTCTTAACTACCTTAACCTCACATAAGGACACGTCTTTTTAATGAGAAAAGATCTTACAGTCTTCCATTGTTATTCTGTCCCCTCATCCAGTTTCTCACCAACCCAACTGTTAGAATATACCTTCTAACATATACCTAAATATTGCCTGTAACAAACAGGCTTGTGTGAAGTCAATGCATGTTTAAGATTTCGTCTGTTTCAATGGCACTAAATGCGTATAGTAATTACACATACAAGATCTAAATGCTAAATATAAACTTAGCTCCAGCCTCTGGTCCCTTTAGCCCTAGGAATATTAGCATAGCATAGCATAGGTACCATGTGGACTGGACATTTGAGAAGAATGTTTTAGCTTTCCCCTATGCATCCTTCAGTTGTCCTACCCTCAGACCATTTTATCTCCTTGATTACACACTTCAGTTGAACCTTGAACTTCTTCCACAGTAGATACTGCCTCTCAAGCTGAAATTAAATTCTTGCTCTGTGTGGGCATGGTGTCATGCGCATCTCCCTCACTAGGCTCCAGTCTAAGGCAGAAATCGTGTCTGACTTCATCAAGTCCTACCCCAGCACAGGGTACCCGGCACATGGAGTTGGTCAGCGGTGGGTAGGAAACTGCGTAAGTTGGTCCGTGGCAGGCACTTGATAGTCTCTGAGACTGCTCCTATAATAATCCTGCAGTTGCCATGGTAAACTTGCTCGTGTGGTTTCACAGTATTTAAATCTATGTGGTTTGTATTTTAAGGTGACAATTGACTTGCAAGTAACCATGCCTCACAGCTACCCCTACGTGGCTTTGCAGCTGTTTGGACGGTCACCGGGGCTTGACAGACAACAGCAGCTTCTTCTCAACCGAGGCCTCAGTGCTTATCTCGGGACTTTCGACCCAGGCGAGCTGTGTGTCTGCGCAGCCATCCAGTGGCTGCAGGATAACAGCTCATCCTACTTCCTCAACAGAAAGCTGTCGGATGAGCCTCGCGTCCAAGCAAAGCCAACCAAGAACACATTCCTCCGAATGTGGATCTACAGCCACCACATATATCAGCAGGACCTACGGAAAAAGATTTTGGAAGTGGGGAAAAGGTTAGATGTGACGGGATTTTGCATGACAGGAAAGCCCGGGATAATCTGTGTTGAGGGCTTCAAGGGTCACTGTGAGGAGTTCTGGCACACAATCAGATACCCCAACTGGAAACACATTTCCTGCAAGCATGCAGAAAGTGTGGAGACAGAGGGGGATGGGAAAGACCTGCGCCTCTTCCATTCTTTTGAAGAACTACTCCTTGAGGCCCATGGTGACTATGGATTGCGGAACGATTATCACATGAACCTAGGCCAGTTCCTAGAGTTTCTCAGAAAACACAAAAGTGAGCATGTTTTTCAGATATTATTTGGTATTGAAAGCAAAAGTTCGGAGTCCTAGAACTCTATTAAGATGTCTACGCTTGTAACTGCATTAAGTATTTATGTTACTAAGACCAAAATAAAAAGGCTAGTAACTATATAGAACTCTGGGTGAAAAACCTAGCTCCAGAATTTTCTTACTGCTAATGCTAATAGGCCTTTTAACTTTCTACCAGTGTAACTGTGGTGTTGTTTCCAGATTGCTGTGTAAAGTCACACTTGTTTACCATTTCATTATAAATCAATAAAATTATATATTTAACCAGAGCAACTTGTCTCAACAAGTCCAAAGCTAGGCTGGAGAGGTGGCTCAGAAGTTAAGAGCACTGGCTGCTCTTCCAGACGACCCACCCAGCAGCTCACTGTCATCTGTAACCCTAGTTCCAGTGGAATCGATGCCCTCTTTTGCGCTCCTCAGGTACCAGGCTCCGTATGTGGTCCATAGACATAGTCAGGAAAAACACCCATAACCACACACAATAAATGAATGAGCAAAGCAAGCCCTGAGCCCCACATTAATGTCAAATACCAGACTGCAGATACAAATTCAGAAATTTAAGACATCTGTTTCATGACGCTGGCACATATGTGGCAGACCAGGTCATCGTTGGAAATGAATTCTAAACAACAGGTAAACTCAGCATAAAGAGCACCTACTCACTACATTTCTTACTTTAAAACCCCTATTTGAAGTGTTTTACTAAAACTAGATTCTAACAGCAACAGTAGATTACAGTAAAGTCTTAGGAGTCCCCAGCACGCCTACACACACAGATTAACACATTTGTCATTTTATTTAAAAAAGCCATGAAGGGAGGAAGAGCTCTGCTCCTCGTACTCTATCATTTGGTTAAAAAACACCCCTGGTAGCAGTAGCAATATTCTTAGTTTAGTCATATCCATGAAAAAAAAAAAGCATGGCTTTGTTCTACCCCCACAGTTCTTAGCTATAAAACATTGCCTGATATTTTCCAACTGCTTCCCATGTGTCCGTACGCACTGAGACAGCAAGAGAGAGCTGGGGCTCACGGAGGAGGGCACACCAAAGCCCGTGGAGGAGAGTCAAACTACATTTCATTAATGTTGGCGCTGTCTACTTTCAAAGACTAAAGTCCCATCAGCCCTTTTCAAAATGAGTTCAATCATTTAAAAAAAAACTAGTAAGGGGCTGGAGAGAGAGAGAGCTCAGTGATCAAGAGTGCTGGCTGCTCTTCCAGAAGACCTAGGTTCAGTTCCTAGCACCCATATAGTGGCTCACAACTGTCTGTAACTCCAATTCTAGGGTATCTGATGCCCTCTTTGGCCTCTGAGGACACCAGGCACACATGGGTGCACAGACATACATGCAGAGTAAACACTCATATACCTAAGAAATTGTGAAGACCCTTTCAAAAGTAGCTTTTGCCAATCATTTTATTGTTAAGAACCTAGCCTAGGAATTTCAGGACATCTCCTATGTACCGGGGCACATTCCTTCTCTCTGGTCTCAACCATCACATCCCTTTCCTGAGGAGAATTGTATTCTCCTGCTAGGTCTCAGGGGAATGACTTGATCCCTTCAGGATACCAAACTATGTGGGCAGGACTTGGTGACACACAGAGGAATACCCTGGTCCCCATGAAACATCACTGGCTGCCAATGTTGTATGCATTGAGAAACTTGTAAAAGCTCCTGGTGAGCCAGTACTGTCATGTCTGCTGTCTAGGATGGGAACACAAGTGGCCTTGGTTAGGGAGAGGACTCCATGGCCTCACCAGATCCCCTGTGGCCCATGAGGCTATGGAGCTGATTTCATTGTGTAGCTCAGCATGAGTCTCCCCAGGGCACAAATCAGTTTGTGAAAGCTCTGGTCATGGCCTGTCTGGAAAGACATTTATGCCAATGGAACTCAAGCTGGGGCCTCCCCACCTCAAGGGGAAGAAACAAGACTTGACATTACATCCTCAAATACTCTCTATGTTTGCCAAGACTGAAAACAATATAGTATGCGAATCACCTTCAGATATATCTCCTTAAACTATCAACATTAACCTTCACAGTTGTTAGCCCTATTTAACTCCATGAATCCTTTGTCCTTTGAAATGAAACTATGTGCTATATACAGTTAACCCATTGAGGATTTTCCTATGATTGTTAGTAGAAATGGTTTCTGAAATATAGACAGCTTAAGGACTAAACTATGGAACAAAACTGGAATATTTCATAATTGAATGAGCAGAATACATTCAAGCCTGCGAACTCATGGCTGCCTCTGGAGTTATTTCTAAGAATTTTTTCAAAATTCTGCTTTAACATGCCCAGTACTAGTGCTGAACAGGACTTTTAGGTGTATTACCATCGGCAGTTATTACAGAGGTTCTGATTTTTAAAACATCTCTGCATTTGTGTGCACATACCTACCTTCATGCATGCCCCCACACACATGATTTCATTCTAAGCTCAGCACTAGATGCCCAGCACACTACTGCTTGTGTTTCCCATCCTGACAAGAACACACACCACCCTCCCCAGGGCAGCCATGGCTTTGGGGAAGGGCCCCTTCTTCTGCATGGTTCAGAGGAAGTAAGTAGAATGAGCCAGCCCCAGGTAGAAGTACTCCAGAGTTCCTGCTACCAGGAGCATGAATAAGCTTCCAGTCCCCTGGATGCCCAGCTCCTCAGGACCTCCTCTCAGCTTCTGACCAATTTCCTTGGCCTATGAAGGTGTGTGGACCTGCCTGGCCTGAGGGGATGAGCTGAGATGGAACACAGAGTTAGACGAAAGCCAAAACCGTGCTGATCCCAGGCCTTGTAACTCTTAACTGTACTAGGGACTACTCTTTAACCCTCTGTGCTTTAACACTGGAGATTCAGTTCTTACTGTTCTGTGCTTAAACGCTGAAAACTTAACTCTTTATGCTTAAATAAGCTCTGAGGAAATGATTATCTCTTATGAACTATGCTTAAGTAAGTGCTAATATCTGGTGATTAGCACATGCTCTTTAGCTGCAGTGAATTAAGTAAAAGGATTTATTGCTAGATCTCCTTTCTCTGGAATCAGCCAGGAGCCCCTCGGAGCTCGTTGACTCTTTTTAAACCAGAGAGAAAAGAAAGGAAAGAAGCCACACACACAGGCAGCACACACACTAGGTGATGTGGAAAACAGCCACACCGTTTTCCTTTATTGCTTTCTACCTTTTTATAGCTTAAAAAGTTCTCTATGTAAGAAAGAATTGCCTCATAGATAAAACATTAAAAGGGAAGTTACAGCTGGGCAGTGGTGGCGCACACCCTTTAATCCCAGCACTTGGGAGGCAGAGGCAGGTGGATTTCTGAGTTCAAGGCCAGCCTGGTCTACAGAGGGAGTTCCAGGACAGCCAGGGCTACACAGAGAAACCTTGTCTCAAACCCCCCCCCCCCCCAAAAAAAAGGGAAGTTACAAAAGAATAATAATAAATTCAAAGCAGTCTTTCATACTTTAGTGCACACCTGTGGTTTCATCTTTGGACCTTAATGTTTTTCCTTGAACACAAACTCGTCCCAAGTCTATTTCTCTTTTTAGTGTAATTGTGAACGTTCATTGTATTTTTTACTAGGCAGCCTTTACTTACTATTACGAGGAGTGGACATATTCCATTCTTGATTTTTAACTATTAAATCTTCCTAACAAAACAACTAAAATCATCTCTATGATTTTCTTCCTAAGATTATTTGAATCAAATCAGGAATTCTATACAATCACTAATTCATCTAAACAGCATTAATTCTTGAAAGTTCATCTTTATGTTGGTCTGCAGGAAGTCTGATCCATAGGGTGGGCTAATACCCAGGAATCCTTAGGCTATGTAATAGTGGCAGGAAAGGCATATCAGCTCCAAGAAGCAATCCTGGGGTGAAGTCTCTTGGAGCCTTGCCTCTCCAAGCTCACCCACTGCAGACCATGCAAAGATGATAGGCACCTCCAGGAAGATCCCTTGCTAGCCTTAGCCCTCCCTAGATGGCTCCTGACATGAGGGTAGACTTGGCTGCTACTGAAGGGGCATGGCTTTGCTACAAAACCCAAGTTTTATGCAGAATCCTGATTTGTCACAGATACTAGACCTTCATAAGGCCCATGTATAGGAACTCATTTCACTACAGTGAGCCATTACCTGAGAAACCTCTCTGTCCGAATCCAGCTGAAGCTCTAAACCAGCCATTCTCAACCTATGAGTCTTGAACCCTTCAGGGGTCGAACTACCCGTTCTTAGTGGTCTCCTGAGACCATCAGAAAACAAATTTACATCACAATTCATAACAGTAGGAAAATTACAATTAATGAAGTAGCAACAAAAAATGATTTGAGGTCACCAAGGCAAGAAGAATTATAAAGGGTCACAGCATTAGAAAGGTTGAAAGCCACGTCCCTAAATTAAAATCTTTAAATGACTATGTGGGACGAAGGCTTGTTTGCAACGATCAAGAGCTCTTTGAAGTTTACTTGTTAAGCATTTTCTCAAGTATACTCTAGCTTATCATTATCTATGTACTAAATCTTCTTCACATGGGTGAGTGGCAAGGGGCACCTGAGCTGGCAGGCCATGCTGAGGGAGCTTGGCAGGCCTGCTCCAAGGCAATCCCGGTACTTGTGAGGAGATTGAGTTCCCCTCTAATTATGCATGCACCACCTAGTCCTCTCAACACTCGAGGGGGCTTTTAGGGTGCCTATGTAAGGGATTCAAGCAGTGCTTTTGATTGTTTGCTCACTAGCTTTTTCTGCAAGTGCCCCATTAGTATGTTTAAAGAACAGATAAAGCCTGAAGGGGCGTGGCTTTGCTACAAAACCTGTTTTATGCAGAGCCCTGATTTGTAATGGAAACTAGACCTTCATAAGGCCCGTGTGAAAGAACTCATTTCACTGCAGTGAGCCATCACTTGAGAGGCCTCTCTCTGTCCACAGATCCAGTCAAGGCTAGAGGCATCT
Source organism: Uromys caudimaculatus (assembly GCA_028551405.1). Lineage (NCBI taxonomy): Eukaryota > Metazoa > Chordata > Mammalia > Rodentia > Muridae > Uromys > Uromys caudimaculatus. The sequence continues at coordinate 33,803,116 of CM052706.1, read as the reverse complement.
GAACCAATCCATACATGGGTTTAAGCAATGTGCACATTTTTTTCTTAAGTCCATCAAAGAGCCAAGAACAGGTCATTGGTCTACGGTTCTACAATCCATGCAGAATCTGAGGTCAGCCTAGGCTACATGGCCAAATCCTGTCAAGAAAAGAATCCACCAAACACCGTTGGCCTTCCTTTCTAGTAAAAAGAATGAAGTAGACAATGTGTCCTTCACTATGGAGGAGACATCCTCATGATCCCAGCATGGACCAGACTGTGGGCTTCCATAAGACATGGCTGAGCTGACAGGCTTTTCCTGTGTTCTCATAGCGTCTGTTTTCCCCACTCTGGCATGCTGTATCTCACATCAGGCATCCAGAGAACCTAAGGCTTCCAGTGTTTGGGGTCCTGTCAGCAGATCATCGCGGAGTATGCGACAACTGCTGTCCCTTGCAATGGGGAACTGGTAAAGGTCCAGTATCAGAATGATGGCCTGATCCAGCCAGAGTTAATGTGGCCCTGGAAGTAGACATGCTGCATAAGGCAAACTGCCCCAGGTGCTCTCTCCTACTGTGTAAGAGGGCAGACACACTGGCTAAATTAATGGCCACCTACCGATTAGCTCCAAGAAAAGGGCTGTCCACCAAACCGCCGGGTAGGATCACTATCTAAATGTTCACGAACATACTGTCATTCTGGAAGACAATCTGCCTCCTGCCTATGGCAATGGCTGTGGTGAATGGAGATACACTAATAATTATATCCTTGTTTCTCTGAAAGCTCTTAAAAGCTGGTGTCTATCTCTGCAAATCTCTTGGTACCTTCCATTTCTTTATGGGTCAGAGATTCAATGAAGGTTTATTGTTACAGAATACAAAGATTTCAATTCTTAAATGATAAAACATAAAATTTTGTCAGTTAAAAAAATTTCATTGAAGGGCGTAAGAGGGTTTGTTCAGTGGTGAGGCATGTATACTGCTCTTCCAGAGGACCCGAGTTTGGTTCCTGGCACCTACGTTAGACGGTTCACAACTGTGTGACTCCAGCTCCAGGGGATCTCAAACTCTTTCCTGCTTTAGCAGGCTTCTGCACTCACCTGCTCGTACCTATACACATACACGAAATGTAATAAAATGCAACAAAAATTAAAATACAAAGTAATTTCAAAAACTAACTTCTTGTCGGAATAGCAACCAGAGGGAAGGTACATCAGTACCGTCCAAAAGAACCCAGTGGTGTCGGAGCCTCTTGGAGCCACTGCCCTCACGGAGCCACTGCCCTCATTACTTCGGGTCACTCTAACAAATGAAAGCCCAGAAAATATTTTTGGAAATATATTTATAATAGTGCTACTAGGTTCACCCTAGAGGTTGTTCATTCTTCATTGCTCCGTCTCTGGCCCCACCCACTGCCCCATGTCAGTGGCTCTGGTGTTAAGGATTGGCTCTAAGATGACAGCTGTATTGACAGGTGATCAGATCGTGATGGTGCTAGACTTTATCAGATGACTGATCTATTAGTTCTTATTGATTGAGCTGTTAATGAAGACGTGGCTAATGGGGATGTGCTCCTTTGATTGTTTTGTTTTGTTTTGTTTTGTTTAGCTAGGGTTTCTCTGCATACCCCTGGCTATCCTGGAGGTCACTCTGTAGACCAGGCTGAGCTTGAATTCAGAGATCTGCCTGCCTCTCTGCCTCTGAGTGCTGCAATTAGCAGCTTTGGACCATTTTAAGATAGGATCTCATTATGTGGCTCAGGCCAGCCCTGAATTCAGGTGCGTGTGGTTACCGGGACACAGTGCCTTGAAGAACATATCCTGTCCTCAAACCTTTGTCTGCCTCCTGACAGAATGAGCAGCCTCTTTGGGCATGTGCTCCGGCAATCAGTGTTTTCTCTCACCACAGTCCCGCAGTGAGGAAAGCCCAGACTCCCCTGAAACTGTGAGCCAAGCAAGTATATGTCCTTTAAACTGATTTGCTTCACACTTTTATCACAGTGATTAAAGTAGACTAACGAGAGAGACTTTCATCTGTGTGTGACATTTCTGTTGGCTCCTGTTGGAACACTGCTACTGTCCCTGTCAAGGAGCTCTGTCTGTGTTCTAAGCTGGGCTGCGCTCAGTGGCTTAAGCAATCCCAAAGCAGCCACCTTTCTCAGGGAGCAGCCATGCTGCCTGATTGTTAATTTTCAGACATCAGTTCACGTCACCAGGCTCTGCAAAACTTCCTATAGGCAAAGCCATTCTCTTCACACTGGGCCAACTTGAATTGGTAACAGATTCCACCTGTCTCCCATTAACAGCTGTAGAATACTGATGTTAAGTCATTTGGGGTTTTGGTTTGGTTTTTGGATTTGGCATTTGTCTGTCTGTCTTGCAGTACTGGCTGGGGGTTGCACCCCAGGCCTTGTGCGTGGGAGACTATCAGCGCCCACCTGGGTAATTTCTAATGACCAGCCTTTGAAGTTACTGATCTACTAATGGATGTGAAACCTCCAGTGAATCCTTATTCCACATATTTTATTTTTGAGATCTAGAATGTGTATTTCTTTTAAAACAGTATTTTTATTACTTTCTCTATTTTTCATATTCACCCCACTCCTCCTAGACCCACCACCGCCACCACCACCCACCTATCCTGCTTGTTCCCTCCTCTCCCCAAGCCCAATTTGTGCTGCCCAAACACTCTTGGGTACAGAGCCTGCTCTGAAGAATGGCCGACCTAGCAGGTCACACCATTAAAGAAAACTGTCTCTTCCGCTCCCAGCAGCTATCAAACGCCAGTAGCTCCTCCTCTAAGGGTGGACTTCAGAGCCACCCCTCCATCATGCTGGGATTTTGTCTGGCTTGATCCCCTGAATTCTTTATACTCCATGATAAAATCTGTTTTGTCTTTCTCCTGAATTTTAATCACATTATAACAATAATTTTCAAAGCCTTGCGTGACAGTGCAAGGCAGACCTGTCAATCTGTCTGTCATTCTGTCACTCTGTCAAGGGTGTTGTCCCTTCGCAGTAAGCACCACGCCTTTATGCTTTTCTTAGTATTTTTCTTTTGTAATTGTACATTTAACTTTTTTTTTCAAAGAGAAATTTTTTCTTCTAAACATGAGTATGGCATGTCATTTCTTACAGAGCTGGGGTGGGAGACAGTGAATTTACAGTGGGTCAGGGTTGGGTTCCAGCTTCAGCTGGTCCAGGCACTGCTTATAAAAGCAGATGTAATCTGGCGTGCTACTGGAGTGGCCTTCTACTTTCTACATATACTAGTATGTATTTGCTCACTTCCTTATGAACCTCAAACAAAAACTGGGTTTGTGGCAGTCAATACTACATGTTCATCTTATCTACTTCTTCTGGCAGCCCGGGGGGTGGGGGGGAGAGAAGAAACTAGAGCACACTCCTCCTCCCATGCCCAGCCCTGTACAGGGCTGAGTGACAGCCAGCAGAACATGAGGAGACGCCCCCTCTTCCCTTCCATCCCCCCTGCCCCCTGTCCCCCATTAATGCTCCAATTCTTTTTGTCCCTTTAGTTACTTTGAGAGCCACAAGATAAAGACAGTAGAGAGGGGTGGCTCAGTGGTTAGAGAGGGATGGCTCAGTGGTTAAGGGCACTTGGCTGCTCTTGCAGAGGACCGGGGTTCAATTCCCAGCACCCTCATGGCAGCTCTTACGTGTATGTAACTTCTGTTCTGGGGGATCAACACCTTCATACAGATATGCATGCAAGCGAAACACCAATGTACATAAAAATAAAGATAAATAAAAATCATTTTAAATTTTAAAAAAGCGAAATGGCTCTGTCTCCTGAGAGCGCTAAGTGTAAGCTAGCAGTATGCTTTTACAGTGGGACCTTCCAACCAGCATCGTCTCACACATGTGCAATTGCACTGAATGAATGGAGTGTCTCTAGGGTGAACTAACTTTCTATTAAGGAATTCCAATGAAGAGTTATTGTCTCCTGCTGGGTGTGACAGCACACACTGGTGATCCCAGCACTTGCATGGCTGAAGCAGCAGGCACTAGGTGCATGAGTCAAAGGCAGCCTGTGCTGGACTGAACTGACTAAAACATCAGTGTAGAGGCTGCCTTTGAAAGGTTTTGGTATCAACTTGACCAAACACTTCAATAATTTTTATATTAATTATATTTGAAATAACATTTTGGATATATTGGTTCAATTCAGAATTAACATGAATTCTCCTTTTTTAATGAAGCTACTAGAAAACTTAAGAATGCACTTGGGATGCTGCTGGCTAGTCTACAGTAGACCAGCGAAGGGAGAGAAAGAATGGAGACAGGCAAACATGGACTTGGACCCTGCCGCCTTTGCGGGCTTGACAAGTGACTTATCATATCAACCTCCTGAGGTACCACCAGGTTACCATGGATGAGATAATGGACTGCGATGCTTGGTGTATGGGGGGGAACTGATGCCTGCTGGGACATCTTTCCCTAAGAACAAGAGGTCACTCATAGTATCCAGTACATATGCTTATATACATATTAAGTGAATACTAGAATAAGCAATTATTACAATATTTTAAAACTTCATAATACCCTGGTATTGTAGACATGGCTCAGAGGTTGAACGCACTTGCTGCTCTTCCAGAGGATTCTACTTCAGTTCCCAGTGCACACACCAGGGGGTTTACAACCACCTCTACCTCTAGCTCCAGGAGGTCTGGCACCTTCTTCTGACCTCTGTGGGCACCAGAGAAAACCAGAGCAAAAAAGCACACGCATGCACGCACACACACACACACACACACGCACACACACACACACACACACACTTAAAAAAACACCTTCTTTTAAAAAGTAATACGTTTTCATATGATCTCCTAAAACTCAGCACTATCGTCAAGTGTAGCGATATCTTAAGAAAAAAATGACAGTTATTTACAACGTTATTCATATTCTCTAGGCTTTAATAAATCTTTTGCATAGGTAAATACATTCATTTACAACTACCCAACAACATGGAAACAGACAAGAATAGATAGAAATTCTGAATTTTTCCCAAATAACTACACTGAGGAAACCCTTAGTCAAAAGTTGTCATTAGAAAGTCTGTACCCTTTTAACTCACACCTGGAAGAATTGGTATCTTCACCTTCAAGGAGATCACTTTACAGAGCTGCCCACTGTAAACCTACACAGGCTTTAAAGCAGCTTCAGAATCAGGAGTGTCTCTAGATAGGCAGAATGTTCTCGAACCTGAGCTTAGGAATTAAGGCTGTTTCTAGGCATGTCATTATCAACTTGTCTAGTAAATTAGTACAACCTAGAAAAGGCTTACTTTTTCCTCACAGAATGGTTTGGAATTAACATATTTTAATATCTGATAGAAAGATAGGTATTGGAGATGTATTTGCTCATGCCATGAGCTCTCAGTCATCTGAACTAACCACAGGGACACTGGGGCAGGTGGCCCGCAGGGACTGGGAACCATGGTCTTGCTTCTGACACCCTTGTTTCAGAGCGGGTCCTCAGGGGCCCCTTCTCAAGGACTCACCTTGCAGTCTTTCACACTGCCCAGGCTACACTAACCAAAAACCCCAGTATCTCAGCAGGGCCAGGGGCTGGTCAGAGATGAGACAGGGTGTTTCTACGGAGTGTTTGGGATTCAGAACCAAGGCAATGAGAGCTTTGCTCTGTGGGATGTAACAGTGACAGAAGACTATTCTGATCTAAGGCTGTGCCGGGTACTGTAAACAGCAGTGAGCTTCCTCAGAGGGGGTAAGAGTTCAGCTACAAAAAGAACAAAGCTAACGGAGGCCTGGAATAAAAGTCCTGAGATGATTTCTCTCTAGGCAACAAAGTAGTGCTTCTGTTTAGTAAAAGTTCAGCTATGTCTAAGCTCGTGTTTACTGTTTAAGAGGTCTTAACAAAATAGTCAAGAAAGAACTGTAGGCATTTAATGGAATCAAGGTATGCTGTATTAATTTATTACTAGTGTGGGTCTTCCATTAGCTTCCTACATATCAGTGAGGAGTTTCTCAGCAGCAGGTACAGTAGCTTTTAAACAGAATTTGTAAAGAGAATAACCACAAGGAAAACATAAATATCCACAGTAAGTGAAACAAAACTCTCTAGTGTGAAGTTTATCCTAACTTACACTAATAACGCCCATGAGTTTGTTATTAAACTAAAATCACCTTATTGTAAGCACACCGTGAATCATCATAAAAGATTCTGATCCTTAAAAATCATGAAAACGTCAAAATCTTATTAATAAAGTTAAAAATTCTAGCTGTTGTGTTACTGATTGACTTTGGTCTGTATTTTCTGGACTTCTTCAGGCCACGAGTAACAATCGGGTAGGATCTGGTCATAATTAGTGCTGTACATCTGAGAAGAGACAAATTCTTCTTTGTTTTCGGGTTCAGGATAAACAGAGGCCATCTTTTCTTTGTATGCATCTTGCACAATCTAAAAATAAGGAAGGCAAGTTATTATTTTCGTAATCAGAAGATGATATTGAACACAATCAAATTTTTATCCATTTCAAAAGTTAATTTATAATTTGTACTAGAGAAAAAGCCACATACATGAACAAAGAAAATGAAAATGTAGCTATGACTCAGATGTAGCAAGAGAGGTTCGGGGGTAGAGATTTAAGTGTGAACATTGTCGTTTTCCTCAGAAACGGTGACGGTCTTCAAAGTCTTGACAGGCCTGACTGTTAATCAACTTGGGCTGAACACCAGAGTCTCCCTGCAAGCTCTCTTCTGTCTTCCGGACTCAGTGACAAAGTGTCCTCTGCCCTCACTTCCCTTCCCACGTTCAACTATGCCTACCGCTCCACCATCAACACAGGCCTTGTGTGTCCATCGCTCCGTCTCCATGGCAGGATTAGGTATCTGGATACACCAGGTACCTCAGAGCTGCAACCCCTTAGAGCGGCTTCCTGCCTGACACTGGCTCCTCATCCTGAGTCCTTGGTTTCTGTGGCAACTGCACAGTGTTCTCAGTAGTACAGACTCTGGAGTCCACGGTCCTTATTCCAAGTCCCCCTTGTCTTCTCACCGTCTCTTCTGTGTGTTAATTCATTTTCATTTAAATTGTCAAAATAAGCTTAAAATAGTGTGCTATTCAGTACATAAGTAATGAAAACTAAAAACTGGCCAGGAGAAATCGGGATAAAATATCATTATGTTTTTTCAAAGTACTGATTTTGAAGAATATACCTTCACTCAACAGGGTAAACATCAACATGTGAATGTTAACTGGTGCCATGTCGATAATCTTGGAATAGTGTAAACTACTGATATTAGAAGCAGGAAGTTTAGTCTGAAAGACCACCTACCACTGTCTCTCTGCCTTTTGACTGGTGAAACTGTAAGGCGCTACTGACCCCTTGTGGCCAGAGGCTGCAAATGCCAACAGCAGACTCCGGCCCAAACACCAAATGTCTTAAGAGCAGAGATCCTGACCAACCATAGTTTAACCAAAACTCTTAGAGGTCAAGTTTGTGGTCCTCCACATAGAATCAGGCGTGCTGGTGCCCTCCCCAGTAGTACTTCAGAAGCAAAACTACGGCTTTTAGGATGGTCCTAATCCATGTCACATCTGAACAGCAAAAACACCAAGGACGAGAAAAAGTCTAAGGACACAGACCCGAGGAGAAGACAAAGTCACTGATATACTGATCTTGGTGTACAGCAGCCACAAAATTAAAAAAAAAAAGTTTCATTGAAACCACCCAGAAAGAGGTACTTAGTTACAGCAACTGTGACAGACTAATGCTCCAAGACCATTAAAAGGCACAAGCAGGATACAGCTTAGCTGTGTTAGAGAAAGCTTCTGTCTTCGGTTGCACATCTGTCCCTGTTGTTGTCTGTCCTGTGGTGGGCAGCTAATAAGACATAAGTAGGCTTGAAGGTCATTCCCTATTTTCACGATCAGCTTTGATGCCCACCCTCTATGCCCCTGGTGAAGAAGAGGGAAAAGCACCCTCTTAGAATTTGAAAGACTACACGTGGTGGTTTGAATGATAATGCTCCCCCCCCCCCCCCCCCGGCTGCTCATGTGTTTAAATACTCAGTCCCAAGTAGGTACAGCTGTGTGGGAAGGAATACGGCTTTGTTACAGGAGAAGTGTTCCAGAGGGGAAGACTTTGAGTTTTCAAAAGACTCTCCGTGCCTGTTTGTAAGTCAAGATGTTCCTGTCATCACGGACTCTAACTCTCTGAAACCATAAGGCCAGTTAACACTTCTTTTATAAGTTGCCTTGGTCACAGTGTTTAGTCACAAAAGAAAAAAAAGCAACTAATACACCATAGTAAATTCTTTAGGAATTCTCTTTAGTAATGGCTTAGTCATGCAGACAAGGCCAAGACCTCCTGTGCTGGTTAGCTATATGTCAGCTTGACACAGCTAGAGTCATGTAAGAGGAGGGAGCCTCAACTGAGAGACTGCCTCCATAAGATCCAGCTGTAGGGAAACCCGGAAGGCCTTTCCTCAATTCACTAATTAAGTGGTAGGGGAGGACCCAGTGCATTTTGGACAGTGTCAACCCTGGGCTGGTGGTACTGTAAGAAAGCAGCAGAGCAAGCCATGGGGAGCAAGTCAGTAAGCATCAGCCCTCCAAGGCCTCTGCATCAGCTCCTGCCTTCAGGTTCCTGCCTCAGCTTCCCTTGTGACTCGGGATATGTAAACCAAATAAACCCTTTCATCCCCAAATTGGTTTTGGTCACGGTGTTTCATCACAGCAATAGTAATTCTGACTAAGATGTTTCCTGTCTCTCTGTTCATATGTAAATCTGTATCTATAGCTATAAACCCTACTTTATAACCTCAAGAAAACAGTCTCATGCTAGAGAAGTGGCTCAGCAGTTAAGAGAATGCACTGTTCGTCCATAGAATTTGAGTTCAGCTCCCAGCACCAGTGTCAGATGGCTCACGACCCCTGGGAAATCAATCAGATCTGATGCTCATAAGCGCCAGCACTGAAGTGAACACACATACAGGTACTCAATTTACAAAGTAAATATAAAATAAATCTTAAAATAAAAAACAAAACCCAGCATGAAGCCAGAAAGTGCAAAGAAGCAGGACACCGCTGAAGAAAGCTGAGACTTGAGGTGATGGGTCCTCAGTGTGTGAGCACTCACCCAGCAGCCCCTCCCTTGCTGTGGCTACTCAGGGATCCACTGCTGAGCTGCCCACCCTCTGAGTTCTGACTGGGACAGCGGCAGACTGTTTCCTTTTCCCTTTTTCTGTCTCCCTGACACTCAGGGCAAGAGGTTCTCAATCTGTGGGTCAAGCCATTGGAAAACACATATTTGTGACAGTCCTAGGATCCGAGACGCTGCTCCTCTACAACACTACAGTTATGAAGTAGCAACAAAAACAATCTTATGGCTGTGGTCACCACAACATGAGGAACTGTATGAAAGGGTAGCAGCATTAGGAAGGTTGAGAACCACTCCTCTGCTCTAGCGCGCTCTCTCTCCTCTCCTTCCTTCTCTCCCTCCTCCTCTCCCTCCCTCCCTCTCTCTCTCTCTCCTCTCTCTCTCTCACTCTGTGTCTCTCACTCCCTCTCTCTCTCCCTCTCTCAGTTCCCCTCCAGTACACACACCATACAACAGTTCACCAACTGCTGAGCCTGCCAGCTGTCCTACCCCCAGCCTGGAAGGCACGCCCTCCTCCCAGGACCCATTAAGATCCCCCACCCAGTTGTCTTTCCCACAAGCTCCAACCAAGCTGTGCTCCAGTTTCTTATGATTCAGAGTGAATTCCTTTCTCTACAGGATTAAGAACTTGCCCAAGGGGCCCTGAGTCCCCTGACACTGTCTCCTTTGTCCTCAGTCTGTCATAGTCAGGGATGTGGCAGGAGATTCCTGGTGTCAATGTCACTCTAGTCAGCCTATGGAAGCTACATTAACAGCTCTACAGAACAACTGCAATACGGTGAACCATGAGACACCTGCCTAAAAGGAGTGAAATAAGTCACAGGAGAAAAATGGACAGAGATCTCTAACTCGTCCCCATGCTTTCATCCTCTGAGGAGAAAATGCAGCTCCCCAGCAGCCCCTGTCACTGTGCCTGGTTTCCCTGGGTCCTAGAAAATGAACGGACATGCTAAGCAAGCATAGAAAATAGTAAAGACACATATTTAGCAAAAGAAGGAAGGAAGGGAAGTAAGGAAGCTGCATTGCCTTACCTTTACTGCAATTTTCAAGGAAACATCTCGAATGGTATTCAGAGGAGGATAGAGCCGGCCTTCTGCTAGGTGCTCATCTGACACTTGCTGAGATATGACCTTAAAAAGAGAAAACGAGTAAAAAGGTTTATACATCACATGATTAAGGGTGGCAATCATACAGATAACTAAAGCAATGGCCACATAGGGAAACTATGACATGAAAATGGCGGTCTAGGATCACGGCCTTTTATCAACAGAGAAGCTGAGTCAGTTGTGGTAACTGCTGGGACCACACCAAGAGTGAGACAGAGAAGAGAGTCCAGGTTTCTTTTTGTTGAATGCCTTCACAATGAACAATTAAATACTGGCTATTTCTTGGAAAACTGGTGAAAATAAAAGGGGCCCTAGAAGCAGAGGAGGGCAGTTGGCCAAAGCAGACCAGCTGGCAAGTCCAAACCGGGAGTACACAGCAGGGGGCTAAGAGAGCCTGCTCAGTCACACTGGCTAGGAGGAACTGAAATTTTACCCAGACCCTTGGTTATCTGCTTACCTAACGAATCTCCCCATTAGCTCTCCCTATACCAGCCCCTAGCTCTGGACAGTGAGTTCCAGGCCAGCCAGCTATACACTGAGGTCCCGCCTCAAAGGACAGCAATAATTACCTTGGGGTTGCAGAGATGGCTCAGTGATTAAGAATACTGGCTGCTCTTTTAGAGGGCCAGAGTTGGATTCCTAACATCCACATGGCAGCTTACAACTGTCTGTGACTCCAGTTCCAAGGTATGTGATGCACTCTTTTGGACCATGAGCATAAAGCACATACCTATATACATGCAAGGAAAACACTCAAACACAGGGAGAATCTAAACCACTGAGAATGTAGATACTCTCCCAAACAGGAGAGGGATAACGGAATTGCTGGCTCGTCTTAGTGACAAACACCTGACACACTATGTATAAAGTAGAACTGTCAGGCTGTTTTGCACACAATGATGCGACTCTGTGTTATCTTTACTCTATATTCGAGTCTAAAATGAAAGTACTGAATAGACAGAACTTAACCCTGTTGTATTATGATGAGATTTTCAAATATTTGAAGAGAGCAAAAGGTTCCTGCCCATGTCAAGTCAGATGCGTATTAGCACAAACGCTCTGGCGGACTGCTGAGCACTGCACAGCCAAGGACACCGACTTGAGCTGCACTGCTGGTTATCACCCGCAGTCCGAAACGCTGGACCAGCACCAGGGAAGTTAACAATCTCTCTCCTCATAATTAAAATGAAGATTCAGGATAGAGGCTGGAAAGATGATTTCTTTCACTAAAATGCCTGCTGCCCAACCACAGGGGTCACAACACAGATCCTGGCACCTGCATAAAAGCCCACTGCGTGGCACAGCTCCACAGTCAGCACTAGAAGGCAGAGACAGGAGCATCACCCACCCACACTGCTCTGTTCCTGGCTCCCTGGCCAGCCAGTCAAGTCGACAGGTGATCTCTGGACTGAGTGAGAGCACCTGTCTCAAAATACAACCAGTGTTACTCTCTGACCGTCACACACCTTCACACACATGCATTCACCTTTGCACAGGTGCATACACACGTACTACTCACACATAAAACAAAAAATAAGTGTTAAGGAATCCAAAAATAACCTTTCAGATTTGGTCCAATCAATGAGATTTCCAGTTTTATATGTGTCCAAACTAGTATTTAAATTTTTATTTTATTTTTTATATATGGGTGTTTTGCCTTCATGCACATCTGGTATCCTTGGAGGACGGAAGACGATGTCACATGCCCTGGAACTGAAGTTACAGATGGTTGTGATGCACCACGTGGGCAGGAAATTGAACCCAGGTCCTCTGGAAGAGCAGCCAGTGCTCTTAATCACCAACCTATCTCTCCAGCCCCCTCAAACAAGTTTTTGTGTATGTGTACTATAATATAGAAGTAACTAAATCTGGGGTTGTGGAATAAAGCAAGTCACCCTAATCTCTGAACTGTTACTTCAGTTAGCTGGCTAGCCTTTCCTGGGCTTTCTGGCAGAGAGCTTGTTCTTCCAGGTGCTTCTGTTGAACTGCTTCCGCTCTGTGTCAGCAGCGGGAGTTGTTAATGACATTCTGAAGAAGGGTCTTAAAGAGAGTGAACGCTTCAGTTACAGGGGCAGATTGATCTTTCTAAAATCCAAAGCTCTCAAGAACAAAACCAACTAGGAAAACATCTCAGTGTTAGAGTGTTTAAGAGAGTAGCCCCGAGGCTGGGAGGACTGCTCGGTAGGGAGAGTGCTTGGGAGAGCATGAGGTCCTGAGGCTCTATGGGCTGGAAGGCTTTGCAGCACACACTTAGACTCCCAGTGCAGGGGAGGCAGACAGCTAGAACCCTGGGTCTGGGTCTTGCCGGTCAGTCAGCCCAGCCAAATCAGTGAGACTCAGGTTTAGTGAGAGACCTGCCTTAACTAGGTGGAAAGCAAAAAACAAAACAAACAAAACAAACAAACAAAAAAACCCTCTAAATCAACCATGTGTACACACACACACACACACACACACACAC
>CM052706.1:33774328-33790332 GCA_028551405.1 Uromys caudimaculatus | reverse complement strand
TCTAGTGTTCCACTACAAGCTGACCTGGAGCTCTCAATGTAGCCAAGACTGGCCTTAACCTTGAGATCCTACATCTAGAACCATCCCCGAAAATGCTGGGATTACAGGTATGCGTGAGTCACCACACCCAATTTTTTTTTCTAATTCGGGGGCTGGGGGGTGGTGTGGGTGCCACCATGTAATTCTAGGTGACCTGATACTTGCTGTGTACACCAGGCTCTTCTTGAATTCACAGAGATCCACTTGGTCCTGCCATCAGAGTGCTAAGATTAAAGCCCATGAACCTTTGGCAGTAATCACTAATTGCTATTTGTGAAATGAGAAATAAAACATATTTACCTGACATTGTCACTAGAGGGCGCTAGAGTTAAAGGAAGAAAACATGGGCTAAAGAGCAAGATCCTTTTTCTGTTTTGTCCTAAAAGAAATGGTTGTACTTTTCTTTATGTAAAAACCTTAAAATGCTCTTAGTAATTATATATATATACATATATATATATATATATATATATGTATATATATATAATTTGTCAATATTTTTTGAGCTAAAAAGAAACAAGGCAGACACATCAGCTGTCATACTTTTAACACCCCAGCTCCTAGGCATCTATCCCAGTCCCAGGGAGAGGCAGAAGCTACCCAGGCTGTGCTCTTAGACCCCACAGCTGACTCCGGAATCTGCCCCTGGTCTTGGGATTCCTCTTCACAGTACAAAGAACAGCATGTTTGCTGGAAAATGCAATCAGGTTTCATTTAGCTCAGTTCAGCCATTAATGTTAATCAGTGTTTAATTTGTTAAGAAGAAATCTACACGTTTCTGGCTCATAGATTATATTCTGCCAAAGTCTGGAACACAGTTAGAACAGGATCAGCATGCTGGCTATCCGCTCATGGTTTACAGATAGACGCCCACCCACTGTCACCATCTTGCTGAGGCTCAGGATGCAAAGGGTGCTGACAACAACTGAAAGCTCACAGGATCTTTTGCAGCAGGAATAATGACACTCTTTGTCTCTGAGCTGGAGCTTCATGTTCTCTCCAACAGTGTCTATGAAACTATGGCTAATTTGTTAGCTTGCAGCTGGGTAAAATCAGTTCTCAACTATACATGACTGCCTGGCACATGGGCTCTGTGACACCCTGAGGGACTTTCCTGAAATCCTACTCGAGAGCTGACTTCTCCTATCAGGGGCTTCCTAAAAATAATCCTCATTACATTTTTATTTATTTATGGGGGTGGTGGTGGCACATACATGCCATGGCACACGTGTAGAAATCAGAGACCAAGCTGCAAGAGATTTTTCTTCTATATTGTGTAAGCCCTGCACACTGAATTTAGCTCATCAGTATTGGTAGCAAGCACCTCTACCTACTGAACCATCTCACCAGCCCCTTTAGTGAACGTATGAACGCACAGTGCCCTGTTTTAATATCCTTTCTGCTTAAAAACTAGTGTAGCTTTATCTTCTGTACTGAGACGGTAACGACAGACACTTCTACTACACTGTGTCAGACGCCATTATCTAGGAAGACTCACAGTGGAGAAATGTTACCTGTCAACATCTGGGAAAAATACTTTGAGTTGTCTCACTGATGTCCTAAAAGTTCATCAGTAGCTAAAGTCAAATAAGAGATTCCTCCTATGAAATGAGACCTCGGCACTACTGAGGAAGACTCTCACTAGTTATCCTTAGGAACCTGGTGTCCTCCTAATCTCTACTTAGCATTCTTCACACTTGACAGACAGCTGTGACACTAAATACATAAAACACTGAGCAAATCCAGCCCTGGTATGCACCAGCTCTCCACGGTACCTCAGCAGTGGTGAGGAAGACTGTATCAGAGATGTGTCTCAGTCCACAGGCCACTACCCCAAGAGCAACTCCAGGGAACACATAGGAATTGTTGCCTTGGCCAGGAAACAGAGTCCGTCCATCTGGGAGAGTGACTGGATCAAAAGGACTGCCGCTGGCAAAGATTGCGCGCCCCTGCAACACAGACACACGCACCGATGAGAAGAGAAGTAGGGTATCTGAGGACAACTGTATCATAACAGAACCATCTGAAGGAGGCTCAGGAGTGGCCAGAGCTTAACTCCTGGTGAGCCCGGGGGCTATGCTGTTGGTGCTGCCAAGGGGTCAGGATGGGGGCTTTTTACTGTTCTCTGTATTAATCTGCCTGGGAATGGGCACACCACAGGATTCCTAATGCTGCCACTCTGTCCTCTGCAGTGGTCTAACTGCAAGCCCTGTAGCCACGTCTATAGAGGCTTCTAACTACAAACATCTGAAGTGAAGTCAAGAGGTTCCTAGACTTTTCAATATGGTATGCTAGGTTAGAACTTAATGTCCAGTGTCCTGGTGACTCTCAATGTTACAATACAGCACATTAGGTGAGATCTTAAGAGCGAGCTGAGGCCATCTATTTTTGACACACTGAACGTTTAAAATACAGCTAGAGAAGCTGAACTAGCATCACGACTGTGTATGGCAGGCGCTCTAAGCTAACGAGGACTGGTGACATACACAGAAACAAAGCAATGAATTACACACGTGCTGATCCGGGGCCTCCTACGTGCAAGTACTATACTACAATTCTGTTTCTGTTCAAGGGCTGTGTGTTCTCCCTTGTGGATTTAAAGCTATGGAAGAATTCGAAGAAAACTCAATCTGAAGATGAGATAAAGACTAAAAGTACTCAGGATACTGATTGCCATCCTAGACAAGAGAAAAGACTCGGAGTGGCTCCTTGTCAAACCACCGTTGACCCCAGTGATGAACGTTTGAAACGCCCTTACAAAGGAGGGCCTTCAGGCCTTGCCTTGTACACAGTGTCACAGCTTTGTGTTGTGCTTACATTCTCTACTCTATTTTATATTTCCAAAATAAAAGTTTTAGATGCATAAAACTAAATTTCGTTTTTGTTAAGATACTCTCAAGTCTTTGAGGAGAGCAAAAGGCCTTTTGCCAACCTATCGGTCAAATATATGTTAGTACAAAGCACAGTATATAAAATTAACTTTTTATTTTTAAAACAGCAAAGTATTGAGTGCCGAGGATTCTATGCCAGTCTGGCTAGGTATCAGCATAGCTGCCCAGATCCTCCACCCAGGGCATCAAATTCCAAACCCAAAATTTAGCTAAGCAAAAATTAAACTGTGGTTTCATTTTGTATGCTTTAGTGCTTAGAAACAGCTAAAGATATCTTCATAACCACCCAAAGCTAAGTTCTTTCCCTTTAATTTTTTTATATTTAAATCTTTCTTTCCAAGTCACTCAAGAAATGCTATCACCAAAACATATGAAGTTGATTTATTTCCTGAAGATGAGAAAGGGAAGTCAACACTGAAGAAGAGTCTTTCCGTTCTGATGGAGTCAGTCTGATGTCAAGAGCAGGTGATCAAGGTTTGGAGCATCCCAGGATCCCTGTAATGACCGATACCTGACTGCTCACCTTGGTCACTCTATAGCACTGCTCTGCAGAACACTCGGCTTTGCTGGTAGGATTACTCAAAGCAAAGATGATGGGCCGCTCGTTGAAGTCAGCCATATCCTTGAGAATTTGTTCTGTGAAAGCACCACCAATTGCAGCAACTCCTATGAAGGAAACAAGAAATGGGAGATCAGAATTATCACTAGTTGGTTCTTCCAAAAGGTCCAGGTCCCCAAACAATAAGATATGGCAGCTCATTTTTAACAGTCCCTAAACAAAGCACAGAATGTTCCCACTGAAGTCTAGTGATGAAACACAGCGCTCAAGGCCGATAATCTGGAGGGTTACAAATCAACAAGTTCCTTCATCAGTCACAGATATGACATCGGACTCACAGATCAGAAGTCCTCGTCAGTCATCAGGAACCGTGGTTACAAGCATTTCTATCAGGAAACTAAACCATGTCTAATACATTCTCTAAGCAACTTGGAGTGTGTCTGTGTAAGGCGATTGAACTATTTCCGAATTCTACTGTGAAGCTGAGATAACCACTCACTGGAAGCTATTTTGCATTATTCTAAGCAACTAACAAACTAACATAAGGAAGGTGATAGGTAGTAAGTTAACTGAAGAACTCACTGCATAAGACAACACTGACGGTTTTGTAAAGTTATCTTTGATTCTAGATCATTATCCTCGATATTATCAATGATTGCAGAAGTGCTTCTAAGATTAGACCATGAGTGAAAGCAGACAGACATACACAGGAAGGGGACAACCTCATAGCTTCCGAAGCACAGAATGTGAACACATGGGGCATGTTACGCTTTTGTAAAGCAGGGTCTCCTACAGCTCAGGCTGAGCTCCTGTCCTGTCCTGACCCCACTTCCCTAAGCTGGAATGTGATGGGAGACACAGTGCACAACACGCACTGCTACACACTACACACCACACACCGTACTGTGCACACAAAGACCTGCTTGAGAATCTGAGCAAGAGTGGAATGACGAGTGAAGGGCCAGCCCTATCTTCGAGGAAGATGGAGGCTCTAGATCTCAGAGTGAGTGGTATACTGTGGCCAGGATTCTTCATGGCGAGGCCATCCTGTGCACCATAGGACTTTTTACCACTACCGAGGACCTCTACCCACTCCAGTTGGCCGGGCCTCTCCTCTCCTCTCCCCTCGTCTTCTACAATCCCCTTCACACTGAAGACAACTAAAAACCGTCTCTCAGCACGACCCAGTGTTCTGGGGGTGAGTTTCTAGCACATTCAGGAAGGGCTGTCTACCTGCGTAATACAGCCTGGAAAAGAACTGAACGTGGCAGATGTTAGCAGGCTGGCACAGCCTGGTTCACGTTCAGATCCGGAACACACACTAGGAAGGCAGAACTGAATTATATCTCAGTACCTATGAGGACCCTGATACTTGAGTGTGTCCATTTTCTTTCTGGATTTCAAAGGTTTAGAATTTTGATAAAGCAAAACAATGCTAAATAGGTCAAATTAAAGGAAAAAGAGTAGAAAAACATTTACCTATGAGGGCAGTTGGTTTTATCTTTTGAACAATGGCTTCTAGGTTCTTCATTTCTTCATGTTCATGGGCAAACACCTCTTTCTCTTCTGTGAGAGAAGCACGTCCCTGAGAAATGCAAATGGAAAGTCAAAATATTACAAGTGTGTGGGCCAAAGGCACAGCTAACATTACACCCACCATCCCGTGTCCCAGGCATGCCGTCTATTCACAAAACCCCTTGTCTAACGGCTGCCATATTACTTTACTTGTCCCTTCTGGTTTTGCAAGACAGGGTTTCCCTGGATAGCCCTGGCTATCCTGGAACTCACTCTGTAGACCAGGCTGGCCTCAAACTCTCAGAGATCTGCCTGCCTTTGCCTCCCAAGTGCTGGGATTAAAGGAGCACTCCTCCACCCCTGCCCGGCCTCTCTGGTCCTTTCAGCAAATATTCCCATGGCAGAAAGTGTCCCAGACAATGGTGACACAGCAGTGAGCAAAACAAATCCAATGAGAGCTTTGGGAAACAGGCCACATATACTAATTGTTATTTTACACACGAGGACACAGGTTCCGAGACTTTAAGCGATCCAACTTAAGGACAGGGATTGTCTGTAGCTGCCTTTCCACTGCAGCACAGAATGCTCTGGAAGAGCAGTTTTCCAAATGCTGGACATTAGACTGAATGCAAACTGTCAGCCTGCAGCCAGTGCAATCTCCTTGTTTTAAAACATGTGTGCATGGGCGTGCAGGCGTGTGCGTGGTGCACGCACATATAGTCATGTGTATGAGTTCATGCATAGAGTATGAACTAATAGTCATGTATGGAGAGGTCAGAGACAGTCTTGGCTGCTGGTCCTCTTCCTGCCTTGTTTAAGGCAGAGTCCCTCTTTACCACAGTGTACCCCATAAATCAGGCTAGCTGACTGCAAGCTTCCAGGAAATCGGTTTCCACTTCCCATCTTGCCGAAGGAGTTGCTAGAATTACAGACATGTGTTTTATGTGGGTTGTGGGGGTTTGAACTCAGGTCCTCATGATTATATGCAACCACTTTATCCACTGAGCCATCTCTGCAGCCTAATTTTATTTCCTTTTAAAAGCATATACACAATCCTAGAAAATCTAAAACATATGAACTCTTTCTTCTGGTTTCCTTCTCTGTAAACAAGTAAAGCAGGAATCTATACTTATCAGGTCACCAGGGGCTAAGGGAACGACAAAAACATGGAAAGCACTGGGAGCATTATCAGCTCTGATAAAAACTTCTGTGAAGGGGACCGAAGATAATTCCAAGCCTTTGTAATTTTGGAACATATTATTCTAGTCTGCTACAAACTGCTATTTGTGTGCCATTGCTTTGCATTATAAATGTGACATTAGATTGGGTGGCTTCCCAAAAAGAGAGTGCACCACTGGTCACTGCTGTATTCCAGGAAGCGTCCCCCTCCTTTCCCGCTCCTGTATCAACACATGCTACATCTGAGACCCCATGAAAACAAACCTCCTTTGTTCATTTACAACCAAACCCAAAGCTTCCAGTTCACACCCACTGCAGGAGAGAACAATAGCAATAGCAAGTCGGACATTTTGGCCCAAACTCTTAACCATCGGGTTCACTTGAAAAATTATTCCAGTTTCTACTTTTATCAGGAAATCCCAAGTTGTTCATAACTCCTACGTGGTTAGTGTGTTTTATGGTTAATCTTAAATCTAAAGAACTTCATAACAGAAACGTCTGTGGTCTTGGAGACAGAATCGGGGCTTCACACAGCTGAGGAAATGTTTTAGGTACTAACTGTCGAATGAGTCCAACCCTTATCCCTACGCATGAGCAGACTGCCTCCTTCCTTCCCAGAGCGCAGGGTGATTTCACAGCACTGCTGAGTTAGGTCTCCATTAACCTTAAACTGACAGCAAGTACACAGAGACTAGTTCCAAATATTACTTTTGTGTTTGTAGCAAGATTTTTAATTGCTTTTGAATAACATTAAAAACCCTTGACAATACAGTTCTTATAAAATGTGGGGTCCTTTGGGGCACTCTCATTGACTGCTCTCAAGACTGTTAACTTCACAGACAGAGGGTTTACTTCATTTGCATAGCGCCATCACAAGCATTAGACAGTAACTGGCACGGAAAGAACGAGTGAGCCGAATGATAAGGTTTTAGGAAAAAATACACATTTGGTATAAAAAGAATTTCTCTCAAGTGAGTTAGAGACGTAGTAAACACAATCATTCCCAATTCCCTGCCCTCCTCTCCTGTGTCTGTGCTCTCTGCAATGTAGCTCTGCAGATCCATCCACAAAAAGAAGATGATATAAATGCTTTTTAGCTCACCGTGGGGTTATAGCTCAATGAACCCATCCCCAGTTAAAAATAATTCTTATTACACCTAACTGTGAGACAGCATAGCTTATCCCAGCCTGCATAAATGTGCTCAGAATCCGAGCACAAAGTGTACCTTATAACAAACGCGACATCCAGCACTGTGCTCCAGGGGAGAAAACTGGAGTGTGAGCATCGTTCTGCATCAGAACATTCAAAGATCCTAAGGGGAACCATCAAGTTGGAGGTGTGTCTCTTCCTCGCCTGTGCCTTTGGATGGAACGTACAGCTGACCCCTCAGTCTTAAAAAGAACTAGCGTACCCACCTGTCCCCTTGTACGTTTGCCATTGCTTGTGGTCTGCTGCTGGGCACCAACATGGAACAGCACGAGGCAGATGTGGACCCACGCTGAAGAAGTGAAGAGCCACACAGCAAACAGCGCCAGTGCTGTCCACTCTGACCCAAAGAGGTGTGAAAAGAAACCACTGCTGTGTTTCATCAGGATGCTGTGATTACTGAGAACACAGCAGTAGGCTACAACACTAAAGCAGCTTTGATACTGACTCTGTAGGTTACCATTTTTAACCTAACGGTACTCCTAATGACTTTAGGAATGGACGGCTCCTCTTTAGTTTAATAAAAATCAATACTTTTGCAATCGTTCTTCCTCCTCAGCTCCCTTACTGGTTGGTGGCAAATATTATCTTGCCTTATTAGAAAGAGAAAAGTAATTCTTGTCATGGGAAAACAACAACAACAAAATTTGGAATCATTTGGTAGTTATGGTTTTTAATATCTGAAGTATTTCTGAGCAATTTCTAAAAGAAGTGGGAACTAAAATTCATGGTTAGAGTCTTGCACAGTAAAATTTCCAGTAGAGATACCAAATAAATTTCTGGCTTGGGAAGGCATATTTCCTTGGGAATAGTAACTCAAGTATTCTAAACAAAACATGGTACAATTTTGGCTTACTATTCTCCACAGAAATACATTCTCAGTTGCAGTTGTAAAAGCAAGAAACCAGCCTATGTTCTGTGGCCCTAGGAGACAAATGCTACAGAACTCCAGGTAGCTCTCAACCTGACCTCTATGCTCAAGGTCAAAGGCCAAGCTATATCCACAGCTATCCCCAGCGGCATGTCTGTCCAGAGCGTCTGCATTAAACACATCTGTCGCTGAGTGGATGCACCCTCACTACAGATGGAAAGGCTGTGTGTGAGGAATGCAGACAATGAAATGGCAGTCACAGGGCTCTTCTGGAAACACGTGGTCACAGTATTCTGGCTGAGATGGGTACAGCGTGGGAGACCAGTGAGGCAGACCTGCAAGAGATGTGTGCTAAGTACCAGGAGGCAACCAACTACTCTGTAGGTTCAACTCCCCTGTTTGTGGGTGAGACTGAGTCCTTGCACTGGCAGTGGGGACAGAGGTCTTTCCTAACCCAAATCCGCATCACAAAAACTGTTCTCCAAAGCTCTGCATGAGCCTCCATCTCCGGGATTTGCCTTTCTGGCTGTCTCTACAGTTAAGGAACCTGTCTAACTGCACCACCTTCTCTAACAGAGAAAACCAGAACACTCCAGGCAGGAGTGTTCTAGTCCTTAAGGATGCTGAGGAGATGGCTTCCACTCAGAGAACAAAACACTGAGCTGTCTGCCCACTGGCACCCTCATATGCCGGTTTTAATATTTCTACTGTAAAATGGAAATATTAAAATGTTTAGCAAAGCTTCTAGATGTTGTACTTATATATTTATTGATTCATTACATATTTACTTATTTAGTACAGAACTAAGGGTGGATCTCAGGGCCTTAATATGCTGGGGAAATGCTGCCCCTCGATGTTTAGCCCATATCTATGTTGCATTACTTTATGTCCAAATACTGGAAACCTTCCCACAAGGTGGTGGAGAATTCTAACTGTCTCTCAACACTCATTCTCCTGGACCTTCGGTTGTTTTGGGATTTTGTTTTGGTTTGGTTTTTTTTACTGTTTGTTTGTTTATATTTCTCATTTTTAATGACAGCATTTCCATTTAGTCTGTAATATATACAGGGTTTACCGTCCGCGTAAAGGCTGCACTCACTAGTTTCTTTGCAGCCAGGGGTAACATCAGTACCTCTGGACAGATGGAAGGATGGAAACTGCTCAATTACTGAACTGTATCCTTAATAAGCAATGAGGCACAGAACCCCAACACCTCCCCAACCCCTCAGTGGGCAGCAGAGGCAGCTGTGAAGCATCTTGCTCCCAGCACATCCAGAGTCTGTCTACACTGTCAGATGACCCCCTTGCCTCCCCACTACCACTCCTGGAGGTCTCCTGGCACAGTTTCATTTACAGAGAAGCTTCTTCATTTGGATATACGAAAACAACATCAAGGAGACTTTGTCCTGACAAGTGCTTATCTTTCAGTAATAAGACATCTACAACCAAGGAAGTGTCTGGGTGGGCATGATGGAGCACGTCTGCCATCCCAGCATGCAGGAGAATAAGGGAGAAGTTGGTGGCCAGCATGAGCTGCACAGCGATACCCTGGTGTGAACAATAACCAAACTCTGTCTACACAATTTTTAAAAATTGGCAATAGTGTAAATTCTACCATGTTACTTTATTTATGTTATATTTTACATAATTCTTTATTCTCAAATTCTTTGTTGCAATTTTCTTGTTCAATATTGTATCATGACCTTAAATAATTTTTGTTTTTGTACATAAAAACAAATATTTAGTCATATCACCTTTCCCTTTCTCAGCTAGAAGCCGTGTGATTTTAATCTGTCTCCTGGGCCAATGCTTACTCCTTGCAGACAAGGAGCTCCAACTCTGACCACTCAGATGTCTTCATCCATTTTTTACCTGACAGGCAGCAGTATCTCAGCAAAGGCATGCAAACTGCTTCAGGTATAAGGTTTCAGATAACCTGCTGATGAATTAGGTAAAAATAGAAATTGATTCCTTTTCTTTTGATGACAAACCAAAAGGTAGTCATGCATATTGTGAAAATAAAACTAATATAAATTCTTAGAGGTGATTTTTGACAATAGCTTAGATAGCTATACTCAAACTAGTATAAATTTTGTTATTGCTAAAAATAACATGCAAAAGAGATGGGTTATACTAAATATGGACCAGAAACCTGAAAAACGGAACTTGGGTAGCATAATGAATTACCTGAAATGACATAATCTAATGTAATGCGCATCTTATAACGCAGCACAATATCCTAGGCTGTGCAAGGTGGCAAAAGAAACATCTAGTTGTAATTTATAGTATTGTTCTTGTCTCTATGAACTGCAGTCAATATGTTAACATCCTGTGACAATTTGTTGTCTAGGGACATTACTAAAGAGCAAGATAGATTTTGATAAATGGTACATTTCTGATACTTTAAAAGTTTTTATAAAATTTAGAAGAAAGGTATAGAAGACCTTTGAGCCCAGGAAAGGTAGAACTGGGCTGTGGGTGCACAGCCCCTCTACCCACCGCAGGACTTGGGAGCCCTTTGACTCTCTACCACATCTTGCCTTCTCCACCTATGAGCTGAGGGGTCACCGATGGTGGCCAAACAGATGGCACAAACTATATTTGAGCTTTATCCAAAACTGAGGGAGCACCAATAACCTAAGGAAAAATAGACTCCTCAGTTTGGCGTCCAGGACTAATTCAATTCTAACTCAAGCCCTGAGTGAGGCCTCATGTGTCCTTTTCAAAACATTTTAGAGTATTAAGGGAACAGAGACACAGCTCCACGCTGTCGCTCTTGGCAGCCTGATCAGGTCCTTTCATCTTTTAGGGACTCTTCAACTTGGACCAAACCAGGATTCATGGCATCGATATAGAAAGGAATTTCAGAACTAGTCAATTTGGAACAAAATTGGAGATTTAATTTATAATAATAACAATTAGTAGTAGTGGTAGTGGTAGTGGTAGTGGTGGTAGTGGTAGTGGTAGTGGTAGTGGTAGTGGTAGTATGCGTTGGGGGTGCTGGGGATTGAACTGGGGTCCCAACTTGCACTGCAAGTGGTGTTACGTGCTGAGCCACCACACTGGTGCATGCCTGGAAACACTATTACAGATCTTCTATAGGCTTAAGGCTGAGTGCTTTGAGAAGAGGGCTTGGAAAGAAAGACACGCCCGAGAGAGCACAGTGCGGGCTGGAGCATGGGCTAAGGGCAGAGTCACGGCTGCAATGCAGTTAAGCACATAGACTCTTCTGGTGGCTCTCCAGTTACATTGTCATGTTCTCCCCCCTTGATGAGTGAGGTTCTAGAGTGGTTCCAGGGCTGCCGTGGGCACATGATAACCTGATCCAATAAAATCAGAAAGCTCTCGGGCTGAACACCAAGTCCCATATATGTCTTTTACCTGTGAGTGGGTTTCTTGTAAGATTCCTAGAAAACTACGGTTCAGTCAGGTCAAGGCTGTAAGTAGCTCATCAGTGGGCTAGCGCTCTTGCTTCACCACTGGGAGAGGCTTCTGGATGCCTGGGCAGAGGCTCCTCTCCTGTCTGTCCCCAAGATTTCCCCTCGCTTTCTAGCCTGCCTCAGCTTCCCTCCCAAGTGATAAGGAAAGACTTGCTGGTTTTGAGAATCAGTTTTCTAAATGATTACTCATAACCCTATTAGATACACTTCTTCAAGATATACGTTTTCAGAAAACTATAAAGTTTGCAATCACAGATTTCTGGTAATACTGTTGTGGAAACAACCCAAAATTAATGAAAACATTTATGTACTTAGAACCTCTAATTTCCCTAGAATGCGAAGCAAATCATAAGGAGTCATCAGCACTGTACTGAACATCTCCAAACTGCTCAGTATTTAGTTTTAAATAAGTCTGTCTCTTATCTCCATGAAAATGGAAAGATGTGTGCTTTCTTGCAGACATCTTACTTTATTAATCACAGAAAGCACTGGCAGGTCTTAGCCACAGAAAGCAGAACTTGGCAGAATGTACTCTAACTAGTAAGACACATCAATCTCCTGCAGCCCAGTCCTCACGGATTCTTTCCTGGTGTGACTTACAAATGCTGACTGAACATTGAGAGACAGCCAGGAGTCATGGAACAGTGACATTAGCATTGCTGGAGGGCTCTACTGGACACAAGCAGAACCAAGAGGCGAAAATGAGTATGCTGAGCATTTTGCACGCCACTTTCGCAGTTGGTTTAAGGAAACCAAAGGAATGGGGCAGCCCCATCTACTGCAGCTGCTGCCTGTGACTCTAAGGTTCTAACATGTCCCCCCCCCCCCAACATACTCCTATGCCAGTCACTTCACCTACATATACAAAAAGTCTCTTTTTTCCCTTTTTTCCCTTGCTTACAGGCAGATAATGGAGTCTTGGGGGTTCCAGATGGGGTTTCCAGGTTCTGAGTTGGACCAAGGACACACAGACATGGTAGAGATAAGATAGCTGATTAATAAAGATGGCACTTCCCAGCAAGAAACTGTGTGTGTGTGTGTGTGTATAATATATAATGTGTGAGTGCGTAAGTGTGTGGTATGTGTATGTGCATGTGTGTATATATAATGTGTGACCATGTAAGCACATACATGTGATATATGTATGTGCATGTGTCTGAATGTATGCATGTATGTGCCCAGTGCTGCCTGTGTGTGTCTGTGTCAAGCAGACTGAGCTATCTGTATTATTATGATGGGCGTTTTTTCTTCATATGTTGTTATATGTCAGCCTTTGGTAGGAGGGGTTTCCAGTCTTTTACTGTCACTGGTTGCTTCTGCACATGTGTACGTGTGTACACACGCACACTCACATACTCGCACACACATGTGCATGCATGCACACACATGGACTCATTGCCTACTCACTCTCTTGCCACAACCCCATTTCTCCCCTTTTAGGAACAGTTACTTTCTGCCTCTTTCAGCAGAGTGTCCGTAGACATCTGTTTCCCCGGCGTTGGTAGCCTGCCTCTTTTCTTCTCTCCCTCCCTGCTCCGTCCCCTTCCTTCCTTCTGTCCTTGTGCCAAACATACTGGGAATACTCAGAAATTTGTCAGGTTGCCACCTTTTTAATTCCCCCTATTTTGTGCTGACTCTTATTACAAGAAAATGCAACCAGATTAAACATGCTTTTTAAACACACCTAAGATATAGGATTGTAGGACGTGAACTCCACCAATAATATTTCTGCATGTTAAATATAATAATTATTTTCTGTTTTAAAAAATGCATATAATCAAAGAGTGTTATTCTTATGAATACCTACAAATGCACAAGTCATCTTTTATTTGAATTGAAAAGGGAGAAAGTAATCAAACTGGATACTTGTTTCTAAGTTACAAATTCCCTCAGAGCATATATAAAGTGTCACCACTGTTGAGTGGTACAGTGTCACTCTCAGATTCTGACAGAACAGGGGAAAGAGAAACTTCACACAGCTTGGATTCCTAGCCCTAAACATTTTTTTTTCAAAAAGAAAAAAATAATATCATCCCAACTATCACGATGGCACATAACATGCCTGTGTTCACTATCTCTTCTACAGGAGCTAAGTATTTAACTGTAAATGGAAAACCACATTGAAGTAAATGACTTAATAGAAGAAAATAAAGTTGAAGTCGCATCACCCTCAGACCAGACTGTTGCATGAATTTAAGTTCACAGGGTGCTCTCTGCTTTAGTGCTCTGTCTAAGCACTGGGCTGGCTCATTAGTAGTCACTTAGAGAAAGTTAGCCTCCCAGGCCCTCAGGACACAGAGACTGAGAAAAAGTCAAGGACAGGAACCTTCCCGTTTCCATCTGTGGCGGGAAACCTCTGCCTGGGCCATCAGGATTCTATAGCCAAATAAGGCCAGGAAAAAGCTACCCTCCCAGGAGCGTGGAAAAGCCATGAGTGGGGATAAGACGAGCACCACTGCTCACCGGGACCCGCCCAGAACCCACGGGACACAGGGACTGAGGAAAAGTAGGGAACAGGAACCTTCTCATTTCCATCTGTGGCTGGGGACCTCAGCCTGTGCCACAGGGCTCCAGGAGAGAGCTAGTATCCCAGGAATGTTGACACACCTTCGAGCACAGGCAAAACCACCACTTCTATTCAAATTCACTGGATCAAGAGGGACCCTTGCAGAGACATCAGGACACAGGAACCAAGGGACCACTAGGGACAAGATCCTTCTGGTTTCTGTCTGCACCCCAGAGCTGACCCTGTGCCACAGCTCTCCAAACCCAAATACCTCTCAGAGAAAGCTGGTCTTCAAGGAGTACTGATACAGAGGCCTGCAGGAGGGACAAGACACAGCCAGAGTAAGACCAGCTAACATCAGAGTTAACAAAATGGCAAAAGACAAGGGCAAGAACATAAGGAACAGAAACCAAGGCTATTTGGCATCATCAGAACCCAGCTCTCACACCACAGCAAGTCCTGGATATGCCAACACACCAGAAAAGCAAGACTCAGATTTAAAATCATTTCTTATGATGATGATAGAAGACTTTAAGAAAAAAATAAATAACGCCCTTAAAGAAATACAAGAGAACACAGGTAAACAACTAGAAGCCCTTAAAGAGGAAACACAAAAACCCATTAAAGAATTACAGGAAAACACAATCAAACAGACAAAGAAAATGAACAAAACTATCCAGGAGCTAAAAATAGAAATAGAAAATATACTGAAATCACAAAGGGAGATAACCCTGGATGTAGAAAACCTAGGAAAGAGATCAGGAGTCATAAATGCAAGCATCACCAACAGAATACATGAGATAGAAGAGAGAATCTCAGAGGCAGAAGATACCATAGATAACATTGACACAACAGTCAAAGAAAATGCAAAATGCAAAAAGCTCCTAACCCAAAACATCCAGGAAATCCAGGACACAATGAGAAGACAGAACGTGAGGATAACAGGTATAGAAGAAAATGAAGATTCCCAACTTAAAGGACCAGTAAATATCTTCAACAAAATTATAGAAGAAAACTTCCCTAACCTAAAGAAAGGGTTGAACATAAATATACAAGAAGCTTACAGAACTCCAAACAGATTGGATCAGAAAAGAAATTCATCCCATCACATTATAGTGAAAATATCAAATACACAAAACAAGGAACAAATATTAAAAGCAGTAAGGGAAAAAGTTCAAGTAACATATAAAGGTAGACCTATCAGAATTACACCAGACTTCTCACCAGGGACTATGAAAGCTAAAAGATCCTGGGCAAAATTCATACAGACCCTAAGAGAACAAAACTGCCAACCCAGGCTGCTATACCCAACAAAATTCTCAATTAACATAGATGGTGAAACCAAAATATTCTATGACAAAACCAAATTTACACAATATGTTTCCACAAACCCAGCCCTAAAAAGGATAATAGATGGAAAACGTCAACTCAAGGAGGGAAACCACACCCTAGAAAAAGCAAGAAAGTAATCTTTCAACAAACTCAAAAGAAGATACCACACAAACATAAAAATAACATCGAAAATAACAGGAAGCAACAATCACTATTCCTTAAGATCTCTTAACATCAATGGACTCAATTCCCCAATAAAAAGACATAGACTGACAGACTGGATCCTTAAAGAGGACCCAGCATTTTCCTGCATTCAGGAAACACACCTCCGTGATAAAGACAAACACTACCTCAGAGTAAAGGACTGGAAAACAAGTTTCCAGGCAAATGGTCCCAAGAAACAGGCTGGAGTAGCCATTCTAATATCGGATAAAATCGACTTTCAACCAAAAAGTCATCAAAAAG
>CM052706.1:33693605-33773828 GCA_028551405.1 Uromys caudimaculatus | reverse complement strand
AAGGCAAAGGACACTGTCAATAGGACAAAATGGCAACCAACAGATTGGGAAAAGATCTTTACCAATCCTAAGTCCGATAGAGGGCTAATATCCAATATATTCAAAGATCTCAAGAAGTTAGACTCCAGAGAACCAAATAACCCTATCAAAAAATGGGGAACGGAGCTAAACAGAGAATTCTCAACTGAGGAAATTTGTAGGGCTGAGAAGCACCTAAAGAAATGCTTAACATCCTTAGTCATCAGGGAAATGCAAATCAAAACAACCCTGAGATTCCACCTCACACCAGTCAGAATGGCTAAGATCAAAAACTCAGGTGACAGCAGATGCTGGCGAGGATATGGAGAAAGAGGAACACTCCTCCACTGTTGGTGGGATTGCAAGCTGGTACAACTACTCTGGAAATCAGTTCGGCAGACTCTCAGAAAAATGGACATAATACTACCTGAGGACCCAGCTACACCTCTCCTGAGCATATACCCGGAAGATGCTCCAACATGTAATAAAGACGCATGCTCTACTATGTTCATAGCAGCCATATTTATAATAGCCAGAAGCTGGAAACAACCCAGATGTCCCTCATCAGAGGAATGGATACAGAAAATGTGGTACATCTACACAATGGAGTACTACTCAGCTATTAAAAACAATGATTTAATAAAATTTGCAGGCAAATGGATGGAACTCGAAAATATCATTCTGAGCGAGGTAACTCAGTCACAAAAGAACGAACATGGTATGTATTCACTGATAAGTGGGTATTAGCCCAAAAGTTTGGAATACCCAAGTTTCACTTTACAGTAACCGCTGGACTGAGAGTGAGGTCCCAGATGGAGGAGTTGGAGAAGAGACTGAAGGAGCTGAGGGAGTTTGCAGCCCCATGGAGGGAGCAACAGTGTCAAGTGGTCTGACACCCCCCCCCCCAGTCCTCCTGGAGGCTGGACCACCAGCCAAAGAATACACATCGAGGGACCCATGGTTCGGACCACATATGTGGCAGAGGATGACCTCGTTGGCCATCAGGGAGAGGAGAGGCCCTTGGGCCTGAGGGTGTTAGAGGCCCCAGTAAAGGGGAATGTCAAGGTGGGAAGACGGGAGTGGGTGGGCGGGTGGGTGGGAGGGGGAATTCCCTCATAGAGGCAGGGGAGGGGGGGAGGGGATGGGGGTTTCCAAAGAGGAGATCTGGAAAGGGAAAAACATTGGAAATGTAAATAAAGTATCAAAAAATAAAAAAACAAAACAAAGAAGTCGCTTTGGGCTGAGTGTGACCCTGTCTGTGCTGTGGCCTCCTGTCCACTCTGGCAACACTCAGCAGGGGACACTCTGAGAGACTGCTCAGTGGACAGGCCTGTCCCTCACATCATTTTTTCATTTTGTCATCTGGGAAAATTTTTATAGACATGTATATTTAGTAAGTACTGACTTATACTAAAATGTATTAATTTTGGTGATTAAACTGATAGTAATAGCTTTTGCTATAAAGTAAGTGACCCCAACTACCCGAGTACTGATGAATTACACCATGTCATACCGTATATTGCTGACTTTCTGCAGCTTAAACTACTTTCACACATATGGCTATAGCAAAGAGTAGGAAGGAGTTCAAAAATATTCTACTTTAAATTTTATGATTCTTAAAAAAATTTTATGATTTTTCTAATATATTATGAACATGTCCATTATAAGCTAATAAAACTCTTACTGTCTCTCAGAAGATATGTAAGAACTAACTTAAGATGAAAACCAGCATGCAAAAGAAACGTATAAATTGGAAAGCAAAACTGCAAGAATTTTAGCTGTTCAATGGCATGAAGCATTGATTGAGACTTAGAATGTCTGTTTTACAGTAAATAGTGTACAGGCTAACTATTAAGTGTACAACAGTCTTTTAAAGCATAACTTTATCTTAGCAAATACAATACACACACACACACACACACACACACATACACACACACACACACACACACACCTTTTAACATTGGCAGGTCGAGGACATGAAGCAAACACTGCTGCCTGGGTCTCACCAACAACTGCAGCCATTCCTAGTGCTACAATCATGGAACCTAGAGTTGCAGCTCAATATGTTACAATTATGCTAATAGCTATGCATGCTTGTGTGGATTTCACACTAAAATGTCATTCATGGACTCCCACTATGTGGGCTCTTGAATGTCATACATTCCTGAGACGATTTATGCAGTTGCTTTATGTGACATCTAACAGTGGTCCCTACATTCCTCTTTCCAGCTCTGATCTTATCCTAAAGGTCAGTCCTGGATCTCCAATGGCTGACAAGATACTTTCTCTGTAGGTATCCTGAGCTTGCTTTGTGTCATCTCATCTCACTGTGTCCCCTCAAACTAGCTTCTCTCTATTCTCCTTACACCTAGCCATCTTGGGAGTTCAGCACGACTGCTCTCTACTGTGCCCCTTCTCCCCATTTCCTAAGCTCTCGGTATAGCAGCCTTCCTCATACACATCTGTGCAATCAAGCCTCTCTCTCTCAAACCTGACAACTTTTGTGGATTATTGTAACAGCTCTGAACCTTGTTTCTTTTTCGCTCTGTACCTCCTCTCAAACCATCCTCCACAATGCCGTTAGGATGACTGAAAAGGCAAGTGCCTCTGCTCATTCTTCTTCAGGACTCACGTGCCACGTATCACCTGTGTCACCTGCCACATGTTTCCTTTCCACCCTAACAGTCAGTCTCTTAGAGCAGAGTAAGGCACATGCCATGTCTTCACAAGAAAACCACTCATTCATTCACTCAGCAAAGTACTACCAGGTGTGAACTGGTTATGTGTGTGACTGAAGATCAGGAGGGGACATGTGACCCTTAGCTTCTGTCAGGACTCTCCATGGCCTGTCACCGCACTTTCGGTTTCATATCCGGCGAATTTCAAGTCTCTGGAGACTCCACAGTAATTCCAAACTCTTGTTAACTTAGCCTTAGAAATGCTTCAGTCTTCCCTCCATGTCTCCCTCATGCACCATGACACTTTTGTAACAGCACTTTCCTATCTCTCTGTAACTGGTAATTTTTCCCCTTATGCTGTGAGTGGGATCCTGAAATCAAGTGCCTTATTATGTACTTACTAGAATCTAGAACATCTGATTGGTGGAAACTTTTATTCAGTGAACATTATTTCCCAACTGTATTATCTGTCATGTCACCATGGTATACAACTGTTTATAAGCATTCTGATTCTTAAAAGCAACAAATCCTAGAAAACTAAACTAGCTGTTGGCCAGACGTGGTGTGCACGCCTTTAATCGCAGCACTCAGGAGGCAGAGGCAGGCAGGCCTCTATGGCCTGGACCTCATAATGAGGTCCAGGCCATAGAGGGCTACAGAGTGAGACCCTAACTCAAAAACGTAAGCTATACTCAACACTTTTAAATTGACAGCAATAAATACACTCTCTTCAAGACAAAATTTATCAATTATGCAAATTTTAAACATTTTTCTGGCTTTTAATAGTTACAATTGCTAAAAACCTGGAATATACAAAAAGGCCCTACAAAGTAAGTTTTCGGAGCAAGGGGTATAGCTCAGGAGTGCAGCGTCTGCCTAAGATGAGTGAGGCCCTGGGCTCAGGTGCCAGCGTCATAAAACAACAACTGCAATAAGAGCACTGTAAAGCCGAATGCAGTTGAGATCTATCTTCTGTGTCTTTCAGACATCATATATTAAATCACATACTGTATAAAATATGCAGTTTCTTTTTATCTGACATGCTGAATCATTTGTTATTTAATGCTCTTTGAAAACAGTTTCAAACATTTTTATTAAACTTGTGGCTATTCCACAATCTATTTGACAATTATATTTTGAAAGTATAAAGATCACCATTAAAATTAATATATGATTAAACATCACTACTGCAAATATTATCTTAATAATATCCCCACATCTAAAACAATGTATGCATGCTAATTTCCGACAGACTTTCTAGAATGGAAACTACTGGCTCAGCAGTACAAACTTTGAAAGCTCTGGATACATCTGAGTCTGAATGAGACTCATTTCCATGTTGTGCTGCAGAAGACACAGCTATCTCTGGTCAATAGTCACATAAAGGGGGTTAGGCCTTTCTGTCACCATAAAGGCGAAACTGGGGCTCATTCCAACAGTCCATGGATGAAAGTCTCTCCCATGAAAAGCCCTTCCAAGCCTTCAAGAACTGAGGCAAAGTATCAGATAAGTGGTCAGCCCTCTCTCTCCTTCCTTCCTAATTCTCTGAGTAACA
The DNA here is from genome assembly GCA_028551405.1 of Uromys caudimaculatus. Classification (NCBI taxonomy): domain Eukaryota; kingdom Metazoa; phylum Chordata; class Mammalia; order Rodentia; family Muridae; genus Uromys; species Uromys caudimaculatus. The sequence goes on along the minus strand of CM052706.1, from coordinate 33,769,574 downwards.
GACAGCTCTTCCCAGAGTGCGTTGTGTCAGTGTCTGCATCCAACTTCCTCCATGAAAAACTGAACCAGTTCTAGTAGACAGATGGCCCAGAGTTGTGAGGATTCTAATCATAAGCGGAAGGCATGCCTCAGACAGCTTTCTTCTTCATTCAGGAGCATTATTAGTAAATCTGAAAGGCAAAGCTTGTGTGTGCGTGTGCGTGCGTGTGTGTATATTGTGTGTGTGTGTGTGTGCGTGCATGTGCATGTGTGTGTGTGTACGTGTGTGTACATGCGTAGGTATGCAGGTGCATGTATAATACTGTAAGGGTTTACCTGGAGGTCAAAGGACAACTCCGGAAGTGCTCCTTACCCACCATCCTCCATTTCCTTGTTTCACACGGGTTCTCTTACTGACCCAGACACTTAGTAGGTTATATACTAGCTGTCCCAAGAGCTCCAGGGATCCACTGGCCTCGGCCTCCTTAGCACTAGGGTTCCAAGCTTGAGCCACTGTGCTTGACGTTTTGAAATTTAGGTTTGGGGCCTGAACATAGGCTTGTCCTGTATAGTCAGTGCGTTACTAACTGACCTCTCCAACCCATGAATGCTGACCTTTTTACACAGCATCTTAAAGGGACACTGAGAACAATGGGCAGTCTGTGGAAGAGTCATTAGGACAGGCATACACGGTGACTTTTTTCTTACCTTAACTATTAAACCTTTGGAGTCAACCAACCATATCTTTTTTTTAGCTTTCTCCTTTGATAAACCTTCCTTCTCCATCGCCATAACAATCAGGTGAGCAATCCCCAAGGCAGCCTGAAAAGAAGATATGAAAATAAAGACTTTAAAACGTATTCCACATGTCTTACCAAGGGTTATTCATCACCCCATTTTGTCCATTAGTAAGGAATTGCAAAACAGCTCTGTCCACTGAGTTTCAGAGCTTTAGTCATTAATCTGTATAAGGAGCTAAGCATTCTTGTCACATTTGGGTGTGCAAAATGACCACCATTAACTCCTTTTAATTACAACAAACCACTGTAATACAGTTTGCTAGTCAGCACAGACATGCCAGTGACACCCCAAATGTCAGTATATCTGATCCTAGTTAAAGAGTCAAAACTGTCACAACAAGAAAACAGTACCTTTAACACAATCAAACCAGTCAGCCTGGCTCACTGGAGTGTATGGCTCACTGTCAGGACTAAAGAGGCCTGTTCATCTGGATGGGGTCTTGACCAATTAGACAACAGCGCAAAACTGAAAGGAAATATATGCTGCCTAGCATTTATTCACTCTCTTCATTTAGGCAAAGTACTGCAGAATTCCTCCCAGTATTAAGGAAACCATCTTATGTGGAATTTGATGAAGTATGCAATAATCTGTGACACGCCACAGACCTCACGTTCTCTGGAACGAACCAAGGCCCATGAGTCAGCTAACCAAGAATATTGCTCTTCCTGCTGAGAATCAACTGAGCTGTGTCATTCACCAGAAACTTCTGGAAATACAGAAGGCCTTACCAGAATAAAAGCAGCAAGCAACAATCAGAAAGCGAGGCCTTACATATATATCAGGGCTGTTAGGTAGGCTGGGCTGTGACTGTTTGAAAGTGAATCTGTGACTTCATTCTGAATGCTTTAATATACTCACTGTAGTTCTAGGTCATGTATTTAAATGAAAACACAGAATACACATTTCTACCCACAGAACATCTTGTTTTGTTTATAAGGATATTAAATTTAATTTCTTTTTCTCAAAATGACTGTCTAACCATAGTATTTTCTCAATTTTGAATTCTGTAACTCTAGAAAGATTTGAGAGTTTTCTCGTAAAAATTTAACATTTTATTCTGTTTGAAAAGTGAATTAGCTTTCTTCTTTTTAATGATTTCAAGAAACTATATCATTTGGCCTTATACAATTTTCATACAATGATTTCAAATGTCTTGGTTATAATGTTGAGTAGCTTTGACGTATTATGTATCTTTAATTCAAAATGATTTTTCTTAAAAACACTTACAGTTATATAGGTACGGGTTGGACTGTGTGTGTGGTTATGAATACTTTGGACTATGACAGTGGTGAACAGGAATATTAACTTAAATGCACTGAGGTTGTCATGTGCAACACACATTGGAATCTTCATTCTGCATCAATCTTTAAGCACGAATAACAAAGTCAAGGGCAATCTCTTGAATTTAAAACTGTGAAACTGCTTTTACATTTCTAAAGTCTTCTACATTGATGTAAGATCCTTAAAACTTAGAGAATCTTTAGTCTATAGCTGTACTAGAACTCTGAGAGCACCTGAGACCTGGTATAAGTACTGAGCTAGAGCTAGCTGCACGTTAGTTAGGATGCAGTAAACAGTACGCAGGGCAGATACCTCGCCAGCTCCCTGGAACAGCACTGTCTGATCAGAGAGCTTGTTCTTGGTTATTCGAAGAGCCGCAAGGAGACCCGCAACCGCGACAGCCGCTGTTCCTAAAACAAGCGATAAATACCCTTGAGCGATCCTCAGTTGGGTGCTGCCGCACTCTGAGTCTTTATTCACACCTTCAAATCATTACACAACAGAGTAACAAGGACGGAAAGAGAGCCTGTGGTTAACGGTCCCCACGCTAGCATATGGCAAGGGACATATTTTAGGACAGGGGCTTAAATCCTTGAAAGCTCTTCAGAAAGGAGACCCCAGGGCTCATTTTGAGAGGGTAACAGCATGAGTTTGGGTTCTGCTTGTTTGTCATTTTAGTTTTATATTTTTAGGGCAGCATCTCATGTAGTCCTCAAACTTGCAACCATACGGCCTCAGCCTCCTAAGTGCTGGGATTACAGACATATGTCACCACACCTGGACTGAGTTTGGATGTGATGTGGATTTCAGATCACCTGCTTACTACATAGAAGAATTTAGTGAAATAATTTTGCACATCTCTTTTGCTCATTTGTAAAATGATTCTATTGTATGACACAGAGAGAAATTCATGCTATTGAATTTTTCTACCTTAATATTCTTGAGCCTTTGACATCCACACGAAGGAGGCACACAGGAAATGCTTGCTACCGATGAGATGGAGGCAATGTTTTCAGACATATTTGGAATTTAATGTTTAAATTTGAACATTAACCATTAAGAGCAATTGAAATCTGCCGTTCTACCTCTAATTCCTATCTGGCCCCTAGTTACTAACTGAATGCGTGTGAAGGCAAGGCTGTTCTCATCACACCACAGGTATAGAAGCGGCACCCGTTCTAATCACATGACTTCAGTGTGTTTGCAGACCATGCAGCACAGTTCTTGCTCTGAACGTGATTACACCACTCAGTCTCTTCAAAGTTCATTCCGGAAATATAACTGCAGTTTCTTGCAATGCCTCCCACCTATATAGACATTTTCCCTCCAAAATAACACTCTACTGTTTCAGTGTCACCCAGGTGAGCAGCAAAGTCTAGCCAAACCTTAAATACTTTTACTCAGGTAAAACACAAATCTGAATAGATGCAAGTAAGACCACTGCAATGCTCATGAACTGTAAGTCGTATTTTTCCACAAACCCACAGTTTTGTCCATAACTAAAAAGAAAGTCTAAAGAGCTGACGATGTGACTCAGTGCTGAATGTTTGTCTAGTGCACATAAGGCCTGAGTTAAATCCCCAAAACCACACAAAATAAGAAATTCTGTACAAAATATGGCTGATTTATCTAAGAAATATGCCATGATGCCCGTCTCATGCACCCAGCTACAGTCCTGAGAACTGTTACAGATGGAGCTGAGGAGGTACAGACATACAGTTATGGTAAGTAGTTCTTCAAATGAAGCATCTCAGGCTAGCTCTGGCCTGGCCTCTTTTGATGAAAATGGGTCCAAACTTAAGATGTAAGAAACTGTAAGCTCACTTCCAACTCTCAGACCATATGATCCCAAGATGTCTACTGATTGTCCCAGGGTCACAAGATTTAAATAGTTGAAGAATCAATTTTGGAAAACTACTAGCATCACTATACTTTGGTATTGTTATCCTTTTTTTTTTTTTTTTATGGAACTGGACATGTGGAGACAGACACGGAGATTTTGCTATTGTCTAATTATAATGTGTCATTGCTGTGTGGCAATGCTAGCTCATTCTACTAAAATTCAAAATGCTTACTGCAGACCTAATTTATGCTTACCATAAATTAGGCGAAATGAGTTGCTTCTCGCCCTATTGGATATCTAGTCATTATATGTGTATTCTATAGCATTTCCCAGTGAAATAATGGAAAGTCTAGTTTCTTTATAGCATCAGTTTATAAGATCAGAAAAATAGGTTAGCACTTCCAAAAAAAACTGAATGTAAATATGATACTGTAAATTTCTTTATAGAGAAACAATTGCAGAAAATTAAACTTTTATAAAAATGTATTTGCAAAATAAATTACATAATTGTTTAAATTGTTATATGAAAGTTAAACTCAAGAAACCAGACAGTGGGAAGGTCTCTCCTTGGTCTTCTGGTCTTAAAGAGAATTAAAGATGGTTAACAATACTGAAAAGATGGAATCTCACAATTTTAAACATGCATAGGTTGCATGTCTTTAATATAAAATTCTCATTTTTTTTCAGATTCTCAAAATTTTAAAAACTATTTTTTAAGTTCTATGAATGTACGTATGAACACGTGTGCATCTGAGTGCAGGTGCCTGCAGAGGCTAGAAGATGGTATTGCATGGATGCTGGGATTTGACCTTTGGTCCTACATAAGAATAATAAGTGTTATTACTGTGGAGCCATCCCTCCAACCTCCACGCTCTCAGGTTCTGAGCCCTGACATGACACCTGACACCCTGCACCTGATCTTATATGATGAGCTGCAGCTAGAATGCCAGTCCTGACATGCTGCGTGACATCATTTGTGACCTACACATACATCATGCACCCTGGACACAAAGGAGCCTTGTGTTTAGAGTTAGATCCCAGTCTCAAAATGTCTCATTGTGTGTGTGAGTACGTGTGTGTGTGTGTGTAATAAATACTGATATAGATGTATAAATATAATACACATATATATAAATACATAAATACATATTCTAAAATCATGAAAAACATGAAATTCAAAATGTTCTGTTACCAAATATGGTAGACAAGGGCTACTCAATCCCAGTATGAATTTGCACATAATGTGTCTTTACCATCTACAGAAGTTAAGTGTTTTGCTGTGCTTCTGCTGTGGTTATAAATCTCTCTAATCTTTTGCCAAAGAATGACCTCAACTGTGGGCATGATAATCTCAGTTTATGGCTGGATGATCAAAAGTTCAAGGCCAGCCTATCTCAAAACAACAGCAATGATATCAGACCTCTACTGATACACTGGTACAGATTTGTTAAATCTAGTAAATTAAAAAAAATTTTTTTTGTATGTGAGTACACTGTGGCTCCCTTCAGACACACCAGAAGAGGGCACTGGATATCCCGTACTGATGACTGTGAGCCACCATATGGTTTTTCACCATTTGGAAATTGAACTTAGAACCTCAGGAAGAGCAGTCAGTGCTCTTAACTGATAAGCTATCTCTCCAGCCCTGAGATCAATTTTTAATGAAATAAATTCTCATGTGCTATTGAAAGATCAGATGCCACAAGAAGTACTGAGGAAGAGGGTGAATTTACACAGGCCGAGCTGAAGGTTAGAGCACGCACCACCTGCTCCCAGTGCAGAGCATTCGAGATGCCCACAGCCTCGGGTGGGAGCACACAGACCAGCTGAAGCAAGTGCAAGACACACAGGCAGGGATGGCTCCCTGTGGAAAGTGGGAGAAAGTACACACAATTAGTAGTCTTTTCCCCCTACAAACTGCACTAAAGCAGCAGAAAAACAGATTTAAAAACAAACAAACAAGCAGAGATATGGACCAGAAGCATCAGGCATAGTGGGAGGCGGGGGAGAATGCTATACTGAAGAAAATGAAGTGACATTTATTTACTCGATATGGAGGAGCACACAGGTGCAAGCTTCTTTTTAACAAAGAATGCTATGAAAAAGTGACTGCCAGCAGACAGAGTGGACCAGAACCTCCACAGAGTAAGAGAAAGGCAAAGGGACAGGAAACTCCCCGAGGACATGGCTTAAAGCATAAAGTGCCACTAAAGCAAGCCCAATGTCACTTAAGATCATTTTATATTATGGGTAGGGTTAGCTACGTTAGTCTTTTTTCTTTTTCTTTTTTTTTTTTTTTTTTTGGTTTTTCAAGACAGGGTTTCTCTGTGTAGCCCTGGCTGTCCTGGAACTCACTCTGTAGACCAGGCTGGCCTCGAACTCAGAAATCCATCTACCTCTGTCTCCCAAGTGCTGGGATTAAAGGTGTGCGCCACCACTGCCCGGCAGCTACGTTATTCTTTAATCAAATACTTTTCATAAATAGTATCATTAACACATCTGTTTCAAAAGAAGGAAGAGAAGAAAGTCCCCTCACGGACAGGACGTAAGCACTTACATACATTGCAGGGCAGAATTGTTTTCGTTGACAACATCCATGGGCATAATGGGGAAAAGGCAGGGTTCAAAAGACAGACATGTGGAGAAACCCTGTCAGACACAACTCTCAAGTGGGGAGATGCTCAGGTGGTTTACTCATGCCTAGTCACAACTCTGGGGCTTCCCACAGGCTTGCTCTAAGGGATTCGATGCATTTTTCTCAAACCTGTATTTTCCCTTCTGAGGGCAGCATTATTTTGAAATTCCTGTGAGAAACAGGGAAGCATTATGTGTACAGGCAGCAAGGGCAGAAACCTAGCCATCTCACTGCCTCCACGCGGGCAAGCCTGATGCGTTCTCCAGCTTCTTCAGCATACCTCACAGGCTTCTCTGGACCTCAACTTGATTTGTAGGCTCCACTTCTGATGTGCCCAAGCCTTAACCTTAATTAATGACCCTAAGAGACAGAAACTATCACTCAAATTCCTGGTTTGGTGATTTAGCCTTCCTATACTTAACTGGTTCTCATTCATTCTGAATAATGATTCTCAATCATGTAACACTGGCCTTAACATTCTTATACATATTTCCGTGATAACCACCAAAATGCAAAGGTAAAAAATACTGTAGGGGAAGGAGGTGTAGGTGTGTTATATTATTTTTGAAATGCTGGGAATAAATTCCGGGCATTATATGTGCTAGGCAGGTGTTCATCACTTACAGACTTCCCCAGGCCTTGAAAGGAACAGGCATCCCACAGGCCACTGGAGGCTACTATAGAAACCACCTCCAGATGAACTGACGGGTGACTTATGGTGTGAGCCTGCACTGTGTGCATTAAAGCCACTGTCATTGTACAGGGTACCCTAGAGTCAGGGCTCCCACGGATTAAAGCCAGACTTCCTTTCTATAGCTCACCTGGACACTTAATACCTGGAAATTCTCCATTTCCTTCTGAAATCCCCTACATACTTGATTCCAAGAAATCTGTAGCTGTCTGTAAAGTAACTATCCAGGAACTATGTACCATGAAGAAGCAAGAGTACACAAGGATAGGCTTCTCAGAAAACATCAGCAACACATAATGAAACCAATGAAGACACCAATTTTTATGATATGCCATCAGCGTTACCTAGTGATGGCAAGCACTTGGCTGCAGTCCACCGGGAAGAGAACACAGGGCGAAGGTCAGGCTAGGGAGGAAATGGATTTGCCTTGGAATGGTTTCAGAATGAGGTAACGTTGAGGTATCTAAGGAGAGCTGTTCATAAACAGATGAACATGGTGCCCTAGAGTTCAATGAAATCTCAAATGCAGAAATAAACCTGAAAGCTGAATGTTGCAGTATGGAATATGACCTAAGAGCATAGTACTAAAGCAAGAAAAGGCCTGAAGTTCTGTCACGTGACAGTCAGAGGGAAGAGGTGAACAGCCAACACAGTGGGGAGAGGTTAGCAGGTCAGTGCCAGGGCAACAGCACAGCGTTCAGGCCAGCAAGAGCGACAGGGCTGTGGGCTGCAGACATTAAGACAACGGAAGCCATCTGGGGTCTCAGGTTGCTAGAACTAAGTAACTCCTCCCTGTGTTTGTCCTTTATCTATGGTAAAATACGGCCTAATGAAATGGGTTCCTAAGGTTTTCATAGAAGACCTGATGCTGAAGGGGGGAAGACAGAATGGAATGGAAAATCCGAGCTTGCACAGAAAACCACAAGCAGCTTACACAAAGGTCCACAGCATGTGTCTGAAATATCAACTAGAATGCAGCAGACTATTCACATGCCAGCCTGGTGCTCATGTGATTGACTTAAAAAACAGAGACACAGCCCCCACTGGAGTGAGGCTTAGAGACTGTGGCTAAGACGTAGATGCATTTATGACCTTAAACAACAAGCAGTTTGTTTTCATGGATTTCCTTCTTTATTATGTCATGCTAGCTGGAGATTTTATCAGATTTCTAGGAGCTCATATATAATACTGTACAATCTATGGTGTTTTTTCAAATGTGAAAGGGAACTAGAATTATGACTAAAATCATCCAATATAAATCCTGGCTTTTAACAGAAACCCAATATCTACTGGATTTGAATAAAAAACTGATTTCAGATATTTTTCATATGTTTATTTTGTTAAGTTTCTATATATGTGCTTTTTACATGTATAAATATGCATAGGTACATGATTCTATAAAATTCTAAAAAATAATAAAATGTTGCTATTTATTTCAGCTTTAATTCATTATTTTATTACTAACAGAATTTATATCTAATGGGAAAAATTATTTGTTTAATATGGATGATATTTAAAGCATAAATTATCTCACTATCTATACATCAGCCTTCCAGAGATTATAATAATTTTAAAACAAAAAATTAGTTTTGAAAATTACTGGCGTCCCAAAGTTGTGACATGTAAGTTTCTGATGTGAAAGAGGGTGTGTTGTCTATGGCCTGTCACGGCCCTGACGTGGACCTTCTCAGCAATGCTTCCCTCTCTCTCATGATGCTTCCTTTGCCCCACGGACTTACCCTTCTGGATCACTGTAACCATGTTTTAGTATCCTCCAACCGCAGTCCTTCGGTTTACTCATATTATGGTGGATTTAATAATAGTCACCTGGGTTGACAGTCAAGCTCTACCTTTCCTCCTCCTTTTCTGATGTATATCGAAGAGTATGGATGGGGTCCTCAGACAGCCTGGAGGTGCACGCCAAGCTCCTGTGTGTCCTGTGACATGATTTTTCTAGACGTCTTCCCTATGACCTTTCCTGCCTTTGCTTACACAGGTCACTGCATTTCTCTCTTGTCTGGTTGGAAGGATCATGTTACTCTTGATCCATACACAATACAATGTGATTACCTTGAATATCATCGTTGAATGTGCAATACTTGTTTCGATACTTATTCAGGAGACGAAATGCATTCAGATTGGCAAAATCTTCAAATTGAATAAGGCAATTCATGCCATATCTATGAGGTAAAAACATGCATTTTAGACATTAATGAAGTAACATTTTAAGTAGACATTTAAAACTACCTCATAGAAAAGACACATCAATTTTTTTTTTTTTTTTTACAGTCCTATCTAGATGCTTAGCATAAATGTTTAACACATTATCAGCAAGGACTGACAGCATGCTTACCACAAAAAAGGAACTGGGTTGGTACTACTGAATAATGACAAATGACAAAAACTCAGACCAAAATACGATCCATATCCTCAGGAAATTTAAAACTCAGTACAACAAAATCTTCTGAATTAAATGAAAGGTATAAATATAAAGGTATAATATAAAGGTAGTATAAAGGCTATGTATAAACAAAGGACTACAGTTATTCAGAAAACAATGCTTCTAGCTACACATAGAAGCCAACTGACAAACTAATGAAGCTTTAATTATTTTGAAAGCTGAGATGCAGGGTTTATAAATCAAGGCAAAGTAGAAGCAAAACAAATGAGAGGTGGAAAGACAAAACCCCGTTGGGAAACTGTCACACTCACTAATGGCTGGTAGTGCAGAGTGTGTGAGGCCTGACCCTTTTGATACCCCTAACACAGCTGGTCCACTCCATCTATGCACGACAAAGGCAGTTATCTAACGTTTACGGGATAACTCTCTGGACTCCCTGGTCCATTTGCTGTTTCTGACTCTGAATACTCACATACTCTACCAAGAGAGCAGATAAATCCAGCAATAAGGTCTGGCCAGCATCATAGATTTCCTATTTGTTTCCGTGTTTGTGTGGACATTATTCTTAGTCATGCTATACTGTTAAAGAAGAATGTCTTGCCCTGGGTCACATAGAAACAGAGCCATCTACAGCTCCGTTCTGGAGGCTTGGGTTCAAGGGCAAGGTGGCTACAGATACTGTCTGGGGAGGACCACTCCCAGTAGGCAGCATCTCTTTGCTGTGTGCTTGCAAGCACGTCTTCCCCTTAGCCTCTTTCACATGGGCACTAATCCCAATCATGATGGCTGGCCCTCAAAAGGCCCTCTCCTTCAGAGTTTCATATTGAGGGTTAGTTATAGACAAGCATTCAGATCAAACAGCTTCAACAACCTGGTGCTCTCCTTGTCTACAAGTGCTCAATCCCTTTGCAGGCTTTTCACTCATTCAAGAGAGGAAATCGCTTTCCTTCCTTACTGTTCTCTGGACCTTACTCCATCAGATTTATGTCTCTATACAGTAGCTTTAATGCCCCCTTCTCAGTGGCTCACTCCTGTCTGTAAGAATTCTTGGAAGTCAGGAATCTTAAAACCTCCTCACATGGTGACAAAGCCGAAGCTACAACTTCTTTCATCCTCATAGTGTCAAAGCTGTCCCTACAGAGTACTAAACTCTGTCCTCGTTTCTACTTCTTTCAGCCATGAGGACAGCTGTAGCCCCCACTTCCCAGCATCACAATGGAGATGAAGTCTGTCAGAGCTCTCTCCAGCCCCACCTTTCTACCACAACTAACAAAGATCTTTCCAAGTCCATCATTCTGTTATATTTACTCATATACAATTATCATGTAGTTGTCCTTAATAATCTGTTTAAAATTATGATAACATCATAGGTGAAACAGAGACTGAATCAACTTTTCCTCCCTCCCTCCCTCTATAAAGTTTTTGTTATATACAGAAAGGAAGGACTCAGTACTTTCTGGGATTGATTTTCCTCACAGCAGCCTGGATACCAATGGGCTCCTCTTGATTCCTCCTGGGAATCACTCATCCATGCACTGATAAACTCAAAGGCCTGGAGAGCTGGAGTAGTTCCCTCATCCCACACTAATCTGATGTGTTTGGTAAGCTGCCCACTACTGTGGCTGTATCTCACTTGGACAGAGCCTTGGTCATCTGTGGCCTTGTTGAGACCCTGGCCAAGGGATGTCACAAAGACCTGGCTGCTGCCCTTCAATGGCTGCTGAGGTAGGAGACTGGGGGAGGGGGGGTTCTCATTTTCAATTACTAATGAAACTTAACATTGTTTTCTGTTTCTTTGGATCTTTCTATATCTTGGTCATTTTAAATTCTTCTTGGAAAACAGTGTGCTCTTTGATTCATTTTTGTTGTTGGTGCCCTTTCATTTATTATTTTAATAAGAAGTCTTTCATTTTCAGGACAGTACCTTCTATCTTAGACTCTACAAATGGCTTTCTTAATCTTAGATGGTGTTTGTCCTAAACAGTTTTGACTGTCAACCTGACATAGTCTAAGACCATCTGAGAGAAGACTCAGTTGAGGAATTGCTTGGATTAGTGGCCTGGGAGCATGTCTGTGGGGGACCGTCTTGACTGTTAAGTGATGTAGGACAGCCCAATTCACTGTGGGCAGCAGAAGCTCTAGGCAGTTAGTATGAACTGTATACAAAAGCCAGCTCGGTATAAGCTGCTCTGTGAGCCAGCACTCAGCATCCTCAATGGTTCCTTTTGTATTTGTCTGGCTGTGAAATGAGTTCCTTGGTCAGAGACATTGCTGTGTGGAATAGCAAGCAGGCCTGCCTTGAATTCCTGCCTTGACTTCTCTCAATAATGGACCGTGACCTGGAACTGTGAGCCAAATAAACCCTTTTCTCTCCCAAGTTGATTTTGGTAGAGTTTTTTGTTTTGTTTTGTCACTGCAACAGAAATACAACTAGAAGAGTGTTTCTGTTGATTTTACCACAGAGATGTCAGGGTTTTAATAAGATTATTTGAAGATTTTACATATGGACTCACTTTGGATAACATGCCTATGATAGCCTTTGCATGTGCACTCATTTATAATCCAAACTTTCTTCTAAGAGCATCATGGGTTTAGACCACACAGCTGTAATGATGAAAGTATCTATTTTCTATTTGCCCAGCTATCTTATACCATTTAGTTAGCACACCATCCTCTCCCTTCACCTCTCACACCACGGGATACAGAGGAGAGTCAGCTCTTCTTCTGTTTCACTACACTACTGCTAATGACAGCAAATATGTTTTGCCACTCCTAAGATATAAGGCACACAATTACTCTTCACAACCACACTAAGGACTATCATCATGATTTTCATCTTACAGATATGGACACAGATACACAGGATAAGGCATAACCATGACAACTGGATAGTAACAATTAGTCTGCTAATATGTGAATCCTTGCTTTCACCAATACTGCTCTCAAATAACTTTAATATTGAATATGGCTGGTTACACCTTTGTTCTTTAACTTGGCTGTAATGGTTCTGGGCTACAGGCTATATAGTCAGAGTTCCCACATTGAAATCTTGGCATCTATGCAGATGAAGATACTATGTATCTTCAACTTTTCTGTGCTTGTGTTTTCTATCAAGAAAGTTGTGAATACTGTCCACATCTGTCACAGATTTGTTATGTGGGCTGTCTGAAATGATAAGTGTGTTTAGCGCAGAGACTAACAATAAGTACTCTATAGTCAAGAGTTTCAAACATATTTAATGGTAGCAAAAGAATCTATTATATGTGAGATAATGTCCTCAAAGACTTAGAGAAGATCACTGCCATCCTATTTAGTACTGTTTGAAAACTACTCTTCACGAATGAGGCTAAAACAAGACAGTTTAGATGAAGCTACTAAAGGAACTTCAAAGAGTGCTCCTCACAAAGAAAATAATCCAAATAATAAAAGCTCTTTACCACTTAATAAACGGTGAAATACATATAAATACAAGCAAATTTTGTCAGATGATTTAGTAGTGACAGACAGAAATACTTCCAGCCTGACAGAGTGAAGCTGACTGATTAGATCTTCAAAAGCAGATTTTAGAGCAGCTGTTTGCTGCTGTGGAATCTACTGAGGGCAGAAAAGAGGAAAGGGTTGAGAAGAAACTGGGAGAGTGGAGGCAAATCACGAACAATACAACTGCACTTATACCTATGGCACCATTTTTCATACACCAAGGAAGCGTTCCATAAAATTACAAAAATGTTATAAAGAACTGAAAAGAAGCATTTCCATAATTATAAATTGTCACTTTTGAAAAGGTCAGCAGAGAAGTAATCTTTGTGGTAGCAACTAAGTACCCCAAACACAGATACCAGGCAGCAACCACCCGATGGTTGTGATGGCTACTTTCCAATTTTCTTGTTTCTAAGAAGCCTTCAGAAACCAAAAACTGCATATCGTTGGACAATGCCCTCATACAGCCTCCTCCTGGTGTGTCATATTCTGGGGAATAACAGCAGCAGATGCTCTGTCATTATGTTCAGAAGCAGCCTGTGGTCTGTGAGGAGGCATCAGAGCCTTCTCAACTCTATTCCCGGATCTACTACTTACTCAGTCTGGTGGTTTGGGGCTTGTTACAATTTCTCTGTGGTTGAAATGGAGTCCCTCCAATGTGGTTTGCCTTCGTGTTCAGGACATGGTGTAGTGAAACTATAAATCTACAGTGTTTCCACAGTGCAATCTGGGAAGAGTCTTAGGTAGAAAATCGGGACACAGGGCACCTTATCATTTTCACATGCCTGTTTTAGACTCATGCTCGGGAAGGTGCCACACATTTTAATTTTGTGACGTTCCCTACCTGGTAGTTAGCTCTGATCACTCCTTGAGATTTAGAAAGAGGCTTTTGGAATTCATCTTGCAATGTGTGTATCTTACACCATGTAATAAAGAGAAAGTCATGGAAGGGATAGTTTGTTCTAGCTTCAAGCTGCTAGATGCTATGAAATCAAAAGCAATTGAATGCTTAGGAATTAGCCAGTTTACCTCTACATAACTGTGAAAAGAATCTACTATTTTATCATCAAAATTTGGCATAAAATAGCAAGTATATATAGTTTTAAAGCTAACAAAATACCCCAAAATTGACATGTAAAATTTCTGGAGCTTGTGTTCTCTGTGATGTGTTAAGTCTGGAAACTACCTTCCTTCAGTGACTAATCGCTGTGGCCAGAACTGAGTAAGCACCAGATGGTATGGTCCACATTTCAGAGGGATTATCTAATTGAATTCTCTCAGCAATTCAGCAAGGAAGAAAGGCAGTGCACTGTCATTACATTTTACAGATGAAGAAACTAGAATTCCTTATGAGCAAAGACAGAGCATTTAGTGAGCTCACACTGCTCAGCACGGTAAGATATGGGTGCCAGCAGGCCAGGGGCACTCATGTGCTAGGAGCTCATACCGCTCAGCACGATAAGATATGGGTGACAGCAGGCCAGGGGCACTCATGCTTGGCAAGCACTCTGACACTGAGCTACATCCAAAGCTTTATCATGAAAGCAGCAAGATGGCATCCGTATGCCCTCACACACCAGGTACCTCACAACTAGGCATACATGGACAAACACAGGGACAGCAGTTTTTTTTTGATCTTACAATACTGAGGGTTCATGTGACTAAAACTTGATCATGCATGCTCTTCCTGAAAGACAAGGTACAATCTTGTTTTGGGATGTGTTATGTGTATGGCACTACACCATGTCCAAGAGCTACAGTACTTCATATCGGATTAATTCCTCAGGGGAGACTTATTACAAATGACTCATTTTGCTAATATATTGAGGAAGATATTTTATAAATTTAACAGCAAACAGAAATATGAATTTTGCCCTTAAAATGCTGACTGGGAAATAGACTTATTAGATAGACAAAGCATATGAACAAAACAAACCTTAAAAGAGGTTTAGATTAAAAGCAACCAATGGGGCTGAGAATAGCTCAGTGTAGAGAAGCTAAGTACTTCCTTAGGTAGTATGCACCGGTCCTGGGTTTAATCCACAGCACCACAAAAATCCAAGTCAAAATCAATAGCACAAGGAGAGCTCAGGAAAAGCTTTAAGGAAAATAGCCATCAAGCAAGGGAGACTTAACTTTGGCTCTGGGGAAGACTCAAGCTGGAAGTGAGGGTCCCAGAGTCTAC
Organism: Uromys caudimaculatus; assembly: GCA_028551405.1. NCBI lineage: Eukaryota > Metazoa > Chordata > Mammalia > Rodentia > Muridae > Uromys > Uromys caudimaculatus. The sequence continues at coordinate 33,754,279 of CM052706.1, read as the reverse complement.
TAGGAGATGCTAATAACATCACTTTGAAGAAGTTCAGAAGATGAGCAGTGCTTGTATGATTTCAGATTACAACAGGTCTGGAGGCACGGCTCAGCAAAGAAAGGTATTTGCCACCAAGCCTAATGACCTGAATTCAATCCCAGCACCTGGCAGGAAAAGGACCCATACTTGCAAGTTATCCTTTGACCTCCATACATGTACTGTGTCACAAGTACACCCCTCCCCAAGACAAAAATAGTAAATAAAGTGTAATAACGTTCCGTCTCAGATTATGAGTAGTCTTGGATGCTAGCATGGGTGATCTTAAAGTGACTCGAAATCTCTCCGGCCATGCACCCTTCGCATCCCATGCACCCTAGCATGTAAGAACAGAGCCCTGTTCACTTCTTACACATCCACCAGGAAGTGCCTCTAGTTGCAGCTCTTGTATTGTTTCACAGGTAGATAGTCCTGTCACTGTCTTGCCATTCTTTCAATAATATTATACTGTTACTTCTTGATGCTTCTGTGTGAGCAACGTATAAAGGTTACATTGTAACTATCCATTGTGTCCCTCTTGAATCCACTTTCGATCATCCAATGTCTCTGCTTAAGGATTCAGTAGCCGAACGCAATGAAATGTTTTCCCTCCTTATTGAGAACATGTTACATTAAATCTTAATTATCTTTCTTAAAAGTGGGCTCTTTTTATAGTAAGAACTTACCTATTTCCTGTTATTCCCCAAAAGAAACCTTGCCTTTCTTTTTTCCCTTATTTGTCAAATGTCTTCTGCTACGTGCTCCTCTCCCCCCCTTAGAGCACATAGTGACAGAGAACTTCAATGTGACATGTGTGAGTGCCACCTTTGGGGAAATGCAGAGCACCAAGGCACAGAGCAGCACAAGAGCATCAAGAGGGCCCTCAGAAGGCTGCTGAATTCTGGGCCGGGGGAGAGTTCTAAGAGAAAGGAGAGTTCTGGAGGCAGAGGAAACATGCTTAATGCTAGAATAAACTAAGTCTATGGCACATTCTAGAAAGTGAAGTTCATTAACAACGACTGAAAGCATGCAATTTGGAAGGAAACAAAGCACAAATTAAAAATAGAAGGTAAATAGGACTGGATCATGTTGTGTCTTTAATTTGTGTTAAAGAAGTTCATGCTTGATCCCCAAGGGAGTGAACGAAGTAGAACTATGCTGAGATCAATTAGCACCAACACTAGGGCATTGGAATCAGGGTATGGGTGTACCGAAGAGTGTCAAGAGTAGACGCGGGGGATTCCTCAGGAGGTGGATGCTGGATCCCAACTCTCCCTCTGGAAATGAGAATACAGACAGAGAGAAACAGATGGGTCTGAGAAATGTTCAGAAGACAAAATAGGCAATAGTAGGTGACGAGAAGTAGATGAGATGTGGGAACAAAGTAAACTGTCATGAGCAGTTAGAATGTATGAGTTCAGAGTTGTTTCAGGGCTAGCCCAGCCAGATGAAGGTGAAGCTCATGATCTAGCCCTGAGGAATATGCTATCATTGATCTAGAGATGAAAATGTTGGAACAAACGAGGCTAAGTTATCACTTATACCTTATTTATCACCCAGAGCTAGTGTGGTACATACGTACATACATGCACTCAAAATACCCATAACACATAGGTTAATAAATAAACCTAATTTAAAAAAAAAAAAAAAGGATAAAAAGTTGTGCCACATTCTTTTGAAATGCTATTCTACACACCCAAACAGTACAGCATCGCTTTTTAAGCTCTATATATGTGGGTAACTTACACGGAGAAGATGGGTGCTGAATGACATCCAATTTTTATGGTGCTATTATTAAGAACTTAAGATGAGCAGTTGAGATGTCTTTTGTGGCGTTTTCCTTAATCCTGAGTCTTAGAGTCTTAGATGTACCCAAGGGACTACATGAAGCACTAGCTCTGTGCTATAATATTACATGCTGCAATGTGCAGCCATTTACTCAGACCAGTCGCCTGTTCATGTCAATTTAAACTATTCAGCTTTTCATTCTATAAACAATGCTGCTGTGAAATGTCTGCTCATGTCTTCTTGAGGAGTTTCCCTGGGTACAAAGGGCTGCACTAGTAACCTCACTGTAATCCTACAGTGATTCATGGATGGCTCCTCCTAAAAGCACTGTGTAAAACTGGCTCCTCAGCATCTGTGCTGTCTGCCTTCCCTTTTCTGGAAATCTGGTGGGTGTGATCGGCATCTGGTATCTGTGAACAGCACTAAGATGTGGGCAGCCTCAGAATGCCCTTCATTAAAGAACTTACCATGGAGTGTATCAGACCCTTATCTCTGGCTATATGGCATTTTCTTGTATTTTTGTTTTTGAGATGTAGGTCATGTGTCTTAGGCTGATCTCAAACTCATTACGTAGCTAGAACGACCCTGAATTGATCCTCCTGCCTCCATTTCTCATGTTGTGATGCATGTAAGATCCGTGGTCACATTCCAGCCCCAGCCATCTTCTTGAGGAGCCTTCAAGCTAAGCCCAGCACTGGGAATGGAGCCAGCAGTCATTCCTACCCAGCATGGGACTCATCTAAGGAACCTCTTTTTGGTCAAGAAATCTCTACTGTGCTGTCTGAAATCTGTCACATATATATATCACGGTTTGAGGCCCTCCCTGCCCAGTTTTCTCCTCCAAATGTTCAATGCTGGCCGAAGTCAACCCACACTTGTTCTTTCACTGCAGTTACCATCAATGTCTGTCTGTCTGTCTGTCTCTCTTTCGGTTTGTTTTTTCTTTCTCTTTTCCTTTTTGTTTTTTGTTGTTTGTTTGCTTGCTTGCTTTTGAACAGGGTTTCTCTCTGTGTAGCCCTGGCTGTCATGGAACTCACTCTGTAGACCAGGCCAGCCTTAAACTCAAGAGATCCGCCTGCCTCTGTCTCTGCTTCCCAAGTGCTGGAATTCATGGTCCAGCCTCTACAAATGTCTCTCTTAAGAGACAACTCTCAGCAGGCTTGATGAAAACATCCATTGAGATCAGAGTGACCTTTCTACAGTTTAAGCCTCTACTTGAACTGCTTCAGATGGTACCCCAGCTCTACTTCTCACTGTTACACAACACGGGCAGCTACTCAACTTCCCTGTCCTTTAGTTTCGTGTCTAAAGTAAAACTAATACTGGTACTGCATGCATCACAGGTTTGAGAGATCTCAACACCCCTGACATATAAATATCATTATTGCTTGCTCAGTGTGCTCTTGTTATTCATCTTGAGAGTTGTGATTAAATGTGGTGATATATGAAACCCTGACCTGTCATGTTTACTGGTCATGTCCTTCTAGGTGGGCAGCATTCCAAGAGGTGTTACCCCAGTGCGTGGGAAAAGGCAGTATGATCCCAAATAAAGCACTCCGTGCTAACAAGTCGCTCCAGTGTGATCACTCTTCAGTTGCTAATCAGCCTCTGTTCTAAAATCTTGTGTCTCTATGATTTGCATTTTCTTCTATGTTTATAATATTCTATAAATAAAATTCTATACATATATTAAAGAATCTTAACTGTAACACTTGAGAAATGTTTTCTGTAGGTTTTAGAAAAATATCTTATGTAGTTCAGCACACACAAAGATTTCACAGTCTGCAACAGAAGAGAAAAAACCCCATCCTGTCTTCCCAGTCCAAGGCGAGCCGCCATCACATGTTAACTCAGAAGCCCAGAGCGCCTACTTTAGAACACAGTCCTCCGGCGAGCTCATCTGCTTTCACTTACTGTGTATTCTGATCAGCACCCTTCATTCTTTCCCATGGCTGTCAGCTAGCTAATACTCCAGAACACAGCAGCCGGCCCCCAGCTTTTGGACTAAATAAATGATCTACTATATTTCAAGATCCCTCTTTTCTCTGAGGTCCCTCTGAAATAAGCAGAAGCTCGATAGTTATGGAAGGCAGATTCTATTCTATTTCTGTCCCCTGGTCGGTGACAGCTCTATCCTTCAGTGATTAGAGACGGCCGAGGAAGCTGGTCCCCAGAATTGTGTGCTACAGCACATTAAGTAGGATTCTGAAAGACAAGCAATACTGACCAAGTGGTATGTGAAGCTCTCAGCAAAACAAAGCACAATTCTCTACTCAGCATTTGAGTTCTCAGGACTCTGACCATGCTCATCTAAAAAGGAGCCCCTGACAGAGGAGGAATGATCTGCGCCCTCTCTCATTCTTATTTAGAAAGCACCTTTCAAGGCCCCAAAAAGTTGAAAAGACCCCAGCCATGCAACTCTTAAAATAGAGCTGGAGTTGTAAATTGTTCAGTAGTTTAAAATAAAGGCAATGGAACTGAGAAGAGTCTGTTACAATTGCCTGCTACTAAGGAAAACATGTATGTCACCAAACTGCATTCGGGTATCACAAAAGCCAGAAGTTTTCATTTCAAAAGAATGGATGCTGTGGTTAGGCTAAGAGGGAAAAAGTATAGCCAAAGACATCTAATTAGAGATTCCACACAAAAGCCTGACAAAAGACTTAACATTAATACAAAATAAAATCTAGACAAGGAATGGACCCTGACATGGAAACAGTCTCACTTCAGAATCCTCATTAGCTACAACTCTCTTTTCAACAGTCAACTTATTATACACTAATGCCGCAGGCTCCACAAAATTCAAGAATGAACAGTTATTGTTCTCCATTATCTTTCTTTTAAAAAAAATAATAAAGTTAGATGACACTGACAGACAACTTCATGAGTGAACCAGGCTCTCTTTTCCTACAGCCCTACAGAGAGAGGACTCCTTCCTTGAGGTTTACTAGAAGCAGGAGGAAACGCAGCAAGAGCTTGTCTGCATGGAGGCTGCACTGGGCTCCCTGCAGGTCAGCAGCTCTTCGGTCAGCAGCCTATGTTGAGAGGAATCCTCTTCTCTCCGTTGGGTACTTGATTTGTCCATGAGCTGATACCAATAACATTTTGTGGAGTCTGTGGTACAGGAACAAGGGTAGGATTTATACTTTCAAGCCCCACATTAGGAATAAACTTGGCAATGAAAGAACATTCTGCATGATCCGGGTCACATGTCAAAATACCAGATATAAAACATTCCATACTCTCTACATATCAAGGAATGCAAAGACAATCCTACGAATGGAGAAAGTTAAATAAAAACATGGACATCATTAAATCAACTTACTAGACATACTAAAAGATCCTAAATATGTGATATACCTTGAAAAAGCTACCAAATAAATAAATAAGAAAAGCCATAAAAGTTTACTTCCAAATAGCAGACACAAACCAGGATTCCTTGTCATGGAACCCTAAAAGACAACAGTATTTTTTCTTAAACATAATATGCTATTTTGAAGTTTGATTTTACTATTATTAACTTTTAAATGACACCAATTTCAAGGATTTAGAAAATAACTTATTTAGAACATATTTTAATTAGATATAAACACAATCTATTGGACCTTAACTTTTCTTGTGGCAGACTTTTAAGAACTGTCTGAAATAGAAAATGAAACCAAGCTATTATTATCATTGAAGCTGGGGAGAGATGCATTATGCTTTCAAATACCCCATGGTTCTGCATAGGACGAAGCTGTGCTCGCTCCTTTTAGGGATGACTAGTGTGGCACTGCAGTGAGCTACCCCCTCCAAGTCCCAGGTCTAAATTCAAGCAACGAAAGCAAGATAAAGCTTTCCTCTTAAGCTGCACCACACCCTATTCGTAGACTATGGCGTCTTGGTCATATACGCACATCAGTTTTACATGCATATAGAATCAGCTGATGTTTCTTTGCATACATGTTTATGGAATTAATCCTTATACCAATTCTATAAACGCAACTAATAGCTCTTCAGAATAAAGACCAAAAATCAAGTATAAAGCAACGCTAGCCTCTAAATGAGAGCTTCAACATATCCTTTTTAAGAGGGGGACGCAGAGTAAGGTCAGGGTCTCTGTAAAGCATGAAAACAAAGTGAAGAAATATGCAAGGGTAAGTCCATGGGCAAAGGCGTCCAGTGGCTGAGGTTGGTCTCCTGCTGTAAAGTGCATTTCTGAAAAGGGCAAAGCTGGGTTTCCCTTGGACTCGAGATAAAATTATCCTAATATATTTAGGTTCTACGGTGGCATGTATGTAAAGTCACTACTGCTTTGAAAGAAATCAGATGACACGAATGTATTTCCGGTTGTGGTTATTATTTAAAAGATATATGGCACCATGTCTGCTGTTCCTGGTCACTTCTTACTCTACGACTCGTGCCTACAGCTTAATATGTCTGCCTACCCCTTGCTAGTTATTAATAAATGTCTGTGAAATACTGAAAATGTTTCACTCATTGAATGCCTGGTTCACTCATTATAATGAAATACTGAGTTCCAGGGAAACTTACTTATAGTTTTTACACTCATTTATTTAAGGAAGGGGGTGTGCCTTGACTCTTGTGGAGCTCAGAAGACAACTTACAGGAGTGGTTTTCTCTCCCCACTGTGTGGGTTCTGGGGATCAAACGCGGGTTTCATGGCAAGTGCTTTACCAAGTGGGCCGTCTCACTGGCCTGACAGGAGCTTAAATCCCCATCTCGCTTGATTCACCGTTGTGCACAGGGTGTGTGTGTGTGTGTGTGTGTGTGTGTGTGTGTGTGTCCTAGCTTCTTCCTCCTGTGAGGCTAAAGCTCAGATATTTAATGAGATGAATGTATAAGACAACACTCATTCACAAGAAAGTATGCCACACTCATTATATACGATATAATTTTAAAAATATTTTGTGAACCAAATACTTAAAATAAGCCCTGTTATGTAGATATATATTATATTAACTTTTTTATAACACCATTTATGCTTGTATTTTCACATCTGGCTATAGTAAGGTACAATATCTAATAATAGCCCTGAACTACCAGTGTTTTGTACACCATATGGATTCTTCTGCCATCAATTCCCTAGCGGTTCTGGCTTCAGCCTCCTGTTTAATCAGATAATAACTTTATGATTAAAGAAGCCACTCCTGTAACACAGCAGCCACGGGCCCACTCTGAGGTAGACATTTCATTGGGGCTGGCTTACAGGTTCAGAGGTCCAGTCCATTATCATCAAGGTGGGAGCATGGCAGCATCCAGGCAGGCATAGTGCAGGAGGAGCTGAGAGTTCTACATCTTCATCTGAAGGCTGCTAGGAGAAGACTGACTCCCATGTAGTTAAGATGAGGGTCTCAAAGCCCACCCCCACAGGGACACACTTCCTCCAACAAGGCCACACCTCCCAATAGTGCCACTCCCCGGACCAAACATGTACAAACCACCACAAACTCATTGAGCAGTCACAGGCCAGTGAAGATCAGAGGCTTAGCTGAGTTTACAGCACAATAGTTGGAGCACCATCTGGTCTAACACAACACAGCACGGGAATGTTTCATACAGGGCACAACACGGCAAAGGCATATCTTAGATGACGAAGCTAAACCTTGGAACAAAGGTAAGACTTAGAATTCAACTCAGGATACCAAGAGACTTCTGAATTTTGAATTCCAGGCTCCTGAATCGAGGGCTAGAACTGCCAATTCTTTCTTTTTTCTTTTTTTCTCCTTTTTATATAAGTTTATTTTTTCTGTTTTTAAAATTCATTTTTTAATCTTCTTTTACAATCCATATTTATACCTCTCCCAGTATACCCTCCAACTATTCCAAATCCCATACCTCCTATCCCAGGCACCAAGATGTCCCCACAAACCCCCTCCCCCACACCAGACCTCCCCACTACCTGGGGCCCCAAGTCTCTCAAGGGTTAGGTGCATATTCCGTGACTCAGTCCATCCTCGGCAGTCTTCTACTGTATATCAGGTGGTTTATGCTACCTGGTTGGTGGCTCAGTGTCTGAGAGATCCCGGGAGTCCAGGTTAGTTCAGACTGCTGGTCTTCCTACACCACCACCATCCTCAACTTCTTCCAGCTTTTCCCTAAATCAACCACAGGGGTCACCAGTTTCTGACCATTGGTTGGGTGTAAATATCTGCATCTGACTCTTTTAGCTGCTTATTGGGCCTTTGGCAGAGCAGTCAGGATAGGCACATGTTGGTAAGAACAACATACCATCAGTAATAGTGTCAGATCTTGGGGCCACCCACTGAGCTGGATCTTAATTTGGGCGTGTCACTGGACCTCCTTTTGCTCAGGCTCTTCTCCATTTTATTCCTGCAGTTCTTCCAGACAGGAACTATTCTGTGTAAGAGATTGTGACTGTGGGATGGCAGCTCTCTAACATTCTGGCTCACAGTGGGGAGGTGTGTGTGTGTTACAGGCCACACATTAGGTTCTGAGTATGTTCTCTGGCCATGATCCAGCAGGAGCTTTATTATAAGAAATCCCTCTCAAATCCAACAGAACTCAAACTCAGGTAATGCAAATGACAGAGCTGCCAACTCTGACAGGCAAAATCCCTGAAACTAGTCGTTCCCACTGTCATACAGAAAATCCCAAGCAATCAGGACTAACAACTCCTCCTAAGCTCATGCTACACTGTGTTGTCTAAACTGGAAGGAAAGGTAAGCCAGGAGCAGCTGGTGCCAAAGGTGGGGACACTTCTGACGTCACTGAACTGCAGGAGACAGCTGCACACTACCAGGGGCCTCACCTTCAGCCACACTTTCAGCAGTAGGAGTTTACTGTGAAGATCTGAGAAAAAGTCCCTAGGACCTTCAGAGAAGGAAGTGGAAAGTAACCATAATGAAAAATGCTAGCGCCTGTTTTCATACGGTCTTACCTCAGGACACGTCTTTTCCTCTGACAGATTTACTGAGGCTTTACCAAAACCTAAGCAGTCTGAGGGGTGAGAAATATTCAATTGTAGCCTTCTCAAGCTCATAACATGGGCAAGAAAATACCCAGCTAAAGTCCACTAAAAGACTAGAACCTAATCACAAGGCTAGACTACATGGGCCCTGACAGCACCTCAACAGGGCTCCAGAATAATAGGAGATAACAGCTCCATGACCTTCAAACTCTATACATGAAATCTCAAGGAAAACCGAAAGATAGTGAGGGAGAAAAAGACAAAGGCACCAAGGAGCAGCAAACAACCTGATCAAGCCAGATGAGCACAGCTGTCAGCTCAAGATCAGATGCACCTCAACTCCTACCACCCCAAACACCATCAGCGTTCAACAGAATCACAACAAATGATATCAGATGTACAGGCACATGATACAGGCAAAACAGCAAAAGGAGATGTTCAGCAGTTTTGGAACAATCAGACCATGAGCTTCAAATGACTATGACTCAGTTACAAAGAGCTTAATTTGAAAAAAAAATAGAGACCATGCAGGAACATATGGGTAACATACGGAGACATTGAGACTCTAAGACTCAAGAGGAAATTCTAGAAATCAAAGTCATAATGCTGAAAACTGCCTTTGAGCTCATCAGCAGACAGACTCAGCAGAGGAAAGAATAAGTAACCCTGAAAGATCACCAGTAGAAGCCCTGAACATTACAACACAACAAGAAAAGGCAAGAAATCAAAGGCAGGACTAGTCAAGAACTGCCAGACAGTTACAAAAGCTATGCTGTGTGCACATGGGAAAGGGAGAAGGGAAGAGGGTAAGAGAGCATTTGAAGCAACAGTGGTTGAGAATCAATATAAAGTTAATGCTAGCCATCAATCCTCAGATCTAAGGAGTGCAGGAACCACACAGAAATGAGGACAAGTAGGTTTGTTTAACTCATATATAAGCATATTAAAGTCAAACTGCCTCAGATTAACGACAAAGAGCAAATGAAGTTGTGGGGAATCTCACCTTCCCACACCAGAAGGACAAAGGTTACACTAGACTTCCTTTCTGAAATCATGTAAGCTAGAAAGTAAAGAGAAATATTTTTAAAAATATGTACTATTTAGCAATAATTAATTAATGCAACTATTCTCCTTCCAAAGCACAGCATAAGACTATCTTCAACACAGAAAATGAGGGAATTTATTAAAATGTTAAGGAGTTTCCAGAGAAAAGGAAGATATATAAGTAGAAGATTGAACATTGAAACCATATAAACCAGTGGATCTCATCCTGTAGGTCACAACCCCTTTGGGAGGGAATGGGGGATGTCAAACAACCCTTTCACAGGGACTGCATATCAGATATTCTACATATCAGCTATTTACAATTCATAATATTAGCAAAATTACAGTTATGTAGTAGCAACAAAATAACTTATGGTTGGAGTCACTACAACATGAGAAACTATATTAAAAGTCACAGCATTAGGAAGGTTGAGAACCATTGATATAAAGAAAGGATGAACACTGGACAAGAAATAAGGCGAAATCAAACCTTTTTCTTTTCCTCAGCTGACCTAATAGTTAGGTTTAAGATAACAAAGTATGCTGTGGAAAGACACGGTGACTGGGCATGGGAACTTGGGAGGTCTGGGAATGCTTCAGGAGACAGCTGGCCTTCCTATGGAGCCCTTTCGTGTCATTGGGAAGTGGACATGAATAGGCTATGTTATAAATTTGCTGTTTATTGCCAACTCTTGAGGCAACCACTAAAAATTTTCTTAATGAAAGTTATAATTGGTAGGCCAAAACATGAGAGAAAATGAATTTATGGTTTTTAATTCTCCTTACCCCAATTAACTTTCTAGCCTTCCTTTCCCACAGTTTACCTAAATTTGCTTGGGGGTTATCAAAGCCTTAATCATAGCTGACTATAAACCACAGATAAACCCAATATATTCAACAAAAACTTACTGTTTACTGGGACCCAATCTCAGGAAGATACAATGGTAATAAAACAGCAAATTACTGGATTTTCATTATATATATCTATATGTGATATAATAAGTAAAGTATTGGCATCATATGAGTAATCTACAATGTATGGAAGAATAAAACATACAGGAAACAGTCTGAGGTGCAAGATTTTAGAACAGGAAGTTATAAAGAAGGCTCATCTAAGGAGGTAACATGTGAGTGTGGACTTGAGGAAGGCGAGGCTAGGAGAGGAAGAAGTATGCAGACGTCTAAAGAGAATTCATGTTCAACAGGGAATACAGGCTTTAGGTGGGAACCAACAATTTCTTATTGTGCTAAAAAGTCTGTAGTATTAACCTTAGCGCCAAGCCGTTCCAGCGGTGTCAATTAACACCTGCAGTGCGGTCTCAGAGCCAACAGCTTTCACCTCGCCTTCACCGCCTTCACCGGGAACTTTGCATCTGCCTCCCACAAGTCCCTCCTCTTCTCTCCCCAGCCTTTAGCCTCCGCCTTTCTTTCTGTTCCCAGTCTTTCTATACATGGGACTCTGACAGTGTATCAAAGTGGAATCACACACTAACACTTCTTAAGGAGAGAATTTTATATATCATGTTCCACTCTAAGTGTGGATTTGATAGAGATGGAGAACCTTAATGTGAACAAAAAATATGTATTTTAAAATAAGCTAAACAAATACAAATTCCTGCCTGTGTGCTGCACACAGGAGAAGGCGGAAGCGGGTAAGACAGGCTGGGGAGAAGATACAGCACCTAAGGCTGTTTACCGCCCTTGTCTTTATCGTTACGCCCAATTCTAGTACCAGATAGCTCTACAGTCCACATTCTCTAGCACCACTTTCATCACAAACATCACCAAATGAACTAACTCCATGTTAATTCTTCTCTTGTATTTAGTTACACATTGTGTACACTTTATACATACATGGCTTATAAGTACCACTAGGCAGTGAGTGTAACCATAGTGTCATCCAGAATTTAACAAAACTAAAAATTAAATTAGTATTATTCATTGCTTCTCATCTTTACTTGTGACAAGACAAAAATACTTGCAGATTAAATTACATGTTAAGTCTAAGACATATATAAAGCTGATCTTTGATATTTTCTATGTAGTGAGTGATTTTACTATGAAATCATATCTTTGCCCAAAATTACTGAAAAATAGTTTTATATTTTTGTTGATTTATGAAGAACTGTTAGTTTTACTCTGTGTAAAGCTGTGGAGAACAGAAGCACTGTCTCAGCATCCAAATTCATTTCTAGTCTCCGATGTAGCCTTGGCAACTAGAAGCAGGTTGTTTCTATGCAGGGTAAAGGGATACATGGAAGGGTGTGGGGAGACATGACAGGAAGGGTAAGGCCTTGAGCCAGGTCAGAAAGGGATGAAGATACACACACACACACACACACACACACACACACACACACACACACACACACTAATGCGGGGATAAAGGTAAGTCTATAAATACTTATTAAAATGGCACTAAGGACAGTTGCTGAGGTGGTGACAGATATAAAATGTCAAGATGGGCTGCAGTCATAGAGTTGGGGTGCAGTTGTGAAAATGGGTGAGGAAAGCACAGTAGAACTATAAAAAAGGATTCAGTAACAGCATAGCTTACAGTACAGCAAGGAGAATAGAAGGTGCAGTAGATTGGCATCTTTGCTTAGGTGTGTGCTGGCATCCGTGTATTAGTGAAGAAGACAGGGGCTCTCTGTCAGGATAGTGCTTAGTACACCTGCCTCCAGTGACAGAGAATCAAGAGCTGGTGCAGACAACCTCACAGTCACATCTTTTAACTCACTCAAAACTCAACAGTTTGTGTGTTCATTCGTTCATTCATTGTTTTCAAGACAGGGTCTTTCTGTATAGCTCTAGCTGTCCTGAAACTCACTCAGTAGACCAGGCTGGCCTCGAACTCAAAGATCCACCTCACTTTGCCTCCTGGTTGCTAGGATTAAAGGTGTGCATCACCAGCTTCTCAAAAGTTTTATAAAATATATATTGTGGGGTTGGTTTTGTTTTGTTTTTTAATTCCAAAAGTAATTTCTAGTACTGCAGATGGGGAGGTAGGCTAACTACAGCTCTCCACCTCTTCCTCCTCATCTCCATATCCAATCCCCAGTCTCATCCTCAGCTTTGTAGCAGATTACCTGCTGTAGCCTCCCCTCTCCCACACACACACCAGATTACACAGATCTTCCTGTTGAGGTTTGGTCTTTTGCTATGCATTGTAATACTAAATACTGGCCTCCAAGGCCTGGTTGCCCCCAAGGACAAGAGAAATCTGCAAGCACACCAAGTGATGCTATGTGACCTTGCTCCTTAATTTAAAACTATTGGTTGAATAAAGATGCTGATAGCCTATACCTAGGCAGAAGAAAGAGAGGCGGAGTTTCAGTTCCCAGGCTTGGGAGTCTGAGGCAGGAGACCACAGGTGAAAAGAGAAGAAAGTAGAAAGAGGAGAAGACACCTTAGGGTAGGTGAGTCATGAAAACATGGAGATGAAGGCTGTCCAATTGGAGTTAAGAACAGCTCAGATGAAACATGGCAAGTTATATCTCAAGGTTATTGGCAAGGAAGTAGACATAATAGCTTAGAAGATAGATAGCTGCCCAGCTCGGTTACATTAAAATTTTATTAAAAATATAAAAGTTGTGTGTTTTTTATCTGGGAATTGAATGATCAAGGTGAGGTAGAAACCCCCAAATGAGATTAAATACATACATCATCATCTTCCCCTCCAGACCTCCCACTCACCTCATTACCCCAGCCCCCAACTCCAGAAGGCATTACCTGGGAACCTGCCAGCCATGCCTGCAAGAGACGCAAGTGGGCCAGTTTTCTTTATTATTGCTTAAAAAGATTTAGTAGCTGTACAGCATAATAGTAGAAAATCTCAGAAGTCAGGCAGTTGAGACAGACGGACTGTGAGTCTGAGGCCAGTCGGGGCTAGAGTGAAACCCTGTCTAAAGAACAAAAACAGTACGAGATCTTTAAGGCCCTTTCTTCAGGTAACCTTTCCTTTTTACTCATTTAACTAATAATCTTCAGAGAAATTCCCATGTGGAAAACATAAAAGAGATGCAGTTGTCACTACTTTTCTAACTAGTTTTCTGGGAAGAGACATGATAAGAAGTATAGTCACAAAACAAAATCAAAACAGAAAGATTCATATCTGTGTTGATTTTAATATAACCTTAGCAGTGTATATAGATTGTGGGAGCACTTTATTATTTCTTAAGTCCCATGAAAAGGCTATTTGAACATATCAGAATTTCTCCATTCATAGCTTTACAGTTATATGAATGAAATAAATTCTATCATCTATCCCACAAATTGAGTACTTAATGACATACCAGATAATAGCTAAGAAACTAACGTGGCAGTGAAGGAAAGAGGAGGTATTCTGTTTTCATGGAGCATATTGGTGTGTGGATCTATGCAAAGCACACAGGTTGAATATAAACAAATCTGGCATTGTTCAGTGCAGAGAATGAAAAGAAATGAGTTGAAGGTAACATTTTAAAGCACATTGGTCAAGGCAAGCTTCACTGAGCAAAACAGATCTCTGGAAATTTCAAAGATGAGACAGCTAGCCTAGTGGAAAACCAGGCAGAGACAAGAGAGGATGATAAAAAATCTAAGCAGATGACACAACACACCACTAACACCTCGCTTCAGTTAGAAAAGAACAGCAGGCCATGTTTTCGAAGGTGAGGTCAAACAGTAACAGTGTCAGGAAGGTACCAGGAAGCCAGGTGGCACAGAGCCTCTCCTGTTAGTACAAAGCCCCTTTGCATTCTGAATGCTATGGTGAGGGTTGCCAAATTCTGAGCAGAGAAATTATTACTCAACATAGAATCATCTCGGCCTCTGTGTTAAGAACACACTGGAGGGCAACAAGTGGGGAGGTGGTAAAACCCGTTAGGGAACTACAATGACCCACAGAAGAGAGATTGAGTAACAGGCAGTGGTTAGGTCCTGCATATACTAAAGTTTCGAAAGCCTTGCAGATAAGCTGTGTAGGGAGTGATAATAACTCTTGTTCTTAGGGCAGCAAGAATGAGCTTTCGTGTGAGATGGAAAAGGTACAACAGGAGCTGGCTTAGGGGTGGGTGCAAGAGCAGGTAGCCACAATTATCTATACATATTAGATCACATATAACTAACATATATAATCTAATACGTATGATCTCTATACTGGTTTACTACAGACTCAAGTAGAAGTGCTGATAAGGAGACTGGTTACACAGTTCTGCAGCTGAGAGAAGATCTCCAAGCTAGAAACACAGACTTAAGAGTGACAAATACAAAGATCTCTGATCAGATGAGATCACCAAGAATCAGAGATGATGAGTTTAGAGAGGTTTCAGAATGTAAAGAAAAAAGCCATGGACAGCCCAAAAGAGCACTGGTGGGAAATGAGAAGGGAATTCTGTCACAAAGACACTCCCTGAACAGTTTTCTTTATATTCTGAGTACGTTATGTTTAAACCTATGCACTCAGATATAAAATTACTGAGGTCAAGAGATAAAACTGTTGAACAGGCAAGTATTTTTTTTAAGTATTGATTTATTTTTACTTTAAGTGCATCAGTGTTTTGCCTGCATGTGTGTATGACAGTGTTGGATCCCTTGGAACTGGAGTTGCAGATGGTTGTGAGCTGCCATGTGGGTGCTGGGAACTGAATCTGAGTCCTCTGGAAGCGCTGCCAGTGCCCTTAACCACTGAGCCACCTCTCCAGCAGCGACTAAGCAAGTATTAAAGTAGATATGTGCTACACTACTGTACTGGCTGGTTTTGTGTGTCAACTTGACACAAGCTGGAGTTATCACAGAGAAAGGAGTTTCAGTTGAGAAATGCCTCCATGAGATCCAGCTGTAAGGCATTTTCTCAATTAGTCATCAAGGGGGGAGGGCCCCTTGTGGGTGGTGCCGTTCCTGGGCTGGTAATCTTGGGTTCTATAAGAAAGCAGGCTGAGCAAGCCAGGAGAAGCAAGCCAGTAAGCAGCATTCCTCCATGGCCTCTGCATCAGCTCCTGCTCCTTGACTTGCTTGAGTTCCAGTCCTGACTTCCTTTCATGATGAACAGCAGCATGGAAGTGTAAACCGAATAAACCCTTTCCTCCCCAACTTGCACCTTGGTCATGATGTTTGTGCAGGAATAGAAACCCTGACTAAGACAACTACTAAAGCAGCTAGTTAACACTTCCTGAATTCAGTAACAGTACTAGAAACATGAGACAATACCCAGACTGCTCACTGTTATCCCAGGGATCACCTTAGCCTCAGAGAAACACTTCACCACAGACCATGGCCTATTCTTTCCCAGGATGACCTATATACAGAAACATACAGATTGGCCAGGTCAGCCCAGAGAACAACAATGGTAGCCACCAGAGTTCTCTATGGGCAGTGAGTAGAGGCAGTCAAGCCTGGAGACCCACTCAACCTCCTCTGCTCAAACCTGTGTCCTTCTTCCCCGGGAGTTACTCTTAAGAGCACTTCTGAAAGAAGCCTTAAGCACTGAGCCTCATTTCAGGATATGCCTCCCAGGTAACCTAGTCTACGACATCCGGTACCGGGACTGGTCTGGAAAAGCAGGTGTTAAAATGGGTCGTTTGACCTAGGTCAGTCACTGATAAACTACAAGGATCCTGTCACTGGTAATCATTAGACCTCAGCACAAGGTAGCAGCCCAACTATTAAAATTCTCTCCTGAGGTGATCTGCTCAGTATTATCAGTAAAAGAGAAAGTTAACTGGAATGTTGTTTCAGAGTTTTTGAGAAATCATACTAAGAGGGTAATAGAAAAAGATCACAAGACTTATGGGCAAATAACCATTAACATGAGGGCCAAAGACCTTGCTTGTACAAACAGACTTTCAGATTCCATAGATCCTTTAGCAGAAGACCCTGATGGCAAGAACAGGACATGTACCCATCAGTGAATCTCCAAGATTCCCAAGCAACTCATATTTGCTCCATCAGAATCTTGGTAGAGTGAGTGGACGCTTGCTACGTGGAGAGGGATATCTGGCTTGATCTTCCCAAATTTTAAATTCTCAGAGTCAACACCATTTTATGACCTAACAGGAGCAGTCTTTTTTTTTCCTCTTCTCACTGTTGACCAAGTTAGTTTTCCTCCAGGAGACAGCATGCATGCCTCGAACCCTGTCGATTCCTTCATCCCCTTCCCATCTCCACTCAGGCTCTGACAGCAGCTATCACATCAGAAGCCGCAGGGGCCATGCTGCAGCTCAAGAAGGAAGAGAGCTACTATATCCCAAAGGAACAGATTTAGACAGCTTGTGTTAGCCAA
Source organism: Uromys caudimaculatus (assembly GCA_028551405.1). NCBI lineage: Eukaryota > Metazoa > Chordata > Mammalia > Rodentia > Muridae > Uromys > Uromys caudimaculatus. The sequence goes on along the minus strand of CM052706.1, from coordinate 33,737,237 downwards.
GAGCAGTCCAATTCTGAATTCTGAGGGTTTTTGATCAGATCCTGGACCCTAATGTTAGGTAGTGATTTTCAGACAGTTTCTTAAGATGCAGCATTTAACAACTGGCAAGAATCCCCGGAGATGACACAAAGTGACTATTAAATAATTGCTAGATGCTTACCCAAACTAAAGGCTCATACTAAAGAAGGCTGCTGCCAGAAACATTGCCACGGATGAGAGAAGCAAGAATTTCTGGGCTCAGAGAAAGGCATTCTAGGATAGACAAACTATATATAGCAGCACCCCCCAAAAGCAGGTGACTGTTTTCTAAAACAATGACAGAAAGTCACATGGAATACGCTGGTGAAAAGCCTCCAAGCCACTGAAATGCTTATGTCTGGCTCTCAGAAGACCAGGATGGACGGACAGAAGACAAAGTTGACACGTAACCAGGCTTACTGATTAGCAGTAAGAGGGATGACAGGCCTCCAGAAAGAAGCCTGACAGGTGCAGTTGTCTTTGGAGGGGCAACAGCAGTGTGTGAGACAATAGCCCACAGTCATGAGAGAGAACAGACACAGCTTTTCCTAGTCTGCCACTCAGTGTTTGCTACCAAAAGAAATCAAAGACAAATGGCTATACAATTGAAAGCAGTTAGCGCAATAAAGTTGCAATTGCTTGTACAGTTTCCAAACTTGAGCTAATCTTTTACCCAGAATTCACAGAAAGAAGAGGCCTGGTTTCCAGAAGGCAAGACTTCGCAATACATTGGCAAGGATACTTGGCACTAATTCTCCCCGCTCTTCAGAGGAATCTGCAAAGCTTAATCAGGTAGTGACACTGGGGGAAAGGCCATAAAGGGCTCAGATCTTGAGGATCATGCCCACAGAGTCTGCAGTGCTATCTGGAGCCTTGAAACATCAAACAGGTGCTCCTGCTCCTCCCCTTGATAGAAGCAATGAGAAGGGGAGCTCCTCCCCTTGATAGAAGCAATGAGAAGGGGAGTAATAAGTAGGGCCCCAACCAGGTGCTCATAAAAGTCTGAATGAGACCACAAATCTACACTGTGTGGGATTTCTCAACAGAGATATTCTAATTTCATACTAAGTGTGTCACAATATCCACAAGTCTCTGGCCTATACAATAGGAGCTATCATAGAACAAAGAAAGAGAGATGACTTTACACCACCTCCTCACCCACCCCATCTTTGCCAATACAGTAAGTTAGAAACCCAAAACAGTTTTGGCGGTTGGAACTTGGCAAAAACTAGTGGATATTAACAATCTCAGTAGCACAAGGAGTGGTCCCAAATGCTATTACCCAAGTGTGCGGGCCAATGCGCAGCACAGCTTCTGCCTCTGTCTGCTCTGAGTTCCTCCTTCTCCCTCCTACAAGTGCTGTTCCCAAGAGCACTGAACACATTCCATTTCAGAAACTCCAACTGCAAAAGTCACTCCTCAATCACGAACTGAAGTCATATTTCCTTCTAAAGTGAATTTCTTTTTATTACCCTAGCTGGATAATGCTTGGTTGTACTCCTAGTCAACTTCTAAAGGAACAATATCAAAAACAATATATTCTGAAGTCTGCAATTTTTCTCTAGGAAGGGCCTAGAAGGGTAACTCCTCCTTTTCACCATTTTTGTTTTTGAGCAGAGTCTCATTGCATAACACAGGTTAAATTGGAGCTCACAGTAATCCTCCTGCTTCAGTCCCCAAATTCCTAGGATTATAGACATGAGCAAACATGCCTAGCTATAGATGTTTCATGCATTAAAAATCACTGTTGAGTCTTTTAATCCCCATTTTCTTTTCCCATATCTTAAGTAATCCCCCAATTTTAATATTTAAAATGTAAGTTGTTTTCTGATCCTGCAAGGAAAAGGACCTTTCCAACTTGGATCCTATCTCCAGTTCTCCAGAAAGCTGTTCAGTTTCCATAAGGATTTTTCTCTCATCGTCGTCATTTAGTGCTTACACTGGGCTTTACAATTTCCCTGTAAACATCATGAATTTGACATATTTAGGTAGATTTTAAACTCATGAACTGACAGGGAAGTAAAACACATGCAAGTGTCATTTCCTTTTCTATCTTGTCTTCATGGCACTACTAAATCCATCTCTTGATTATTCTGTTATTTAGAAAGTTGATAATCACAACTTTATCAAGTTTTTTTATGGTAAAGCCTTTAAAATTATATGTGAATTATAAATACAAATGAATGGCATCACATTTTGAACGTAAGCTAAAGCTTCTCAACTATTTCTATGAGTAAATAGCTTAATGTATAAGTAAGGTAATAACAATTAATCAAACACGTTCTTTTTGAATTAGTCCATAGTGATTTAAAAGTATACTCTGGGGCTGGAGAGATGGCTCAGCGGTTAAGAGCACTGACTGCTCTTCCGAAGGTCCTGAGTTCAAATCCCAGCAACCACATGGTGGCTCACAACCATCTGTAATGGGATCTGATGTCCCCTTCTGGGGTGTCTGAGGACAGCTACAGCGAGTGGGGCCGGAGCGAGTGGAGAGAGAAGTGTCCGAAGACAGCTACAGTGTACGTACATAAAATAAATGAATAAATCTTTAAAAAATCTTTAAAAGAGTATACACTGCATTAAATCCCATGATGTACAATTCAATGTATTTAAATCCTGTGCAAACTGATGAGGAAACTGTTTGTTTTTTCTCATGATTATGACTTTAAATTATAAGAAACAAAAGAGCATCTTAGTTACATGAAATACCAGTGATAAGGTTACATGCAAAGAACAAAGTACAAATGTATTTTGAAACAGTAATGGTTTTGTGGCTGCATACTAACAAAATGAATGACTGTCAGTTGGCAGGACAGAATTCCCTCAGAATACATTACTAAAATTATCACAGAATCTCCCTCTTATAGAAAAAAGTTGGAAAGTCTTATAGTAGCAGAAGGCCCACAATCCAATGCTTATACATTATATGAAAACACAGTAGTGCATTTAATCAAATATTGTTGATTTAAGCAGAGATGCATGAACTTTAATTGATAGCCTGGTTCTCCCCCATTACAGCTCTGGGATCCTATAGCTCACACTCAGTCTCCACCTCTTCCTTCTCCCACCACAAAAGGGTCCAATATCAGCCACAAACATGAATGAAGAGCAGATCTTACTGGAGCCAAAAAAGAAGTGCCAAAAATGTAAAAGAGGAAAAGGCTTCCTTTTCTATTTACTGTCATTGGCCAGTTAGTTCCCTACTTCCCACGAGCATGCATTTCAAATAAAATCTGTGGGTTTAGTGTGGTAAGGCTGGAGACTGTGGCCTATTTCAATGGCAACAGGGATGCGTCTAAGAACAATGCTCCTTTGGGGAGAGGAGCAGAGATAGCTTGGAGGATAGATACATGATGCTACCATCTGGCCAGTGAAAGCTGTAAGGAGGGAGAGAGAGGGAGAAAGGGAGGGGGAGAGATGGGGGAGAGGAAGAAGAGGAGAGATAGGGGAGGGGGAGGGAGAAAACAGGAAGAGGGACAGAGGGAGAGAACGAGAGAATTCATTATTAGGTCTAAATTATTAAACCATCCCGAATCAAATGGGAGGTTTTCATATGTAAGTGGGTAGGGTTTAGGCTTCAGCTCCAATACAGACAGAGAGTGCACATACTTGGAAGAAGCTGTCTCCATGAATTCATCCATGAACGCATCATACTCAGGCCCTCTCACCCGCCTGTGCCGCAGTCCAATGTACAGTGGGTCCTTAAGTAACTCCTGGTGTTAAAAAGCAGTTTCCATAAAGAGAATTAGCAATGAGAAAGTCATTTACCTTTCCTTAGTCTGTTTGATCATCTCTATATAAGAGACAGAAACAAAAATAAAATCTTGACATACTGATTCATAGTAGCCCACAGTCACTAGTTACTTAATATATAGTATATAAGTACTACACTACATAGAGTACATCCATACTATTCACAAACCAAATAAAAAATAATTACTAAAAGTTAAAACATTCTAAGCTAGTCCTGGGGAAAAGAAAAGTAATTAAAATATGTCAGTGGTGCTCATTAGAAAAGCTCCACTCTGATTGTATAGGTAAAATTTACCACACATGGAAATAATGTTAAGTTTTTAAAATTTACAACTTATGAATGAAAAAATAACATTTTTTCATAGATTTATTTCTATTTCCAAAAAACCAAAATCTTCAAACATTTTGGGTATATTTGTTGTATGACTATTAACTTACTTAAGAGAGAATATTTTTAGCATTGACCAAGTTTTTCTTAAGCTTTTTAAACTTTCTAGTTAACTATGTCTTTTTTAAAAAAATAAAATAAAAATAAAATTATTTATTTATGTATACAGCGTTCTGCCTGCAGGCCAGAAGAGGGCACCGGATCTCATTATAGATGGTTGTGAGCCATCATGTGGTTGCTGGGAATTGAACTCAGGACCTTTGGAAGAGCAGACAGTGCTCTTAACCTCTGAGCCATCTCCCCAGCCCTAGTTTCCTATTTCTTAAACAGACAGATATGAGATACCATTATTCTACTAAAGTATTGGCATACATAACCCTTAACATTATTTTAATAAATCAATTTTTAAACTGAAGTATAATGTAGATAGTGTAAAACATGCCCATTAGTAGCAAAGTTCTCAGTAAATTAAGAATATCTGTGAAAAAAAACATAGCTAATGGCATATTTTACAGTGAAAGACTAAATTATGTTCAGATTCTAAACAGAGCAGGAATAGCTGTCCTTATCACTTGTCTTTACCATCACACCAGTGACACTGCCATCACACCAGTGACACTGCCATCACACCAGTGACACTGCCATCACACCAGTGACACTGCCATTACAGCAAAGCAGGAAAAGAAAAGCACAGACTGCAAAAGGAAGAGCTAACACTTTGTATTTGTATATACATGATTATGTAAGTAAAAATGCCACTGTGAATGTATATTAATTTAATGTAGTCATAGAAGAACAATATACAAAAACAAGTATATCTCTACATAGTTGTAGTGGACAGTTGAAATAAAATACAACTCCATTTTATAACGGTCATCCAAAACAAAATTCACAGGGAAATATTTACCAACATATATATAAGACTTGAACACTAGAAACTACAAACACTGCTTTTTTAAAACCTCTAAATGGTTTTAATGCAGACTGTAGACAAATTGTTATGAAAATGGAGGGGTATTTCAGAGAGCAGAATCAACAACTCACAGGAGGGCAAAAGCCTGAAAACACTGTGCTACAGAAATCCTCAAAACCCGGCCATGGGGGAGGGGCTTGCTTGAAGTCCACAGAGGCTTTACTGGCTGTGGGCCTTCTAGAACGGGGGATTCCTATTCCTCCAATTTTGACTACAAAGGCTGTCATCATCATTCGGTCCCTGACTTGTCACTGTAAATTTGGTCTGTGAGAACGTATAAAAAGAGGCCCAGTTGGAAGCAGAGAGCAAGCCTCATCTGCATCTAGACCCAATCTGGATCAGAGGACACTAACTTTGGACTCACCCCTCCCTGTTAGAGTCTGTGATGGAAATCCTTGTATTGTGTAGGTGAAACGTAAACAATTTATGAAGACTGATAACTTAGACGGAGAAAAGCACACTTGTCCCAGCCATCCAAGCCTTCCTGTCACCAGACAAAGCTACAACCCACAGGGCCATAAACCTTAATGAAACAGGAATTGTTCACTGGGTTTGGAGACACTTCATGACAGACAGATACGTTCTTTAGGTGTGGTGGTATTGTTAAGGTGGTTCAACTACCTAAATCTTCTGAAGTAAGGTTTACTTAAAGCCAATAGAAACCACGGCCAAGAGCATACCTGTTGTCCTGGTGTAATTATTAATAGCACTCTCTCTCTCATTGTGAAATCCCCTTGGTTTGACCAATATATCTAACTTGCAATGTACTGCTTAACAAGTAGGTAAGGGGCCGGGCAGTGGTGGGGCACGCCTTTAATCCCAGCATTTGGGAGGCAGAGGCAGGCGGATTTCTGAGTTCGAGGCCAGCCTGGTCTACAGAGTGAGTTCTAGAACAGCCAGGGCTACACAGAGAAACCCTGTCTCGAAAAACCAAAAAAAAAAAAAAAAAAAAAAAAAAAACAAAAAACAAGTAGGTAAGGGTTTTGCTCACTGGAAGCTAACATGTTAAGTCACATAAATGTAAAATATAAAATCTCAAACTAAGAACTATTGTAAAGCCTAGCTGTTCCTTAAGGCACTCTTTAAACAAGCCATCGGCAGGCTTCTGGGCAGCCGAGGCTAAAACTGCCCATGTGCTATGAATGGCTGCCAATATTAAAATATGTTCTCCAAGTCTGGAATATATTTAGCCTCTGAATATGAGATTTAGAAAAGGGGGGAACACAGCTGAGAAAACGGTGCCCTTCCCTTTTCTCCTGTTCTTTCCCACACTGATAACTGACAGACCTAACATAAAGAAGTATAACTGAAGCAGTCCAGCAGACAAGGACATTTTCCACTAAGCCAGATGTCCTGAGTTCACTTCCCAGAACTCACAAGGTAGAAGGAAAGAGCCAGCTCCCACAGGTTGTCCTCTTTACACAAACACACACAAACACACACACACACACACACACACACACACACACACACACAAATATGCAGAAAAGGAGAGAAAAATGAATATAATAGTTGACTTTAAGGTTTATGAAAAAGACAGTTTCAAAATTAGAATGCTATATAATTTTCTTATAACAATGTATGTGAAAGAAATTGTTATAAACTTTTAATTAATAAAATTAACCCTTGAAAGGGTAGCGCATTTTTACAGCTTTGACTGCCAAATTGTACATAAAATATAATTTAAAAGGGAAGCAGCCAGGAGAAGAGGTTGACATGGGGGACAGTGGTGGAGGGCAACAGACGAGAGCAAGCTATGATGTCATATACGTATGGAGACACAGTGACAGAAACTATCACTCTGTATCCTAACCTAAAAAAGAAAAAACAGGACTGAAGATTATTCTAGTTTATAGGCTATCACAAAAGGAAGTAACATGAATACTTTGCATTATGAAAACCTTATCTAGCCACCCAATTTAATTCTGATCTCCACATGCACGTACACACACATGACCATCTACATACATGTACTCCCACACACATAAACACAGATACACACATGAAAATCACATCCATATACACATGCAAAAATAAGAATACAATACTTTGGACACAGAAGGACAAATTTGGAGGTAAATAGTGAAAATCAGATAACAGGGAGCATTCTCCAATATGTGATTCATTTGAAAAAGCAGACAGTGTAAAAAATACAAGGTAATCAGTCAACTTGACAATTCTAAGGCCCACCTTCATAAAACCATTTGATTCTGATAATTCATGCAATCTATCAATGTAAGAATCTATTGTAGATAACAGTGATCAGGTTTCTCTATGTCTATATAATATTGATAGCCTTGCAAAAGAGGCCCAGGTGAGGACTGGAGAAATGGCTCTTTTGGGTAAGAGCACTGACTGCTCCTGAAGGGGAGCTGGGTCAGTTCCCAGCACCTACATGTGGCTCAAACCCATCTGTAAGGCCAGTTCCAGGGGATCTTACACCTACTTCTAAACATGAACACCAGGCACGTGTGTGGTACAAACATATTCATCTAAACAAAATACATATAAAAATGAGTAAAATTAAAAGAATCATTTTAAAGGCCCAGGTTTAAAACTGTTCAAATTATTACATGCTTATTTCATAGTTTCAATAACCCCTAGAACTTTTAAGATACACCATAGATCTTATAGGTTTTATTTCACTTGATTTCCATATATCATCTCAGTTTGTTTTAAAAATATAAAAACTAGGGCTAGGGAAACGGCTCAGCGGTTAAGAGCACTAGCTGCTCTTCCAGAGGTCCTGAGTTCAATTCCCAGCAAATCACATGGTGGCTCTCAACCATCTATAATGTGATCTGATGACCTCTTCTGGCATGAAGGTGTGCATGCAGAAAGAGCACTCATATACATTAGATAAATAAATCTTAAAAAGATACATAAAAACTAAAGTAACAGTTACTTTGACATTATAAGCGGGTATTAGCCCAAAAGTTCAGAACACCTATGATTCAATTCACAGCAACTATTGGACTGAGGGTGAGGTCCCAGATGGAGGAGTTGGAGAAGGGACTGAAGGAGCTGAGGGAGTTTGCAGCCCATGGGGAGGGAGCAACAGTGTCAACTGGTCAGGCCCCCCGGTACTCCAGGAGACTGGACCACCAACCAAAAAATGCATATGGAGGGACCCATGGTGTTGGCCACATATGTGGCAGAGAGGGCCTTGTTGGCCATCAGTGGGAGGAGAGGCCCTTGGGCCTGAGAATGTTAGACACCCCAGTAAAGGGGAATGCCAGGGAGGGAAGATGGGATGGGATAGGGGGTTTCCATAGGGGAAATCTGGAAAGGGGAAAACATTTGAAATGTAAATAAAGCATTAAAAAAAATAAAAAATAAAAAAAATAAAAAGATTTTTCTCAATATCAATATATACATATAATTTTAAAATAGTATTTAAAAACAGGCTAGGTTTGATAACTAAGTCATTTCTATTAGTATTGAAGAAGAAAATATCAGAAGTCATATTTTAAATCAAAATATTTCCTTGAGTAAAGGTTAAATAAGTATCTGTGTATAAAAGCTAAATATGATTTTGTTTGTATATGATAAAAACATACCAATTGTTTGTTTAAATTACTGATGGCTGAACTCTGAATCATCTACCCCAGGATCAATACAGACTTTTAGGATAGTAAGATCAATGATAAGATTAAGTTTAACAAGACCTATGAAATTAGACCCTGTGCAATGTAAAGATAGCTAGAAATCATGGATCTCAAGGTAATTAATGTGCTTCAAATAATAGTGGCATTAATACTTATTCAAAGGATTTCAGACCACCAAGGCAGATGAATCACGAATTGTTTATAGAGATGAGAAATAGCAGAAAGAGCGGGAGTGGGGTAACCTATGAAACACAATCTCAAAATGCAAAATTTGGCAACATTTTTAAAGATGGTTAGCAGTTTTGTACACTTGAAATGTTTACCGCATTTTCTGTTCCCACGTCCAAAGTGATGGGTAGACAGTGCTGTGGATTCACCCCTCCACACGCTGTGTACAGGGCCAGCTTACCCACAGGGATGCCCATCCCATTACAACCAAGGTCTCCCAAGCCAAGGATACGCTCCCCATCAGTTACCACAATAGCCTAGAAGAAAGAAAAAGACAAAAAGGCTGTCTTCATTCCTGGTCTCTAGTCCTAGAGGTAATGCCTTCTAATTAAACGCTGAGCTACAAGAAAGCATACATTAAATATACATAAGCTGAATATTTAATCATAGCCATTAGGGAAGAATGGGGAGGAGAAATGAGTTTGATCAATATATGCTAAGCATTATAGAAAATTATATGTATATTATTTAATTATATTGCAAAAGGAAAAGAGGGCATGAAACAGAAATTCAAACAACACAATTAATTTACTCTTCAATCAGAGAGCAAATAGAAAACTAGAGCTCAAATTGCAAACAAAAAACATAGCCAATGCCCCTCAGGGCAATTAAAGGAGTGTCCGTGATGACATACTGCAGAAGTGCTAAGTATATGAGGTAGTCATACTTCTGCCCCAAGATACTCTGGCTTCTTAGTCCCAGAAGCACCTGGCACTGTGCATGCCCAGGACAGTCTGCTATACTAATTATATTTTGACCTTTCCCTAGTACTGATGAATTTTGCTTGTCTTATTTCTATTTAATTAATAATCATACATGTTATTCATTTAGAGGGCTTATTTCACAGAATTTAATATCATCATGAGAAAACATCATTAGAATACATTCAATGTCTTCACTTTATGATTCATGTCCACAAAATGAATTAAAACAAACCTAATTTATTAGATAATATAAAGTGCTACATTCAAAATATCCATGGAATAGCAGTTATTTGACCCTAGATAAAGCAATGAACTTAAGCTTCTATTTCTTACTTATTTCTTTTAATTCACTTATTTTATGTGTGTGGGTGTTTCATCTGCTTGTAAGTCAATGTATCACATGTATGCCTGATGCCCACAGAGGCCAGAAAGGGACATCGGATTCCCTTGGACTGGATGTTTGCGAGAGCTAGGAATCAAGCTGAGGGTCTTGAGAACAGCAGCCAGTTATTCTAACTGCTGAGCCATCATTCCAGCCCCTTCTATTTCTTAGTTTGAAAAGAAGCTACATGCATTTGCTTTCAGAGAGGCTTTATTTGCTCGCTACTATGATCCCAGCTGATTTTCACTCAGTAAGCAGTCAGTAAGTACTAGGTAAATCCACCGATATACAAAGTGAAATCATGACATATAAAGAACTTATAATACTTGCCTTTCACATTCTAAATAAATGCAGCTGTTCATATCCTCAAAGCCACAGTGCTTTAACGGGGGTCTAGAGTATACTTGCATCCCTATTCTTTACAGATCTGAAATGTAGAATCAGAAAACTAAGCTCCCTTGGCCTAAATGAACCGCCCAGGCAGTCCCAAAGAGCAGCAGCTGGGTCTGCTCTCAGCATGGTGCTCTCTCTGCCACACTGTTCTGCCAGCTATGCTTTAAAATACACTGCTGAGATGTTGAGATGTGTTGTCTTCAATTTTTGTGTACTGTGAAATACAACTATGGAGAATTGGTTAAAAGTAAATACATTTAAAAGAGAGGTGAAATTATTTATGCATACTCCATCTTTGAAAACTGTTCCCTGTTAATTTCAAGGGGACATAATTTCCCCTAACTGCAATTGGTCAATATATCCATGCTCTTATAGAGAAGGTGACCACATATCATGTTTAATGCAGCTCTAATTTCCAGTAACACACACACACACACACACACACACACACATACACACACACACACACACACACACACACGTTTGTCTGTTTTAAGTTTATAACCATTTCTTCAGTGTCCACATAATCAGATGTGTATTTTGTAGCCATGACTGTCTGTCACAGACGGAGGCACTTATGTGCACTGCTGATACACACGCACAAATGCATTTCTCAACATGGAGAACCCAGATGGCCTGCCTACACTTAGAAATGTTTTAATGGTATATTCTACAAAGATAGTAACTTTATTATCTAATTACCTATAATATGAATAATTTATGTAATGCTTTCCAGGTCATTAAAAGCACAGAAGCTATATAACTTACAACAGTTTCAATTTTTTGAAAAGAGGGTTTTAAATAGTATACACTGTCATTCCCTTGAGAGCACATCTGTGTTAAATGAAGTATGTCTGAAATATGAAGCGTTTTAAGGCACGTCGTGTTGCTGTTGTGTTGCTGTTGTGTTGCTGTTGTGTTGCTGTTGTGTTGCTGTTGTTGCTGCTGCTGTTGTATTTAACATTTATTCCCTAGGCTCCTACCCCACAGAGTACCCTTAACTAACTAAATTATAATCACATACTGAGACTTTTTAAAAAAAATCTTGAGATATCTATATCTTAGTTTAGTTTATGCCTTATTGAAAATGCTTCAACATTAAAGGGTCTTAATAGGGCAAAATGTTCTATCATAAAAATATCTTCAGAATGAGCAAACAGAGCATCTACACACTTACATTTTATTTAATAAATCACCTTTGTTCCGTCTTCAGTGTGCTATTACAACCAAGTGTTGACCAGGGTGATTGCCGAAGGCCTAGCTGTTACGGTGGCACAGACAAAGTAGTTATTAGAGCTCCACTACAGAACAGGTTTTCTGAACTACCTTGTTGACTCTTAAAATCTTCTCCAAACTTCTGGCTAAGGGAAAATATCAAGCCAGGAGATGGCTCAGCAGGTAAAAATACTTGCCAAGAAGTCTGACCAGAGTTTGGATCTCACAACCAAGGTTGTGGAGTGAACACACCACACACACACACACACACACACACACACACACACACACACACACACACACACACACACGAAGTATGCACACAGGTGCACACAACCACACCCTCAGGAATTATTACTTTAAATTTCATTAACTCACAGCTCCTTAAGGACATGATAGAATGAATGATTTACCAGGTATCCTCTACCTACCCTGAAGTTGGTGGCTCATCAAAAACAACAAATACAATAAAGGAGTTTGCTTAAAGAAACTATATGCCCTACATGTTCAACGTGTGTGTGTGTGTGTGTGTGTGTGTGTGTGTGTGTGTATTACAATGACTTTATGAAGAATGAAACACTAATAAATTAGAAATAACAGGGAAATGTAGAGAGAATCTCTTGTGTAACGTATGGAAGCACGACCTGTTAATATGGTCTATTAGCTTAGGCAGGAAATAGGAGGTGGGAGTTCCAACAGGGAGAGGGAATTCTGGGATAGTCAGGTGCAGGAATAGATTTGCCCTGAATGCTGATGGAGATGGTTGCATGAACCTGAGGAAAAGAACCAGTCATGTGGCACACACAGAATAGAATAACTGCGTTAAGTTATAAGCTAGTCAGGGAATAAACCGCAGCTTATGGCCTAGGCATTTATTCAGAAATAATTCAGTCTCAGAGTCATCATTCTGGGGAACAAAAAGACTAGGTAGAAAAGCTTGCAGTTACAGGGAGTCTCTAAATAGCTTTATAATAAAATCAATATACAGTAGAGAAATCAGAAATATTAATTAGGTGACAGTCAATGCTGCTCACAGCAAATGAGATTGTGACTATGATATAAACTGTTTCATGGGTCATAAAAAACCAAACTACCTCAGTGCAAAATCACTGACGACTTACCTTGACAACATCTTCTGGCCATGCATTAAGAACTGAAGCAATATGCCCTTTGTCGTGGATACTAATAAAGAGGCCTCTAGTAGGAAAAAAAAAGTAATTTACTTCAAATCTGTTAAACAACTGTGAACATTAATAAAAACTTAAATTGATTAATATATTTCCATTTTTATTACTAAAAATGTCTTTTCTTAAAAAATGGCTAGAAATCCTATAAATAAGAGGCTGAGACATAGCTCAATTGGCAGAGAGCCTGTCTGTCAGGCACAAAGCCCTGGGCTTGATATCCTACACTGCACAAAACTAGACATGGGACTGGAATATTGACAGAGACAGACAGATCCCTGAAGCTCGCTGGCCAGTCACCCAAGCCAAATCAGTGAGCTTTAGACTCCATGAAAGATCCTTCTTTGTAAAAGTATCTTTTATTTGCCTAAAGTAATTGTTGTCCTTGATGCTTACTACCTCTGTCTGCTAACCTAGGCCTTATCCTGGAAGCTTCTGCTCTGCTTAAAATCTACTCTAGGCCTAGAATGTTTTCAGCTTCTAAGACTTCCTTCTGAAAAAGATCATCCCCTTCCTGGTCCTTTCTGAACTCTGGCTGGCCAGCTCAACTCAGCTGTTCTGGTTTAAACTTGTCTCCAAGCTGACTGACTTGATCTGATTTCTCTCAGCTTCTCCTGAATTACTCTGCTTGGCCTCATGGCAATAACTATGGCAATTGTTATAATCTTCTGGCTCCTCATTCTCTGGCTCTTTCTCTCTTCAACTGGTCTCTGCCACTCAACTTGATATCACTTTCAAACATGGCTGCTTCCTTCTACAAACTTTACCTTCACTGTCTGGGATTGAAGATGTATACTAAGGGTGTGTCTATATTCCAGCCAGAGGGATTAAAGGTGTGTTACGGTTGAGCCACACCACAACTAGAAACAGATTTTTCCAGTAAACAACACAATCTCAGGGTTCACAGTGTGATCAAATATCCTGCAACACTTCTTCCAGGGTGAAGAATAATTGACGAAGATAACCAGCATTGACCTCTGGACCCTGCAAGTATGTGCTGACATGTGCACACATATAAGCATGCATACACTCACACAGAAATATACACACACCACACTAAGAAAAAAAACATTATTTTAACCTGAAGAGATGGCTCAGTAGTTAGGAGCATGTACTATTCTTGCAGGGGACCCATATTTGGTTCCCAGTACCCATGTCAGGCAACCCACAACTGCCTGGAATTCCAGCTCCAAGGAATCTGCTGCTCTCTGGCCTTTGAAAGAAGCTGGGTTCATGTGCATATTCCCAGACATGGACATACAATTAAAAAAAAACAAGACAAAACAAAGAAAACTTAAAAGGGAAGTATCTGGAATCCATTTAGTCTTTAATTAAATAAGAACCCTGTAAAGGCGTGGTAGGAATGACAAAATGACAGAGGCATTTCAGGTGTGGAGTCCACCACTTCCACAGTGGGGGGATGAGGAGACACATCAGAGACAGCCCAGTGACTAAGGCTGCACACTTGTTTTCTGTGGCCATCGCCTGACTATTTGACTGCTGTTGGGACCTGTTGTTTCAACCTAACTGGAGCCTCTAAAGTCACCTCGTCACATTTCCTATGGAAGTTTAACAAGTGGCTTCACACATTGAAGTAATAAAATTGGGATGGAGGAAATGCTTTGTCTTCATTTAAAATCTTTTGCTTTAGAATTATTATAACTCAAAACAAAGAGCCACACACAAGTATAATTTAATGACCAAGACAACCACCGTCCTACATAGTATCTATTAAACAGTGAGAATCTTGCCAGCTATTTAGAAGTCATCTGTTTGTTTCATTAAAAAAAAAACAAAAAGCAAAACAAAACAAAACAAAACATAACTTTCTTCCCTCATAAGAGCTGTCCTCTTGACTTTTGTGGTATTGTTTACTTTTGAATTAATTTATAAAGTGTGTGTGTGTGTGTGTGTGCATTCACATGTGCGTGCATGTGGGTGCACAGGTGTACATGGTCCCGTGTGTATAGGTGCACACATACTTAGGTATGCATGTGGAAGCCAGAAGACAAGTTCAGGAACCATTCTTTCTGTACTAGCTACCATCCAGATATCCTACCAGCATTGGGGTCACAAGCACACAGCCATGCCTGCCGTTTATGTGGGTGCTGAAGCTCAAACACAGGGCCTCATGCTTACAGAGCAAGCACTTGACCAAGTGAACATCTTCTCATACACTACAACCACATTTATTAAAGTCACAGAAAACATGAAACAAATCTACGCATACACTAGAACCAAAAATTATGGCAGTAATTCTATAGAAAAAAATTCCATGATTGGCTAAAAAAATATTGATTAAATTATACTGTTCATGTATACAAAATTTTCAAAGAATGAAAAATAAATGTATACCAAATTATATCCTTTCCTGGTTTTCTTACTGTCTCACATGACATTGCTAAGTCTTCAAAATGGTCAAAAGCTCTTCATAAGTTATATGCATTTTTAGATCCCAATGTAATCAGCAGATCAATAAAGAACCATAAAATTAAAATGAGATATTTTGGCCTAAGTAAGGAATTTATATTAAATTGTATAAGATGTTCTTGGCAACACAGTATTAAATGATATTTCCTTGTAGACTGTACTTTGGCCAAGATTTTCAAATAATAATATTCTTAGGAAGCTTAATCATCTAAAATAAAGAACAATGAATGATACCAAAGTTAACACCAATCAAATGTCAAGTTTTACTATGTGCAGATCTGGGTTCGGCTTCTAAAGAAGAGTCTTTTGGCCACCCAAGATCTACTGCACTAAGTAGAGATTCAGTCACAGAAAAAAAAATGCTTGCTCTAGAAAGTGGCTTAGTAAGTCAAAGATCTGTAATGTCCTACCAAAGCCAAGCATCTTAAGAGTTCTTGGGCCGGGCAGTGGTGGCACACGCCTTTAATCCCAGCACTTGAGAGGCAGAGGCAGGTGGATTTCTGAGTTCGAGGCTAGCCTGGTCTACAGAGTGAGTTCCAGGACAGCCAGGGCTACACAGAGAAACCCTGTCTCAAAAAACCAAAAAGAAGAGTTCATGGTAATCCTTCCTGGAATGTTCCCATGATTAGAAATCTACTGAGATATCCAAAGGGATTTCAGCACATTAGTAACTCATACTTCCTGGCATACAACTGAATGTGAAACATTAATCCTACAAACAACACACACACACACACACACACACAAGGGATGGGAAGGAAAAAAAAGAGAAGAAGGGAAGGAGAGAGGGAGGGAGGAAGAAAGGAAGAGAAGGAGAGAGAGGGGGAGGTTGTATAAGGAGTTTAGATAAGCCATTTAAAGCTATTTAGAGCTATTGCAATAGAAAACTTGTGGTGCTCTGGGAATAAAACCAGAGTCTCGCGCATGCGATGCAAACTCCCTACCACTGAGCTACAAGTCAGCCTTAAAAACTCTTGCTCTCTCTATTCTTGCCCATCCATTTCTTAAAATTCACTGAGTTCTGGTCAAACTATGCTGAACAGGCCAACTGAAGATACATTTTGGAATCTACTTCATGTCAGAACTGAGGCAACTTTAAAATGAAGACTCTTTATACACATAGTGCAAACTTTCTCATAATCTCCAACACTGTACACATTCTACTCTCAACACAAATCTGGAAGGCAAGATAATATTGTCCATGTTACTGAATGATCTCCCCATGGAACTGCATATCAAATGGAATTCACTTCATAACATGCAATTTTCATTATAACAACTTATATTTTCTTTGGAAAATAAATTTATAGGCCTGTTTCTGAGCCAATTGAAATTTCTTTCAATTCTCAAACTTTTTATAATAATGCTTCCTTACGTCTGTTATTTCTTAAAATAATAAAGTTATATTCCACTTTCCACAAAATGTGAACATACATTAGTAAGTAAGCCTCAAGAGTTAACCAAAGTTGAGTTGTACAACAGGCCCACAATTGATGGAGAAAGCAGTACAGACTGTCTAGACCTATTGGTTTGTGTTACAGTTTCTTGACTTGGAAACAGTAGGGAGGCAGTATACACTCAGTAAGAACCCTACTCTGAATCTGACCTTTGACTGACTGGTTCTGGACTAGTGAAATATGACACAACAGTCTCTTGATGAGCCGGGCAGCTGTAGAGCCATTGCTGCCAGTCAGCCATGCTTCACAAGCAATATGCTATTGTCAGCTCGTGGCTGAGAGAGGACGCCCAGGAGGCTGGGTGCAGTAAGTGCATCTTTCCCTCTGCAAGCTGGGGAGGGGCCCAAGGACACTAAGCACTCTACCACCGAGCCACATCCTCAATCCAATGAATGCATTTCTTCACTTATAATTTTAAACTTACAATGAATTTAACGGGGCATAAACTCATTGTAATTGAGGATCATCCATACTTAAGAAAGCTAAGTTTGGATAAAATGTAGGCCTATAAAACCCAGGAGATAAAACAGGATAAAGATATAAAGCCAAAAGTCTGCAGTTGGAAGTACTAGAAGAAATGATTAAGGGCAAAGAAGAGATGGCCAAGGGGAGGGCACAGAAATTAGTGCCACACAGTTCAAGATGGGTGATGAAGGAGTCCTCATGAACACATGATCCTCTAGGCAGGCTAGCCAGCACAGCTGAAGCCAAAGGAACTCCAGCGCAAAGCTGGGCGTGCTGACATACCTACAACCTCAGCACTTGGGAATCAGAGCCAGAGAGCCAGTCATGAGTTCAAGGTGAGCCTGGTCTGCATAGTGAAAGCTACAACATGAGACCCCGTCTCAAAACCACCTTTTAAAACAGATGACACCAATAGAAAAATGTTAAGGTATGATCAATACAATCCTATCTTAAAGCATTAAAGTTTTTACAAGAAATCATTTTTCCTGAAACACAGCCAAAATGATGCTTCATCACTAGCAACTAGTTAATGCATTTCCAGCAAAGAAAAATATTCTTCAAAATTATACCTAGACAATCAATACTTATTCATCACTGTCATTTGATCCTGAGACATCAGCACTTCACTAACTCCCCCAATGATGCCCTATATAATAAAAGAGCCCACTTCAAAGCCCAGTATAGCACTTGTCTCTTTGGTCTCATACACTTTGGACTCAGTCTTTCCTTAACTTTCCTAGTCTTAATTTTTTCAAGTTCCAACTGAGATTTTAAAGGTTTCTGCATGTCTGAGAGTAGATATGCATGCATGAGTGTGGTACTCATAGAGGCCAGAAGTTCTGGGTCCCCTGGAGCTGGAATTTCAAGCAGTTGTGGGCTGCCTGAGTGGGTAGTGAAAACCAAACAGGTCCTCAGGAAGAAAGGCACTGACTTCTAACCACAAACCATCTCTGCAACCCTGCAAGTGTGCTTTTATATAACATGTGGTCTAGCCTGAGCTTAAGTGATGCTCCACTGTGACTAGATTAGAGCTCACACATCTTCTAAAAAACATCACAGAAATATGTGGCTTTTATGATCAGTGATACCATTCCCAGTTTGTCATTACCAAGATTATTCATTCTGATAACTTAAGGTAAAATCACTTGGGTTGTTTCACCCCCAAATCACTTCTTTTTCTTTTGGCAAATAACATGCATCCAAAATTGTATATTTGATGTTTCTTTGTTCAATTAGCAATTTATTCTCATCCATATGGGCTATAGTTTAATATTTTACTCAATAGGGTTGAACCGGTTACAAATATAATAAATACACTGAATGCCCAAATGTTCCCAGACATGTGTAGTGGGAGTATTCAATTTTGCTTCTGAGTCCATTTTTTAGGGCAGATATTGTTGAGATGAGGCATGGCTAAACTGCTCAGACTGGTCTCCAGTTCTTGGCTCTCTGCCATCAATGTTAACTCTCTTAGATTATTTTACTTATTTCTATCACACCCTTTCTGCAAACCTCAGAATCCAAATCAACACATCTGTTCTCTTTTCTTCAACTTCTGTACAGTTATGCTTCATAAAAGAACTCACCCATGTCTGTCAGCTGAACCTACACCTTCTAGTCTCTACCATCACTGAGAGACTTGCAACTCAGCCTGCCTTCCTCAAGTACCTCCAGTGTCTCTTGTACTCTCCACAGAGAGCAACTGCTTACCTCTGCCCCTCCCCTCCCCCTCGTGCTTCTCCTTAGATCAGCACACAGCCTTGACTCTCTGACCCACTCTGGTGTCCTTCCAGCTGAGCCTACTGTTCATTATAGCATTAGGAAGTGTCCGTATCCTGTCCTCCAGTCCATGAGCTCTGATGCTGTCCCACTTGCTACCCTACAGGCTTCTTCAGTGTCCTTTGTTCCTACTCAGCTTTAGATGCTGGGTTTTGTTGTGGTTTGGTCTAATTCTAGTATTATGGTAATTGAGTACCCAAAACTGTATTGAGAATCTGCATCTCCACAGTAAAGCGCTGAGGGTCCCTGCCCAAAGTTGGTTTTGATTGGAAATAAAGTTGCCTGGCAGCCAATGGCTGGCCAGGGAAACAGAGGTGGGACGTTTAGGATTCCTGGCAAGAGACCGAGGGAGGAGGAGGGATATAGCCACCATGCTGGGAAGGAAAAAAGAGACACCAGGCCTGAGAGGTGCAGAAGAGAGAGCACAGCCATCATGTAAGAGTCAGGGGGCTGCAGGTCTGGGTCCAGGGCAGCCAAGATGGAATATACAGTTTTAGCATATGAGTGATGAGTTGAGATTATCAGAAAGGACATCGGTCCCATGGAGGTTAGAAAGTAGCCCAGCCATTGAGCTGTTTAAGGCATATTAAAATATAGAGGCTGCATATGTGTGTCTTTTATTCGGGAACCCAGACCATTGGGGCAGGCAGTGAGGAACACGCCACCACCTCCACGACAGCCTGGACAATTTGAGCAGCGTTAATTGGGTCTGCAACAGGTTTTCTGTGTCCAATCCCTCACACTTCCCACCCTCTAAGGAACATCTAAGACCGAGGGAACTGTTCCATGCCAGCCCCTTGGACTCACTTTTAAAGTCCACTTTGTCTAAGTTCCTGCTATTTCTGATGCTTTGCCTCTGGCTTTATCTCCCACTCTGGGTCCCATCCTTGCTCTTGGCATCTGATCAACTGCTTCAGCCTGAGAACCACACCATCGCCAACTCTCAGTGACTTTTCAAGGACTCTGTCAGGCAGCCTTCCAGTCCCTCCAGCTCCCTCCTCTTTACCGCCAGACCAGCTCCCAATCACTTATCATACGCAGGTCGAGTGTCAGCTTCTCTAAAAAACATTTTCTGAACCACATTCCCAAGCTGAATTCGGAATTCCTCACAAACTCGCTGCTTCTTACTACTTAACACACACTCACAAAAAAGTTCACTTCCTTGAATGTTTTCCAACTAGATTAGAAACTCTACAAGTCAGTGATTTGTATTTCTTACAAAAATCAAAGACGGAAATGGAGTAATGGAAAGAATAAGGAAAACCCTGCTGGCGAGGGGCTCAGAGGTCAGGAGCATGACCCGCTCTTACAAAGGACCTGATTGCTTCCTAGCACCAGAGTGGCTGGCTGGCTCATTAGTGCCTTTTGCTCAACCTCAGGGGTCTGACACCCTCTTCTGGTCTCTGGGGTTACTGCACTCTTTTGCACATACCCTCACACAACACACATGCAAACCCCCAACTAAACATAAAATTAAATCTTAAGACAGAGAGAAAGGAAGATAGATTTACTGGTAATTAAAATATGACAAGAAAAAAATTGAAGGAGAACATATCAGGAGAAATGTGAACCATGGGTGCAATTTTGGAGCGTCTTCTAAAAAAGGACAGGTATCAAAGGCCTAGATAGGAAAAGTCAGTTTTTATCACAAAACCCCAGAAAAGAACAGCAAGAGCTAAGTAACAGTCAATGCTACTTTTAGGACTGGGAACCATGCAATTGGTAATTTGAGATCTCAGTGCTGCCACTGTTGTGAAAAATCTCAGTGATAGCCAGGAGCTGAGAAACAGTGACTGGGCGACCGGAGGACCATCCAGTACTTTCAGAGCTATACACTAGGAGAGAGGTGTGGATTACGTCATACCAGCTTTGGGAGGAAGGTAGCTAAAAAATTCTAAGTCTTCAAACTGCAGTCTTAGACGCTTTAGAAATAAAAGATGGAAGGTGGTGGTAAAAATAATTTTTACCTAAGGATGTTAGACAAAGGCAGATTTCCTATTGCCTCTGTAATCTATTTCCAAAAGTCAATTCTCTTTAAATAGGCTAGTGTTTCCCTGTTGCTTTGGATTGTTTTCTTTTGTTTAAGATGAGGTCTTGCTGTATTACCCTGACTGGACTGGAGCTCAGAGTAATCTTCCCACCTTTCAATGCTGAGATTAGAGGCATGTGCCACTACGCCAAGACAAAAGTAATTTTTAAGAAAATGGTTTGTTATTCTATAGGTGTCTTAGTTACATTTCTATTGTTGTGAAGAGACAACAAGACCAAGGCAAGTTATAAAAGAAAGCATTTAATTGGGGGAATGCTTACAGTTTAAAAGGGTTAGTCCATTATCGTCACGATGAGAAACATGGTAGCCGGCAGGCAGGCACGGTGCTGGAAGAGTAACTGAGAGCTTACATCTGATCCACAAGTTGGAGGCAGAGAGAGAGACTGGGCCTGGCATGGACTTTTGACACCTCAAAGCCTACGCCAGTGACACACTTCCTATAATAAAGCCACATTACCCAGTCCTTCTCGAAATGGTTCCACTAGCTAAGGATAAAGCATGCAAATATATTAGCCTATGGAGGCCAAACTCATTTAAACTACCACAGCAGGCGATACCAACCACTGTGAATGATAAATGACAAGTATCCTTTATAGAGATGATGTTTGTCATTTTATATGTAAGTTTCCTACTTGCTATTACTTGAGAGATATATGCATACACGTGTACCTAATTTTTTAACAATCTGTAACTTCTAGGAACAAAGTAAACATCTCCAATGACAAATAACAGATTAAAAAATGAATTCAATTTTTAATATAGTGAAAAAAGATGTTCAAAAGGCCAGCCTGGGCTACATAAAGAGCCTCTGTCTCACCATATGCTTTGTCACAGTACATGGAGAAATCAAGTTGATACTGAACAAGAAGCTTACTCCCTGTCAGTAACACTGGAAGGTGCTATGAAGGTTGTAGGCAGCAGCAGCATCATCACCACAATCATCACCATCACCATCATCACCATCATCACCATCATCACCATCATCACCATCATCACCATCACCACCATCACCACCATCACCACCATCACCACCATCACCACCATCACCACCATCACCACCATCACCACCATCACCACCACCATCACCACCACCATCATCACCATCACCACCACCATCATCACCATCACCATCATCACCACCATCATCACCATCATCACCATCATCACCATCATCACCATCATCACCATCATCACCATCATCACCATCATCATCATCATCACCACCACAATCATCGCCATCATCACCATCATCACCATCATCACCATCATCACCATCACCATCATAAATAATCAACAATGTAACTCAGCTGTGAACCCCGTGAGTTACAATAATGATCAGCATAAATGTTATGGAGGTAACCAACCACTTTCTGATTAGATTAAAGGCCCACTCCACAAGTGGGCCTGGTATAGTAAATCTGGCCAAGAATTTATGGTTGGGAAACTCACAGAGCCCACAGATGAACCTACTACTATTTTACTGATCAATAGACATAGTATCAAACTGTCCTCTAAATTCATATCTCTATCCATAGATTCCTAGAGCTCTCAAACCTCCTCAGAGAAGTTTCTGTGCAATAAACAGTGAGTAACTCAGAAACTGATGACTTCTCAAAGTGCAGAGAGTATCTGTGACGTGCTCATCACAAGGGGGACATTTATATCCACCCCTTCCCTAAAGGCGCAGCAACCATCATGGAAGAGGCAGTGAAAAGAAGGTAGGACCACGGGAGTTCATGGTAGTTACGGCTGCTTGAACAAGATCAAACCAGTCAAGGTTCCAGCACGGACGGGTAAGGGGTAAGGGACTTAGAAGCCTCCAGTCCTCGCAGGGGCACTATTGAGAGTCCATGGCTTCTGAGGAAGAAGAGTCAATTTTCTCTAAGGGTGTGTTCCCCTGTAGGTAGCCCACGCTCCAGTGGAAAGACCAACATCCATGAGTATATGGACAACACAAATTGGACTTAGTTGGTGATTTTTGACAGAGAAGACAAACTATACATTAGAAAACTGAAAGCATCTTCAACAAAGGTTACTGGTCTAACTGGATCTCTGCATATAGAAGAATGTAAATAAATCGTTATTTAGCACCCTGCACAAAACTCAAGAAAAAAGCGGATCAAAGACCTCAACATAAAACCAGATACACTAAATCTGACAGAAGCGAAAGTGGGGAATGGCCTTGAATGCACAGACTTTCCTAATAGACAACTTCTTAAACACACAACAATAGTTCAGGCACCAAGATCAACAATTAATAAATGGGACCTCATGTAACTGAAAAGATTCTGTAAGGCAAAGGACAATGTCAATAGGACAAAACAGAAGCCTACAGAATGGGAAAAGATCTTGACCAACCCTATATCTGACAGAGGGCTGATATCTAAAATATATAAAGAACTCAAGAAATTATATACCAACAAACCAAACAACCCAATTGAAAAATGGGGAACAGAGCTAAGCAGAGAATTCTCAACTGAAGAAATTCGCAGGGCTGAGAAGCACCTAAAGAAATGTTCAACATCCTTAGTCATCAGGGAAATGCAAATCAAAACGACCCTGAGATTCCACCTCACACCAGTCAGAATGACTAAGATCAAAAACTCAGGTGACAGCAGATGCTGGCGAGGGTGTGGAGAGAGGGGAACACTCCTCTATTGCTAATGAGACTGCAAACTTGTATAACCACTTTGAAAATCAATTTGGCAGTTTTTCAGAAAATTGGCAATAGTTCTACCTCAAGACCCAGCTATAACACTCCTAGGCATATACCCAAAAGATGCTCCACCATCCCAGAAGCACATGTGTAAACTATGTTCAGAGCAGCTTTATTCATAATAGTCAGGAACTGGAAACAACCCAGATGTCCCTCAACCAAAGACTGGATACAGAAAATATGGTTCAATTTACACAATGGAGTGTCACACAGCTACTAAAAACAAGGGCATCATAAAATTCTTAGGCAAAGGATGGAACTAGAAAACATCCTGAGCGAGGTAACCCAGACCCGAAAGACACACGTCACATATCCACTTATAAGTGGATATCAGTCATAAAGTACAGAATAGCCAAGCAATAATCCACAGACCACAGAAGCTAAATAACAAGGAGGACCTAGGGGAGGGTGCTCAACCTTCACTGAGAAGGAGAAATAATATAGATATTGGAGTGTGTGGAGGGAGGGAATTAGGAGTGGGCTGGAGAGGGGAACAGGAGGGATTAGGTGCAGGAAGGACAGAGGGAGCGAGAACTGGGACGGGCATCTCTGGGACGGGCATCTCTGGGACGGACAGGCTAGAAAACCTAGGACAAGGGAAACTCCCAGGAACCTATGAGAGTGACCCTTGCTAAGATTCCTAGCAGTAGGGGGTATGGAACCTAAAATGGCCACCTCCCATAACCAGGAAAGACTTTCAATGGAGGGATGGGGACCCCAACCTACCCACAAAACCTTTGACCTATAATCTGTCCTGCCTACAAGATATGCAGGGATAAAGCTGGAGCAGAGACTGAGAGAATAGTCAACCAATGACGGCCAACTTAGACCTATGACATGAAAGAGCACCTACTATTAATGATACTCTCCTATATCCTTCTCAAGAGTCCCCAGAAATATCTAATAAGACAGACTGAAATGTGGAGTTGGAGAGATGGCTCAGTGAATTAAGAGCACTTGCTGCTCTTGCAGAGGGCTCAGTTCCCAGAACCCACATGGAGGCTCACAACTGTCTGTAATTCTAGTTCTAGATCTGATGTTCCTCTTTTGACTCAACAGTATAGTACATACACAGTACACTTACATGCATACAGAGAAAATACCCAGTACACATAAAATAAAAGTCCATTAAAAAAACACATACTGAAAATTTCAAGCATGATAGTATAGGGAGAAAAATAAAAATACAGCTATGAGGCAGTACTAAAAATGAAAAAAAAAATGAGACAAAAAAAAGTGGAGAAATAGCCACATATGGTAGATACCTACACAAAAACAATTGTACAGGCACCAACTACTTGTCAAGCATCCATCCTGCACTTCCAGTTTGAGTCTCCAAATCCTACCTAAATAGCATCCTTACTTAGTGCTATTTTGAGACTGATAGCTTAGGTTTCCTTGCAAAAATTACAAATAATAAGGAAATACAGAAGAAAAAAGTAACTCTCACTTTCAAGGGAAAAAACATATGTCCTATCTAACATTTATTGGCAACGCAAAGAAAACAACGTTTCAGTTACTTGATGGCTATGGAATGCGAGTCCATGGAAGGCCAATATAAACTATGAACTGGGAACACGACAGGAAATCGCAGAGACAATGATGGAAGTGTGCAACTTCCATCTGAGCAGTGCCACTATTTGTATGCAGAAAGCCAAAGGCTCTCCAGATAAGAAAGGACGGTGGGGAAAGGCTACAATAGAATTACACTTGAGCTACAGCACTTGCTCATTAGGATCTGCCTGAATGTTCACCTGAAACCTGACCGCACAGGCTCAAGATTCCAACTTCCAAATCTGGGAATCTCTGAAACAATGTAACAACTTTCATCAGTCACGCTGCCCCTGCTGTAAGCTGCTGGGGTTAACTCCACAGCTACATTCAAGCCGGGGACAAGCAGCATTCTCAGAGAGCAAGTGCTTCAGAGTTGAAGCTTTGTTTTCCTGATCCTTTCAAATTATAGAATGACATAAACCCAACAATCTTAACTGTGGGCCTTTACTTTAAAAATTCCTTTTGCTGGTCTTTACTTTGTGACTGTGTTCCTAAAAGATAATTGATCTAAACTCAATACTAAATGATCAAACTATTCCATCAGTAAGTCTCACGTCCTTTTCTAATGTTTCAGACAACTGACAGAAACCCATGTACATGCGCTGATAATTATGGAAACAGGCCCTTCTTAACCGAAATGGGAAAGCCTGGGTTTTGTTTTGGTTGTATCTTGTTTGTGGGGTTTTTTCCCCTGTACTTTTCTTTTTAGGGGAGAAAAAATCATCTAATAAAAAGGGAGAGGGTGGAGCCAGCAATACATAAATATAAATCACGTGGACAAACTTGACAAGCCTCTGACATGAGCCAATTTTCCAAATGATTTTCTGGGGGTCACTGTTATTGGTGACTGATCACTCCAATCCTGTTCCATAAACCAACTGACCATCCTTGTCCTTCAAAAGTTCAAATCTCTACTACCACCAGGAACACATCAGTAGTTTTTTGTTTTAAGGGACTTGGAAGATGTAGTGATAGAGTGGGAAGGAGATGAGAGCGGGCGACAACACTCAGAATTCTCTCTCTCTCTCTCTCTCTCTCTCTCTCTCTCTCTCTCTCTGTGTGTGTGTGTGTGTGTGTGTGTGTGAGAGAGAGAGAGAGAGAGCGTGTGTAAGTGTCCATTGCTGGAGAGCTCCCTACATGAAGCCTGCATGTGGAGGTCAGAGGTCAACCTTCAGGCGTGGATCCTCACCCTGCCACCTTGCTCAAGACAGGGTCTCTTTGCTGTTGCTTAAGCCAGGCTAGCTCCCACAAGAACTTCTGGTGATTCTCCTGCCTCTGCCTCCCGTCTCCCCACCTGGAAATTGAGCAGTAACCATAGGTGAGATGGGGTAGACAGAGATGCTGACTTGGAAGTTCTTGGGTTACAAGTAAGAGAATGTTCAGAATGGAGACCATGCCCCTGAATAAAACATACAGAACACTGACATTTGTGTGGGTGGAGTGGCTCACCAAACTTAGTTGGATTAAGAAAGAAATGTATTTTATTGACAAGGGACATATATTAGATTTAGTTCATGAAAAATAAAATGTTGAGCCAATGAATTCATCAGGGATATGGAGAGGAATATATGAGGTGAGGCTACAGAGTGTTTACATTCTTATGACCCCAGAACAGCCAGCCAAAACCAGCTGGAGCTAAACTCCTCGGAGCAGAGGCTCAGAAGTCGCCTACAGTGGTGCTCCACACCCATAGAAATAATATTTAAATTTAAAATAGGTGCACAGAAATGAAGTGGAAAAGATTTAGTGTTGGGAAAACACATGGTCTAGCTGACTCTTCCTTGGCTCAGGATGGATTTGTGTGGTGAACAGAGAACATGATCAGAAGGGAAGGGGCTTAGGTTGCAAATCAAATAACCTGTACCAAGTCTGCAAACTCAGACTTCTTAAATCCAGCAGAGCCTCTGACCTTTAGCTGAGGTACTCAGAGTATAAATACACCAGTGTTATGTATCTGTGTCACCTCACCTACTTAAGGCCACTACAGTAGAACTCTAGTAGACAAACTGCCATTGTTGGCAACTGTGTGAGTTTGCAGCCTTGTTTGATCACCTTACTCCAAAGCCTAAGCGGATTAAGTCTATTCAAAGCAATTAGGGTGCTGACAGTCAGTACTGCAGGTCTCACTGGTGCTGACAGTCAGTACTGCAGGTCTCACTGGTCTTGGCATTTCACCCCAGCCTTTTGTCCGCATGAAAGTCAGCGCAATCGTCTGAAACTGTAATTGGAGGCTATTGTCCCTGGTTTCAAATACTCAGTAGCTTGCAGTAGGACAAAGGACTACAAAGAAACAGTACCCCAACCCGGCCTTTGCCTCATGCCTACTGTGCCACCCTGCTCCATGCCAGAGCTCCGGACAATACAATCTGCTTGGCCTCGGCCCCTTTTGTTTTCTTGTGTAGTTTACAAACTGTCGCCTCATCCTGCATATAGAAACTATGCATCCTAAAAGGGAACAACCTTTACCACCGCCATGTACCTCTTTGTTCACATGAAGATATGTGAATTCTTGTCCACAAGGACACCACCTATATTCTGATGAGTCACTACTTACTAAAGCACCTAACACGATGGACATGCTCATGGGACTCCTGGTACTGGAAAGGAGAGAAGAAACAACGAACACGAGGACCCACAAAAAGCTTCTGAAGACATGGCGGAGCTGGGAAGAAACAGTGAGAACTCTGCAGGAAACCAAGTGCTATTCACTATTTGACAATTCATAAAACTAGGTTTAAATATCAAACTACTGTCATTAAAAGTTAGATACCTTAGAAAAGGAGACAGGCTGCAGCGATGGCTGCCGAGCCTGACAACCTGACCCACATGTGAAGGAGAGAACCAGCTCATACACGCTGTCCTCTTTTGCCGAATACTCAGTGCCACACACAGGCACAAAATTAACTAACTAATTAACTTAAAAAATTAATGAAACAATAGTAGAGCGACATTCTCATAAAATACCTATTAGAATTCTGCTGTTTGGGGAAGCAAACATATGATAAGTCCTATGAAGACTCTGTATTTTATAGAATAATGTTCATTAACAAATGCATCGCTTTAGCTTCTGAAAATAGTACCTAAGGAAATGTCCAAGAAGCTTCTCTGAAGAACTTAGACCCCAGATAGACAACTTAGTCCAAACTAAGTAGACTCAACATAGTTTGGGGAAGATATGATAGCTAATTTCATGTGAAAATTGGCTAGCACCATTCTAGATGAATCTGCAGAGGTCATTTTGTTTGTTTGCTTGTTTTGTTTTATTTGTGACAGGGTCTCTCTACAGAGCCCTGGCTATCCTGGAACTCACTATGTAGATAAGGCTAGACTGCCCTTGAATTTACAGAGGTCAGGCTAGCCTTGAACTCACAGAGCTCTGCCTGCAGGGATTAAAAGTGTGCACCAACACACCCAGCTACAAAAGTCATTTTTAAGTAAGATGAACATTTACTATATAGGCCTTAAATACTCTCCATAATACTGGCTCATTACGAGGGGTGAAACTCCTGCTAGAGAAGAGGTCTTCCTAAAGAGGAGGACCATGTACCACAGGCCGACTTCAGGCCTCACTGGGCTGTAGGAGCAGCCCTTCCCTGGCTCTTGAGCAGCTCTGGCGCAGCCACTTACTCTCAGGGCCAGTTTCTTAGGTAACTCTCTCCCTCTGTTCTCATTCACACTCATTCATACTCTCATTCATATTCTCTCTCCCTCCTTCTTTCCCTTCTTCCTTCCCTCCCTCCTTCCCTTTCTCTATGAAATCTGGCCATTAACATCTTGGTGATACTTTTCTTGATTACTTGAAACAAGAATGACTGTTTTCAAATTATAAAATAAACATTTAAAAAAATAAACATAACTAAACATTACTGACACCATCTTTGCATAAATATTATTTCCAAATAAGGGTGAACTCAAAGGATATACAAAATGATTTAAAATTCCTTTTTCATACTCATTTTAAAAATAGGATATGTGCCCACCTAACTAACTATGTGTCAGCATACTGTTCTGACTTCAGTATACCTCCTATAGTCTAAACAACTGCAGAGAGTCCTATGGGGACACTGACCCCATCATATCGATACATACATTCGGCAAATGTCAAAAGAATTGGCTGCTTTGACTAAAGGGGTGTACACACACACACGCACACACACACACACACACACACACGCACACACACACACATACACACACACACACACACACACACAGACCTTTCGCTTTTCAAACAAATCACCTCATTACAATGCTAATGTTTTAATCTACATAGTTTTACATTTATAAAATATGGTACATTTCAAATTATTGTGCACACCATTCATTCATCTGCCAATCGTATTGAAGACTTTTAAAAGGGAAACTTCTTTAGTTAAAAAGATACAAAATTCAGTAACTTTTATAAATTGGATAATTAGATAATTTGGAATCTTATCAACTATTTTACAAAGTTTTCTAATGTGAATATAAAATAATGAAATATACAATAAAACAGTATTGCGCTAAAAGTGTTGAGTTCAATTTTACTTTTGCTTCTAAACCTTCACAATCATATTTGGAAAGACAAGTAACCTCTCTGGAGACATTAAATGGAGATTATTTCGTCCTGAGGTGTCTGGGCGGCACTCGGGGAAGGGCAGCAAGGATGAGTACAAGTACCAACCCTGCCGTCCTTTCCACTGCTGCCTCAGGGGCAAGGTCATGGCGGAAGGAGAGCACTGCCCCGAAAATGCTTCCTAATGCTCTTGCAGCTGATGACTACAACCTGTTAGGGAGACTACATGACAGAGGGAAAGCATGCCAACACCAAGAGCCTGAAAGAGAAGAACACAAGAACTGACATCCAAGGAGTACAACTATTCAGACCAAGTGAGAAAATACCAACAGTCTGCTTTAGCCATTCAAGTACTATAGCCAGGTCACAAGTGAATAAAATTACATGCTTGTTGCAGTCAAAAGTTTGTTGGAGGATATAGTAAGAATTTTAATCAATCGACTCCTTAAATAATTATGAATTCCTCTTGTTTAAAAGTATACTATTTTTGATAAATATTAAAATTGCAATGAAAGTTATAACAGAACTTCAGAGTTTTGTTTGTTTTGGTTTTTGGGACCATGTTTCTCTGGGTAGCCTTGGCTGTCCTGGAACTCAGTCTGTAGAACAGGTTGGCCTTGAATTAAGATCCACCTGCCTCTGCCTCCTGAGTGCTGGGATTAAAGGGGTGCACCACCACGGCCAGCCCCTCAGCATTAAGTAACTGATGTGTTAGGTTACTTCACAACAGGCTCCAAATCCCTGAAAGTAACGATTCGTAAACCACTTTTAAAAACATGTACAGAATTTTAAACAAAAACTGACCATCTCTCTTCATGAAAGTGGCCTGAGGTGATCTGTGAAAACAGTTCCTTATTCTCTTGACCCAGAAAAAAACCCCACAAAATCATGCAAATCAAGAAATTCAAATCTTTGAGTTCACTAAGAACATGTGTGACTTGCCCAGGCCAGCTGGGATATACATATTTTAAAAGCTAACAAGTTATCTCAAAGATGTCACTTTAAAGAAGCAAGGTATGCCCCACTGGTGTGGCCTGCACTGGTGTACAATGAAGGAGTTACTATGTGTACCCAGGCCAGACAGTGAAGCTAGACAAAACCCTGGCTGCACATGCAGAGAGCAACACTAAGCTTATGGGTTGAGACGTGAATTCTCTCATCACTGACCATTTCCAGGTGAACAAGCCTCACAAAGTGCACCACTGAACTTCCAGAGCTCATGGTCAGAGTAACCCACACATGAGCCACCTGGACATGGTCCTCACTGAGCAAGAACACAAACAGTTCCTAAGCCAAAAGCGGAGGCTGCACAGAAGAAAAGGAAGAAACAGAACCTTCTGGCATCAGAATAAATCCAGCACAAAATAAATGAAAAGAAAAGTGACCTTAGATTCAATGGTTCACAATAAACCCACTGCTAGGATCTCATTCAGAGCAGGTCTCACCAATAATTATCCCAAAGCACTCAACTACTTCCGGTTTTGAAGGTGGGGAAAGCATTTTACAATGCTGGTCAGAAAAGCTCTGGAAGGTACTGTATCCCTGCACAAATGTCCACCCAGCAACTGCAGTTCTCCATTCTATGGCTATCCTATGAGAAGGGTGCTGCCTCCTGCACAAAAGACTTGGGAGTAAGTGAAGACTTAAGTCCTGTAGGGTTTCTTACTTCCTCTAGTTTACTCTCAGATGACCAGTTTTAGTAACTGCTACTACAGTCACCTTTGGCCAATATGTCAGTAACCCATCAAAACCACAGTTGTCTAATAAATGTAGTATTCCAGGCATGAGAAGGTAACATACAAGATGATCTAAGAATCGTTGCCTCTTTTCAATTTCCTTTTTATTTTTAGTAATGAAGACTAAGGTTTAAAATTCTGATTTAAAATACATGCATTCTTATAAATGGGAAAGTAACTAAATGTGTGTGTATCTTCATGAGTACTACCTGAGATAAAACTTGGCAAACTATTTCTGAATTCTCCATATGTTACACGTAAACTTAAATCAAAACACCTGGAAGTGCCACACAGACTGTAGCAAAATTATTTTTGGACCTGAAACTTAAATTTCCACTCAAGTTTTCCACATGTGCAGTCTCTAGATGGAATGGAGACTCAATGAGCTGTTACTGTACTTCTAAAGGCTTTTTACAGTAGAAGATAAGTTTCACTGCTCTGCCAAAGAGATTTATACGTCTATGCATAAATTTGGCTGACCGTTAGATCCTGATGTAAAGAACTGAGGTTTGAATCATGTCTACATTTTTTCCATTCTCCACATTTTTCCTAATTAAGGCAATGCTGAAGAGAGAAAATACTTTGTAATTCTAAACTCCTCTGGGCACACACTGAATTCCTAGTAGCTGTGGTGGCAAGAGACTTGACCTCACTCCTATTTAGTAAACGTCACACACACACACACACACACACACACACACACACACACACACGCTGTCATAAACGAAGCACTTGTCCTGCTAAGGAAAAGAATGATCTGAACTTGTAATTCCTGAGCTCATCACTGCCTGCATCTCCGATGTCCGTGACAAGCAGCTTTTTCTAAACAATTGCTCAAAAGCCCACTGAAGCAACAGTTAAAGACCAACTCATTCTAGTTTGTTTCAGAGCTTTAAAGAGCATCCACTGTGGCACTCTCTAAAAACATTAAAGCACGACCAATGCAAAAACCAAAAACATAAGCAGTGCACATTCTGAGCTTATTTTAAAGGTAACAAAACAAATGAACAGGAGCACGAAACTATAGCACCGTATAAATAAAAGCCAAAGGTGTCACTACACGTGAAAAGCTTATCAGCATGTAATGATCATATCACTCTTCTGAAAGCATTAAAAACAAAGTCAGGGATTTGATATTTAACAGAATCTCTAAAGTTCACAGACTAAGTGAGAGGTGTAAGGTTACTAGTCTTCCTAGTTCTAAAAAGTCACCTTAATATGTCTTATTTTTACAGGCTCTCACTATGTCTCTCTTGGTGACCTAGAACTCACTGGGTAGATAAGGCTGGCTTCACCCAGAGACCCACCTGCCTCTGCCTCCTGAGCACTGAGATTAAAGGTGTGCGCCACCACCACAGCCACTATGTGTCTGACCATTCCAATGTGGCTTAAATCAAGAAAACCAAATTCAAATAAGCACAGCCTTGGCTGGCCTGGGCAGCTCTGCTAGCCAGCAACACCTGAATCCAGAAGGACCCTTCCCATAAATACTCATCGGGCCTATTTTCTCAAAGCCAGCTCCACCTGCCTCTGACAGGAGCCCCAGGACCTCTGGGCTGAACTGCCTGGAGGTTGACATTTTGCTGTCTCAGGAGTAAGTAAAATAATGTTAAACTAGTGAGGTGGCCATAAGACACTGCAGCTGCATTCTCTAAAATGTAACTGCTCACACCTCAATCCCAGTTATGGCGTGAAGAGGCAGGGCCTTTCACAGGTAATCAGGTCACAGAGCCCGTAAGATCAATATGAGGCTGAGCTTATGGCCAGCACTTATTCAAACTGCCCATGAAACTACCCACATTTATTTTACAATCAGTTTCTGAGCTACTAAAGTAGTTCTAACTTAAGTAAAATTAGTATCATACACCTATATGGCACATTTAAACAATATGAAAGCTGAAATTCAATTAACCATTCATTTCATGGTTAATACCCCATGTTCCCCACTATGTAACAGAGACATTATTTGGTTGAAGGAATGTCAGCTACAGGGATTTTTTTTTAAGTATTATTTAAAGCTTTTTTTCTTATTGCTATTTTACAAATCAAGTGTCAATTAAAAAGGACACCCTCATCTTGAGATTCTGGACATATTCAGACTATATTTTCATTTAAGTAAACAACATTTAGACTCATAAATGTAACCATCTAGAGATGGGTTCAAACCCAGGTCATAATGATGTCTGTATTTACCATATATACTTCCTAGTAACAAATTAATAAGTGCAGTTACTGTTGACTAATGACTACTCCAAGAATGTTTTGGAATTCTGAAGGAAATTGGTATATAAACACTAATGTAGCAAAAGGCATTTTACTGTTTTACTGTAGTTCATCTTAACAGTTCCTTATATACTGTACTGGCTGGTTTTGTGTCAACTTGACACAAGCTGGAGTTACCACAGAGAAAGGAGTTTTGGTTGAGAAAATGCCTCCATGAGATCCAGCTGTAAGGCATTTTCTCAATTAGTGATCAAGGAAGGAGGGCCCCTTGTGGGTGGTACCATCCCTGGGCTGGTAGTCTTGGGGTCTATAAGAAAGCCAGCTGAGCAAGCCAGGAGAAGCAAGCCAGTAAGGAACATCCCTCCATGGCCTCTGCATCAGCTCCTGCTTCCTGACCTGCTTGAGTTCCAGTCCTGACTTCCTTTCGTGATGAACAGCAGCATGGAAGTGTAAGCTCAATAAACCCTTTCCTTCTTGGTCATGATGCTTGTGAGTTACTCCTAGGGCAGCCAGGCCTACACAGACCCTGTCTCAACACCTCCCACATTCCTCCAAAAGAGTTTTCCAGGAGGGGTTGAGGGTGGAAGAGCACTTGATTAGTATATGCAAGGCCCTGGGTTCAACACTAGGCACTAAAGTGAAAAAGACTTTCTGGGCAAAAATAAAGCAAAACCTAGAAATGCTAATAACTGAATCTCTTCAACAATTAGCATTGATACTCTTCATCACTGTCAAAATTAAACAGATATAATCACAGCATATATAATCTGCAAACTAAAATATGAGAAGCTTTACAGTAAAAATTCCATGAAATACATAGATTGAGGTGTTCTCTAACTCACCCCTCACTTAGATATTAGCAGTTGATAGTTACTAGAGGAGTGTTACAGAGTGTGGCTTTATCTAAGAATTAAACCTCTCATTTTGAAAGAAGTTTCTTAAGACATAGGATGTTAGGTGGGGAGCTGAAACAGTCAATCCTGTTGGAAGTGGATAAGACATTAAGACAGGAAGTGAACAACTTCATGGCTTCAGGAAGACCCCAGACTGAGCAGATTCACTAGGCTTCACCTTCCCCAAGTTCCAGCTTCCATAATTTGTCACCCATGCTGGGCTGGATTGGTTTGGTGAAGCTATCACTTGATCCCTGGAGAAATGGTTAATGATGAGAGACATGTTGGCTAGGGTATGAATGACACAGAATCAGACTTAATTTTTGTAGCAAATGAGTTAATGAAGATACACACACAATATTATACTATTCTGCCTTAAAGGAGTGTATACTCCCACTATAAAACCCTGGGTTAACTCGGAGGAAATATATTAAGTGAAACAAGCCAAACACAGAAAGGGAGGTACTACATGGCATTTCACTGATACAGTCAAACTCACAATGCAAACAACAGAACAGTAGTTAGAGGGGCTGGAAGATTTGTTGCATAATTAGGAGATGCATATCAAATAATGTAGAATTTCAACTAGATAAGAAGGAATTATAGAGACCTACTGTGTACCACAGTGACTACAGAGAATGAAACAATATTTTAATTATTTAATTACTTAAATACTTCAGATTTAAGTATGAATGCATATATGAACATGAATGCAGTTGTCCTGCCCAAAGAAGCCAAAATAGAGTATTGAACACACACACACACACACACACACACACACACACACACACACACACACACCCCGCATTGAAATAACAGGCAGTTGTGAGCTGCTCAGTGTGGGCACTGAGAACTGAACTCAAACTCAGGTCCTTTGGAGAGCAGTGAGAGCCAGCTCTCCTTGCGCCAACATACTAGATTCTTGGACTTGCTAGGAGACTGGTTTCAGTGTTCTTGCCAAAAATCACTGATAATATCTATTTTAATTGGCTTGAATAACATCACCAAATATAACTGATAATCTACACATTAATTAGCTCAATTTAGCCATTTCATGATTTACACATGTTCCATATGATAGATTAATACAACTCATGTCAATTACAAAAATTTTAAAAATTTACAAAAAGATAAAATGCTAATTGTATTTAAAATAAAAGTTTCATACCTTGGCTTCCGGAACGCCAAACTGTATTGCTGGCATGCGAGACCCACGGTGGGCGTATAAACAATAGGCATGAACTTTTCAACATCAGACATGAGCACACTGTAAAAGAGCTTCTCATTTCTATCTTGCAGATCCATTAACAGAAGGTACCTGTGGAAGTGAGACACAGTTAGATCTACATCCAACAGTCAAAATGGCTATCAGAATCTAATTTCAACCAAGTATACAACACATCTTTAGTCAAGTAGCGAGCATGTATAATCAGGCCAGGTATGGGGGCATGTGCCTCTAACCCTAATACTCGGGCGACTCAGGCAAGACTGACTATTGGGTTACACAGTGAGACCCTGTCTTACAAAAGAAATAGCAAACATTTTTAGAATTATCCTTCAAGGGGCTAGGGAGCTGGCTCCATGGGAAAAAGAGCCTGACAAACACAAAAACCTGAGTTTGGATCCCTGGAATCAATGCAAAACCTGAGCTCAGTGGTCCACATCTAGATCGCAGTGCAGGGTTATGCAGGGTTACAGACAAGTGGACCCCAGAGCTCATCAGGTTAGTCCAACAGTATGCTCTGGGTTCAGTGAGAGACCCTGTCTAAGAAAATAAGGTGGAGAACGATAGAGGAAGAGAGCCAGCATCAACTCCTGGCCTCCACAACTGCATGCATGTGCATGCACACAGACTATACATACATGTGCACACACACACAGATGTATACATGCAAAAAAACCTCAAGATCTCCAAAAATAATTTGATTACTATCATTCAAACATTACTATTATTGCTGAAGTAACAATTTGTTCAGTATTTGGACAGACATAGTCCCTATTTTATAGTTAAAGAGATGAAAATATTACAATAGAGTTAAACCACTAACTTAAGCAAGCTAATGGCTCCTTCCTTCTTTCCTTCCTTTCTTTTTTGAGAGTCTCACTATGCAGTCCTGGCTGGCGTAGAACTCACTGTAGAGCAGGCTGGCATGGAACTTATAGAGATCCACCTGCCTCTGCTTCCTGAGTGCTGAGATTAAATGAATGCACCGTCACCCCCAGCTGTTAATGGCCTTTCTCTGGGCAGAGGCATTTCTCGCCTAGTTACCTTTCTATGACACATAATCCTTTTTGTATTACCTGTAACCTTCAATAAAATTCAAACTACTTTGTACAACTGAAAAATCTCGGAAAACTGTATTCAATAACAACAAAACTAGGTCCTTTGGAGTAATTTCAGTGTGTGAACTTCAGTGTATGAGCAAATGCAGAAAACCTGGTGTCCTCCAAAGTACTGACTGGAAAGGAGCTGGGAAATTCAAGACATGACATTAGCAGAGGTGGTTAGGTGACTGGGAAGGCTGGCCTTATGAGGGAATAGCAGTTCCCACAAAAGCTTCCTTCAGAGGAACTTACTTGATAAGTATGGCTGCTCCTTCCTGCCATCAGATCCCACCCTGCTGTACTGTGGATGAAGCGCACAGCCATGTAGGAAGCACTAAGGCCCAGAATGTGCAGGACTGAAAGTCTGCATCACTACGCCACAAGAGGGCAGTTAGAAACACCAGCCAGACCAATGATCAATTTTAGAAATGAAGACAGCAATTTTCATGGTTATTTCTTCCTTCTTTTGTTAAGAATGTTTATGTTTACATATAAATAAATAACATGTTAAGTAAATATGGGCATATATCATTTTCTCCTAGAAAAATTATCTTGAGAAAGATAAACTAAGATTAGATTATAAAAAATACTTCATTTAAATAATCCTAAAGAAAATAAATGCTTAAAAAAAAAATCACTGTGTCTGCAAACAAATTCTCCTCAAAGTTAACCATGCATTTCAAATCACGTAATAGCCCAACTTTCTTCACAAAAGACAATAGGAAAGTTCCATCAGAGAAAAATGTTCGGCCAGGCGGTGGTGGCGCACACCTTTAATCCCAGCACTCAGGAGGCAGAGGCAGGCCGATTTCTGAGTTCGAGGCCAGCCTGGTCTACAGAGTGAGTTCCAGGACAGCCAGGGCTACACAGAGAAACCCTGTCTTGAAAAACCAGAGAGAGAGAGAGAGAGAGAGAGACAGACAGAGAGAGACAGAGAGACAGAAAGAGAGACAGAGAGAGAAATGTTCACAAATGTGATACCTGTCAAAGTCAGAGTCCAGACGCTCGAAGTTCTTAATGACTCTGAGGACCTGGATGTCCTGGTTGATGATGCAGGGCGGTAACAGTCCATGGATGTTCAGCTGCTGTCTCTCTTCCAGGGTAAAAGCCAAGTCCTACAACGAAGAGGAAAACACTGATCTGGAGGAGGAGGCGACAAACAGCACACAAGCACACGGACTCCTGAAGGGCAGGGTCTCACGCTGCTGGAAGCACAGCCAGCCAACTGTGCATTAACCACCTGCTTCCTTATCTACAGATTGAGAATGGGCAGGGCAAATGACCTAAACGCACAAAAACGAGAGGCCTGGGAGATAGAGAGCTCAGCCAAGCACCAGGACCTGAGCTGGGATGCCCAGCACTCACACAGAAGTCCAGCCTGGCGCTAGGGCAGGGGAGCCAGGTGGGCCTCCAGCTGCCCAGCCAGTCGGGAAGCTCTGGTGTCAGTGAGCAACCCTGTGTCAAAAAAGCAAGCTTGAAAGTGATCGGGAAACAC
Organism: Uromys caudimaculatus; assembly: GCA_028551405.1. Taxonomy (NCBI): domain Eukaryota; kingdom Metazoa; phylum Chordata; class Mammalia; order Rodentia; family Muridae; genus Uromys; species Uromys caudimaculatus. Next base: position 33,698,713 of record CM052706.1, on the reverse strand, counting down.
AGCTAGTCTAGCCTCCCCGTGCATGTGCACACATGTACGTGCAAACCCACACAATACACACACACGTGTACACACAGCGCATACACTACATGCATGTGCACACAAAAATGAAAGATGCCGTCATTAACGCTAGAAAATATAAAAGTGAATAGTTGTCTATTTTTAAGTGTGAATAGAAGTAGGTCAGCTGACACCTGCTGCACTTCCAGCTCTGAACTAGGTCAGGAAATAACTGCAGGACTCTCAGGGGCCCGATCCAACTCTCCGTCTCAGGTTATCGTCTACCATCCTTATGCAGTCCTGGTTATGCTCATTTCTCCCGAAGCCCGAATGCATGTTTTTATTCTTCTATGTATGCCATCTTTATTAAGAATGTTCTTGACACCATGCACTTCCGACATAAAACCCAGTAGTGACCATCACAGTATGATATCCCTAAGGGCACCTTGTCACACAAACCTGGTCAGTAACCAACAGCTCTGTAATTGGATTTAAGGCCCACTTAACTGGAAGGAAATCATATCTAATACTAGAAATCAAGCCAATTGCTAGGGGATAGTGAGGTCACGGATCTTATAATGAACCTACAACTGCAACTTTACCAAACCATGATAATTCCTAACTGAATTCTAAATATTTGTCCTTCTACCCACAGGTAACTGTAGTTCTTACCACTTACCAAAGAAACTTCCCTTTGCCACAGATGGACCATTTCAGAAACCAGTCAAATGCAGGAAACAAGCAATCTCAGTGTACCCGGCCCCAACTGATCCATCTGTAACACAATTCCTGCACCTAAGGCTCAGAGATCATCATGAAAAGTGGGGGGGGGGGGGATGCTCAGAGCCAGGGAATAGGAATTTGGACTTTTTTTTCTAACGAGAGAGAGAGAGAGAGAGAGAGAGAGAGAATGAGAATGAAAATGAATGTACTAATATGAGCTCCTTCCTCGAGTACCAGTGGCACGCATCCGCCTTTACTCAGACAGCCGGGCCTTTTACTTAGGCTTTCCTGCATCTGCTCTGAGCTAACAGACCTCTATGCAGTGTGCCTTACACCATGTAAATGAGAATGCCATCTGGGAAGCTCCCCATAGTCTTTGATGTTTAGTAACTGCAGACACCTAGGGTGTTTGCCAAATACAGACTCACCAGAGCACCAACTCAACTGATTAAAAAAAAAAAAAAAAAAAAAAAAAAATAGGGCTTAGTAATCTGGGAAAATGGACCAAGTTAAAAGGAAAGAGAAGGTCCCATTATTGGGTTCATATCATTTTGTGGTCCTTGAGAAAGCACAAATAGTGTAGCAGGAGTAGCAGCAGCAAACAACAACAATAATAGATAAATAAGGAAACAATCTTAGAATCCCTGAAACTTTTAGGATAATAAATGATTTTAGTTAACCATAGCTTTTATTTACCATATTGGTAGAGGCATCATTTAAAAACAATTTTACAGATAAACAAGTCAGCCATGTCTAGAACCTGGCAGTGAAGCATTTCAATGAAGTTGTATGTTCGTATTACCTGCAAAACAAACCTGAGCACACATAGACAGGGTCTGTCTTAGTCAGGGTTTCTATTCCTGCACAAACATCATGACCAAGATGCAAGTTGGGGAGGAAAGGGTTTATTTAGCTTACACTTCCATGCTGCTGTTCATCATGAAAGGAAGTCAGAACTGAACTCAAGCAGGTCAAGGAGCAGGAGCTGATGCAGAGGCCATGGAGGAATGCAACTTACTGGCTTGCTTGCTTCTCCTGGCTTGCTCAGCCTGCTTTCTTATAGAATCCAAGCCTACCAGCCCACAGATGGTACCACTCACAGGGGGCCCTCCCCCCTTGATCACTAATTGAGAAACTGCTGGATCTCATGGAGGCACTTTCTCAATCGAAACTCCTTTCTCTGTGATAACTCCAGCTTCTGTCAAGTTGACACAAAACCAGCCAGTACAGGGTCTAACTTGCATCTGACTTCTATCAAATGTGTCAAGTAGTTGGAAGGTTAAATGTCCACACACAGACCAGGTTTTCTGGCCCCCTGCAGCGCTCACCATCTCAGAGGACCCTCACACTCTAGTCCAATCTGAGGGATTTTCCTTTCTTCTTCTCACTCCTTCAAGACTCTGGGACCACTAGACAGCAGAAGGGCACTGTTTTACTCAAAGGGCAGCAAACAAAGTGACTCTTGTTCTCCCTTCCCCATAGCTTCCTGAGTAATCTAAGCCTGCTATGCAGAAATGCTAGCAGGAGGAGCTTGTGGTAGCAGCTCTGAGCAAACACCACTGCTAAAGGATCTGCAGGAGTGATTCACTGACTCAGCAGAAACAAATCAGAAACCAAACACATCTTGCCTTCTGCAATGACCTGGTCTAATGTTCCCAGAGAACTTGTGTGGTTTGGATCCACTTGTCTCAGAGTTATAACTAAAACTAATCCAAACTGAATCACGTAACAACGGGACTCATTCATGTGTTTAAGAGCACTGAAATAGAAGAGCAAAAATGGTTATGTTTATCCAGTGTCTAGAATACCACTTGACTCTTAACAGGAAATCCACACATTGTGAATTGATTCAACAATTTTCTATAACTACATATTATTTTTTTCTTTCATGGAAAAGAAATATTACAAACCAGAAAAGCAAGTGAAAGGTAACAATCACAAAGAAACTTCAACCTAAAGGGAATTCAAGTGCTGAGAAGATGAACAAGGTGCCTCCGTGCCCTAGAGTACTAACCAATTACACACTCAGGAAAACAAGTAAGGTACCTCCTAACACTGAAAAATATCCGTACCCATGAAGACAAGATAGCTCCAGATCCTGCAGCATTCACACACACACAGACAAGGCGCCTCCATCCCTCTAGATTTAATGTTACTGCAAATAATTTGACAAATCAATCTTTTAAAAAATTGTTTCCTCATGTTTAAAATACTTTAGAATTTTGGAAAATTTTATCAACATACATATGCAAGAGGGGAATTTATATTTTTATTAGTTATTATTCTAAATCAAATAAATGAAATTGAAGCAGGGCTGGAGAGATGGCTCAGCGGTTAAGAGGACTCACTGGCTGCTCATCCAGAGGTCCTGAGTTCAAGTCCCAGCAACCACATGGTGGCTCACAACCATCTGTAATGGGATCTGATGCCCTCTTCTGGCATGTAGGTGTACATGCAGATAGGGCACTCATATACATAAAATAAACAAATAAAACTCTTTTTAAAAAATGAAATTGAAGCTAGGCACATGTCTCTAATTCAAGCATCAGAGAAGCCAAGACAGGAGAATTGTAAAGTCAAGGCTTGCCGAGACTACATAACAAGACCCTGTTTTAAAACAAGTAAAAAATTTTGAGAGGAGGTAAAATTGAGCTTTAATTTTTATTGTCATATTTTGAATTTACCAACATAATTCACATACATATTTTATATCTACAAAAAGAGAAGCATTCATCTCCCCAAAGCTTTTAGAGTCCCCTAAATTATTAAATTGCTTTTCTAATTCTAATTAGAACATAATATTTTAATTTTTTTCCTAGTGGTGTACAATTTTACTTCTTGTTTACATGCTGGCATGTGTATGTATGGGGTGTACATGTGTGTGCAGCTGCACGTGTACATGCACAGGCATGGGCATAAAGAGCGCAGACCTACACCAATTATTTTGTTTAGTCGCTCTTTTCCGCCTTATCTTTTGAGACAGTCTCTCACTGAACCTGGAACTCATCAATTCAGCTAAGATGGCTGGGATCTCCCTGTCTCCATTTCCAACCAGTGCTAAGGTTAGAGACATGCACCAATATGCTCAACGTTTTACATGGGTGCTGAAGAATCAAACTCACACCTTCATACTTTGGGCACCTAACTGAACATCTCCCCTGAGCCCTCAATTCCCTCAGTTCTTAAGGATTTTTCGGGGGGTGGGGAGGATGAGTAAGGACTTAAGAGTCAGGGTATAGTGCCCACGCATGTAATTCCAGCATGCCACGGAGAGACTAAAGCAGTAAGAAGTCAAGGACAGACTCGGTTGTGGTGTTGCGTGACTTTCCAGGCAGAGGAAGATAGATCTCTGTGACTTCAAGGCCAGCCTGAGCTACAGATAGTTCTATCTAGTCCAGATAGGGATACACAGTGATATCCTACCTCTAAAAAGAAAGAAAGAAAGAAAGAAGGAAGGAAGGAAGGAAGGAAGGAAGGAAGGAAGGAAGGAAGGAAGGAAGGAAGGAAGGAAGAAAGAAAAGTATTCAAAGCCAGTCTGAGCTACATAGACTTGGTCTCAAAAAAGAAAAAAATTCTCCCAAATTGCAAAAATTTGTTAAGGTAACATCTAGCCTAACCAGCACACTGCAGATCAGTAAGAGGCTCTGTCTCAAAAAGAGGTGGATGACTCCTGAGGCTGTCCCCTGGCCTGCACATCCATGCACAATCAATCTCTTTCTCTTTCTCTCTCTCTCTCTCTCTCTCTCTCTCTCTCTCTCTCTCTCTCTCTCTCTTTCTCTCCCTCCCTCCCTCCCTCCCTCCCTCCCTCCCTCCTTCTCTCTCTCTCTCTCTCTCTCTCTCTCTCTCACACACACACACACACACACAAATAAAGTCTTGAGCCAGGCCTAGTCAGACATGTTTACACTTCAGCTACTACACTTGAAAGAACAAAATAGTAAGATCTCTAAAAAGAAGCAAATGAAAAGATTTATTTTAAATCACACACATTTGTCAACACATAAAGTATATTTTCTAGGTACAATTTGTCTTTAATATACATATCTTGTATCACGTTTTTAAATATTTTCAACATTTTCAATATAATTAGTTTTGTTCGTAATATGTGCACTGTTTATTTTAAATAGTGGTTTTAAGTATATGCACTTAAACCGTAAAGGGGCCTCTGGCTTTCACCAAGAACTGCTACAGAGAACGATGCTGAAGATCTTAAGGCACACACACCTATGACATGAAAACCCAGAAATTCCACAAGCAGCTTCCTCCACAGCTGACGTGTAGAAGCTGTCTCTGTCTGTACTTAGCTACTTCATTGAGCTCATGAAGCTGCATTAGTCAGAGTTCATCAGAAATGCCATACATACATATGTACAGACACATATATA
>CM052706.1:33663353-33693505 GCA_028551405.1 Uromys caudimaculatus | reverse complement strand
AGGGGGAAAGGGGGGAAGGGGAAAGGGGGGAAGGGGAAAGGGGAAAGGGGAAAGGGGGAAGGGGGAAAGGGGGGAAGGGGGAAAGGGGGAAGGTTCTTCCAACCTGGTCTTTATTCCATTCAGACCTTTGGCTGATTAAATGAGGTTCACCCACACCAGAAAGGAGAAATCTGTTTTACTCAATTCACAGATTAATCTCATCTAGAAATACCCTCCGAAGCACCCCTAAGAATCTTGACTGACCAAGTGTCTGGGACCCCTGTGGCCCGGGCATCCAGTTAATTGTCGCACTCAGCTACTATTTTCCAAGAAGTTAACTGTTAAACTCCTGCTTGCAATGCTGTGCTCGCTACATTTATGCTGCTATAAAACCACATGAACATAAGCAGCTTGGGAAGAAAAGGTTTATCTTACATCTAATGGCCCAGGCAGGAAGTTAAGGCAAGAACCTGAGGCAGGAACTGAAGCAGACTTCGTGGAATGCTGCTTACCAGCTTGCTTCCTCTGGCTTGTTCAGTTTACCCCATAGATACCAGGCCCACCTGCCCAGGAATAGCACCTCCATCAATTAGTAATCAAGAAAATGCCCACAGACATGCCCCTGATGGAATAAATTCCCTACCAGAGGTCCTCTCTTTTCAGGTATGCCAAATTGACAGCCAAGGTTAGCTATAACAAATGATTACATGCAAAATAGCAATAGCATGTGAGGTATGGCCCACAATATTACAATCAGGGAACCAAATGGGATCTTTTACTAACAAGTACACAAATTACACTAAAATAACATATGTGGTACCTTCAGGTGTGTTAGGCTTTCTGTTGCTGTGATCAAACAACATGACCATAAACAACTTGGGGAGGAAAGAATTTATTTAGCTTACAACTCCAAGGTCATACTCCATTGATTAGGGAAGTCAGGACAGGAACGCAGACAGGGATGGGACTTGGAGGCAGGAGCTGATGCAGAGGCCATGGAGAAGTGGCTTGCTCAGCCTGCTTTCTTATAGCACTCGGGACCACCAGGCAAGAGTGGCACCACCCACAATCAGCTGGGCTCTCCCATATCAATGATCAATCAAGAAAATTCACTACCGGCTTGTCCCCAGGCCAATCTGGTGGGGGCATTTTCTCAACCCAGGATTTGAAATCTTTCTTCCAAAACAACTCTAGCTTGTGTCAAGTTGATACAAAACCCAGCTAGCACAGGGTGGAAACAAGTTAGCTTTGTTTAGAGGTTAAGGGGAAAGAGTGTGCTGAGCAGTGACATTAAGATGATAAGTGAGAGAGAAGCTGATGCCTGAGGTGAAGGCTGGATGGGGATGCAGGACACGGCATGGCCATGAACTTAGTGCAGGAAGACGCGGCTTCTTGAGACAGAAAACGGAAGAAAGCTGCGTCAGCAACAGGAAGCAGACCCTGCTAGGTGGGGCACAGAAGCAGGAGACACACCTGTCACTTTAAAAAAAGTCTTTATATAATGAATCTATAATGCTATTATAAAAATATTTAGAGCCATTAGTCTCTAATGTCATTATCAAATATAAGAGCAAATCCCTTTAAATAAGTATAAAGTATCAGCAAAGAAATGCAAATGCAAGTTTTAGAAGTGAGTAACACAGTAACTCAAAGTATTCACAGGGTGGGCTCAAGAGCGCAGATGAAATGGAGTGAGAAGAGTCAGGGATGTCCATGATGGACCAGTACAAGTTAACTAGCCAGACAAATGAATGAAATAAAAGACTAAGAGGCCTTTTAATATTGTTCTGCATTTAGTCCTTACGTCATCAGTCTTAAAGTGATAGAGGGCTGTGAGTTGGCTTTTTCTAAGAGTGCTTGCCACGCATGAGGACCTCATTTCAGATCCCAGCACTCTTGTAAGTAAAAGCCAGCCATGGTGGCAAGCTTTTTAATCCTTGAATTGGGGAGGCAGAGACAGGTATCCCTGAAGCTCACTGGTCAGCCTGACTAGCCAATCAGTGATCTCCAGGTTCAGAGAATGAATGTTATCTCAAAGAACAAAGTGAAGAGCACATGAAGACATCCACCATAGGTATCTGGCCTCCACACATACATGTGTGTACATGTACACTCAGAGAAACACACCAAAGGGAGGAGAAAAAAAAAGACTTGAAAATGTTTTAAAATTTATAAAAAACCATTGCAAAAAGATGTAAGATTATTGAATTGTGCAATTTAACAAAGCTAAGAAGGTTAACAAAAAAAAAATCTAATTCTAAAAGTATTTATATTCAAGATTTTGAAAATAAAAACCAAGCTCCACCATCCAAAAAAATACACATAATTACCTAAGTGACTACAGCTGTCTCATAGCAACCAAAGGAGTCCAGAAAGTAGGGAGACAATGTTTGTTAATACTGAGGAAGAGAACTGATAACAGATTAATTCCATACCCAGTGAAAATATGCTTCAGAAATGAGGGTAAAATAAGAACATTCTCAAAGAAAGGGAATCAAGACAGCTGATCTCCTGCAGACCTATTCTAAATAAGTTTCTTGAGATGGAAGGAAAATGTCTCCTAAGGAAAACTTGGAACATCAGCAATCAAAAGTAAGGACAGAAGCTGTAAATATCTGGGAACTGTATCAGATTCTCCACTCTAAACTCTTTAAAATATGTGTGAAAATTTAAAAGGACATAAAATTTTCTGTTCTACCCAAACATAAAAATGTGAGTTGGTGCAATACATATGCAAAGAGATATTGTCATAAGCTAAATAGACAGACTAAAATATGATAAACATTAAAACAATGGAAAAGAAGAAATCCCAGAGTAAAAATCAGAGAGGACAAACATCTAATAAAATGGTGGACATAAATCCAAACATAACAATTACATTAAATGTAAATGGTCTAAACAAAAGAATTAAAAGATACTATTATAAACTAGCAATGACTGATCAGATCATCCCAGCTTCTTACTAATGTAGTTTTGCCAGGCTTTAAGAACCAACATTCCACATGGAATCATTTCTTGAAATTTTAACTTGTTACCTGTGGATCACTTAAAGCCAGCAATACCCTCATGTTACATGTTAATTCTCAGAGAAGACGTTGTTGTTTTCCATTTTCCTGATCTAACAACTGAATTTTTCTGATGGTTTGGAAAAGCATAAATTGCCTGAGAAATCTGAGAATGTTATTTGTCTGATATGTCATGCACTATGAAGTTTAAAGTTTTCTACTTTAAGATACAAGATATCAGATTTCTCCTATATGTCATATACATTCTAAGGTTTTTAAACTTAAATTTAAATGATAAAATTTAGTTTTAATAATTTTAAATTTGAAAACAAAACTTGATGTATTTATTATGTATATTTGGGGAAGTATATACATTGCAGAATAGATAAACTAATTAACGTATGTATTACCCCACACATTTTTTTTGTGATAAGAACATTTAGAATTTAGGAAGATGTCGTTAATATGAAGGTAGCTGTATGCTACTTGGCTTATATTCATAACCACTATAACTTTATTTAAAATTGACTCCTCATTATGAAGAGTTCCTTCTCTCATTTATGCCTTGCTTTTTACTTGGGGGTCAGTGCTAACTGGTTTTTTCAATCTTTGGTTTTAGAGAATGTTTTTGGTGGTGCCCCGTGGTATAATCCAGGTTGATGTACAACTTACCGTGCAGTTCAGGTGGAGTTACAACTTCATCTGGAGTAATGTAACTCACAGCACATAAGGACCTTTATAACATATATGTATGTGTGTGTATTATTTTATAATATAGATGTACTATGTCACAATCAAGTTGGAAAATACCTTTGGAGACTCTGAATAATTTAAAGATATTGTAATCCATTCTAAGTTTAAGGAGCCTACTCGTCATACTACACTGGGGTCTTAGGACCCTTCAAGCCTGGGACTTCTCACGATGGAATCACAATCGCGAGCACACAAGCATTCTTGCTGATATTCTTAATCAGTGAAAAATTATGTCGGTGACCTTTTAGTATAAAAGCTCTAGAACTTCTAGTCTCATATTTTTTGAAAACATTTTTTATTATTTTACTCCAAAGTTACCAGATTAACATAGTGAAGACTAAAGTATATCTTCTGTCTTCAAATTCAAAGGCTTCAGGTGTCTGGAAAAAGGAGGGTTGATGGTTGACTCAGACAGATTATAACTCCATCTGCATGGCCTCAGGAAAAATAGTGATTCTTAATATTCTCTGTATTATTCAAAACAATTATCATTTGTCTTAAACTGCGGTGTCTTCTGTTCCTAATCGTGGGATCTGTTTGTTTCTCTTCCCTATAACACAGCAGACCAGGTCTTGATATGCTGGGAAGCAAGCAGCTATGAAGCAATTTTCAGAAACTTGCCTTTTAGATTTCAAAGTTAATAAGGAGGACCAAATTAAATTATTAGGAGAAACCATCACTAGTTACAACCGGATCAAAATGCACAAAATGCCAAAGAGGGGCAGCATTTGGAGACTTATAGAAACAATTACCTGTGACAAAGCCATCAATTAGCGTTTTCCCACCACTGCATAAACAAAGTGAAAAATAATGGGAATAATTCTTTTTATTGCTCATACAATTTTAATTTTTGTACAGCAGCTTATAAAGCATGATTACTGGCCATTTAAAATTTCTGCAAACATAGAATTACAAGTCATCTAAATCAAAGGATATCCTAAAATGAATACATTTTAAATTACATATATATACAGTAGGCACAGATAAACATCTTAAAACAGCTCAGGCTGTGCGGTATGGTGGTTCACACCTGCAATTGTAGCACCCAGAAGGCTGAGGCAGGAGAACTGCTTTGAGCTCAAGGCCAGCCTAGTCTACATAATGAGTTCTAGCCCAGTCTCAACTATGCCAAGTGAGATTCTGTCTCAAAAAAAAATATGTATGTATATATGTGTGTGTGTATATATGTATTGTGTATGTATATATGTATAAATATATGTATATATGCTATATCCATAAATACAGTAAATCCCCTAAATATGAGGTAGAAGTACTTCCCAACAGCTCTGACAGAACCAGTCTGAAATGGTACACACTTGGCTATTAGCAAGTAGTAAGACTTAGAATTCTGTATGTTATGAAGATCCTATGTCTCTCGGGTTTGATTGTTGTTGTTCTTATTGTTGTTGTTGTTTTTGACTTCGTGTCCACTGTTAAGTTTGACTTTTACCAATTTTTACTTCCTTACGATTATCCAACAAGTAGTTAAAATTTCACGGATTATAAAAGCCAAATTCTAACATTTTTAACTATATCCCATTAAACAATTTAATGACAGACTCAAAGGAACTTTAGACTTCTGTGTAAATGTGTGTTAATTAGAGATTAATGAACTAATGAGATAGTTAATGGGTGTACTGTCTTAGGATATTGCCGGAACCAACACTTTGAAAGCTTCCTGCAGTTGCTGGGGTGATGCATGCCTTTAATCTGAGCACTAGGAGGCAGAGGCAGGCAGGCAGATCTCTGTGAGTACAAGGTCAACCTGGTCTACACAGTCAATTCCATCCAGGCTAGCCAAAGCTACACAATCAGAACTTGACTAAATAAATTAATAAAAACTGACAAAGTGATAAATATAAAATAATATGGAGCAACTGAGTGTATAAATGTAAGCACTAAATGATCGTGGGAATAAGATAATTAGGAAAGGCCTCCCTAGGGAAATGATTACTAAATCATTATCATTTTAATTTTAAGAATCACATTAACAAAAATGGAAAGAAGAAAATCTTCAAATATATTTTAAGTTAAAGGCTAAGTTCAGGAGTTAGAGGAATCTATAAATATTTGAATAACAGGAGAATATGAATCAAATGCTAACTGGTAAAGATGTTCTCTGTGTGTGTGTGTGTGTGTGTGTGTGTGTGTGTGTGTGCGCGCGCGCGCGCGCGCATGCTCTCTCGTGCACATATACAAGTTGTCTGTGGGTGCCTTTAATTGTGAGTTGCCTGAGGTGGGTGCTGAGAACTGAACCAGTGTCCTCTGCAAGAGCAGCAAGCACTCTTAATCACTGAACACTTTCCTCAGCAACAAAAGATGTTTCATCCACACCTATATGTAAAGACATAATACTAACAAAGTGTGTCTCAGTCACCCAAAGGGAGGATCATAAAATTCTTCCTTAAGGGACTAAACAAGTCTTCCTATAGCCGGGTGAGAGGCTAGGCTAGGCTATTAGAAATTTAGAGAGCACTGTTAAGTTTAGTATCTCTTTGGAGTCAGATCATCTCAAAATAAAAAATAAATTAATTCATTAAATTTAAAATCCTGTCCTAGTTACAAAGACAGAGGACTCTTGAGTGTATGGCGGATCAAGAAAATCCCAGCTACCCACTTTCAAGGATGTTACTTCCATGGGGCATCACTCTGATCCCAGGGCTGAGTAAATAAAAGTTCATTCTACTGACTGTCCCAAGATGACCCAGATTTGTAATCCCATTTGATACACTACAGGTAAAATGTGTGCACACATTAATACTGCACTTTTCTACCTTTGGTGTAAGATCTTTGTGACAGTCTTATTCTGAAGTTGGTATCAACTGTTACAGGTTAGCAGGAGGTTCCAAACCCTGTGAAGCATACCTTTCCACGGGATGGCCTGGCCTGACTACCCACTCTTAACAAACATTTCAACCTTGACTTAGAAAATCAAACAGGTTATACTACTCCTGTGATCTTGTCAAGGCGAACCCATAATTTCATCATAAATCAGGGCAGGCAGGTGACACGTGAAAGCCACAAATGGTTTTGTCACACCAAAGTTTTTACCTTTGTTCTAGTGAAAAATAGACCTCGACCTACAGAATAATAAAGGAAGGAAAAAAATTCAAACTAGCAATTACATTTATTTTGAGGGAAAAATAAGTAGGAAAACTTAAAAATGTACACTATATAACTATAAATATCAAATAATCAAAGATTTGTAGAAGTTACTACAAAAAAATTACAAACTCGAACTAGCTATAATGCATAAAAATAATCACAGGTGTTTAAGTTATTAATAATGAGCACAGGTCACCCACAACATGCCTAGAGAGGAATGCTGAAGGTCCACTTCTTAACAAAAAAGGAGGTTCACTAAAGTGATACCCTAAAAGACTTAACAGGCCTCCATGCTGACACTCAGGTCACGCTCCACATACTGAATAGGAAATCAGATATGAGCACACACACAGATACTCGAGCACACTCGCACACATGAATGTGTGTGTGCGCGCGCGCACACACACACACACACACACACACACCCCAATCTAACGACCATCCACACTGTAAAATAAGACCTAGCTACTTACAAGAGCAAACTGATTATTGCTAAAATGTTCTCATTTAGCATCAGGGGTATGGGGTGGAGGAGAGATATCACAGCTTTAGAAAAGGAACTCTGAACTGGGGCATATATTGAATTTCCTTGTAAAAATAAATAAATAAATAAATAAATAAATAAATAAATAAATAAATAAATAAATAAATAAATAAATAAGAAAGACAGGTTAAAAAAATAACTTTCCAAAAGTCAGAATTTAGAAAGAAAAATAAATAAATAAAATAAATGACTGTCCCACCGTATCGTGTAAGTTTTCCCACTTAGGCATGCGTGTAGGGTCAACAAGAAACCACCCACCATGCATCCTCAGCCTCTTAACCATGTCACCCCAAAAGCCAAGAGGCTCTGGAGCCCCACATCTTGTGGATGGGATCCCAGGCAGTCAGAGCCGGGCAGGACCGGTAGGACCACTTGTCTCCACAGCAGCCTCCAGTCATTGCCAGTCCAGTCACCTGGACCGGGAAGGCACGTCGCAGTTGACCTGGCCGCCCGCCTGCCACCCTCACGGAAAACGCTCGGTTCTCACACTGGTCCACACTGCCCTTCCCGGGATGGGAGAAGGGCAGACAAAGAAGTGCGGGCCACAAGTTACATCGCTCCTCGTGGTCCCGCATCGGGATGCTGAAGGGCGCGGGCACCGGCTCCGCAGTGGCCTCCCCGGTGGGACCGACCCCTCGGTGGGACGCAGGTCCCCGCGGCTCAGCGGCCGGCGGCGGGCACAGGGCGGCTCTCGGGGCCGCGGGCTCACCTTGTTGAGATGCGGGTCCCGCGTCAGCAGGTAGCCGCGCTGGTGGGTGTGTCGGCGGCGGGGGGCTCGGGGCTCCATGGCTGGCACGGTGGCGGGGCGAACGCGGAGTGCGGCGGGCGGCGGCCGTGCGACGGAAGGCCCCACGGCCGGGGGCGGGCGTGGGTGGCGAGAGGGGGTGGCGAGGCGGGAGGAGCCCGCGCCTAGCCGCCGCCGCGGCCGGGCGGCCCACGAGAAGCGCTGAGTCACGGCGGCATCGGCCGAGCCGCCGTGCGAGGAGGCGGGGGCGGGGCGCCGGCCAGGCTGCTGAGCGCCGAGCGTGAGACCTGGGCCCCGACGGGTGAGGGGCGGGCCGTCTCGCTTCCTCCGCTGGTCCACTGTCCTTCCCTAACCCCAACGTCCTGGATGCCAGCCATGCCTCCGGGGCCTAATGCAGGAGGGGATCAACTTTGACCCAGAAAGCGCAGGCCTCGATGGCACTGGGCGAGAGGGCGACTCCTCGCCTGTTTCTGAATAGTATGTGAGGGGAATTTTATCTGAACGAGGTAAGAGGAAAGGTGTTAGAGGACACGGGTCCAGTGAACAGTCCTATTGAGCTTGAGAACAATCTTCCTGAGCGTTCTGGAAACCAAGATGTTCATTTTTGCAAGACTATGATGAAAGGGGGTCAGAATAAAAGATATGGAAACCCTGTGGTTGTATTATTGATATTTATACTTGAAGATCCGAGGACTAGAGAAGTAAGTCCCATGGCACTCAGGGATGTCTGATTAAAACAGAACAGAACAACCAAGCAGCCTTCAGACACCAAAGCCCTTTCTTTTCAGTTAAGTCGCATGACCAGATTCAATGGTGTTCACCTAGACACAGTTATGGGGTTATATATTGCCTAGATACCTGAGAAATGATTTCTAATTATTTTACTTGACCCCACCAGAACAGTGATAGCTTTTGGGCCATGCTTAAATTCAGAAGTTTCTTTGGCCTGGTTTTTAAATTATCTAGACTCGGTCATTTTATAGAGAGTATTATATTAGCATTGCACAGTTCTTCAAAAACATTTCTTGCACTTAACATGACACCTTTCATTGTGAATTTTATAACCCATAAATAATTTACCTCATAACATCTGAGAAGGTGTACTTTACAAAACTCCCTCTCCTAAATTAGACGACGCACATTACAATAATAGTGCTTTGTGTGAGTTGAAAACAGTTTAACAGCAGACCTGCTAGATACAAATTTCCATGAGAAACAAATTCCAACAGTTTTAGTAGAATGAAGCTTTTATGATTTAAATTTAGAGATGTTGCATGTTCATTCCCGAGGGACATAAGGCCCATAGCCAGGAACGCCAATATAGAATAAACCCAAAGAGCATATGGCCTCTTCCACCAAGCCAACATTACAAAGGGATTAACAGAACCCTCAAGACCTGTAAAGCTTCTATCTCTTACTTGTGTTTACTTGCTCTCTGACAGTTCCAGTCATCCTGAATGGTGAGCAGCCCAAGGAGCTATTTTGTACAGTTATACGCACTTCCAAAAACAGGTCTAAAAAGAAGCTATTTCCCAAATACTGAGTAGAACACCAAACTTTTTCACTCTTTCTAATTGTTTGTAAAATTAGATCTTATTGCCAAAAACATAGAAACACAAGTACATAGATTTAAAAAAAAAAAAAAAAAAAACAAACAACCTCCTTTGCTTTCATTACCTTGTGAGAAACTGGGGGTTCAATGTCACCCTGTAAATAATTGATAACGTAAAGAAGGTTAAAAGCGGGGAGGAGGTGCTGAAGAGATAGTTCAGCAGTTAAAAACACTTGATGACCTGCTGCAGAGGACCCAAGTCCAGTTCCCAAGGCTCAAGTGCTATGGCTTACCTACAGCCATACCTCCAGCTCCAGGGGATCTGACATCCTCTTCTGGCCTCCTCAGACACTGCATGTGCATGCATGGAGTGTGTGCGCGCGCGCACACACACACATACACACACACACACACACACACACACACACACAGTAAAGCACTTGTTTAAGCATGAGTAAGCTTGGTTTGCCCTCCGGTACATTCATTTAGTCCTTGATATATTCAAGATGTTTTCTGAATACAGACCATATACTAAACTTCAGACAGGGTTATCAGCACATAAACGTTGCTTGAGGGGGGAGTTAATATACATGAAAAGATATAGATAATCACAACATCTAAACTGGAAAAAGAATAGAGTATATTTCTGCAATTAGCAATAGTCTCCTTTGTTTGTTTGTTTTGTGGTGTTTGCTTGGCTGGTTGATTGGTTGGTTGGTTTAGTTTTTGTTTTGTCAACACGGGGTTTCTCTATGTAGCCCTGGCTGTACTAGAACTCTCTAAAACCAGGCTGGCCTCAAACTCAGAAATCTGCCTGCCTCTCCCTCCAACCCCCCAAGTGCTGGGATTAGAGACATATGCCACTGGCCAGCTATGAAGTTTCATTTTAAAATATGCTTTTAATAATTTTTAACACGATGTTTTCTATTTAAGTACTTAAAAATATCTCTGGAGGAAGCATTTTCTTACTTAACTCAAAAAAGTAAAATAAAATAAAACCCACCACCAATAATGCCTCACTTCGCTTTGCATATGCATATGTATAGCAAACCCATCCCCCACTGAGGCAGTCCTAGAAATATTCCATCAACATGGAATGGGAAACTACTCGGTTAGATAGGTAAATAGCTGACATGCCTGTACAAAAATGCATTAAAACTGTTAGTTCGGAATCCAGACTCTGCAATCAGATTTTCTTGGCTTATTCCAGCTTATTGTACCCTACCTGTCTCCCCTCGGATGCTTTACTTTCTTCAATAATAAGAACTATGCATTTGACAACTTAAAATAAATTAGGCATATTGCTCTAGTTTTCTAATCCCCCCCCCCCCCATCCTCCCAGGCCCCACTGCTGTCACCATGTAGTTGAGTTTCCCTCATTTGGGTTGGCACATTGGGACTGGAACAGATGGCCCCTGGGAAAACTGCCTTCATAGTCATGGTATTTACCCTGCCAGGTAAGTCTTTAATCTAACTTTAAAAAAGAAAACATCACCATCATCTGCCACTACAAAAAGAAAGTTACTTTGAGTGTTATATATGCTTTGCTTCATTTTCCTAATATAGCAGTCTCCCTGAATAGCCCAAGATGGCCTGGAACTTGTGATCCTTCTGCCTCCACCTCTCAAGTATTGGGATTACAGGTGGATACCATGCCTGGTTGCTAAATATGTATTAAGAATACCAATTTTTCTTGCAGTTTTAGGAGTTAGAGCCCTTCATGTTATAAAGCAGGATTAACTGCCTTAATAAGGTTAAATATTAACCTTGTATAATTGATAATATTATGCTCAATTCTTCTGTTTATATTAAATTCTCTCTTATAATAAACTAAGTGGTTTTGGAAAATAATTTTTTGCATTTTTTTTTTAATTGGCAGAGAAAGGTGCTTGAAAAAAGATCTGGGGAAAGGTTTTTGGTTTGGTTTGATTTGGTTTTAGCAGCTATCACAAAGCTTCTCCAGCATATCTATCTTGGTCTAAGGTCAGCTATCTAGGAACTGTATGCTGACGTTGGCCTTTCTCATTGCCTTCTCTAGGTTGAAGAGCATGAGATCTGATCTGTCTACAGGAATGAGAAAGTGTCTCTCTTCAATGGAAAAGTGGGAACGCACACTGAGTATCCTAATGGCATACAGAACATGCTTTGCTGCTATGCAACAACCCCTCAAGATTTAAACAGCAGTCACGACATGCTCTCCTGTGTTTCTGTGCATGCCTAATTGGAGAGTGGCCTGGCTTCTTTCTGCTGGCCCAAGGTTTCTCACATGGCTACAGTGGGAATGGTTGGCATGCCTGTAGAGTCCCAGCTACGCAGAAGGCAGGATTGCTTGAAGCAGGAGTTAGCCAGCCAGCCTAGGGAACATAGTGAGAAAGAACTTATCTCAAGAAAGAGAGGAAAGAAGACAGAAGAGGAGGAGGGGGAAATCAGAAGGATTTCCCAGTCTGGGTCCAATCTGGGTTTGACATAAAGCATATCTTGGGAGCAGTTGAGACCTTTCCAGGTATATACACTTATATACCCTATTTCTCTCTGTATCTGTCTTCAGAGAGGCTCGGGGTCCCTTCATCCATGGCTCCTCCTTATGGGTTGATTCACACATTTGGTCCTCAAGCATTAACAAGCAATTGAAATGGAACCTGGCCTGTCTTCGTGAAGAACAAGTATTCCAGAGGGCAGGCTAGACAGTGCTTTTCCCCCAGGATGACCTAGCCTTGGCAGCCACGGATTTTCAGTTCTTTCTTAATTCAAACTGTCACAGAATGCCACTCCCGTGGGAAGAAACGCAAACTCACATTGTAAGATTAGCATGTTTGTGGGGGAAGCTATTGAAGCTGCTTTGAAAATACAGTCCTCCATTCAGAACTATGAAGCACTCTTTAACCATTCCCGTCACTAGCTCTCTTTATGTAGTGGGCGATACGCTTGCCATAGGTCACAGACAAGAATGTAAAATGTGTATAAGTAAACAAGCTGAGAAGAGCGTAGCTCAGTAAACTGACTTAAAGAGTGCATATATCAGGCTGGTAACATGCCAGTGCCCACAAGGACCTGAGTCAATTCCTAAAAGCCAGACTTGGAGCATGCACTTGGAATCCCAGCACTAGGACAGCAGAAAAGAGCGAGCCTTCTGGGATCCCTGGACAGCTAGCTCAAGCCTAATCAACAAGTTCCAGGCCACTGAGTCTTGTCTTAACAAGGTGGGCAGCTCCTGAGGAAGGCCATACAAGGTAACCTCTGCTCTCCACACTTAAATACATGTATACTATGAACACACACGAAGTATATTATCATAACTCAGTTCAGATTCAGACTTATGGTTATCTTCAGTATATCTGTTGCCATAGTTACTACTGATAACTGTGACTAGGAGGAAGTTTCAGAGTGCCTTCCAAATTGCTTTTATTGTGGATTAGTTAGATATGTTTTCTTTAAATTTTTTTTTGAAAAGTAGGAATCTCTTAAAAATATGTTAAGACTCAACTGCCATATTAGATTAGCCATTATACACTGTTCTGCAGTGTGCCTTAAGTATCATAGTTAGATTACTAAATTATGCTAGTTTCATAGAAGGTTAACAAGAAACCATGAAAGAAGTACATATTTGAAACAAAATATGTCTAGGGAACCGTGTCTTACTTAGCTGTGACAACAGTATAATAATTAACAATATTAAAAATAATGCCAGAAACTGAATGATAATGAGTAGAGAACTTTTTTTTAATTTAGAAAAATATGCCACAAGAATTTCAACAGTATATTTCATTTTTAATTCTCCAATGTTTGAGGTTCACATAAAAGGCATATATTATTTTATATGCAGGAAAACCATCTGTAGCATACTTGGTACTGGAGCTTTGATCAATGTACTGTTCTGTAAGGTTTTAGGGACCACAGCCCTGGCTCTCTCGTTTCTGAGAAGGTTAAGGTTGTGGATCAGCAGTATGTTTCATCAGCATCATGGGTAGTGAAAACTCCTGACAGCTTGGCAGCAGGCACTAAACCCAGCCACATAATGTTAGTCGGAGATGGACTGGATCCATTTCACAATGCCTTTCTGTGCCAAATACCTGTGCGGAGCCACCCTGCTCTCCTTACTGTGAAGTAACTAGATTAAAAACAAACACAAATGATCTCAAGATAAAAACTTGAAGCGAAAGAACATTGTAGAAATGTTAAACTTTTCAAAATAAGCAATATAGATCAAACTTACCATTTAACCTTGATTCATCTAAGAAACAGATTACCATGTGATTGAATTAATTAATATACAATTGACTTTCAAATACAACATGATATTAATCTCTAAATAATCATTTTATGTAGATTTTTACTTCTCAGTATCTCTGTATTCTGAACATCTTAACATCAGAGAAAGCCCACATATGATTTATTTTCAAATCAAGGTTTCAAAAAACACAAAAACTTGCTAAAGTTTTAAAATTTCTTCTTGGAACAAGAAGCAAATTATTGCTTTTAAACTGCCATTCTTTTATCACCCTAGTGACCAATATTTACCTTCTTATTTCAAGAAGTTTCTTTTTTCTTAATAATCAGAAAAAACTCTTCATGGACAGAAGAGTCTTATTAAATTACTTTATTTAGTTTGAATGTTTTCTCTTTTGGAAGCTAACTCATAACATAAACTTCATTAACTCAGAGCCCAGGGGTTATATCTAGTGGTTAGCATCCAAGGGCCCACAGAAATAGAAGTAAGCCAGTATTAAGTACCTGCTCTCCCTCTGTAATGCTAACAAAAGCTTACTTAGCTTTCAAGTGGAGTCCTAAGCAGGCTCTGCGTATGTGACTGACTGCAGAGCTCCAGACCTTCTGGCTTCTGACAGGGGCAGCGTGTTGAGAAAAGTTGTGCTGGGAAGGTTATACAAGAGTTTCATTCACTCATTCATGGTAAATGAAGAGACCTGAGAGACAGCACGTAGGCCAGAGGAGAAACGGGGGGTGTTAAAATAAATTTTGCCATAGTGAAAACGGCAAGGTCAAGCTATTCTTTTGAAGACAAACTTTTTGAAGGAGAACGTAGAAATCTTTAGATGGGGGTGGGGGGAAGTCAATTTTAATTGGTAGGAAAGTTATTAAGGTTTTTGTTTGTTTGTTTGTTTTGTGGTTTTGAAATAACCAGGCTTGGGTCCTTGCTTTCTGTAAGAATCCATTTAGTCTTTCAAGACTTCCCAAGAAGCCTGTAATTTAAAAAGACAGAGGAATCTTTATGTGTAATTGTTTACAGACAGCCTATTTATACTGAGATTTGAAGATATGTATTCTTTGCCTGATGCCAGAAAAACTGGAGTCAGTAATACCTACCCTGCACTCCCCCTCTCGTACCCACCCCACCCAACAGGCTGTTTACCTTCCCTGGCTAATGGAGAGGGGACGTTCCCAGTGCATTTTTCTCCCTCAAGCTGCTCAGTCATACAGATAATGAGGCTAATGAGGCTGAGAGGACCAGAGACCCTGATGTGACATTGCCACCTCACCACCATGGTCTTACAGTGACAGGAACTGAGTTTTATCCCTACTCACTAGCCTTTCATCTCTTTCCTTTCTTTACTTTAGCACATAACCCTGATACAAGGGTGTGTGTGTGTGTGTGTGTGTGTGTGTGTGTGTGTGTGTGTGTGTGTGTGTGTGTGTGTGTAGAAACAAAAAACTATGCTGAGCCGAAAAGGGTAGAAGTTTCCAGAACACAGGCAAAGTTAGGACCCGATTATACAAATATTGTGTTCAAAATTCTCGAGTTCTTAAAAATCAGCTCTGTAACAGCTCTAGGTTTGCCAGAGAAAACTTGGAGGTTTTACAGGTCAAAGGTGGGCATAGCAGCACACACCTTTGATCCCAACATTGAGGAGCCAGAGGCAGGCAGATCTCTAGGAGCTCAAAACCAACCTAGTCTAAAAATGAGTTTCAGACCAGCCAGGGCTACAAAATGAAACCCTGTCTCAAAAATTAATTTATTAATTAAAAACAAAAGCTTTACAGGTCAAATCCTATAGACTTGAATTCATACTTTCCTCATTCATATTCACCCTCACTAGCTACAGAGAAACTAACTGGTAGGTAATTATTTTAAAGTGAATGTATCTGGAAATAATTATACATTGTTTTTATGGAAATCTTACTATAATACCTGTTGAAGAGATACTACATATAACTCACAAAGAAAAAATACTGGCTGGTTTTGTGTCAACTTGACACAAACTGGAGTTATCACAGAGAAAGGAGCCTCCCTTGAGGAAATGCCTCCATGAGATCCATCTGTAAGGCATTTTCTCAATTAGTGATGGAGGGTGGGAGGGCCCAGTCCATTGTGGGTGGTGCCATCCCTGGGCTGGTAGTCCTGGGTTCTATAAGAAAGCAGGCTGAGCAAGCCAGGGGAAGCAAGCCAGTAAATAATATCCCTCCATGACCTCTGCTTCAGCTCCTGCTTCCTGACCTGCTTGAGTTCCAGTCCTGACTTCCTTTGGTGATGAACAGCAATGTGGAAGTGTAAGTTGAATAAACCCTTTCCTCCCCAACTTGCTTCTTGGTCATGATGTTTGTGCAGGAATACAAGCCCTGACTTATAAGTAGACTCACACAGACAAAAAAGTAAAAGAAAATAAATAAGGCACAGGACTTCCGTAGGGGTTTCTGGGCAACCCACCCTAATGGTCCTGTCTCTGCATGTACCCTGTTCCAGGGCCCCTCCCCTCTGTGATGAAAATATATACCTATTTTTCTAGAATTCAATGCTTTTAAAACCTCAAACACACTGTCAAGGTGTTTCTTTCCTCAGTGACACAGTTGAGTTGGATTTAAATTCCTTTTGTTTCTTAGTTCTGCTAAAATTTTAGAGCCTATAATTTCATACAGAAGGAAGAACCTTCTGCAAGCTGTACCACAAAGTGAAATCTCCCCAGAGGTTCCCTTTAGGAATGGATAAACAACTGCCCCAGAGGCTTTGCAGGTATGGCTGCTGTGCCCCTGTGTGTCCTGAGGTGGTTGAGAGGAGGAATGCTACCTCATGCTTGGTGTTCTGACCTGTAAACATCAGAATGATTAGTATCTGTCTCAGTTAGGGTTTACTGCTGTGAGCAGACACCATGACCAAGGCAACTCTTATAAGGACAACATTTAACTGGGACTGGCTTAAACGTTCAGAGGTTCAGTCCATTATCATCAAAGCAGAAGCATGGCAGCATCCAGGCAGGCATGGTGTAGGAGGAGCTGAGAATTCACATCTTGTTTTGAAAGCAAACAGAAGACTGGCTTCCAGGGAGCTAGGGTCAGGGTCTTAAAGCCCATGCCTACAGTGGCACACTTCCTCCAATGCCACACCTCCTAATAGTGCCACTCCCTGGGCCAAGCATATTCAAGGCACCACAGTAACCTAACATTCCCTGAAAGAAGCAAGCCTGAGATGACCACCAGTCCAGTGCCAGGGGGCCCAACAGAGAGCTAACCTGAGACAACTACCACAGTCTGGTGCTGTGCAGATTCTGGACTGGAGTGAGCCTAAGACAGGCTGGCCTGTGCAGGAGAAAGCCAGAGGGGTCCAGACTGGGAACTAGCCTGAGATGACTACAAGTCTGGCATCATATAAGCCTGGGAAAGATGACCATGCCTGGGATGACCCCTACCCCGTCCTATAATGCACAAACTGAGCTCATTCCTGAGATGACCACAGACACCCAGAGACCCTGGGTACCACTAAGAGGATCAAGTAATTGGTAGAGAAATGGAAAAGAAAGAAACAGAAGGATGTGGGTACAATGAAGAGAGGCAGAACTGGAAACTCAAGGGTAGTGAGGAACAGTCTGATGTGAGTAGTCTGTAATGTCACGTGGAACCATGGTGGGATCCTGGCCTATGCTGCCACTGGGGACACAGCTAGGTACATGGCCCTGCAGCAGCATCAGGGGTCTGTTACTACCAAAGGCCAAGCAGACATCCCTAGTCTGGGCTGCTGCCTAAGAATGTGTTAATGTCTGAGTCCTGTGCTGAACTGACCCTATCCTCACCTGGGCATCATGGGAAAGCTGGGCTTGGGGGCTTAAGAGCAGAAGAGTTGACCCTGGCCCTAGTCAACTGTAGTACTTGGAAGAGTGGCCCAGCACATTGCAGAAGTTGCAGGTGAGCCAGCCCCGAAGGGATGAGCTGGCCCTGCCACTCATCTCCTATGTGGTGACATAGACAAGAGAGATACCCTCCTCCCCACTTGCACCTTTGGCAGGCAGGAGACCTGGCCCTGGGGTAATGAGAGAAGGAGAGATGGCCTTACCCCTTACCAACTATAATACTCTGGAGAGTGAGCAAGCAGGCCCCAAGGCATGAGCATGGGAGAACTGGCCTCATTACTTGTTGCTATGCCATGACTGTGACCGGGTGAGAAAGTGATGCTCCACCCACCCCCGCAACTTCCATCAGGCAGGAAAGCTGGCCCTGAGGTCATCGGAACAGGAGAACTGACCCTGCCCCTCACCTACGCAGCACTTGGGAGAGCAGGCCCTGTGCCTTACCTGTGCAGCATAATAGAGCTGGTCTTGGATGTGGGGGTTGCAGGTGAGCTGACCCTGAGGGTGTGAGCATGGGAGAGATGGCCTTGCCTCTTATCCGCAGTGGCATCAGTGAGGGAAAGATTCTCTCCCTCCCTTTTGCCTTGCCCCCTGTGGCAGGCAGGAGACTCTAAGGGGCCATGAGAACAGGAGACCTGATCCTGCTCCTATCTACTGCAGCACTCGGGAGAGCAGGACCTGAACTTTGCATGGGCAGCACAGTAGAGCTGATCCTAGACATGGGTTCTGCAGGTGAGCTGGCCCCAAGGGGATGAGTACAGGAAAGCCAGCCATGCTTTGTGACCTCCATGAGAAGGCTCAGATGAGGAAGAGGTGCCCTCCTCCCCTCCCTTGTCCCTCGCCACCTATGGCAGGCAGGAGAGCTGGGTTCAGGCTCATGAGAATGGGAGAACTGGCCCTGTCCCTCGCTGGTTGCAACACTCAGGAGCGTGGGCCCTCCACCTCATCTTGGCAGCAGGGTAGAACTGGCCCTGGCAGGGGTTGCTGGTGA
The DNA here is from genome assembly GCA_028551405.1 of Uromys caudimaculatus. Taxonomy (NCBI): domain Eukaryota; kingdom Metazoa; phylum Chordata; class Mammalia; order Rodentia; family Muridae; genus Uromys; species Uromys caudimaculatus. Next base: position 33,674,759 of record CM052706.1, on the reverse strand, counting down.
GCTGGTCCTGAGGGTGTGAGAGTGGGAGGGCTCGTGGGCTGACCAGCTCAGATACCTCTCAGGCCCCAACCCAGGGCTTTGGATTGGCCCACCCCAACTTCTACTCCATCGGTGAACTGCTGAAGTGCATGAAGGGGCAGGTCCCATGTATCCAAAACTACAGAATCTCCATGGCATAGGGCAGCAGCAGGATAGCCAATAGTCCCGACAAGGTTCCAGCATTGATAGAATAGCAGAAGCCAGAGGCTTTGTACCAGACCAGTGAGTCATTGCAATGAACGTTTGCAAGCAAAGAAGTGTGGACAAAAGGATATGCTGTGGGACACACTGTGACACACTACTAATTCCAGAATAATATATTTTTCCCTCTGTTGTGGGAGAAGTTGCAAAATGGAGGGTGGGTATGAGGGGAGGGGGAGGGGAATGGAGATTGGGGTGCATAATATGAAATTTACAAAGAACCAATAAAAAGTTAAGAAAGAAAGAAAACAAATACTCTACCCCACATCAGTTTTGCACAGCCATGATGCAAAAACAAAAACAAAAACAAAAAACAAAAAACAAAAAAAGACCCCAAAAAACAAAAAAATCTTTAGGGAGGAAAAAGGATGTTTGAGGGGCTGGAGAGGGGGCTTGGTGGATAAGACAGGTCACTGTTCTTGTACAGGACACTAATTCCATTGCCAGCTCCCAAGTGACTCACAATCAGTGATAGCCCCAGCCCCAGTCTAGGAGACTCAATGCTTTAGGCCTCTGCGGCCACCAGCCCACATATGTACAGACCCACACACATACTCATAATTCTTTTTAAAAAAACGTGTTTTAAAAGTTCAAAAGTAATGTCTTAAAGAAGATTGCTAGTCAAGAAATTAGATTTTTAAAAATATTTATTTTTAATTACTTGTATCATGGAAGCATTGGGACCAGAATTGGGACCAGAAACACACATAAATGCCAGGTAAGCATGGTAGCCCTCGTGTAATTCCATTCTGGGAGGATGGAAGATCTGGGGGATCTTCAGAGCACAAAACTAGCCTATCAATGAGCTCTAGGTTTGATTAAAAACCCTGCCTGAATGTATAAGGAGGATGATTCCCAACAGCAACAGAAGATAATATAGAATACAGCTTCTTCAGTATATATATAATCATGTCACATATTATTATATATAATGCAATAACTTGCTTCTTACAGATAAATTATAATTAAGAGCTCTTACATTGTTTTCTAAAAACATGGAGCACATACACACACTACTCAATTCTTTTCACAATGTCTCCCTTTTAGCCTACGTCAGATTTTTAACTACACATTTGTGTGTGTGTGTGTGTGTGTGTGTATTTGATACCAAAACTTGATTTATGTGCACATTTTTCTATATAGAAAGTTAAGGATTATCATGAGTCTCACAAATACAAGAATCTATGCTCTAAGTAATAGGAACTTGGGCCTTGAACTCTCAGGGCTTCATGAATGGCCTTCATGGAGCCAAGTACCGACAGGTCAAGCAAAACTTATTGAATTTACCTTCAAATCATCCATTTATTTCATCAGTGCAACTAGTGTAGGGCTCTCATTTGCCAGTTAGTAAATGATTATTGAGTTTCTACTAGGTGCTCACCCTCATCCTATATGATGGAATGTATGTCCCATCCCCCCAAAAACTGCCATTCCTAGGAGAGGGAGAACAAATTAAAAAGAGTAATGTGTACAATATCCAGTGTGAGTTGTGGAGACAATAACTGTAAGGATGCCTTTGAAACATTTGGAGCTGAAGTTGAAATATACAGTTCACCTCAACTTACCCCTTCTGATCTTGCACAAAACCTTTTAACATGAGCAAAGTACACTTTGTTCAATCCAGTAAATATTTATTAGGCACCTAATATGGGCTTGTCACGATGCTCAGTGCTGGGGAGAGGCAGAGGTAAGCGTGTTGCTGTTGGAAATTATTGGCAGGGCTTAGATTTTCTGTAGGAATTTTCTGTAGGAATCCCTTGGGACTGGATTGGGGGAAGGTTTCCCATCTCTGATCATTCTAAGATAGGATTACCTTTATTTATGCTTATGGGTGGTTTTGCCTACACGTTTGTCTATGTATAACGTGTATGCCTAGTGCCCATGCATGTCAAAAAAGGGCATTAGATCTCCTATCCCCTGGAACTGGAGTTATAGGCAATTATTAGTTACCCTGTGGATATGAGATTTGAACCACGATCCTCTTCAAGAAGAACAAGTGCTTTTTAACTGCTAAGCTGGATCTCTGGCCCCAAGATGGACATATCTCTAGTTCATCTGTCTCTTTTCTACTTTGTTATGAAGTCACTAAAAGAAAAACCTGAGTCTCAGGTGCTACTGAGAGTTCATTATGTGGCTGTTGACTCTGTATGTGTGGATAGGCTAGCTGAGAAGATCACACATCTCCTACGGTCTTCTCTAACCAAGACTAAAGGGTAAGAAATAAACTAACTAGAATTTCCCTCTCTTTTAGGTCTAGTGTTAGTTACTTTACAAATGATTGTGACACAATCCTGACAGAAGCAATTTAGATAAGCAGGGGTATTCTGCCTCACGATGGCATAGTTCATCATGAGGTATAAGTCATGGTGATGGAGACGGTCTAGAGGCAGAGGCAGCTGATCACACGGAGTCTGCAATCAGACGGCAGAAAGCATGGATGTGATGAAGGCCGGTGCTCAGCTGGCTTTCTCCTTTTACTCCAGGTCCCCAGCCCATGGAAGACTTCCATCCACATTCAGGGACTATCTTGCCACCTCAACCAAACCACCCTAGAAACACTCTCACAAATGTCCCCGGAAGCTCGTCTCCTTGGTGATTGTAGATGTGGCATTTTCCTTAGCCACCACAGAGATTCTTTCAAGTTGACAATATTATAACCGGCTCATGTCTCCATCAGAATCAATAACTGTTGTTAACATGAGATCTGATCTGATGGAAGGAATGTCTTCATCATGTCCATTCTTTGGAAGGCAAACTACTTAGCATTTTATTAGCCAAGAATCAATCTTCTCAGACCTCTCCCTTTTCCCGACTTGAGTATCTGCCAGCACCCACCCTCATATGCTCTAGTTTTCAGGGTACCCACAGAAAGCTGGGAAATAGAGAAAAGGGGACTCTTACTAATGGCCCTTGCTTTTGCCTGCTTTGCTGGCAAATTTTAGAAAAAAAAAAAAAAAAAAACTACACAGATTAAGTTTTAAACTAAATCTCAGTCTCTCCCTCCCTCCCTCACCAAGGAAATAAAAGGACAGATAAAAAACTAAAATTGATGCAAGCATCCCAAGGTCAATGTGTTCTATGGTTGTATTTTATCCAGATAATTATATCATGTAACTTTCCCCCTCTGAACAAGGACTAATTGTCTGCCCACGCCCAGTGACATTTGGCTGCCATGGAGGAGGGGAGGTGTTCTCAATTTCTCTCAAAGGCAAATGCTTTCCCACACTTAGAAATGCATCATTGGTGCTCTGAGTATTGGTTTTATGCCAAGATTCAAAGTTTTCATTCTAAACACTTTTATTTAGTTGCCCATTTTACAGTCATATAAAATAATAAGTGAAGTTATGAATCACACAGAGACCGATCAAATCTCTAGTACAATAGAGGAAAGAATTAAATTAAAAACTTCCCACTGACTATTGAAACTAACATGATAAATTATAACAACAGTAGAAAGAAAACTGTGATCAGAAAACAAATGTGTCCATAGAGCAATTCTTGTGGAAAATGCCAGGTCTTTAGTTGCTGACCACTTACTTGGTATTGGTCTTCAATCTCTAACTGAGCTCATGTCCCATTAGTTAAGAGTGGAATTCAGATGAAGAGACAGGTGCAGTCACCCTGTTCTATGTGGCTAGAGCTACATCTATTGTTTTCAGTGAAAGATATGTTTAAAGACAGTACGACAAAACGGGAATCTTCCTAGTTGAAACTTTTGAAAATTGTGTTATATAAGAAATAACCAAAGGGATGGTCAGCTTGAAGAATAATTTCAAAGATGATCAAGTTAGCTCCCTTCACCAATCTGAAAGACTCTTGGAGACTGGGACTCTCTCTACAGAACACAGTGAGGACCAGAGGATAGAACTGTCAATTGGCTCAGCCCTTGCCTTGCTTTACTACAGACAGCACTATCTAGTCACCTAACTTTTCTCCTTTAAACTTCACTCACCCATTGTCTGTTGAAGGGTTGTTCGCACCAGCCCATGACGTTCCTAAGAGTAAGTTCCCATCTCAGAGTTCCATCAACAGTCTCCCTATAAATATTTATTGTGTGAAATAATTTATAGGGAGGCACATTTGAGATTAATAGAAAAAGACATTTCTTTCTGGGTAGAGAGAGGAGGCTATCAAGTGTTGAACATGTCTTACATGAGCTAGTTTTATCTTCTTACAGTTTGTGATCAGCTCTGTTGAACACTTCCATGCCAGAAAAGGCAGGGAAGACAAGACTTGGATAAGGTAAATAGCTCTGGCTGGACCCCATGCCGCTAGAGTCTGAATGTAATTCATCCTGTGTCCATCGCCGGTGGCTTTCTACCATGCCATAAATGGACTCTATGAAGATAAATGTCCCCATCCCGAGTAGACTTTAAGCCAAGACTAGCTGGTCATCCATAGGGTGCTAACTTATTCTAAGGAACACATTCTTGAATCGAAAGGGATGCTGGACAAGATCCAAGTCCAAGACTGTGATTCCATGACAGATGCAGCCCACACATGATAGGAACAGCCAAAATGCTTTTTTCATTTTTTTTTTTTTTTTTTTTTAAGTATCAACGTGGTGGAATCAAGACCAGACTTGTATCTTTCTGCTTTTTGTTGAATGTTCTCTGTTCCAAACTTTATTTTATTTTATTTTTTTTCGTTTTTCGAGACAGGGCTTGTTCCAAACTCTTAAATCAGAAAAAGCAATTTGTTCAAAATGAGCCTTTCACTTAAACATTCTGGTCAAGTTATAAAATTTTTACCATCTCTTGGGGCAAATGATCACTACACAATTCCCAAAATGAACTCTGAGATGGAACTTATAAATACAAGTGAAAAATGCATAATTGCATTTAACAGCAGAGAATGGGCCAAATCAGAAGAAAGGGACAGCATAGTCCCCGAGAGACAGCAGTTCTGTGTCCACAGCTAGAAACTGGAATCTCTGCAGACTGGAGTTACAGTCTCCATAGCCTGAGATTTTGCTCAAGCACATTTGCCAAAACATTTCGCTTTCCTCTCTTATATATGCTATTTTGTGTCTCCCTCTGTGTGTCCCACTTTCTCAAATACATAGTTCCCTGCCAAGAGAAAAGTTCATCTTCTTAAAAACATGTAATTTATAAAACCATGTCTTTACAGCAAAGAATCCCGAGTATAATCTTTTCATGTAAAAAGATAATATAAAGAATTTTATAAGGTTTTTATGTAGGCTTTTGTTTGTTTGTTTTTAATTCTTCCAAGGGAAAGACTGCATCTGGAGCCTCTTGCAATTCTGCATTATTACCAAATGTCTTGAGGGTAACCCAAATGCTCACAATTTCCTACTCCAAGGGTTGGCATCTTTGTCTGAGTCAATATAAAGCAAGTGATTGTTTCCAAGATCAAGTAATTTCCCTGATCACAACCAGTCAGGGCATCTAAGCCTGTAACAGTGAGGGACAGTAACACCCTACTGTTGGAACATCCACACCACCCAGTCTCTGGTGTCACATTCTAGACTTTGGAAACTCTGCCAGTGCTCATGATGGGTGGGCTAGGCCATTGAGAAGGAATCAGTATTTCTGAGTACCTATATTTTTAACCTAGACATTCTGCTAGGCATATTGGTTCATATACTTTCAACTCAGGTAATTGTGTCTTAGTTTCTTTTCCTGTCGCTGTGACAAAATAATTCAAAGGAATAGGATTCAGTTCAAGTGTCCAGTCCATCCTGGCAGAGAAGCCAAGGTATCGGGAACTTGAAAGAGCTGGTCACATGATGTTCACAATCAGGCTGTTGAAAGTAACGAGTGCTTTTGTTCAGCTCACCTTGTCCTTCTTATAGAGACAAGGAGCCGGTCCAGGAGAGAGTACTGCCCACTTTTTCATCAGCCTCTCCACCTCATTTAACCTCATCACAATAATCCCTAGCAGGTAAATCTAGAAACTGAGCCTGGAGGCTTATTTCCTTGGATGGTGCTATATCTTGTCAAACTGACAGATTATACTAACCATCACCTAGAGTGGTGATCGAGCTGTTCACAGGAGTCACCTAGGACCATCAGAAAACACAGATATTTGCATTACAATTCATAACACTGGCAAAATTACAGATATGAAGTAGCAACAAAAATAACTTTATGGCCGAGGTCGCCACAACACGAGGAACTCTATTAAAGCATCGCAACATTAGGAAAGTTGACAACCACTGATTTATAATGTCCACAAACCTCACTCACAATTTTCCATTGAAGAATGACCCAAATCATAGACATTACATTCAGTAGCAACAATTTACCTGCAGATAAGATGATGGTTATATAATTTTGGAGACTACCTTGAAACAATAGGGTATCCACCCAGCACATTTTTAATTTGTGGTTTAATTCTAGCTACAATTGTCACATTTCAGCTGCTTAGTAGCCAAGTGTGGCTAATGATTCTGGTGCTGGGCAGTACAGGTTATAAAGCAGTTCCATTGCTGCAGAATGTCCTCCTGGACAGTATACTACCTGGCGGTGCGAATAACCAGAGAAGATGACATCTTCACTGGAGAGAGCCAGGGTAGAGTTTGATGGGCTATATAATAATTAGACTGAGCAATAAGACCTTTAATATTAAATAACAATCTATTCTGAAATCAGTGACCACGATAGACTTAGGATGCTCCTTTTGGTGGGAAGTTAAAAGCCTATTTACACAGCTTTCTTCTAGGTCCCTGACCTCTCTTCTCTTGTAAATTCTTTTTCTCCTTTGAGCTATATGTAACTCTTCTTTTAAAGTCTTTTGCCAGTTTTACAATCTAGTAATCTCTCCCTCTTGGGCCTGGGAGCCATCCCTTTGAAATGCAATCATCAAAAGAGACTGCGCTGTCTTAAGTTCCTGTGGGTTCAGCTTCAATGGGCACCTTGTTCCAGGTAGTGAAGCTCCTGTCATGAAGATGTGACAGCCAGAGTCGCCCTTTGTAGAAAGCCAGTTAGCAAACAGATGGTTTGTGACTTCACCCAGATGTCTTCCAATATGTTCATGTTTTTACCAGCTCTCCTCAGCCCTAAGAAGAAAAGAGAGCCCAAGGCCCCCTGCCTTGCTCTCTGCTGGAAGGGCTTTGAATAAGATCTTCCTCACCTGCTTAGCTCAGAGGAAGCCTTACCTTCCATCAGTTTTCGGAGAAAGAAAATAGCAATTCAAGATAGTATAATTTTAGTTCATACTGAAAGACGTTTTAAAACTGTTTTGTTAATTCTTTAGGGGAGACACTGACAATGGAATCCTTGATCTTGAGCATCCTTCCACTGAGCCACCTTGACCTATTCTTTGTTAGCATTTCCTCTAGGCCCTGCCCAACAGTTACCTAGCAATGGCCAGGTGAGCCAGGAGCCAGGCATGTAAGGACTGTTCAGGCCTCTTCCCTCCCCTCCCCTCCCCTCCCCTTCCCCTCCCCTCTCTTCTCTTCTTCTCCCCTTTCTCTCCCCTCTCCTCTCCTATCTATCTTTTCTTCCCTCCCTCCCCCTCCTCTTCCCTCTCCTCTCCTCTCTCTCCTCTCCTCTCTCCATCTTCATCCTCTCTCCCCACATGTTCACGGTGGCCTCTTTCCTTATTTCTCTTTCCTCTCTCTTTCTGTCCTTCTCTGTCTTCTTTCTTTCTCTACATCTACTCCCTTCTCCAGACCCTCTTCCCAGGTCCCAAATAAACTTCTTTTTAAACTAGGCCTGTCATATGGCTGATACCTGGGGGGGGTGGGGGGGGGAGATGGCTCAGCATGGGCCCGCTAAGGCACCTCTCCTGCCACATCATACATTGTTTTATAAAACATATCATTCTTACAATAAATGGTCTAAAGGGGTAATCATTTGATAATGGCAAAGTCAAATGATTTGATTTCTAGGATTTGAAGAAATGGCGTTACAATGAGTGACATGTAGCTCTACCTGGCTCCAACTATTCTACCATGAAAACATGGAGAAGGGAAGCCACCCTCAACTAAATGTGATTTTCCTCTAGCCAAATGCAGAAGAGTCCAGCTAGGTTCACTGGAGGGTTCTCCTAGCAATGTCCCCATTGCTTCTGAGACCCAGCTGTGACCACACCCAGGTAGAAACTAGACTCCCAGGTTGTCCTGGACTTGTACTTTCAGCATATCTCAGTGAGTTGATTATTACATCTTGCAGCTTCTCAGTGTTTGTCAAAGTCCAATTACTATTAATAGAAGAATACATTTTTTCTCAGCAAATAGACAGTTCTTTATGGTATTATCTTTTTTCAGGGGTTTTACCTCTGTTATCCTCTGAGTACCAGAAAGGATAAAGACTGTTGGCTCTTATTCAGTTTTTATTCCTTGTCCATGCACTTTTTTAAGGGCATATTTTTTAAAAGATGGCTCTTGGTGTTGGTGTTGGGAAAATACAGGAAGAATCACAGACTTTGACTAGAACTACAAATAATACACAGATATAATTTACATAGTTCTAATACTTTATACATTTTAGAAGACTCTCATGTCAATTGTTAATCTTGCCAACAGTTGTAGAATATATGTCCTATTTATATGTTGATGGTATGCTATGTTAATGTATGTCCTATTTCACCAAGACTAACATGACACTAGGAAGCATAGATTAATGTCAACCCTTGCTGTCCTCACTTGTGTCTTTGGAAGCTGTGGGCACTTATGCTCTGGCTTCCCCACTTGACTAAAGCCACTCCCACTGAGCTCTTTCACAGTTCCTTTGTGGGACTCATCTGCTTATCTACTCAGACAGAGTATCATAGCAACTGACTTTGATGACCACACCTCCCCTTGGTCTCTGAGCTCATTGGTTTCTTGAAGTGGAAATTTCTGATTGCATCATGTGATAAAGACTCACGTGATGTTGTGATGTTTTGCTGAAGCAGACTCACTTGATGTTTTGCTGAGGCAAGACCCATGGGAGGACACGTGATGTTTAGAAAGAGTATAAGTAGTACTCAGTGGACAGTGACAGTGCGCTTGCATAGCTAGCTGCGCAGTGTGTCATTGGTTTCATCTTCACTTTGCTGACCTTCACTTCTTTGAGAGAGCCACAGCAGAGAACTCCTGGCATTGCTGCTGGTTCTGGTTCCTCCCAGTGACTCATGCTGATTCAGTGGAGGCCTTGGGGTTTCTGCTGGATTGTGCTGCCATTGCTGAGTCACGTTTGGAGACACTTTTGCACTGGACTGTTGGTATCCTGACATTACCGAACTGGACTTCTGGGATCATGAAAAATAGAGATTGGAATTGCCCCCAAAAAACTGCTTCTAAACAGGTCCGAAACCCTTGTCCTATTTACCATCTTTTCTCCCCTACCTTTGGATGGTGGTTTGGGGGGGAGGAGGGCACCAAAGTGTTTGAGAACCCTTATTAAAGTTGGTTTTGAAAAATCTAAGCCTACAGGACTTGGCTTCTATTGTCTCAGAGCTTCTTAATAAGCACAAAGGGAAGAGAGGGGTGGGGAGAGAGACAGACTGGGTCACTCAGATGAGAACTGGAAGCACAGGACTTCTCAGCTGATGGCTGTCCTGAGAAGCATTTTTTTTTAAATTCTGCGTTCCCACGTAGGTCACTTGAGAAGAGTGGGTCTACAAGTATGTCCCTCTCTCTCCCACCATTGGAGTGAACATGTGGCTCTGCTGAGTGGCTCAGGGGAGGCCCCGAGAAGCAAGCACCCAGATGGAAGTGTGGCTGGTGGTGATGAGCAAGCCAGACAGATGTTCTTCCCCACAGGAGATGGAAGCAGATGATCAAATTGTGTTTTCAAAGATCGCAGTGCTAATTATACTGTTTGTACTGCTTAGCATAACTGCAGTATGATTATCTTAATGATGTATGTTGGCTCAGCAAGAACATTTTCATGGATTCAAAATCTATTCTCATTTTTGCAAGGAATTGGCAGTTAAATTTGTCACAAAAAATAATTAAATGTTTGCTTCGCAAACGATTTGTTATATGTATATGAATGTTTTGCCTGCATATGTGTGTATGTACCATGTGTATGCCTGGTGCTAGTAGAGGTCAGAACAGGGTATCAGACCCCCAAACTATAGTCATGAATGGTTGTGGACCATGTACGTGCTGGGAACTGATTCCATCCAGTTCTCTGCAATAGTCACAAGCATTTCTAATCACCAAGCCAACTCTCCAGCCCTATAACTGAAGGTTTATAGGAATATTCTTACTTTTTGTTATTTACTAATTTGATTTTTCTCACAAATGAGAATCACATTTATAATCTGAAAATATTAATTTAACCTTAACCTGATATTAATCATCTTAAATATAAAATTGTATATTTAACACCTACAACTTTCTATTTGTTTTTTCATCACAGTTTTAGAGTATAAAAGAAATACTGTAAAAGGAATTTCATCTCCTAAAAGAGAAACAGGACTAATGTCTTAACCCCTGGTACTTTAGGACAAGACCTTCTCTGGAAATAGGGTCATTGCTTGACAAGATCATACTATCCTACTATTACACTTATCCAATGGGACTTGTACATTTTTTTTTGATAGTTTATTTACATTTCAAATGTTTCCCCCTTTCCAGGTCTCCACTTTGGAGACCACCTATACCCTCCACCCTCCCCCTGCCCCTATGAGGGTATTCCCCCCCTCCACCCACCAACTCTCCTCTTCCCTACTTGACATTCCCCTACACTGGGGCCTCTAACACCTTCAGGCCCAAGGGCCTCTCCTCCCCCTGATGGCCAACAAGGCCCTCCTCTGCCACATATGTGGCCAGCACCATGGGTCCCTCCATGTGTATCCTTTGGTTGGTGATCCAGTCTCCGGGAGCACTGGGAGGTCAGGCTAGTTGACACTGTTGCTCCCTCCATGGGGCTGCAAACTCCCTCAGCTCCTTCAGTCCCTTCTCCAACTCCTCCATCTGGGACCTCACACTCAGCCCAATGGTTGCTGTGAAGTGAATCTTGAGTATTCCAAACTTTTGTACTAATATCCACTTATCAGTGAGTACATACCATGTTCATTCTTTTGTGACTGAGTTACCTTGCTCAGGATGATATTTTCAATTTCCATCCATTTGCCTGCGAATTTCTTTCTTTCTTTCTTTCTTTCTTTCTTTCTTTCTTTCTTTCTTTCTTTCTTTCTTTCTTTCTTTCTTTCTTTTTTTTTTGATACTTTATTTACATTTCCAAGGTTTCCCCTTTTCTGGGTCTC
>CM052706.1:33636635-33662853 GCA_028551405.1 Uromys caudimaculatus | reverse complement strand
TGGCTATGGCTTTTCTCACCTGCAGGCCTCTGTATCAATACTCCTTGAAGACCAGCTCTCTCTGAGAGGTGTTTTTTCCATGCTCCTGGGTGAGTAACTTTCTCCTGGAGCTCCTTGACTATGGAACCCTGGTGGCCCAGGCTGAGGTCCCCGGCCGCTCCTATCATTTTTAAAGAAAAGAAAAATCTCATTAAAAAAACCATTTCTTGCCTCCTTTCCCCAATGTTCCTACTCACAGTACTGTGGATATCTTTGAATATTGTGACTATTGAGATCTTAACTAAATTACTTTATATAAAGTACTGAAGCTGAAGTCAGGCCCACAGTTTTACTACATTACTGTAAGCAGAGCCCAGACCTTCTGTTAATGAGCAACAGAACACATAATTACCCACTTTGAAAGGCCCTGCTAAATGGAGATGTTGTCTAGACCTCCCAATGTAATACTAAGAATCCCTGGACACACCTCTTGGCACATTTTAGTTTCTTAGAGGCATGATGGCCTCATCATAAAAAGCGACCACTGTCAGGCCTGGCTATGATTAAGGAAGACCACACCACTGAGCTTACTGCTCTCCCCATTCCCCACCCTACCCCTCACCCCAACCCCTAGACTTTATCTCCCAAGAGGAAGTGAGCTAGAATACTTCCCCTTCAAAGGCTAAATCTCCATCACAATGGAAATGTACTTAGAAGGTTTGGAAAGTTTTAGCTACAGAAAGACAGGAAGAAGAGCTATTCCACAGTCCGTGGGCAAGCTCTATGTGGTGAGTCAACCTTGTAGAAGTCACATAACTTACTATGGAATCTTCCCTGTGAACTTTTAATTCCAAAGTTTTCTCAGAACCTTTTATTATTAGGTAATTAGGTATTGTGTTCAGCATTTTTAAGATTTCAGAGTCTTTTGATTAAGGCAAACTGAGAAAATTAGTAAGTTGTATAAGGGAGAGAGAGAGAGAGAGAGAGAGAGAGAGAGAGAGAGAGAGAGAGAGGGAAGATGGCATTTGTCCTCAGATATGGTAAGCTAATTTGAGGAGCAGTAACTGGCCCTCCACAATCCTGCAAAACTGTTATTTTCTTTCTGGTGGTCTATAGAGATGTGTTCCCAAAAGAAATCTGAAAGTTGAGCTCCTTGGAGCAGCCCTTTTCCACTGGGACCCATCCTCTCTGGTAGCCAATATTAGTGTCCCCTTCATTTGTGACAGAACTGGGCTTGGGTACTTGTCACATTATTTTGGAACTGTTTCTATGTCTGCCTAGAACTGTGCTTGCCTCAAGGGCAGCAGACCCTTTGTGTATTTGGTACTGAGAACAGCATCTGCAAATGAGGTGTCTGATGACTATAAACTGGAAAGAGAGAAGGGTCCTTTATAATGAACCAGAAGAATCTCCATCACAGTCATTTGTAATTTAGATTATCAGATGAGACTGGACTTCTAATAAAAAAACATCATGACAGGACTGAAGAGATGGTTCAGTTGGCTATATGCTTCTCATGCAAGAATGGGAACCACAGTTGGATCTCTTATTCCCCTCCCCCCCCCTCCCCGCAAAAGCCAGGTGGAGTGACGCATGCTGATCCTGGGGCTTGCTGGACAGCTAGTCTAATAGAATTGATGAGCTTCAAGTTCAGTAGGAGACCCTGTGACAAAAAAATAAGGTAGAGGCAGTTGAGGAAAAAAACCTGATTTCCACCTTTAGCTTCCACCCATACATGCATGGGCACAAGCACATGTATGCGCACACACACACACACACACACACACACACACACACACACACACGACACTGTGACTAAGCCTAGACCATAATAAGTAGTTGTGAATGAACCATCTAATGAACATGGAGGCGACCCAGGGAATGCAGTCAGGACTAAAGCAGAAGCCCTCAACTAGACAGTCTGTGGGAGGCAGGATTTCATAGGCCATTGCTGGAGGACAGAGACTCTTGTAAAGCTGAACTCATAGGAATGTAAATTGGGGCTAATGGAGCTGAATCACTTATACTTCAAACTTGGAAGTTCATAATGGCTTTTGGTTTTATTTTGTGTTATTACTACATATTTAGAGGTTCTGGAAATGGTGATAAACAGCTCGAGTACATGAGCTGACTTTTAATAAAGATCTTTATCAGGACCAAAATGATCTTGAGAAAGGCATATTTTTTTAATTCTGTATCCAATCTGGGAGAACAAGGCCAGACCATGTGTGTGCACATGTGTGTTTGTATATGTGTGCTGAGGGTTATTTCCTTGTGTGTCCCGTTCTACCACTGAGCTAGGCTCTACTTCCCCAGCCCCTATTCCCCTTCCTGCATGATCACTAAATACAGGACTGAGCCCATCTTGGGTTACAAGAATGCATTCATGGAATATATCACAGGTTAGGAAACTCAAGGTTTAGAGTTACATGTTCACTGGAGCAAGTTCCTTAACCTCTCCAAGCCCTGGGTCCTCCCTTGGAGAAATGGATAAAGCAGGGCTGGAGGGTGTGGCTACGACTCAGAGCAGACAGGAGGTCTGTAACTGTGGCCAAGCATGTCGTAGACGTTCAGCCATGAAGTCACATCAACTCCGCAAGGCCAGAGAAACAGCAGAGGACAGTGTGTGACATATGACCCAGGTCACTGCGTCACCCCAAATCAGAAGCCTATTCTGTATATCCATGTCTTTCTGAGGAGAGGCCATGAACCAAGGTGCCTCCATCACTGGCACTTGCCACTTCTCCCTGCTCTGCCTTCCCATTTCACATACAGTCCACGACTCTAAGTAACTGGGACAAATGTCAGTAAGTTTAATAGTCTTGCAAAAAGGTCTACGGTGTGTTCTCAGGCACTCGGGGATGAGGAAGGAAGAGTCCAAGTTTGTTGTTGGCCTAAGCAACGTAGTAGAATCCTGTCCCCAAATGAAACCTTTGTAATACTGAAGCATCATTTAAAAGTTGCACAGACACGGAGTAGCTGTTCAGGAAGAGATGGCAGCATATGAGGAAGATGACTATGAGGTTTCCAGTGGCTTCTGGGAATTCCAGGCTGTGTACTGTGGCTATAACAAAGGCCATAAGGAGATGAACATTGAGGGACGAGACTATCATTTGAAATGAGAAACATTTGATCTTGCAAGACAAACTTCTCTGATAGCAAAGTTTGTTTGTTTGTTTGTTTGTTTGTTTGTTTCTTAATGACATCATTGAATTGGAATTTTTCAATAAGGTGGTTTTGGGGTGTGTGTGTGTGTGTGTGTGTGTGTGTGTGTGTGTGTGTGTGTGTGTAAAATTAGCTAAGTCTGGTCCACATTCCTTCATGACAGTGGTTACGTGAAGCTAAGCAGAGCCAGCAGTGCAGATGGAGCTGGCTTTCTGGGCCTGGAGCTTGTCACCATTCCTGTCAACTCTCAGTCTATCTGAGAACGGATGTCCAGTGCCCTCACCATACAGTTTCTCTTGAGCTTAGTCATGTGTGCTATTCAGAATCCCCAAGAGCTCTCAGAAAAGCTCTGACCAACTGTCTATCAGAAAGCAAATATTGGGGCCTGGAGAGGTAGGTCAGTGGTTAAGAGCACTGGCTACTCTTCCAGATGACTCAGGTTCAAGTACATGGTGGCTCACAACTCTAACTCCAGTTCCACAGTATCCAGTGTCCTCTTCCAGCCTCTATGTGCATGAAGCACACACCTGCTACACAGATAGGCACATAGGCAATAGACCTAACACACCCTCCCTCCCCCAAGACAGCTAAGCCTGGAGGCAGAAGCAATCTTTGTTGGAAGAGAGGAAGGAAGGGAGAGAGGGAAAGAGGAAGACAGAGAAAGGACAGGAAACAGGAATTAAGGCTGAGGCTGAGACGGCGGCTCAGAGAGCATCGCTGTAGTTACATCTTGATGCTGTGAAGGATCAAGCCAGGGTTCTCTCCAGAGGACAGGTCCCAGAGATACACTACGGATAAAACTGAGTGAATCACTGAGTAGATATAAGGAATAAATAAAGGGAAGAGAGGAATTCGGAGCCAAAAATAAATCCAAGCCAAGGATATGTATTGTATATTTTGCATAACAGGAGAAAGACAAAACCATCAGGAAATGGTTTAACTAACATACTGTAGTAGAGCCACACATAGGTCATCTTCCTGCTACTACCAGGGATGTCAGGCCTAAACTGTGTTGGAGAGATTCCTCAGAGCATAAAGGAAATACATAAAGGAACTCACATACCATCATAAGAGAAAAAAAATCGAGCCAATGAGATGGCTCAGTGGGTGAAGGGGACTGCTACCAAGCTTAACCGAGTTTGATCTCTGGTGTCAAATGGTAGAGGAACAGAACTGTCTCCCACATGCTGACCATGACATAGAAACACAAACACACAAATGTAATATAAAAACACTATAAAAAGTTACATAGATACACACATATTCAATTTTACTACTGAGTAAAGGGAAATATGGAGATAATATGAATATTAATAGAAGAAGGAAGGAAAAAGAAACAAGCACATCTGTACTGTATTTTAGAAAGAGTTTGAATTTTTAAAGAATTCATAGGACTCTATTTGCCAAATTGTGTATGTGTGTATAATTACTGAAAAGACGTGGGAGAATGTCTCGTGAGTTTTAAGGATTCTGGTCATTTTAATTGTCACACACTGCAGATTTCCTTAAATGACATTGGTGTAAAACTCCTACAATATGTGAAATAGAAATCCATGAAAGTAAAGGGCACTGAGTGAGGTGTGTGCCTGGGGTAGAATGCTATCCGGGCATGCCTGGTGCTCTAGGTTAGAGCCACAGCAGAACAAAACAGCCACAGGAAGACAGCTAGCGAGAGAAAGAGGGAAAGGGGAGGGGCGAGCTGGCGAGGAGGGGAGGGCCTAGAAGAGAGGCACGGAGTGAGCTGGACCAGCATTCCTCGCCAATGAGGTCTCTGTTCCAGTTAGTTATCAGATGACTGACTTTAGTCTTTACTGTATTCTCCGTTTGACTTTTCTTATTTGGAAAGTGAGAATAAAATCACGTGTGGTAGTGCACGTGTTGGTCCCAGCACTGAGGAGGCAGAGGTAGGGTGAGTTCAAGGCCAGCCTGATCAGCACGGTGAGACCCTGTCTCAGAGAAGGGGGGGAGGGGAAGAGAGGACCGGGGAGGGGAAGGGAGGAGAGAGGAGAAGGGAGGAGAGGGGAGGAGAAGAGCTGAGGAGGAGAGGAGAGAAGGGAAAATGTGGAGAGAGAGAGAGAGAGAGAGAGAGAGAGAGAGAGAGAGAGAGAGAGAGAGAGAGAGAGAGAGAGAGCGAGCTCATCATAATACCAGTTTGGCCATAGACTCCCACAAATGACAAATGTTTTTAGTGCTCCCTGAATCGCTGCTTTAATCAGGAGGTGACCCAGGTCAGCCTTTGTTGTTGTTGAGAGAGCCTCCACTCCCTCTCAGTCCCACCAAATTCAACAGAAATTATTTGAATTTCTAACACAAATATGGCCAAATTTCTTGAAAGACCTAAGATCTCCTTATTTGTGTGCATTCTGTTAATGTCTGTGCTACTGAACCAAGGAGAGACACTAAAATCCCTCAGGGAAGGCTAGACTGTGGCACCCAAGTCAACTGTGGAATTTTTGTTTTATTTTTAGACAAGAAATCCCACCTAAGACTGGGTAAAACTCAGCCACTCAATTTGCTTACTTCTCTATTTCTAAAATGTGCCAGGGAAATATAGAAATAAATTTATCAATATAAATATTGATGTTTTCTTTTGAAAGCTGACTCGTGGAGCATGGTGCTTTAGAACTAAATTCTGCCAAGCCTGGTGGTACGCACTTTGATCCCAGCACTTAAGAGGCAGAGGCAGAGGCAGGCAGATCTCTGTGACTCTGAGACAAACAAACCTATTGTATATAAGCTCTAGCTCTGCCAGAGCTCCATAGTGAGACTCTGTTTCAAAATAAACAAACAGACTTCAATCTTGTCCCAACCTCAAGCTTTACTAATGAGTACTAGGCAGGTCAACTTTAGCTATTATTGGTTATTAATTTATATTTCAGTTGTGTAAAAAGAATTTCTGAGCTGGGCAGTGACAGTGCACGACTTTGATCCCAGCACTTGGGAGGCAGAGGCAGATGGATCTCTGTGAGTTCGAGGTCAGCCTGGTCTACAGAGCAAGTTCTGGGACAGCCAAGGCTATACAGAGAGACCCTGTCTTGAAAATACAAACAAACAAAAGAACAGAATTTCTGAGTAGAGATTGTCCCCTTTTTGTCTCCAGATCAAACAGTAGAGCATTTTTAACATTTACAATACAAGCCTTCAGATGTTGCAACTTAAAAGAAACATTCAGTTCAGTTTGATTCTCAGATTAACATACAGCCAGAAGTCCACGTTTACTGTGTGCTTACAAAGCCTCAGGCACTGGCATGCTGAACTGGCTAATTCTTCCAGATAAGCTGACCCCACATTGTAGGAAACACTTGAGTCTTCCATTATTGCTGTGACAAACCAAATTAACACTGTTAACATCACCAAATGTCCCTCGAGGGCCCCAAAGCACCCCTGACTGAGTAGTGCCCCTCTATCCCCAGACATTTTGCACCAGATGGTTTTATTTAGTCTTCATGGGGGAGAAGGCTAGGAAAATTTAACCACAGTCCCTTGAAGGCCACACGGTGGGTCAGTGAGCTACGTCATGACATTCAGATTCCAGTTAGTAAAATTCCATGACTGTCCTATTTAGAGGTCAAGGTGTATGTGTGTGTGGAGAAGGGGGTGGTGCTTGAGAGCTGACGTGGGCTCAATATTTCTTCTCTCTTCCACCCTGTGCTGGTTAGTAACTTGTAACAAACCAGAGTCACCTGGGAAGAGGGAACCACAACTTAGGAATTCCCTTCATCAGATCTGCCTCTTGGGCTTGCCTGTGGCAGTGTTTCCTTGATTAATGTGAAGGATCCAGTTCACTTGGGTAGTGCCACCCCTGGGCAGGTAGTCCTGGGCTGTATAAAACTGAGCAAGTCACTGAAACACTCCAGTAAGCAGCGTTTCTCTGTGGTCTCTGTTTCAGTTCCTGCCTCAAGTTCCTGCCTTGACTTTCCTTGATGGACCGGAACCTGTAAGCCAGACAAAACTCTTACCTCTACCAACTTGCTTTTGGTCCTAGTGTTTAATACAGCAAGAAAAAATAGCTAGAACGCACTACCAACATTTCTTGGATTACAGTAGTTTCTTATGAATGCTATTTCTCCCCAGTATGTCCTCCAGTCCCCAAGCGTTACACCACTCTTACCCCGATGGCATGTGTATAGTTGCCATCAGCTCCAGGGCTCCCTTCCAACAAGTAGCGCAAGTCTCCCTGAGACAATGCTCTAGTTTAGCCTCTCCAGATAGCTCACTCTGTAAGGTCCTCTCTAAGTTCAGCTTCCCTCCCATGTGTCCTTGCTCTTACTCCCCCTTCCCTCTCTCTTTGCTCAGAAGCCATCACTTCTTCCCAAGAGCTGGCTGTGATGGTTAACTTTATATATCTTCTTGCCTATGCCTTGGTCCATATAGTTGCTCAAAGTGGTTTTTAAAGGAAGTAAGTTAACATTCAGATCAGTATCCTTTGGATAAAGTGTGGTCTCCTCATGTGTGGATGGGCCTCATCAATCAGTTTCTGACCTCCTTGAAGGAAGAAAGAATCCTGCCAAGTGACTGCCTTTGAACTGCAGCTTGAACTGCAGTGCTTGGCCCAAACTACCCTGCAGATGGGGCTCCTCTGCCTCCTGCTTAGCATCAACCATTTTC
Organism: Uromys caudimaculatus; assembly: GCA_028551405.1. Lineage (NCBI taxonomy): Eukaryota > Metazoa > Chordata > Mammalia > Rodentia > Muridae > Uromys > Uromys caudimaculatus. Next base: position 33,655,101 of record CM052706.1, on the reverse strand, counting down.
TTGAAATGAATCTCTCTCTACTTGCAATCCATTCTTTTTTTCTTTTTCTTTTTCGAGAGGAGGCTTTCTGGAAAGCTCTTTCCTGAAGCTAACTTCTGAGCTTCAATCTGTCTCCAAGTTGGCTCCAATATCCTCAGATGGTCTTGCCTACACAAGGTGGGTGATGTTGGAGATTCTGCTCTGTGGAGACAAAGACCACACCCGTTTCACTGTTAAGTTTCACAAAGTGTCTATCACAATAATTTGAGTACAATGAATAATTAAACTTTTTTATTTGAAATACCAGGCTCTCCAATAATGTCAAAAATAGCTGATTTTAAAAATCCAAAATAATATCTTTTGGAGATTTCTAGACTTACATATTTGCTTTTTCAGCCTTACTTATTAAGAACATTCTGGAAAACATAATCCTTCTTTTAAAAAAAAAGAAGAAGTGCTTTTCAGAGAGCTTAAGTAAAAGAACAGCTCAAATGCAGGGATTTCTAGTTAATCATTCTAAAATCTAAGCACTTACTAGGAAAGGTGTGTCACTAGTTAATGCCAAGGTTCAGACATTTCTAGTTCCTTTTGTCTTTTGTATGTTTAAAGAAAGTTCATTTGGGCCCTGCATGTGAAGGCTAAGCAAGAGCTGTCAGAAATAACCATCCACTGGGGTGTTTATAGTCAGCACTGTGTGTGTGTGTGTGTGTGTGTGTGTGTGTGTGTGTGTGTGTGTGTATCTGTCTGTCTGTGCATGTGTAAATACATGTCTATGTAAATATATATAATTTCACAGTATAAGAAAAGATATGCATTTGTTTATACTCTTGCAAAGCACAAACAGCTCTATAGCATTTATTATTTCTCTGTAATTAAAGAATATATGGGCTGAATATAAAGGTAAACTTGGCAATTAGCTTTCTCTATACTTTTCTCTTGGTCTTTGCAAACTGTTGATTTGGTTTTGTAATGGGGAGGTCTTATTGTTATTTTAACATCACAGTAGACATCTAGATGTTAGAGTCAGTAAACAGAACTGGTCTTGTCTACGAAGAATCCCAAGAACTAGATGTTTTCTCTGGCTGACCCTCCACATTGGCACAGAATTCTGCTTGGGCTGGGTGTGTGAACTGTGCTGCCGTCCGTTCAGACACTGACCGAAACTTTAGGGTTTGTTGACATTCCTTGTGTTGCTATATTTTGATGCACATATGTAGCTTGAAATAAATTGTTAGCCGTTCTCTTTTTGCTGTTAGGTAAGTAATAAGTAAACATAAATGGTAATAGACAGACATGTGGTAAAGGGCAGATCTCTTAACTAAGACTTTAATGTCCCCATCCTCCCCATAACACCCAGTGTGTCACACAAATTAAGACACTGGGGACGGAGAGGTAGAATTATGTATTTAACCACATTTTAAAAACTCAATAAGGAAGAAAATCAGCATGATTCAGAGAAGTATTTCTGATCTTGGTGAGAATAGTTTTTTGGATGGAATTTTGACCTTTATGCTAAAAACCAGAAATAGAGTTTAAAACAGAAACATATTTTTAGAGAATTATAAAGAGCTTTTTTTAAATGCAGGGAGTTATTTAGCATTGATATTTTAAAGACGTTTCAACAATGTTAAAAATGCTTAACTTAGTTCAGTAGACAAATGAAAAGAAAAAAATAAAACTTTACCGCCAGCCACAGAATCACTCCAATTCAGATCATTCCCACTTTTATATTCATCTGTGTTTTTAAGGCCCATATAAATTTATACTTCTCCTATTTTATTATAAAGTCAGACACACATTCCCCTGTGTACATAATTTTTTATATCCATTTCAAAGTCAGTTACAGAGATCAGTATACTTCACTATAACCCGATAGATTTAAGTCCAATTATACAAGGCAGGTTCAACATTGGACAATCAGTTAACATATTCTATCACTTCAGTAGGCTAAAAGAGAAAAGTCATATGGTCATGTTAATAAATGCAGAAAAGACATTTAACAAAATCTAATGCATATTCATGATTTTAAAACATAGTGAACAAGGAAAGACAGTTTGTTGTCTGTTGCTGTAACTGAGCACTGCAGACTGGGAATTTATCAGTAGAGGCTTATTTAGGTCATGATTCTTGGGTCTGGGAAGACCAAGAACATGTCATGGCATCCAGTGAGGTCCTTCCTACCACACTGTAATACGGCAGAAAGCATGGTAAAATAGCACAGCACTATCTCAATTTCCAGGCCACACTGGGCTGCGCCATAAGTGCTAGGAGAGCCTGGTCTACATAACCCTGTCTACAAAATCAAGTAAGCAAACATCTCAAACAACAACAACAACGAACTACCAAAGTATCAAGTACCAGTCCATAGTCACAGGTTTTTTTTTTTTTTTTTGGTTTTTCGAGACAGAGTTTCTCTGTGTAGCCCTGGCTGTCCTGGAACTCACTCTGTAGACCAGGCTGGCCTCGAACTCAGAAATCTGCCTGCCTCTGCCTCCCAAGTGCTGGGATTAAAGGCGTGTGCCACCACTGCCCGCCTTTTATTTTTTACTATTTAAATTGATCCTCTGACTAGTTGTCCAATACAGGGTTGTAGGGCCTGAAACCACATACACACAATAATAAAAGTGGACTTAGCACTCTGAATTTATATTTTTGTATATATATATATATATATATATATATATATATATATATATATATATATATATATATATATCTCAAAGCAAAAAGCTGTCAGTTTGAGAGTAGAAAGGACATGGAAGAGGAGAAAGGGAGGCCACAAGGAGAGTGGAAAAAGAAGAGGAGCAGAAATTGATTTAATTAATTTTAACTAAAGTGTATTAAAATAAAGTTGAAAATGTAGACACGGTTCTGACATTTATTTTCTCTCCTTGTGTTTTTTTCCTTATATGAAAGCTTTCTGGCCTCCTGTTGTAAGATGAGTGTGAACAATGCATGTATGCGCATGTCGTGCACATGTGAGTATGGTGTCCGTGCATGTGCATACATGTATGTGTCAAACATTTACATGAACATGTATCTGTATGTGTAATGTGAGTGTCCATGAGAATGTGGCCTTTACTTTGTAAATAAATCACCAATGGGTTTCGATGCACCATTTATAGTTTACTATTGCCTCACTGACTTCTGAGTGTACCAGACTAATTAGTTAAAGGACAGCATACCAGCTGGGCAGTGGTAGCACATGCCTTTAATCCCAGCACTTGGGAGGCAGAGGCAGGTGGTTTTCTGAGTTCGAGGCCAGCCTGGTCTACAGAGTGAGTTCCAGGACAGCCAGGGCTACACAGAGAAACCCTGTCTCGAAAAACCAAAACCAAAACCAAAACAAAGACAGCATACCAGTGTGCCAGAATAAATGATTTTGTCAAACTTTTAACCTTGTATGCCAAAATTTCATTCAAGTGTTTAAGAAAAATTGTATCTTCATAAAATCTCTCATGGAGATATAGATTCTGGATTTAATTCATTGCTTTCCATAAAACATAAAACAAAACCTCTAAAAGAAGATATCACATCAGCTATCACTGTCACAGGGCAAATAAATGCTGGATCAACTTTATGACACCTGTTATTTTAAACTAATCCCTTTCTTTTAAAAAATTACTTATCTATCGAGATTTACAATTATATCATTTCTCCTTTTCCTTTTATCCACCCATGACCCCTCCTTGCTTTCCTTCCAAATAATGGCCAATTGTTTTCATTAATTGTTGTTACATGGAGTATGTGTGTGTGTGTGTGTGTGTGTGTGTGTGTGTGTGTGTGTGTGTGTGTGTGTGTGTGTGTGTTTATTCCTAAATGTATAAATACAGCCTGCTCAGTCTGTACATTGTCACTGGTATGTGTGTTTTCAGTGCTGACCATTTGGTAGTGGATAACCAGTTGCTGTGCTTGTCCGGGGATGACTGTTTCTTTCCTTCTCAGCATTTCTTAGTTGCCTGCAGTTCTTTGTGTAAGATTGTGACCTTGTGGGCTTTCCCTCATCCACTTTAGCACATCTGTAGTTATTCTTGTTCAGGTCATGTTTAGGCAGTCATGCTGGTGAGACTGTATGGGTTGGGGTTCCGACATTAGAAGACACAATTCTCCTAGCCAACTTCCTGACCTTCTGCTTCTTAAAATCTTTCTACCCCTCATCCACAGCCTTCCCTGAGCCACAGGTGCAGGAGTTGTGTTATACAAGTATCCACTGGGTCTGAGCTCCATGACTCTGCATTTTCATTGGTTGTGATTTCCTATAATGGCCTCTGATGCCAAGACCTCACCCTTGACGAGGGGTGAGAACTACACTTATCTATGGGGATAAGAAGAAATGTTCAGAATGTAGTTAGGGGTTAAACTAGTTTAGGGTTTGCTCTCCTCCAAGATCCATGGCTTCACTAGCCTTGGGTTTGCATAATTGTCTAGCTTTCCAGTACTAGGCATGGCTTCCCACTTGTTGAGCAGGTCTTCAGTTCAATTAGAAAGTTGTTGGTTACAGCCAAGGTGTGTATGTCACTGTGGCGCCCTTCGGGTTATCGTGCCATGGTGGTTGCTGAGGTTCACAGGCTTCACGGTATAATTGGACTACTGGTTGCATCCCTCCTTTCTCCTTTGGAAGTTTACATGGAGACTTTCTTGGAGGAGGAGGAGGAGGAGGAGGAGGAGGAGGAGGAGGAGGAGGAGGAGGAGGAGGAGGAGGAGAAGGAGGAGGAGGAGAAGGAGGGGAAGGAGGAGGAGGAGGAGGAAGAGGAGGAGGAGGAAAAGGGGAAGGAGGAGGAGGAGGAGGAGGAGGAGGGGAAGGAGGAGGAGGAAGAAGAGAAGGAGAAGGAAGAAGAGGAGGAGGAGGAGGGGGAGGAGGGGAAGGGGACGGGGAGGAGGGGAGGGGGAGGAGGTTTATAGGTCAGTTTCAGCTCATAGGCCTCTGGCCCCTATATCTGAAGTAATGTGGTGTCTTCAGCAATAGGGAATTACCTTCTACCTCTGAGGGACAACCAAGGGCAATAGCAGTAGCCTATTGTTTTTGGAAGTCTTTTGGACAACTCTGACCAACAACATAAAAGAGGGCTTCTCATTCTTGGTGTTGGGGGTTTTGTTACTGGTCTTTTGCTCTTGGGGGGAGCATTGTTAGTCTAGATGGGAAATTCTCATTTAAACTATATATGTATATACAATGACTTCCATGCATTTGTAGGTAGATAATGAATAGTATGATTTCTTATGACTTTTCCGTACTTACTGTTACTTCATCTCCTCCCTCGTTCTTCTGTGTTTATCTCCTCCCTCCCTAATTACAGCCCCCCCATCCATTTAATGTCTTAAGGAAATACACACCCCCTTCTGGTAATGGGTCTAAACTATGGAAAGCTATAGAGAAGAGACATTTTATGAGAGGTCTTGGGCAGACCGCTTGGTTTCCTTTGATTGCTGTGACTTGGCCTCATGACACACAGGTATGATGCAAGTCTGTGCATGTGTGGGGATTATGATCAGCAAGGGGTTTGCTTAGTGCCATGATGAAACTACCGCTGGGAAGAACTTGAGAAATAACTCCATGAAATTTGTTCTCACTAAGACTGGCTACTATCCATTGGATTAGGATGGTTCAAATTTTCATACTGTGTCCCATTCATTTAAAATGCATCAAAAATTATATATTTTTGCAGTATCTTAAAGAAGAAATTTTGCTCTAGAAACGATCAATTCTCCTGGTGTCCCCAGGAAAGCATGCTTCTTGGCACTTAGTAAGTACTAAACTCAGTGAAAATGTTTGGAATTAGGAAAGTGTATTCTCTTGTTACATACAGCACTGGCAGACCTTGACATTTTATAATGTGTGCTGTTCAAAACACTCTTCCAGAACATACTGTCCTGGAAAAGCTGCCTCATAAAGTCCCAAGTCTTCAAAATTCAAAGCCTGTACTTGGTTTGTTTATAGGATCTCAGGTAGCTAAGGCTGGCCTGGAACTCCTGATCCTTCTGTGCCTACCACCTGTATACTGGGATTACTGGGATTACAGGTACATGCCACTAAGCCCAGAAGTGACTGGCAGCACTCAGAAGGGTGGATTTCTTGCTATGTATAAATTTTGCGAGGACATATCACTCAGTCCACACTTGCTAGCTACTTAATTATCTCCACTTAACTGGTTCTCCAGGGTGGTAGGTGCTCCCCATTGTCTCTTCAAAAGGCATAGATAGGCACCAATGAGGTGACAGCTCCTGAGCTGCCCACACAACGTTTCCCATGTGTTGAGCTGCAACCTTATCAAGAGTCAGCCATGTTGACTGCTAGACTTGTTCCACTCAAACCTGTTATTATAGTTATGCAATTTAAACTTGTTTAACTAGGATATATGTAAAAATGGGTGTGAAAACCAGACAATTATTTAGAATGATTCAAAAACTGTCAAAACAGCCAACAACTATAAGAGACTAGAAAATAGTAAGTAGAAAACCAGGGTTTTGTCTCATACAGATACCTTTAATCCTCAGTGTGCTTTGCAGTGCAATGGTCAAGTGCTTACCTAACATGTGCAGGAACCTAGGGTGATTTATAACACCACAAAGGCCATGAAGCAGATACTATAACAAACCAATTAGAGATTGCAATTATACAAAAATGCCATCATAGAATTTCCCTAGAAAATAGCAGATTCAAAGAAAAGATTTTAATAAAGGGCTGACAACTCACATACATCTATGTATTTTATGTTAAAATACAATGTTAATACAAGCATTTCTAGTTTGTAACTGCCTTTGTAAATTAACTTCTTTTCCAACTTCATGAAAGGCCAATTTTATACTGTTATCAGGACTCTATGAGGGTCACCCCCATTGCTATGCTGCTGATTAACTTAGAACCTAAGGCTCAGGCAGGGCTGCAGTCTGCCCATCATACTGGCTCTGGTGTTGGCTTAACGAAGTAGCCACCCCCTGACAGCTGGAAGCAGAGGAAGGTTGCGATTACCAACTATCAAAAGCAACTGCTTTCATCTACATCATTAATTCTACACCATTAATTCCTGAAGCTGGAGAACACGGCCATTGGTGCCCTGCCAGGTATTGCTACACAGAATAGTAATCTTAGGAAAGAGAATCCTCAGGAGTTGCTTTCTCCTTTCCTGTGCTGATCAAGAGGATTGCTTGCTTTGACTGAATTTCTTAGCACTTGAATATGGGGATTGGCAGATGGGCGTGTATGCTGGATGTGGCTCTTATGGAGGTCCTTTTTGAGACAAGGTCTCTCACTGGAGCTCACCAATTAGACATGGCCCTAGATTCCTCTCCTCTTCACCTCACAGCTCTGAGTATGCAATGCCACACCTGTCTTTTTTTTTTATTGAAAATATTTTTTCATTAAATACGATCATGGTTCCCACCTTTCCATTTCTGCCTGGATCCTTGCTACTTATCCTAACTAACAAACAAACAAACAAAAACAAAACAAAACAAAAGACAAGAGACACATGCATACACAGACACACAAAACCAAAGCCCATTAAAACACAATACTGGAAAATCATAATATACAAGCAAAATATCAGTAAGATAAAAAAATGCCCAAACATGGGGCTGGAGCGACAGCTCAGTGGTTAAGAGCGCCAAATGTGGTTCGCAGTCATCTGTTACCTCCAGTTCCATGGGATCAGACACCCCCTTCTGGCCTCAACATACACCAGACACATACATGATGCAGACATACAATAAAACATGCACATAAAACACAATGATTTTTAAAATGCCCAAAGAAAGCAAGATGAGAAAAAAAACCTCTAGAAATACCATTGTGTTTATTTTGTATTTATCATCTACTGTTGTTGGGCATGAGGCCTACTCTTAAATGTGGTTTATATGCCCAGTGGGACTCCATTGGAGAAAACTAATTTTTTTTTTCTTTGCAGGAAGTTATCAGTTGGAGACAGCTTCTTGGTTAGGGATAGGAGTCATGGCTTCTTCCTCCTTTCAACACTGGGACCTTGTCTGACTTAAACCTATGCAGGCCCTGTGTGTGCAGCCACAGTCTGTGAATTCATATGTACATTAGTCCTGGTGTAGCTGGAAGTCATTACTTTCTTAGTGTTATCCATCCCCCCTTACTCGGACATCCTTTCTGCCTTCTCTTCTCTATAGGTCCCTGGCCTCTGAGGTGAGGGGTTTGATGAAGACATCCCATTCAGGACTGTTTCAAAGTCTCTCACTCTCTGTACAGTTATGGGTCTCTGTATTTTTTTTCTCATCTCCTGCAGGAGGAAGAATCTCTGATGATGGCTGAGTAAGACACTGATCTATGGTATAGCAGAATGTAATTAGGGGTCGTTTTATTGCTATGTTCCTTCAGCAGAGCAATAGTATTTGGTTTTCCCCTAGGTCTGTGGTCTAGCTAATCTTAGATTCTTGGCCACCTAAGCAGTGTCAGGCATGGGATCCATCTCATGAAATAGGGCTTAAACCCAATCAGATAATGGTTGGTTACTTCAACAACTTTTGTGTCACTATTACACCATTGTGTCATGCAGGCAGGTCACATTGTAGATCACAAGGTTTTTTAGCTCAGTTGGTGTTTATCTTTCTCCTCTGGTGACATGTAGAGTACCTGTCCAGTACCATGGACATTAGTAAGTAGGGGTGAAGTTAGGCTCTGGTTAGGCACCAGCTCAACTTCTGGTTTTTCGAGACAGGGTTTCTCTGTGTAGCCCTGGCTGTCCTGGAACTCACTCTGTAGACCAGGCTGGCCTCGAACTCAGAAAACCACCTGCCTCTGCCTCCCAAGTGCTGCAGACCTGTCTTTTTATGTATGTGCTGGGGCCTGCGCTTAGATCTTCATGTCTAAGCAGCAAAGAATTCACACGCTAAGCCTTGGTCTTTTAACTTGTAGTATGTGTTGAGGATAGCTCCATGGGAAAATCCCAGTTACATTGCATGAATGGACCCCGCCTTTCATCCAGGAAGTTCACCGGGTCAATGCATACTCTTCTTTGTCCTGAGAGAAGTACAGTGGGATAAGTACCAATGAGTTCAGGTTTTCCTCTTCAATGGTTATTCCACTCACAAGAGGAGTGTGTGTATCCGGTTCCTCCATGGGTGCAACCAATTCTCAGTGTTGTTGGCTTCTGCCAGCCTTGCTTATGACTCCCCAAATGGAGTGGGGTTTTCTCTTTAGAGACAGTAGAAAACGGCTGCAAGAGAACTACAATGTCCCTGTTTTTATGCTTACCCAGAAAGTTCTTCAGCTAGATGTGAGGATAGGGAAGAAGCCATTCAGCTAAAATCTGACAGCACAATGGTGGCCTTTAATTACTAGTCTGAAAGCCTTTGCTGACTGCTTCCAGACTGCTTTATGTATCAGCCTCGTAATTGACTAAAGAGCGCTTTGAGTTTCAACCCAAGCAGGCAAGTTATATTTAACAGGGAGTGATACGGATTTATGGTTAATCTCTGTGACTGGTCCCATTGGATTGTCTAGATGAAAATGACTTGGGCTCACCAAGGCTGTAATTAGAGACAGGGGAAGAGAGTAACATGATGCTTCTAAGTCATTGTAAGGGAAGTGATAGAACAAAAGATTCTTAGAGCTCAGGGAAAAACTATCATCCATCTAGCCCACATGCTTATTTTACAGACAAAGAGCCTGCCAACGTGCAGTTTCTGCCATCTTCATGACTGATATCTGAGCAGGAGAGTTCTTTGTCCTGTGGGACCAATCCTCACTCTGCAGCTTGTGCAGCCTTCCTAGTACCTGCCCGTTAAATGCTGGTAACTAACGGTGTCTTTATTATGACAACCAAAACTCCTACCTCCTTCCTCAAGGAATCATGCTCTCTTTTCCTGTTGAGAACCCCAAGCCAAATTGCTCATAAACAAGCAGGAAGCATATACAAACACATTCTAAGTGAAATAAGCCAATAACCCAGAGAAAAATATTGTATGATTACATCCACATGAGGTCCTCAGAAAAGCCAGATTTATAAAGGCAGAAACAGAATGGAGGTGGCCAAGGCTGGAAGAGAGGGGGTGAGGTGGGAGGGGAGAATTCAATGGGATATAAGAATCTCAGGTTTCAAGATGAGAAGAGCTCCAGAGACTCGTTATACACAGTGTGGATGGACTTAATATTCTGAACTATATACTTCAGAGTAACCAAGGGCTGGGGATGCAGCTCAGTAGGTCGAGTGCTTACCTAGCATTCCAAAGGCTCTGTCTTTGATCCAGCATCAAATACACTGGGGGTGGTGACTCAAAATGCCAGTTCTAACTGTTTTAGGGAAGAGGCCGGAAGATAAAGACTTCAAGGTCATTCCGAGGCACTTAGCAAGTTCAAGACCAGCCAGGGATAAACGAGACCCTGTCTCAGAAAGAAATAATGGCTAAGATAACAAGCATGAGTCGAGTATAATTTACAGAAACAAAAACACAAATAGCAGGGGATGAGTTTCTCAGTAAGATTGCTTGCTATGGAAGCATGAGGACCTGAGTTCAAACCCCCAACACTCATGTAAAAAAGCTAGGTGTGGCTATGCCTGCCTGTTACCCTAGGTGTGGAGTATAAAGACAGGAAGATCACTGAAGCTTGATGGCAGCCAGATTAGCAGGTTCAGTGAGAGACCCTGTCACAAAGGAAAGAAGTAGGGACAAAGAGAGGAGACACCAGGCAACATCCTCTCTGGCTCTGGCCTTCACATGTGTATGTGTATACTACACACACACACACACACACACACACACACACACACACACACACACACACACACATGAGGTAAACAAGCAAAAATAGCTTTGAAGATGACAGAGAGGTACATGAGGTGGAGAGCTGGATTTTTTTTTTTTTTAATTTAATTGGGTGAAATTTTTATTTTCCGTGCTGGAGGTTGAACCCAGGGCCTTGCACATGCTAGGTGTGTGTGTCCTACTAGGCGAGTGAGTTAGAAGCTCAGTCCTTTTTAAAAGGTGCTTTTGTGGCAGGGTCTCACTTGAATGCCCAATCTGGCCTTGAACTGACTCTGTAGTCCAGGAAGCCTGAACTTTCAGTCCTCCTGCCTCAACTTCCCCAGATGCACCACCACACCCAGCTCAGCAAGTAGAAATTGTTAAACGTCACTGTTTCTCAACTGAACAGGAGAGCTTTTGCCAAATGAATTTTGCTGATGCAAATATGCTGTATGTTCTCTTTTTGTGTTTTGGTTGCCCAGAAATATGCCGTAGGAGCAAGAATGAACTCTGTAAATGCTGATCTCTTCCCCAGCTTTGCCCAGAAAGCCGTGATGACTAATATTTTGAACTAGACGGTATACTTCAAGGCCAAAGACAGAGCAACCCTGGGGCCCTGGATCCCGGAGTCACAGCTGCCCATTCGTAAGTTATCTGTAGGAACCTCATGCTCAGGAGCCTCATGACCTTCATCCAGCTGTTCTTAGCCAGAGCAGCGGCGGCGACGGTAGCAGCAGCAGCGGGAAGCCAGTTTATAAACTTCCAAGGAAACCGGAAAATCTGGAAAGATGGTTGCACCAGTAGAGGTTGTAAATGCACCAAGTCACAGCACTAATGTGCTGCCTGACAAATCTCCACCAATTTCTGCCAGAAACCAAAAGTCACTGCAAGAAGGAAGTGGGAAATCCAAAAATGCTTGCAGAATGATGGTTCCTGTTGGGAAGCTGATTTCCCACTTGGATCTTGTGATACTTGAGCCATTTGCCATGTTTACAGCATCCTAGGGACATGCTGTAACCTTCCCCAAAGAGACACAGGAGATGCTGGCTAGTTCGTTTCGATGAATTTGTTTTTCATTAACTAAAACCCATAAATGCAGATGCTTTACTAGATGGCTTTTCCTACTGACAATCGCTGCTATTTTATAATAATGGCAGTAAATGTTAGTATTTATGGAGAGCTGTAAAGATGGCGAAGCTCAAAATGAAAGAAAAAGTCATTGAAATAATTGAAAAGGATTCTAGTACATCTCGGAGTTGTTGCTGGAGTATACTGAATTTTCTTTGTTTGTAAGTGATACCCATTGTTTTAACACTATTTAACTGTTCAGAATTCTATGTGGAAAACTCAGGGATGGCAAGAAGACTTAAGAGGAAAAACATTTACCATGTAAGCATGACAACCTGAGTTCAGTATCTAGAACCCATGGTGGAAGGAGGAAACCAACTCCCAGATGTTTTACTCTGACTTACATGTGTGCCATGCACGCACATGTGAACACACATACACATACACACACACACACGCACACACACACACACACACTGATATAGACACCATTAATAATAAATTAATTTTAAAAATTCATAACAGCTTTTGGAAGGTAATATTTGAGGGACGTAAGTATACTTAAGTATGTATAGATAATAAGAGCTGAGATAGAAGAGCCTAGGACAATATTGTGAAATGATTACCAAGCCTAGAAAACCTAACCTGGAGAAAATGTGAAGTATAATATTTTCATATTAAAATATTTAAACAACTGTTAGACGAAGATAAATTGTATTACGGAGGCACTAGTGTGGAGAAACATGACTACTGAGTGGAGATTAGAATAGACAGATGATTTAGCCAGTATAAAGATATCTCTTTATTGAGCACAGTGGCTCACACCTGTATTCCCAGCAGGGAGACTGAAGCAGGACAGTCATAAATTCAAAGTGACACAGGGCTTTAGAGCAAGGCCCTACCTAAATAAATAAATAAATAAATAAATATCATAGCTTCTATGGCTAAGGAGAAATTTAATGTACATACTAGGGTCAGACAAAATATAATTTGATTTTTTTCTGTATCACCGTTTAACTTTGTTTATTCATTAATATAAGATCTTGCTATGTATCCCAGGCTGGTCTCCAACTTGAGATTCTCCTGTCTTATCCTGCTGGGATTAAAAATGTGAACCACCATACACTTCTGTCTATCAGATTTTATCTCAAGTTCTCAGCTGCAGGAAAAATGTTGTGTGCTATTGTATTAGACCAGTTCAGTACTTGGCCCTAACTAGTCTCTGAGGTTTGATTCTGAGACGGGCTATCATGCTTCAGCAGACCCTTAGGCTATTCCCTGAGGCTCCCAGCTTTCTGATCCTCATAACTCCTGTCCTCACTTCCCACTGACTGTGGGCCCAACCTGTGATCTGCCTTTTAACACAAGTGACTGGATATGTATGTGGTTACATATACTTGATTGCATGCACATGACTGTTACACATCTTTCTTTTGCTGATTCTGAGGAAGTCACCAACATATTGAAGAACCCCTCCCATGCCACGGACCTGTAGCTGGCCTCTGAGCTGAGGTTGGCTTCCACTCGACGGTCAGCAAGCAACGAGGCCTTAGGTGAACAGCTGCAAAGAAATGGAATCTCCCAGCAACCTGATCAAACTTGGAAGTAGATGAAGCCTCAGGTGAGCCCTGGGCAATACTGATTCCAGTTTCATAAGACTCCAAGCAGAGATAAACATACTAAGATTTCCTACTCACAGAAACTGTGAGATCAATAAAAGCACTTTAAGTACAAGTCTTGGTAAATAACGTATTTAGAAAAGAAAGTATAGAAATAGGTGATGACTCCATCTTGACATAGAGGAAAGGATTTCTTAACCTTTGGGTTGAGACCCCTTTTGGACGGTGTTGCATATCAGATATCCTGCATATCAGATGTTTACATTATGATTCATAGCAACAGCAAAATGGCAGTTATAAAGTAGCAATGAAATGATTTGACGGTTAGGGTGGCCACAAATGAGGACCTGTATTAAAGGGTCACAGCATTAGGGAGGTTAAGAATTACTGGTCTAATCCATGCTGTCTTATCCTTTGTTTCTTGTGCTTTTTATGGTCTTATTGGAATGCCTATGTGTCATTATCGTGCCAGAGAAGAGTAGTGACAAAACCCCTTGTCCTCCCAAGGGCTTCCATTCCTGTTCCATGCTGGTGTCTTCTTCAGTGTCGGACCAAGCCAGTCCTCGTGGGTGGTCCTTCTATACTGTCATCTGTAAGGTTCCCACACCATACTCTAAACCTCAGTCTGAAGGCCTGCCAAGGTCTCCTAATATTCAGAGTTGTGTCTGGACCATTCTCAAGTCAGCGAAGATGCCCTTGCTGCTCCCTGACTTTGTTCTGCTGCTGCAGTACTTTGTAGAGAGAGCTGTCTTCAACCTTTGGCTTAATAATACATTTCTTCGTTGTCTGGGATTCCTATTTCCTAGAGTATAATGGAGGCCTGGGGAATTTTCTTTGGAACCCATTGGTTCCCAGAGCCGTGAAAAGGGAGCCCACAATACAATGCACATGATGCTTTTATCTAGATTGATCCATCTAGGGTCCTTTCAAGTTCCTCTAGTGTAGGATGAAACCTCACCCTGGAGTCAGTGCAGTACCACCCATCACAAACGAGTGTTACTGTGGTGAGACAAGGGCTTCCTTCTGCCCAGCCTGACTCCAGAGCACAAGGCTGAGTCAAAGAGGTGCAAATTAGACCCCTCCTCTCAGCTCCTTCTAGCAGACCTTGCTGACAGAGCTTCTCAGTAGGGGCCGGGGTAGGCAGGGCCCAGGCAACATTTAAACACTTTCTTCTTCACTAATTCCCAGCTCTCACTGCCTTCACTCCATAGGACCTTTGTGAATTCAGAGTAGAGGCAGGATACAAAGGAAATGGGTCACTTATTCATCTAGAGCTTTCTTGAAGAATTTGAGGATGGTTTACTTAACATCCCCCTTTTGAAGTAATGGAAACGTTAGATTATATTTCTTATGGCCCCTGACAGGTGAGAGTCATGGGAGAGAGTTGTAAGGGAGAGTCTTCAAATATGACAAAAAACATTGGATCTCACAAGCACTTACTGCTGATCAGTATAGCTGACTGTTGTCCTAAAGGAAGTGTTTGTAAAAAAAAACTTTTAGCCACACCCTGTACACGATGAATGTACAAGTTAATGTCTCCAATACTGTAAGTCTTTCAAAAAAGAAATAAGATCTAAGTCCACTTCCCTGACACAAGCTTTGTGAGCTCATGTCCAGTCTTAGAGATACCCACCATGGCTGAGCACACCAGGAAGACCACAGCCGTAAAGCACCTTGCTACTTTAGAAACCATCTTTGAGTTGAAAATCCTAGATCACTAGAAATGTTTAAGCAAGCCCAGATGGCCACTGAGCTAGCTTCTATTAGGTTGAATAAGCAGTATTCGTTAAAAAGAAGTAGGCAAATCAAAGCTTGAAGGGAATACTCCTTTGTTCTGGTTACGTCACGAACCAGAAACATGGGCTAAGGAGAATGGCACAAAGGGTAAAGCATGTGTTGCATCAGAGCAAGGGCTGGAATCCCCTCCCCCAGAGCCTGTGTAGAGCTGGATGTGTTTGCACACATCCATAAACCCAGCTCTCCTGGAGTGAGATGGTAGGCAGACATGGGGGGGGGATCCCCAGAAGCTCATGAGCTGGCTAGCCTGGGATATGCATCAGTAAACAAGAGACCATGTCTTAAAGAAGGTGGAAGGTAGGAATATCATCTGAAATTGTCTGCCGACCTCCACATGTCTGATGAGACACATGCATGCTTGTACTTGCACATTGTGATGGACACACACCCTACAAAGATAAAGAAATAAACCAGGAGTAACATTTTCCATACTAACTCCCTTACTGCTTGTTAATCGTTGTGGACACGGTAGTGTTTATGAAAGAAACTAGGATAATGCTAAGGTTTCCAGAGAACCTGAAGGGTGTGGCTCCCCTTGCAGCTGAACACTAAGTTAACCAACGTAACACCTTTCCAGATGAGCTCCTCTAAGGACAGCCTGAATTCTAGCGTAGCCTGGCTCGATGAAGGATGATACACAATCTCATCAAAGCAGAGTCTTTATCTGTGTGAGAGAGAATGGAGTTTCAGCATTCACCAAACCAATTTGCTACTGGCTGCAACAAGCCCAACCAACTCTCCCTGGAACTGTGCCGTGAGACATTGACTACAATCACAGTCCTTAGTGATCAAGAGAGGATGGCTTTAGATGGGCCCTGGGAGCTCTTCTGTTCCACCCTCCTGGGTCCAAATAGAGTGGCAACAGAGAGTGATTACATTTAACAGCTTTTGTGAATAAGGCAGGAATGCGCCAGGAGGAAAGGTCCATGTGTCTGCGCTCTGCCTTTACACCAAGCCACAACATACTGCTCTTACCAGCATTGGCAGCAAGCTGATTCGAGAAATCAATATATCCCTTTCTACTTCAGAGAGTTACACCATCGTAAAACACACAGAAAGGCTTCCCCCGATTCAATTTCTTTTATGTATTTGTGTGTCCTCTGCCTGGAAGGTAGTTCTCTTAGAGCCAATGGCCTGTTCAGAGAGGGTCAATGACTTCCACAGACAAAGGACTAACACCTGAAGTTGTCTTCCATGTGTATGACAAGACACATGCCTGCGCTTACACCCACCCATATACCACCCACCACACAAATATAAAAAAAAATCTGAAGTAAAATCTTTCCGTCATCATGATTCCCTTAACTCGCTTTCTCTAGCATCCTCCATCTCTATTGGTTTGTAGTAATTTTCCATAAAGCATTCTGAGATGATCTTTGATGATTATGTCTCTATTGTCAGAATGTGCATCATTCTCCTGGGGCAGACATCAAAGAAGCATGCTCACCCTGTCCTGTGCCTACAAAAATACTTAGTGCATAGAGAAAAAAACCAAAGCTTTTTTTTTTTTTTTTTGAGGTTGGATATGGAAAGGAAAGCTCACAATTCGTTTGCTTCTGTAGAGGGTGCGGCCCCAGGGATACGTGTATCACTTCCCTCTCTGTGGCTGTGATAGAACACTGTGGTCAAAAGCAACTTAGAGAAGAAGCGTTTATTTGGGCTTATGGTTCCAGAGGGATAAGAGTGCATCACACTGGAAGTATGGCGGAAGGCAGCAGGGATGCTGACAGGAACAGGAAGCAGCAGGAGATGTCACATCTTCAATGCAGGTATGGAACGAGAGAGCAAGCTGGAAGTGGGTCCGGGCTTTAAGCTTTCAAAGCATGCATGGTATGTACTCACTGATAAGTGGATATTAGCCAAAAAGTTCAGAGTACCCATGATACAAATCACAGACAGTAGGAAGCTTAACAAGAAGGAAGGCCCAAGTGTGAGTACTTCAATCCTACTTAGAAGAAGAACAAAAATCATAGGAGGCAGAGGGAGGGAGGAACTTGAGTGTGAAAGGGGAAAGGGGAAGCAAGATCATGTATAGGGCAGACAGGAGAGACGCCCAGAGGGCCAGGAGAATGAATAGAAATATGTAGCAGTGGGGGTAGGAGGTAGGAGGAACCTCTAGAACATCCCAGAGTCCTAGGATGTGAGAAGCTACCAGGACTCAATAGCGACGACATTATCCAAAATGCCCAACAGTGGGGAGATGGAACCTGAAGAGACCATCTCCAGCAGATAGACATGGCCCCAAGTTGAGGCAGGGGGGCACCCAGCCATCTTCAAAATTTTTAACCCAGAATTGTTCCTGTCTAGAGGAAATTTAGGGACAAAAATGGAGCAGAGACTAAAAGAAAGGCCACCCAGTGACCACCCAACTTGGAATACCTCCTATACCCCACACAAACCCAGAAACTATTAGTGAAGTCATATTGTGCTTGCAGACAGGGACCTGGCATGGCTGTCCTCTGAGGGGGTCTACCAGGAACTGACTGAGACAAATGCAGATACTTACAGCCAAATCATTGGATTGAGGTCGGGGACCCATGTGGAAGAGTTATGGAAAGGACTGCAGGAGTGGAAGGGGATTGCAACCCCATAGGAAGAACAACAGTGTCAACTAACCCGGACCCCTCAGAGCTCCCAGAGACTAAGCCAAAAACTACGAAGCATACATGGGCTGCTACAGGGCTCCAGGCACAAGAGTAGCAGAGGACAACCTTGTCTAGCCTCAATGGGAGAGGATACACTTAGTCCTGTGGAAACTTGATGCCCCAAGGAATAGGGATAGTGGTGGGGGTGAGTTGGGGGTGGGTGGGTGGGGGAGCACCCTCTCTGAGGTGTAGGTGAGGGGGTAAAGAACTCAGGGAGGGAGAACCAGAAAGGGGGGCAACTTTTGGAATGTAAATAAATGAAATGATTTTAAAAGAACAAAAACAAAAAAACCAAAGCCTACTCCCAGCTACACACTTCCTCCAGCAAGGCCAGCCCTCCTAAACCTCCTCAAATAGCACCACCAACTGGGGACCGAGTGTTTAGATGTGGGAACTGTGATGGTTTGTATATGCTTGGGTCAGGGAGTGGCACTGTTAGAAGGTGTGGCCCTCCAAACTGATTTCCAGAGTGGTTGTACCAGCTTGCAATCCCACCAGCAATAGAGGAGTGTTCCTCTTTCTCCACATCCTCGCCAGCATTTGCTGTCACCTGAGGTTTTGATCTTAGCCATTCTGACTGGTGTGAGGTGGAATCTCAGGGTTGTTTTGATTTGCATTTCCCTGATGACTAAGGATGTTGAACATTTTTTT
>CM052706.1:33536858-33636135 GCA_028551405.1 Uromys caudimaculatus | reverse complement strand
GAGGAGGAGGAGGAGGAGGAGGAGGAGGAGGGGGAGAGGGAGGGGGAGGGGGAGAGACCAGTCATGAACACAAGGAAAGAGAGGGGGAGGGGGAGGGGAGGGGAATGAGGAGAGAAGGGACAGAGAGTGACAAGAGTGAGGGGAAGAGGGCGAGAGAGTAAGGAGGGGGCAAACAGCCCCTTTTATACTGAGTCTGGCATACCTGGCGGTTGCTAGGTAACTCTAGGCGGAGCCTAGAAGGAATGCTAACAAAGCTTTCCTCATATAATCTCCATCCCAAAGGAGTGCCTGTCCTGAGGAGAGAATAAAAGAAGAGCAGAAAGAGTGTAATGGGAATTCTGTTGAGACGGGGTGGGAGTGTGTCAAACTTGGCCCAAATTGAAGCTACAGCAGTGAAGGACAGGAGGCTGCACAAGTTGCTCCTTGGGCATCCCGTCGTCCCAGCATAGGCTCCTCACCTCTACCTTTGGGCTTCGATAGAGACTCTTGGGTTGAAGGTAACCTTTACTCCCTTGGCGCTAGTACTGATTTAGTTGGTTGAGGCATTCGTTCAGGAAAGCAAAGTCCAGGTGGGGACTGGCTAGGAATAGATGGAATTTGTTCTTGTGGATTGCTGGGTACCAATAGGAAGACAAAGGGAGTATGTAACTCTCTTCTATGTTAGTATCTTTTTTTAGATGGTGGTATTTTGTTTTGTTTTGTTTTTGTTTGAGATGAGGTCTCATGTAGCCAGGCTGACCTCATACTCTCTATGAAGCTAAGACTGGCCTTGAACTGCTGATCCTTCTGACTCCATCTCCTAAGTGCTAGGGTTATAGGACTGCATCACAATGCTGGCCGCTCCTCCTCCTTTAGTTTTTGTTGCTTTGTTTGTAAAACATTAGTTAAAATACGCCCTGGGTGCCTACATTCTTGGGAACCCATTTAGAGGTTTTTCTAGCGTGCAGCAGGGATGCAGGGGTGAGTAAGCAGGATCCGCCCACCCCTCCCCTCTAAGTCGGCGTCATCGCCCCTTCCCCTCCCATCTCCAGCCACCCAGTGCAGCAGCCCCACTCTTGCCTGGTCCCGGCCTCGGGAAAGCTCCGCTGAGAGGACCCTGCACTCTGCTGCCCACTAGGCTCCTGGCACCTTCTGTAGCCAGTGTCTGCATCCACCCGGATCCTTACTGGGCAGCGCCCCTGGGACAGGAGGACACAGCAAGCTTCTCAGGTAAGGATGAACTCACTGGACAGGAGAGCACCCTAGAGGCTGGACCACTCCTGAGCAAGGCGGGACCCACAGGAGGAACACAGAAAAGCACTAAAGAAAGGGATCACAGGCTGGCTGTTTTTTAGAGATCAACCACTCTTCTTCCATTCTGAATGAGTACTGGCCACGGCAAGGTTAACATCAGAGGAGTGATGTTTGCATTGGAATACAAATGGAATGCCTTCTGCTTAAACAGTACCAGAGGGGACCCTCTTTATTTTTATGATTATTAACAGATGTCATTGGGAAAGGTGTAAAAACTTTTCCAGGAAAGAAGTTTGTCTCTCCGCTAAATTTCTGCTGAAGTACTGTCTGCCTCTGTCTGCCTCATTCTCTTTCTGTCGCCCTCTCTTTCCTCTCCCCTCTGCCTGGGTAGCAAAATGAACAGTGGAAGACCCTTGGAACAAGGAGGTGAGATGAAGTGGAAATCTGGGGCTTGCTTTAAAGGACCAGCCAGGGGTGAGTGGATTTAAAAAATGGCCAAGTATTGAGAATTACCAAAGCTGAGTGATGGATACATGGAGACTAAATTTTTCTCTTGGCTCGTATGTGTGTGTGTAAATGTGTGTGTGTGTGTGTGTGTGTGTGTGTGTATGTGTGTGTGTGTCTGACTGTGTCTGTGTGTGTATGTCTGAGTGTATATGTGTGTGGATGTGTGTCTGATTGTGTCTTTCTGTGTGTATGTGTATTAGTATGTATGTGTGTATATGTGTGCGAGTATGTCTGTCTATGTGTATGTATGTGTATATATGTGTATGTATATGTGTGTATGTGTGTATATGTGTGTGTGTGTGATCTTGAGACTTTCTATAATAATACGAGTTTCTGGAAAGCTGCAGCAACTCTCCAGCCTGATTGATCTGACTTTCATACCATCTTCAATTTGGAAAGTAGTTCCTTGGGCTGAGGAGATGGTTCAATAAATAAAAGGCTTGCCTCACAAACATGAAGACCTGAGTTCGGATCCCCAGAACCCATATAAAGCCAGAGGAGATAGGAAACATCTGTGATCCCACTGCCCATAGGAGATGGGGAGAGAACACAGGCGACCCCGTGAAAGCCTCTAGTGGGTTAGCCTGGCATATGGCTACACTCAAGGTTGTCTTCTGACTTCCATGGGGCAGGCCTCCACTAACTCACAAGAACTAAGGTGCGTGCGCATGTCCGTAGAAAGATATTGCCTGGTATACCAAGTCCCTTCTTCCCTGCCTTTATTAACCTTTCTGGCTTCTGGTATGCCCCTCCCCCCATGCCCAAATTCATTTGTATCTACAGAGAATTATAAAAGTCATAACTTGCTGACTGGAGAATTGTGCTTAAGATCTGGTTTATGATTTAGAAGAAAGAATGTTGAAATCCCAGCCAAATAAGAGAGCCAGGCTAGAAAGTGCCAATCAAACGGTGTGTGGGATTTCATTTTAGAGAAGATTCTTTCGTGTGAGACAGTTCTATGCAATTTCCTTTCCACTTTTTTTTTGCAGATTTTTTAACATGTGAGAGTCCCTAGTATGTGCTTGGCTCATTATACGTGAAGCTGCTAGTGTGGGTCGGTCAACTTTCTCTATTCAATAGATTGCCTTTCTCTCTGTGCCCAAGTCTCAAATATCCAACAAATGCATTTTAAATAGAAGCATCGGACTCAGGAATTCAGGAACGCTAAAGCTCCCTCACCTTAGAATTCACAGATGGGAAATTGGAGTTGGGGGCATTCAGAAAGAACAGCATCAAGTTAGCAGCTTGCAAATCATTATTTTATACTTTTAGATTTTCCTGCAGGTAAACTGATATGTGGTTAGCGGAATACACCGTGACTATCAAGTATAATGCATTTATCAACTATTCTTTGCTGAAGATCCAACTTAAAAAAAAAAAAACCATAGTCAAGAGCCAGGCACGGTGCACTTTATACACCAGCAAATGAAGGAGCTAGCCAAGAGCTCCCTTGAGGTTATCTTAGTTCCATTCACCCCAAATCTGATTTACACACAGCGATACATTCTATAAATTGAGATGTATATATACTGCAGAAATAGCAGGGAAAAAAAAAGAAAAGAAAAGAAAAGAAAAGAAAAGAAAAGAAAAGAAAAGAAAAGAAAAGAAAAGAAGAGGCTTTAGTTTTTATTGTGATGAGAAACAGAAGCTGTGGTTACGGTAAAATAATCATCTGTGTAACTTTACCATCTTCCTTTCCCTCAAGGACTGCCAAACTTTTAAAGCAGACATTGCTCTGTCTCCAGTCCCGAAGCGGAATTTGCAAATAGTGCTATGGTATGTGATAGTTTGAATAGCCATTGGCACATTGTCAATGAACCCTCTAACTGTTGATTCTCAGCGTAGAACTGGTGGAGAGCTTAGCCTTAGTAATGGATTATAAAGTATTTGATAAACATATGGAAATATTTGGCAGGCTCGTGACTTTCCTTCTCGTTGAAATGAATCACAGCCCATTTGGTGGATGGCTCAGCAGTGCTGTAGGCCGTGGTGGGAGTGTGCTGGCACTGGAGCTGTTTTTTGGAAAAACACCTGCCAGAAATTTGCCTGGCCGTGGACAGCGTGGTCAGCCCTCAGCTCATCAGGATGGGCTATGGGACCTGAGGTGGGTTTTTAAGTGTAATAAGGTCCAAAAGCGACGACTCTTTAGTATATTGTGAACCAGTTACACCTTCCTCATCTCCCATGCTTCAAGGACAATTCTGAATCACAGCTGAATGACGTAAGAGGAAATGCAGCCCCAGACTTGCTCTTGGCAGGCTTGCTTTGCCATCTAGTGGAGGCAACATAGATAGCCAGCAAGGACCTGCTCCTGGGACTAGAGATGGAGTCTTCTGAGGGTCACTGTTGAGCCAATCATTTGTGTACACTTGATCATGATTTACTGGAGAGCAAGACTAGGTCTTACAAGACCACTCAATAGCCAAAAAGAACTGTCAGAGATTATGTTTGTTTTTAAAAGAAAGGCCTTTAAAATGATACTCAGCACGGTTAACACTGCATTTGCTGAAAAATGATTATACTATTCAGCTTCCTGACTCTAACAATACTAATCAGTACCATCATAAAATTTCATGAAATTCTGTTTTATAGCTCTACAATTGAACACTCTGTTATTTTTATAAATTTTATAATTGATGTGTAGGGCCTATAAAATGAGCCCCTCTCCCAACTCCACACTGCTTCCCACTACTTTCAAAACATCCAAGGAAGGCAATTTTAAAAACTATATTCTCATCTTCATCTATGTATTAAGTTCTTATTTCTTTATTAGTGTGGTAAGATTGTATTTGTGTGTGCTGGGTACATATGTGTTTGTTGGTGCATGTGCTCGTGTGTGTGTCTGTGTGTGTGTGTGTGTGCAGACCAGAGGTCAGAGGTCAGACTTGGATGTTGTTCCTCAGAAGCTATCAAAATGTATGCCTAACTTATGTGTGCGTGTGTATGTGTGTGTGTGTGTGTGTGTGTGTGTGTGTGTGTGTGTGACTTATGATGTGTTCAAGTGCCTACAGAGGCCGTCAAAGGAAGTCAGGTTCTTTGGAGCTGGAGTTACAGGCAGCTGTGAGCTGCCAGATGTGGGTGTTGGGACAGAACCCAGGTCTTTTGCAAGAGCAGCAAGCACTGAGCCATCACTCCAGCACCAAGTGATTGGTTTTTGTTTGTTTGATCTCTCTCTCTCTCTCTCTCTCTCTCTCTCTCTCTCTCTCTCTCTCTCTCCCCTCATCCCCTTTTCTGAGACAGGGTCTTACTCGGTAGCTCTGGCTCTGCTGGAACTCTCAGAGATCCATCTTCCCCTACCTCCTGAGTGCTGAGGTTAAAGTGAGCGCCACCAGGACCAGCCCAGAAGCTGCGCACTTAGTTTTTTGAGTGGGGTTTCTCCCTAGGAACAGGTCAAGGTTGGTCTCCACCTCTCCACACACAGAGCACACATGCATGCCCCCATACTCCGCTTTATTTAGTGGGTTCTAGGGACCAAACTCAGATCCTGGTGCTTGCATGGCAAACACTTTAAGGAGAGCTATCTTCCAAGCCCCCTGACTTCTCATTTCTGTTCCAGTAAATTAGTCAAACTTTACGGAGTTAAAATCACACAAAATTATTAATCTTACATGCGTAGAGCTCTGAAGTCTAGAGAACAGGACTATGTTCCTGTTAAGTTCTTCTGCTTGCTTACCCTTGGCATCTTCTACAGACCACCCACATCCTAAGGGTCCTGAGCCACCTCACTTCAATTTTTGCTTCCATGTCCACAACTCTATTCTGCCTTCTCTTTACGGGGTCCCATGGTTGCAGTGCAGTCGCTGATATCCTGGCTAATCCCCTCGTCTGAAATCCTTTAGCTTAGCTACACTCTCACCGTCTCCCTTACCGGGTGAGGAGCACAGACACAGGTCCTTAGGATGAGGGTGTGGGTCCAACCAGAGACTGGTGCCTATGTACCACAGGGAATGTACTTGGTAAGAGGTGTGGGAAATACCTTATAAATATCTACCGATGTTTTCCGTTTGCTTTCATAGAGGAGGTGGTGTCTCTGTTACCAAGGCTGGTCTGGAGCTTTTGAGTTTAAATGAGTAGCTGAGACTTTGTGCATGCATTGCCTCAGCTTTCTTTTGCTCCCACCACATACTCTGCTGAGAGAGTCACACATAGTCCAAGCTAGCCTAGAACTGGCGATCCTCTTGCCTCTCCTTCCAGGGACTGAGATTACAGGTATGCACTACCAGGAGAGCTCCTTCAATTGTTGACTTCGGGTGTTGGGCAGCGATGATAACTGCTGCCATTTGCTGAATGCTCACGTGGGTGCACGTGTACATACACTTGCATGCGTGTATTATTCCTTCAAAAATAATGTATGCCGTCCTCCGTCTTTAGCATATGTGGAAAGTGCAAAGATGAGGTATCCTTAAGAAAATCACCCTTTTAATAAATGGCAAGCATACAGTGTTTTGGTTTTAAAGTCCACTGTCCCTATGGTCATTGAACCCCTGTCTTTACCATCCGTCTTTGTTATAGCACTGACACTGTTATTTTCCCACCGAGGTGACATTATATTCTTCTTGTAAATATTGCATCACTTGGTGCTCTAGCCAGTCAGTGACATTCATAAGTGGCTGTAGTAGCCTAGAATAAAACTCCATTACAGCAGCCATGATTCCTCTCTGTATCTTGCCAAACTCAAGATGACCATGTACGTTTGAAGAGGTATTTTCCAGAACGCATCCCACTTCCCTGAATCATATTTATAGTTTGTTACCACCAGTGATATACTCCTATGCTTCCCCTGTGACCTTTGACCCAAGTGTCTCTCCTGTCTGGAATTATTCAGAGCACCTAGGCCAGGCCTCAGTGGCTCCTGGTATGTCAATCCTTACCACAGGCGAAGGATAAGAGCAGAAGAGGAAATGAGGGTATGCCTTCACACTTACGTGTGTGTATAAGAACAGGCCGTAGTATCCAGAAGGGCAGGGATCATTAATGGTTCAAAAAGTGATTGTGCATTCACTTGTGTGCCCAGACATACTTGGTAAGGTGACCTACAGTGTCACTGATCTGACTGAATAGGCCCTTACATTAAAAACTAAAGGTTTGATGCACAAGAATTTTCCAGGATATGTTCGTGAACGGGGCCAGCTTACTTGCTTTACATTAGGTAGGTAATATCTAATCATATTTAAGTTTAATAGGAATAAGAAAAAATACACTGCAAAGCCACAGATATTCGTGGGAATGAGCAACTAGGAAAACATTCATTTGGCCATCTTTGCAGAAATATAACAAAATGGAGGGGATTTGCAAGTCAACTGCAAAACTATTAGGAAACTATTAAGAAATAAAAGAATATGTAAAATAGACTCTTTAGGAATCATGTGTTTTTGGAGCTAGGGAACAGTTGGCAGAGCGCTAGCCTAGCATACATGAAGCCCTGGGTTTGACCCTTGGCACCTAGATGAACCCACTGTGGTGACCCATGATCCCACCACTCAGAAGGCAGAGGAAGGAGGATCAAAAGTTCAAGCTCACCCTCCCTCAGTTTTGAGGCCAGCCTGGGCTCCATGAGACCCTGTCTCAAGAGAAAGAAACTATGTGTCCTTTAACTTTGGCCCATAGTTAATTTTAGAGCAGAATAATACTTTTTAAATAACACATGTATCACCTGCCTACTGTGCTCTGAGCTGAGTGGTAACCCTTTCCACATATCACCTCTTTTAGTTCTAAAATGGCATTATGAGACAGAGCTTATTGTGGTGGCCGCCGTGCACACGAGGAAAATAAAACCCAGAGAGTTAACGAACTATCTTAAGTTCATCTGCCGAATGGGAGAAAAGGTGGACAATTCCGGACCTGCACTTATACCCATTATGTTGGTCTGGATACACAAGTATTCTAAACACTACCGTCAGTCCCCCACTTCTAAGAACAACAGATGATAGATGGTGGAAATAGTAAGTCATCTCTTGCAATGATGAGTAGCCATCTTTATTAGAGAAGTAGGTACATCCACAGGTGTTAGATTTCTACCTAATTCCTTTCTGCTGCACCTGTCTCTAGAGTTCAACCCGTGCCCCCCGTGGACCCTCTGGCTCACGGGAACGGCGATAATTGCAGTCTCACTTTTATTACCCAAACCTGGATTCTGAAGCCACATTCCAAGCAGCCACCTGGACACTGACACCATTGTATCACTAACATAACAAGAGATAGGGAGAAGGAAGGTGTGGGCACAGACATGGCAAAGTGCTGCCTTTCCAGCTGGGTCCATGTTTCCTAGATGAGTGAGTTAGGCGTTGTGGATGATGGGTGTATGTGGCCCTATCCACTGGATTTGTGGGTGTGGGTTGCTCCATCCGTCAGAACTATCATTTCTCTGGACATTTTACCATAAGGAAAACCTAGATTTTTCCAAGAGGAAGTGTTCCTAGACATCTGTCCAATTTTAAATTACAGACCAAATTAGATGGGCTAACTAAAGCAAGGGCCCTTTATTACTGTGATTTGGAGGCCATATTACAAGGCTCTGCCCTTGTTCATGGCCAAGGATAGACATGGGCCTGGCTTTTATTCCAGTGGGTGCACTGCAGAGATGCTCCCAACAGGGCTGGAAAAAATGATGCCATCACATGATTCATGGTGTTGGATGCAGGAGGCATTCATACAAGCCTGCTGAATTGGATGTTTCAGACATATAACACTACTTACATTATGTAAGTATAGATATGCTGAGTTTCTTCTTTATTAAATCAAAGCCATTTGGTATTAGTGGTTGCTAATGGAAACAAAGTAGCGTCAGAATTAGGTTTATTTTGTACACAAAGATGAAGTAGAAGCTGTGTGGAGACAAGCTAAGCAATCATCCCTGCAGAGATGATGCCCAGGTCCTGACTACCCCAGTGCCATTCAACTTCCCTGAGTCTCCAAGGCATCTGGAAGTCTGGCTAAATCACAGTTATCTGAGGAACCCCACAATCATTCCATGGGAGCTTCTAATTCCTTTCAGATGTATTTATTTTGTTTTATGCCTATGAGTGTTTTTCCTGTATGGTGCTGGGAACTCAACCTAGGTCCTCTGTAAGAGCCACACTTGCTCTTAACTACTGAACCACCATCTCTCTAGTACCTCTAGGAGACACTCGAGCAGAAGGTGTGAGGTAGGCTTCCATAATGAGTTTGCAGTTTTTTGATGAGGAGTGGAGAAAGGTTTATGACTTGCTACAGCAGGCAAGGACATTGGATTTGATTCCAAAGCAATGCACTCCTCAAACAAAAGAAGGGAGCATGGTTTGTGGGTCCTGTAAAAAAGGTCAAAATGGCTGACAAGAACTCTTTTGGACATGCTCAGCTTGCACCATAAAGAGAGCAGACAGGAACGTCATGATAACTTTCTTTTTGGCTTCTCACAGATGATTGTCAACGGGGAAGCATGCTTTCTCATTTTTATCTCCTGTGCATCCACATCTCTTGTTGAAAACTTTTTTCAAAAACATTAATTTTTAATGTTGTATGTGCGAGTGTCTGTGTGACACGTGCTATGTGCATGTGAGTTCAGTGCCCATGGAGGCCCATCGTGTCAGATTTCTCTGGAGCTGGAGTTACAGGTGATGGTGAGCTGCCTGACATGAGTGCTGGGAACCGAACTTGGGTCCTCTTCAAGCGCTTTCTGAGCTCCCGATGGCTGAGCTGTCTCTTCAGTCTCCCTTGAAGAGAGAGAAAGTCCAGAAGAGACTCTCCATATTAGGTAATGATAGCACCAGAGTTACTTTTAGGTCAATGTTGTCCTCCAACAAAGGAAGTTCAGGATTCAAAAAATCACATTGTTAACGAATTCCTAGGTATGACTGATTGTGCTGGCCCTGGGAATACTGTCTGATGTAATGCACCCTTTGTCGAGCCACCATGACGTTGGCTTGTATCACCATTATCAGCAGCTGGGAGGATGCTTATCTGAGTATCCACTCACTGGGAAATACATGCCTATGTGCTCCTGGCTGAGACTGTAATCAAGTATGGTTTAGAAGCAACTGACAGGATTGAAATTTTCAAAAGTATTGGCTGAACCCTGTGGCTCAGATAATACAGTTAAAAGTCAGTGTGAGAAATAAAAGCCAATAAGTTATACTTGAAAACAATGGAATTCTCATAAGCCTCTCTTAAAAATCTGGCTGGGAGCCAAAGGGTACATGATGCTTGATGTTTGAGTTTGTAATTGGTGTGGTAAAATCCATTTTGTCAGTTATCATTGGATTTACATTCTATCGTTCTAATCTCCAACAATTTAAACGTTGTGAGACTAAAAGCACTAGAAAAGCCAGCAGGAAAATTCCATAGGGTGGATGGACAGTTAGCCTGGCTTTTACCCAAGAATGATTGCTACTTGCTTATTACTGAACAGATAATCACATGTAAATATGCAAAGATTTCATATATCTTGGTGTGGCTAGTTGGTGACTTTCAGTCTTTATTATAATTGTATATTAAGTACATAATGGATAGTTGTTGTGAAGGGCTTACTTTAAAAAGCAACTTTGTAGGAATCTGTAGTTGGCCCTGATGGAACATGTTTGTAATCCCAGTCTCTTAATTGGCTGAGGCAGAAAGATTATGACTTTAAAGTAATCCTGGGCTACAGAGTGAGACTTCATCTCAAATATAATTTTAATGGGTTCAGTGATAGGGTGTTTGCCTAGCATGTGCCAGGATCTGAGTTCAATTCCTAGCACCATCAAAATGAAAAACCAATTGTATCTCAAATCTTAAAACTTTCTTGAGCAGGGCAGTGGTGGCGCATGCCTTTAATCCTAGCACTTGGGAGGCAGAGGCAGGTGGATTTCTGAGTTTGAGGCTAGTCTGGTCTGCAGAGTGAGTTCCAGGACAGCCAGGGCTGCACAGAGAAACCCTGTCTCTAAAAACCAAAAAAAAAAAACAAAAACGAAAAAACAAAAAACTCTCTTGAGCTGAACATGGTAGTACACACCTTTAGTTCCAGTACTGGGGATGCAGAGGCAGGCAGATATCTTTGAGTTTGAGGCCAGCCTGGTCTACAAAGTAAGTTCCAGGCCAGCCAAGGCTACATAGTGAAACCTTGCCACAAACAAACAAACAAACAAACAAACAAACAAGAAGCAAATAAAGCAAAACAAAAAATAAAAAACTCAAAACAAACAAAAACCTTTCTTGACTGAGATTTTGCTAAGAACAAGGTCCTCATCTGGACAGTGGTGGTGTCTGCCTTTAATCCCAGGACTGGGGAGGCAGAGGCAGAAGCAGGTAGAACTTTGTGATTTCAAGGCCAATGTGATTTACAGAGCAAGTTCCAGGACAGCCAGGGCGGTTACACAGAGAAACCCTGTCTCAAAAACAAGAACAAGCAAACAAACAACGCCCCGACTCCACCCCTGGGTTAGTTCTCAACAACACATTGGAAGAGGAACAGAAACCCACCTGTAACTTCAGCTCCAGGGTCGTCTCTGATTTGTACAATGTGAAACTCATTTGCTAAATCTTGTTTTTTAAAGTACTTGTTACAAATGAGCTGAATGATGGGTCACACATAACAGAGAGGTTCAAAACTGAGCTTCAGGGAATGGCCCAAGCAGTAGCATGTGAGCATCAGTCCTACTAAGTGCACACATTTACATGCTTGCAGGCCTACACACCCAGAGAAGAAGAAACAATGCAAACAATAGAGAGGCATCGTATTACTTATCACATAGGGGCAACTTTAAACATATCTGACATCAGAAACGCTTAGGTGATGAAAGCCATGATGAAAAGAGACCATAGTGTATGGGGACCACAGTCTCCAAGTGGTGAGTCAGGGACTGCCCACAGCACTTCCCTAATTTGTAAACTAATGTTCATATAGGATTTCACTGTGAATGACCCCTTATATAAGTGGTGGTTCCACACAAAACTTTATTTTGAAAACGTACTTTCAGCATCAGGTGGTCTATGCTGTGTCTTCTCTTTTTATGGCGAAGGAGTGTGTGAAAGTCAGGGGAAACCTACTGCGGTTGTGATTACCTTACTGGAGCCACAAAAGATCAGGCAGCAAGAAGAGCTGAAGTCCCCACAGATAGCACTGTTTGGCCTTAGTAGTTACAAAAATAAAAAACCAACAACATGAGGGTGAGGGGTGAGGTGTTGGGGAAGTGGGGGGCTCTTGAGTGGCAGGTAAGGTTAGTTACGTTGTATATTTGTATGAAATTGTCAATGAATAAATAAAAGATATTCTAAAGAAAAAAATCAAAGGAGGGGGGCAGGCTTCTTGACAAAGGCCTAAAGTCCCAGCTACTGAGGAGGCTCGGGGGGAGGATCAAAGATCACAGCCAGCCTAGGTGACAGAGTAAGTTGAAGCTCGGCCAATTTGTACTTCTGAGACTGTGTCTCAAATAAAAAGTAAAAGGAGCAGCATTAGAGTGCTTGCTAGCATGCATGAAGCCCCGGGCTTCTTACTCTCCAGCCCCCCATCCCCACTTCTCTGTGTGTGTGTGTGTGTGTGTGTGTGTGTGTTTATGGGTGGTGTGTGTGTGTTGTAGTGTGCATGTATGTGGTATGTGTGTGTGTGGCATGTGGATGTGTGTGTATGCTGTGTGCTGTGTGTGTGTTGTGGTGTGTGTGCATGTGTGTGGTGTGTATGTGTTGTGTTGTGTGTGTCGTGGTATGCATGTGTGTGTATGTTGTGTGCTATGTGTATGTTGTAGTGTGTGTGGTGTGTATGTGTGTCTGTGAGGTATGCATGTGTGTTGTGGTGTGTATGTGTGTGTTTGTGTGCATCGTGTGTCTGTGTGGTATGTATATGTATGCTGTGTCATATATATGTGTGTGTTGTGTGCATGTATGTTGTGTGTATGTATTCTTATGAAATCAGAGCAGGTGGCAGGCAGAACTCCCCTGTTTCTAAGTCGGTGCGGCCATCGGATGCCTATCTCCACACCAGCTCCTTCTGCAAACCCTGGCTCAGGGAAGTTGTGAGCTCCAACGCATGTTTCCATCCTCTGATAGACATTTACATTTTAGACTTGAAGACATTATAGTCCCGTTTTTAAAGAGCTAAGCACGCAGGAAGAACTGCAGGATGTTTGCTTCTCTCTCTGCTTAGGGGCCTTGGAGAATAAGCATCTGGAGAAGCTGTGGGAGTGAGACTTCCCAACAGGAGTCCACTCCCTGTCCCAGATGGGGCTGTCTGGGGAGGCAGTTGGGGAGGGAAGAGGGAGAGATACGGGGGATGCAGAGAAAGCTCGGTGAAGAACACCTTACTGATTTTGGATGTCTGTTATGAGTGTAGATTTAATGGCCAGGAAGTCTAAGGCAGATGAAAACAAAGATCTGTTCATGGTGGTGGTACACTCAGGACCTAATGCATAAAGACGTAAGTAACGTTTAAAACACTTAAAACCATGCTTTCTTTCTCTTTGTTTTCAAAGGGCAAAATAGAAGAACAAGATGGGAAATATGTTATTTTGGTTGATAATTTTCATCCCTGGATGGGCCCTCTCTGATGGGTCTGAAACAGAGCCAGATTTTACATGGCACTTGAGCAGAATACCCCAGGTTGTGAGGGAGAAGACTATCCATCTTGCCAGCCCTGCGTTCCAGGCGGATGCTGGGGTGGCGAAGGCCACAGCGTGCGGCATCGAATGTCAGGAAGAGCTCCCGGCTCCCAGCCTTTCCCAGCTGGAAGACTCCCTTTCCTATGAGACTGTCTTTGAGAATGGCACTCGAACCTTAACCAGAGTGAAAGTTCAAGGTCTGGTCCTGGAACCCACTCAGAACAGCAGCATAAAAGGAGCACGCCCTAGGAGAAGGAGGCAGGTGTACGGTACGGACAGCAGGTTCAGCATCTTAGACAAAAGGTTCTTGACCAATTTCCCTTTTAATACAGCAGTGAAGCTGTCCACCGGCTGCAGCGGCGCCCTCGTTTCCCCCAACCATGTGCTCACAGCTGCCCACTGTGTTCATGACGGGAAGGACTATGTCAAAGGCAGTAAAAAGCTGAGGGTGGGAGTGCTGAAGATGAGAAATAAAGGAGGCCGCAAGAAACGCAGAGGTTCCAAGAGGAGCCGGAGAGAAGCAGAGAGTGGGGGCCAAAGTCAGGAGCATCCTCAGGAGAGCGCCACCCAAAGACCGGGGAAAAAATCCAGGCGAGGTCCGAGAGTCGCCCAAGGAAGGCCTTCCTTCCAATGGACCCGCGTCAAGAGCACCCACATTCCCAAAGGCTGGGCGAGGGGAGAGAATGGGGACACAGCCTTGGACTATGACTACGCGCTCCTGGAGCTGAAGCGCGCACACAAGCAGCAGCACATGGAGTTGGGAGTTAGCCCCACCATCACCAAGCTTCCGGGAGGCCGGATCCACTTCTCTGGATTTGACAACGACAGGGACGATCAGTTGGTGTATCGGTTTTGTAGCGTTTCCGAGGAATCCAATGACCTCCTGTATCAGTACTGTGATGCTGAGGCAGGCTCCACCGGCTCTGGGATCTACCTGAGGCTCAAAGAGCCAGGCCAAAAAAATTGGAAGCGCAAGATCATCGCAGTCTACACGGGCCACCAGTGGGTGGATGTGCACGGAGTTCAGAAGGACTATAACGTGGCTGTGCGCATCACTCCGCTCAAGTACGCCCAGATTTGCCTCTGGATCCATGGAAACGCTGCCAACTGTGCTTATGGCTGAGGGAAAACTGAAGCAAGTTCATGCGCATTTTGAATCCCAGAGAAAGCCAGCTCTCATTCTGAGACCACTCACAGGCTATGTCTGGACTTGGACTATCAGTGGCTTTTACAGCATTTTTACAGACTTCTTTTTATCAAAATTAGGTTACGTTTGCACAGTTAAAATGTTTAGTTACAGATACTGAAACTAGATGGCATTTCAGCGACAAGTATATACCCTTTATGTGGTGGTAAGTTTCATTTTTGGGGAAACCATTTGTTTACTTGGCCTTTTTGGATACCAGACACTCTTTAAAACATCGAATCAGAACTGTAACGTGACTCTCAGTGGACTAGCGCTTGAGTCCTATTCTAGGAAGAACCTAGAAGGATGCAGTTATATGTTCAACCTTTATGGAAAATAGGAAGATTTACAGTAACACAACTAGAATCAGGGGAGACATGAGGTTTAGTTTGCAATGTGACGAGATTCAGCCATTCCATTCTTGCTCTCAGTGTTCATATGTGTCTTCTCTTGGTACAGATAAACTTATTTCAAGAACTATAAATCAGAACATAAAAATTACAAATCAAATATACTAGTGAGCTGCATAAACAAAACTGTGGCTTTAAAAACCCAACACCAGCCGTGTCTATCTAAAATTTGGAGAAAGACTTTGTTCTGTGTAATGAACGAAGTTTACAGACACTGAAAGCTGAGACACTTTAAGATCTCAGGTTTTACATTCTTAAAATATGAAGTTTTCAAGGCATACAGAGAAGCCATTTCACAAGCTACCATCCTCTGGTGAAAGCCACACCCTTTTGTGTTGTACTGTGTGTGAGGTGCTATATTTTTTAAATCGAGGTATTTTGAAGTCTTTTCCAAAAGAGAACCCACCTAGCCCCAACCCTGAGATACCAAAGAAGGTTCTGATGATTCTTATAAGGGACCAAGGTGCCATCTTTGCTCTGCCTCCGGAGTAGTATTGAGCAG
The DNA here is from genome assembly GCA_028551405.1 of Uromys caudimaculatus. Lineage (NCBI taxonomy): Eukaryota > Metazoa > Chordata > Mammalia > Rodentia > Muridae > Uromys > Uromys caudimaculatus. The sequence continues at coordinate 33,620,751 of CM052706.1, read as the reverse complement.
TTATTGTGTAACGCCCTAGAGCAAAATGCAGAGCAGGCATTCAGGGCACACCTCATGAACAAACACTGCTGTGGAGAATGGCTATAAACAGGGGTTAAGTCAGGGCATCATGGTTAAATGGTTTTGATGATATAATCAAGTACACCCTAAAATTTAAGTAACCAAGGGCCCAATCTTTGGTCTATTCTTTCTGGCAATTTCTTCACATATTTTCCCTCAATTCATTGCCAGGGTAAAACCTTTTTTCTTTTAGATGTGTCCTAATAAAGACTACAAATTAAGAAATAATGTTGTTTCCTATTTTTGTTTTCTGTTATAGTCCTGATTAGTATGCAAAGGCATATCTTCATTTGGGTTATCATAACGATTTTGTAAATGGTGCTCAAAATATGTGGCATTCTTTTATAATGTGGGTTGTTAAAAGTAATTCAATAAAATTAAAGAATAAAATGCATGACTTACTGTGTTTGTATATACACTTTAAGGGATTTTAGAAAATAATCAATTAACTAACATACAATTGAAATGTATTGCCTTTAACACGTATCTCACTGAAAGGCATTTAATCATTGCTTCCAGTAGAAGAGGAACAGATACTGAGAAGAGGACCCATTCCCTTGGGGTGGTGTATATACAGTCACTGTCTCAGGTGCTTTTCCTGTTATTGTGATAAAATGCCCAACAAAAGCAACTAAGGAAAGAATGGCTTTTTATTTTTTTAATTTGTTTTTCTTCTCGTTCTCGTTCTCCTTCTTCTTCTTCTTTCTGGCTTTTTCAAGAGGGCCAGCATGATTAATACATGTTTCTAGAGATTATCATCATAGTTGCATATAATAAACCAACTATGCTCTGCTTCATCTCATATTCATAAAGACGGGCTAAAATGTTCTCAGCAGACTGGCAGCCATGTTTCCCTGAAGAGCTAGCATAGGTGCAGACAAATGTGCATGTGTGTGCTGATTCATGAGCCAGGACACCAGTGTGATGTGGTCTCTGTCTAAAGGTAGCCCTCCTCCCTTCCCCATTGCTATGCTATTCTTAAACTTCTAGCTCTCAAGGTCAGGATATGCTCAGAGCCAAGATCCTATCACAAAACAGAAGTACCACTTTACCCAGCCATGGGCTGAAAATAAAAGTTGGTATTTTTAAGACAGCTGAATTTAGTATTCTGCCACTGCACTTGGGACACTTACACCAGAAGGCCTTGTGGCTTGGAGAAATAAGTGACACCATTGTACCCACGAAATTGCCACTGTGTCACCCTGTGTGACCAGGATGTGACTGATCTGACTCCTTAAACGGATGTCTTGAGCAGTCATCCACCCACAGATCACAGCATCCCCAGACCTAAATTAAAGCTTGCTTTTGGCAGAGCCACATAGGCCATCATGGGATATGAATCACCTTTCCAGGACTGGTAAGTACATTTCTCCATTCTTGGGCTGGAGGAAACAAGGACTCCGGTGCTTTCCTATTCTAAAGTATTTAGAAAATCTCTTTTGTGAGAATCTATCATATTCAACTAGAGCCTCAGACTGTGAGCCTGCTGGATTCAAGATAGTGCAGCAGGTTTCCACAATGTAGAGGCTTCCTAATTTGATTAATAATAAGAATGACCCAGGGAACTGCCTTAGAAACTCAGGTGCCAGGGCTCCATGGAGATCCACCCCAAATCCCCAAGAGTGAGTCCAGCATCCAGCCTGGCTTCCAATCATGGCCATAGTCTCTCTCTCTCTCTCTCTCTCTCTCTCTCTCTCTCTCTCTCTCTCTCTCTCTCTCACACACACACACACACAAATAAGAGGCTCCCCTGGCAGAAGATATCAAGGAAAGGCTAAGGCTTGTAAGTGAATTGTCTGGAGATGGCCCAGTGTTTTGCATGGCCTGTGATGGGTGAGCTCTGAGATGCAAGGTCACCAGAGACTTCATTCCAGGATTACTTCTTGCTGCTGATATGCCTTTCCTGTCACTATTATGTAGCCTAAGGATTCCTGGGAAGATTTTCTGCAGAATCAACATGGAGATATATTTTCATATAGCAATACTGTATAGACAAATTGATGGTTTCACAATTTCTGATAATAATTTTATAGAACTCTTAAATTGACACAAGTGAACTTTAGCCCCCTATAGAATAAAACAAATAGATCTCTGCAGAGCTCCACATGTTATGGGCCAATTGCACTAGGCTAAGAAAGCATCCTTGGAACAAATCTGTGACCAAGGAAAAACATTCATTCTAGGTCAGGTCCAAGGGTGAGGCCACAGGTGTGCACTATGATAAAGCAAGGTCATGTGAAACTGTTGCTTTGAACTTATACTGAGCTTATAGAATGAAGCACTGCTTGAACTTATCATATCCTCCTGTAACTCCCCTTTTATGTAACATTTTATCTATGAGGTAATTCTTTCTGACATAGAGAACATTTTGTCTAAAAGCTCATGAAGTGTTATTGAACTCCAAGCCTCTCACCTGGCCAGTAGGGCTGGGGGGTGGGGGTGGGACTGGGGTGGTGGGGGTGGGAAAAGTTAAAGGAAGAGAAAATGTACAAATAGTAAGCAACTTTTGCTACCACTATTGCATCTTTTGCCACTGCAACAGCAGCCACCAGCCACCCGCCCATCGCTGCCTACCTCAGTCTACCTGAATGCCAGACTGGCCCCTGACACTCCCCTGCCTCTGGCACTCAGGCCAAGAAAGGCTACACAGTAAAACTGTCTCAGGAAGGAAGGAAAATGGATGTTCAGGACACTTCTTGGCCACTGAATGAAGAAGTTTAGAATTATGGGTGCTGGGCTTGGGAGACAACAAGAAAGAAAGAAAGAAAAACTAGCTTGGAGGAAAAAGAGAACTTAATTCATAGACATGTATGCTAAATAAACAAACAAACGAATGAATGAATGAATGAATAAATAAATAAATGGGCCTGTGCTTATGGAGACAAAAAATGCTCAACCCAGAAAGAAAGAATGCCTGGCAAGAAAGTGAATGAAAATGATTGTGAATTTCCAGTGACTGATTCATTAACACATGCAGTATGTCACTACTACATTTTGTTCTGACAAAAGATGACTGATGCTTTGTTTTTCTGCTATGAACTTAAATGGTCTTTTTAACTTCGTTTGGAAAACTTTTTTTTCATTGAAAGAAATTCAGGAATTTCAAAAAATTTATAATTTCAGATTTGAATTTGAATTCAGTGTTCCTTGGGGCATGTTTAAATGAACATTTCAGACTACACAATTTAAACTTTTTAAGGTTTTAAAATACATTATTATAAAAAAACAAGATAAAACAAAAAACAAACAAACAGCTCTCCTCCCATAATAAAATGAGTTAATTTACCTCAAAGATGTTTCTTGCACTGAAATAGGCCGCATAGCATACCAGGGTGGAAGTGCATGCTTTTATTCCCCATTGAGAGGCAGAGACATCAGGATCTCTTGAGTTTAAGGGCAGCTTAGTCTACACAGTGAACGCTAGGCCAGGGAAGGCTACATAGTGAGACTATCTCAAGAACAAAAGAAAGGAAAGAAAGAAAAGAAAGGAAGGAGGGAGCAGGCTGCAGGGCTAGTGCATCTGGAGAGAAATCTAGTATTAAAAGTTGGTTTAAGAAGAGATGGCTCAGCAGCTAAGGGCACTAGCTGCTCTTCCAGAGGTCCTGAGTTCAATTCCCAGCAACCACATGGTGGCTCACAACCATCTGTAATGGGATCTGATGCCCTCTTCTGGCACGCAGGTGTACTCATACATAAAATAAATCTTTTAAAAAAAAAGTTGGTTTAGCAGCAAAGCAGATGGTCACCGACAGAAGATTCTCCTTGAGGGGACATTTCCTGGCCTTGCCACCATGCAGGGCTGTACTCTGCAAGTGTGGGTGCTGTGTTATGTTATAGTCCCTTGTAGCATAGACTTTCCCCAAAGTTTGTCTTCCTCCTCCATCTCTTAGGGCTGCAGCCACCGGCCCACTCTGTTATATTCCCTCAGGATAGTATCTCCATCTCTGGCCAAGCCATCATCACATTATTCTTCTTGATTAAAAGATGGCTGTCAGTACACAAGTTTATTAAACTTTCTGATCTCTCAGAAGAAACACTTTCAGTCCCTGGCCCGTAGCAACCATTAGCAGTATTCACATTTGCCCTTAGTGGCCTTAGATACTGAGAGCCCTAAGAAGGGGTCTCTAGGATATGAGTTTAAATTTTGCATTGGATGCTCCATGTGCCTGGCTGACACTGCTTTCCGGCTGGTTTACATATACAGGTCAGTGTCTCATGTAGCTGTGCTAATGTGGGACAAGTCCCTACCTACATTTACTGAACTTCAAAACACATACTTCTGTGCCTGTGTTTACTGTGGAATCTTACTACCTCCGCCATTTCCACTTAGGTAGTTTTTATTCTTTATCTTTTACCATTCTTACAATGGAAAAATAAAACCTATAGCAAAAATAATCACAGCAATTAAAAATAATTTAAATTTATTGGATGTTTATAGGTCCTTTGTCTGCATACATGCTTGTGTCTGGCAGTGTGCCTGGTACCTGCAGAGGCCAGAAGAGGTGTTGAAATCCCTGGAACTGGAGTTCCAAGCAGTTGTGAGCTGCCACTTGGGAGCTAGGAACTAAACCCCAGAGTCCTCTGTGTTTAAATGCTGAGCCATCTTTTCAGCCCACATAATAATTTTTAAAAGTAGGAACAGCAGTGTTTGCAAGTGTTACATTGTGCCAAATGTTTTCCATTCATTATCTCCTATAATATGTACACAAGTAGATGGAGCCTCATTCCACAGAAGAAGAAACAGAAAGTTTAAAGAGGCTAAGCAGTTTGCCAGAGGCAACAGTGGGTTGAGCTGGGAACTCCCTTCTATGTAGTTAGATACTAACTAACATTCCTGCATAAGCCCGAGCCTCACTAAAAAAAAAGTGTGGGGGACTGTGAGTTGGGCACTTGGAAGGTCCCAACTAAAGGTGGAGGTGAGGTTACACCTTCTCCCAGGCTAATCTACTGACTGATACATTTAGCAAGTCTTTTACATTTAAAGCATCAGTACTTTGAGCATAGCGGGTGGCTTCCTAAGGATTCCCTGACCCTTTAGGGCCTGTCAGATCAACATTGTTTCTCTATCTTCCACTGACACACAGTGGACTGTCCCAGCGGAAGCCTGCCATGCACTTTTCTAACAGATGGAATGCATCAGTAGAAAAGGGAGCAAAGTTACTTTCTGCTAAGCCTAATTTAAAGAGGTGTGTGACAAAGAATCACAGGCAGCTAAGGACTGCTGAGAGCCTGAGAGATGCTCTGCCCCAGGGGAGAGCACTCCACTGGTTAACCAACACCTAAGGGCCAACCCTGAAATCATACATACAAGTAACATTACATAGACTGAGCTGGTTAAATTTAGGAATATGCATGTACACACGCACGCACCCACATACGTCTACTCACACACACACATGCATATAATAACAAGCAGCAACAACAAAAAAGGCCATGAATTTGAAAGACAGGGGAGTCATATGGGAAGGTTTGGAGGAGGACAGGGAAACAATATAATTACAATCTCAAAAAACAAATTAAAAAAAAATTAAGTGTCTGAAAACACCACTGCTCTTCTAAATGTCTTTGTAGAAATTTTAATTTTTCAGAAAACATTATTAATCTGGAATGTTTTAACACTTCTGCTGTAAAATGGATTAAGCAGAAAAGTTTAAATTTCTCACTTTTATTCTCTATACAGTGAAAAGTGACAGGCACAGCTCACATAAGCAAAAGCTTCTAGGGGTCCTTCGTAAGTTTTTAGAGTCCAAAGGTCCTGAGATTAAAGAAGACCTCTGCTGTGAAAATCAGTTGTACAGTATTTTATCCTGGAAAACTAAGTCTGCCTGTCAGATTGGCAATGAACTTGAAAGATCAAGTATCAGATTTGAGAGTCAAGCTAGGGTTGATTACTGTCTCACTAAAGTTGGAAACAGCATGGGCCTTCCCTTCTCTGTAAGGCTCTACCCACAGGGAAGCTTGGATAATATGTTGGGGTATGCCAGGCTGCCAGCTACACACACACACACACACACACACACACACACACACACACACACACACACACACACACACACACACACATGCATATGTGTGCTTGCACTAGTTTCTGTTCACCATGTGCTCTCAGGCGCCCCCCAGAGGCTAGAAGAAGGCAGTGAATTCCTTGAAATTCAATTTGCAATTGGAGCAAAATGTAAGTAGTTGAGAGGTGCCATGAGTGTGCTGGAACCAAACCAGGGTCCTCTGCAAGAGCAGCGAGTGCTCTTCACCGCTAAGCCATCTCTCTAGATCCCATAAACAGGCATTCCTTTAATGCCCAAGGCAAGTAATGACAAAGTGCCTCAGACATGTTGTTTCAAAATTACAGAACCATGTGAATCTTCAACCTAATACCATGGGTAAATTAGATGTCCTATAAAGTATCTCAAATAATTTGAGTCTCAGTACCCAGAAAACCTCACCGGACACAGACACTCATGTCTAAGACCGTTCTTTCTCAAAGACATCCAGAGTCTCTATATAGCCAAGATCTATAACACTCTTATAGTTTATCTATTAAACATTTATACCACATGGGATAGTCAAGGGGGGAATATACAAAAATTTAATCTTAAATTATTTTATATTCTAAAAGGTATTTTATTATATGATGACTAAGTAATATATGGTTAAAATGTAATCTATAAAAATATGACCCGAGGGGACTAGAAAGATGGCTTTGCAGTTCAGAGCACTGCAGAGGGCCCAGACTCACCTCCAGCACCCACATGGTGTCTTATAATCATCTGTGACTCCAGTTCCAAGAGGTCTGATGTCCTCCTTCTCATCTCCATTGGATCCAGGTATGCACATGTATACAGGTAAACACTCTTTTCCATACAATAAATAAATATGTATTTTTTTAAAAAAATCACCTGACGTGATCTGCTGCTAGCTTCTGAGAGTAAGTTCTTAAGATATAAATCTGACGCAACCAAAGGAAATGAGTTTTAAAATAGTCTCCTACCTGAGACTGGACAGGACAGCGTGTGTGTGTGTGTGTGTGTGTGTGTGTGTGTGTGTGTGTGTGTGTGTGTGTGTGTGTTTGATCTGCCTAGGATCACACCCAGGGCCTTGGTCATTATTAAGGGAGCGCTTTGTTACTAAGCTGCAGTCCAGTCCCAAGACTGCACTACATTTTGGGGATGCTGTAGGAGCCTAGCTGTAGGCACCCAGTTTTACTACAGCAGGCCGAGATAAGTTTTATGTGGTAACAATATTAATATTCAAGTGTGTGTGCAAACTGGGACTCAGTTACTTGGTTGTTTAAGTTCCATGGAAATTCTCACACTTTAAAAAACTTTATCTGCATGTTTTAAAAGAATACCTAAAAGTAAACATATATTTTGCAATTTAGAGCTTAAAGTACTTTCTAGGCATGATGGAGCCCCCAAGTTGAGTGACGGTTCATTAAAATTGATTTGTTTAGTCTTACTGCAAAATGAAACTATATTGCCAGGCATAAAATATTAACATATTTAAATTGTTACTTAAATATTTAAATTTTTAATTTTAATTTTATATTTGTATGTGTCTGTATGGGTGCTAGGGAGGGCAAGCACCAGATGTCCTCAGAGCTAGAGTTACAGGTAGTAGTAAGCTACCCTATGTGGGCTTGGTCCAAGCTCTGGACCAATCCCTTGTCCTCTCCAAGGGGAGTATACATTCTTAAGCTCTGAGCCATCTCTATAGTACCCTCAATATTTTGTGTATGTCCCATTTGAGACACATCTTTTCCTTAAAAAGTAACCAAAGACAGAAAGATTACATTTGCATTTTCTTGGTTCAAGGTGTTTATTGCATCTCAGAGGGCAGACATGCACTGGGTTTTTAAACCAAAATACAAAGAAAAGCCATTTTGAAATTGGTTTTAGGTAATTTTCCCCCATTACAGTGTATGTTATCCCCACAGTAAATTCAGATACAACCACTTTAAAGGGTACCATACGTCTATTAAATAATTTGAAAAATAGGCAAATGCCTTTCCAACCCGATATGCTTTTACAAAGAGCTGCCAAGCCACTAAACACTGATCAACAGTGACCTTGTGCACGCATCAAAATCTTCAGCCAAGCCATCGGCACACACAGTATGACAACAAACTGAAAATCAAAGAATACAGTATGTACATTAAAAGATACAATTCGCTGCATTGGTTTCAATCCTACCACAAAGGTACAATAGAAGTCACTTTGAGCTCAGTCGAAGGATGGACAAACACTACTCTATAGAACACACAAAGAAATACTAACTGAACAGATGTACGTTAACCCACACTGAAATAAAAAATATTTGCAGTTCTCTTTAAGTTACAGATGTCTCTTGGGGCACGTTCATAGTCACATAAACAGCACATCTCTAATTGCATTTTCACAGACACAAGAGAAACGAGCTCCACTTTTCAGTGCCATTGATCGAGAATGAATAAATAGGTCAATTTAGACATAAACCCTGCAAATATAATTAAAATATATATCTTAATATAGCAGTGATAAATATGGACTTCTTCTCATATGATTTTCTCATTCTTGATAAGGTAGCTTCATCAAGGAGAAGTTTTATTATGGACATTAAACTTCATTTTTTTTTAAAATAAAATTTCTTAACATATACAGCGCACAAAAATAAACATTTCTCACAACAAGTTGAAGTTTCTGTGATTGGAAAAATGTACTCCACACCGAAAAAGTTTTTGTATAGTTAAGAGTGTTTTCCTCACTAGCTGATAGTGTCACATTACGCTTGGAACAGAGGTACAGAAGAGAAGAGAGTTCATGGGTTCACCGAGGGACCTGAAGTTTGTCCAAAAGTTATATATACATTGAAACTTTCCAAAACATAGACACATCTTTCCAAATGGCTCACCACATAACAGCTGCGTCATCATCCGTCCACGGGCAACGTCCAGAAAAGCACTAAAGGCATTGGAACCATTCACTCATTGTTTACGTTGTACAACACACAAAGAACTCGAATACGCTACGAGCTGGAGTGTAGGGTAACAGCTAAAGTAGTACACATTCCTAATGTTCACTGTCACAGCCGGGCTCTGTGCTTGGGAGAGGAAGTTACGAGTCAGCACTGGGTTTGGTACTGGTGGTTCGCTTTGAAACTGGGCATCAATCTTATCTGAAGCTTCCAAACTCAGGTTATTTTTCCTATTCAGTCACAAAAATTGCAGCTGTAAAGAAAAAAAAAAGAGGATTTGAATTAGACAACAGAGAGCACATGGAAAGATACAAATATTTTACCTCACTTACAATTTTCTCCTTAGAGTGCAAAACACCTGTACACGAAAAGAGTTTGAGATTTAACAAACTCACATTTACAGTTTTTTAAACTGAGATAAACATAAAAACTCACTCAGGAAACTTAATCAAGTCTATATATAGTTGCATTTTAGAAAAAAAAAAAACCATACATAACCTTTAAAACTTTGACACTTCCTAGCAATCGCAGTGTCAACCAAGAGCTAGTCTGTATGGGTGGTGACAGGTGGAAGAGCAGTGGCTGCCATTACTTTATATGTCTGTTGATGAGCCACTTAACTGCTGGACAAGTGGGGGACTGGACAAGATGGTGAGCCCTGGGGGCTGTGCCTTCTCTCCTGCCTTGTCTACATCCTTCATGTGCTGTTTCTCTTGTGAAATCCTCACTAGGGTCAGAAGGAATCTCTTCTCCATGAAATGTCTGTCTGTCTGTCTGGGGTATGGATCCTGAGGACAGGAACTATCTCAAAACTCCCTGTGTGTCAATTAGCAAGGCTTCTAGCATGTGAAGAGAACGATGCTTCTGAATGAGAGACTTCTCTGAGTGGTCCTGAAAGAAGCTGCTGATATATGTGATGCTTTACATGCCTACGTGGTCTTGATCCAAGAGGAACAGACAGAAGGAAAACAAAATTTTTTCACTGAGGTATCGGGGTATTAAAATGCTGTCTCAATAAATGAAATTATTGTGGCCCAGGCTAGCTGTGAATTCTCGATCTTCCTACCTCAGGCTCCAGTGTGCTAGAGTTAAAGTCTTGGGTCATCAGGCTTGGCTACTGTTAATTTTATCTAAGGAAATAATTGTAAGATAGGGTTCCATGCACACAAAAATGTCAGTATCTAATAAATGTAGGCAGTGGATGTATCATAGAAATCACGCAGCACCGTGGCCCAAAGTTTTCGCTATTCTCCTGGCTGGACCTTGAAAAATCATTTCATGCTCAAGGATTAAGTTCTTTCAGCTATAAAACAGCATAAAACTGACCTGGAAAATCCTGAGTAAATAGGTAAGGTAATGCTGAGCATGTCTGCAGGCAGCTCCCGACTACAGTAAGTGCTGGGGCTGAGAATAAGCACTCCCTGTCATCTGCTTCCTCCTGTGTGTTCACGGTGAACCATTTGGTAAATTAAATTTATGAAATATAAAACTAGATTGCCAGAAATTTAAAATTCGGCCTGAATAAATGCAAAGGGTTAAGAATTTTAACATTTACCTTAAGATCAAAAATAAGGACAATGGAAGGAAGTGATTATGCAGCCAAGTGTTTTTTAAATGACTTCTAAAACCAGTGCTATAAATGCTGGCATCTTATGAAGTCTAATCATCAGGGTTACAGTGGTATCTCTCAGCTAACTTAGCCGCCTGGGAGATTTTTGCCTCATTGGTATGGTTTTTGTGCTTTTCAAAATCACAACAAACAATGGAGTTTTCTCTCCTACAGTCTTAACAAATTAAGGTTTTAAAAATGCACTGATAAGGACAGGTTTTGACTTCAGATTTAAAACTCTAAACATTCAAATGATCTATCTATCTATCTATCTATCTATCTATCTATCTATCTATCCGTCTTCTATTCATCCATCCATCCATCCATCCATCCATCCATCCATCCATCCATCCATCCTTTATCTATAGCACAGAAGTAACAAATACCATACCTGGAACAGTTAAGCATTGCACAAGCTCACTATTACAAGCTCACAGGAAAAGCTCAATATCAGATACCTTAAATTGTTTACAAGAAATCCTTGATGTTAAGATCCGCTAATGGGTCCTTGGCTGGAGGTTTCTTGGGACTCTGAGTGGCAGGTGTAGGGCTTGGAGAAAGCTAATGGGGAAAAGGCCAGCCCCAGAGAGCAGAAATAGAAAGCACAAGAGAGACAGGTAAGCATTAGGCAGAACATATACCAGAGAAAACAAACACACAGAAGAACAGATCGCTAAAAGTTAATACAGCTGTTTTCCTCTATGCAGTCTGGGCTGCACATAACCAGAGCGGACAACACCGGGAGGGATGTTTGCGTTTTCTGAAATTCTTTGACATCAGATTCAGCCAAGGTGAAATACGGGGACTCTGGGAGAACAGTTTAAGTTAGGAAGATGTGAGAATATAGAGTAAAACACACACACACACACACACACACACACACATACACACACACACACACACACACACACACACATGAGGAGGGGAGGGGAGAGACGGGTTAGGGGAGAGAGAACACAGTAGTTTCTCTATACAGAAAGCATTCTTACTTTGCATCATTAGTAACATCCAACTATTAAGAAAAGAATTATATTTTCTTACAGTAAGAGTGAGTTGCAGGGGAACAGACATAAGTTTGTAGACAGTATGGTAAGACATTACTTTAAATTAATAGGTAACTAGGCTAGTGCTTCATATAGATCATTTCTCAGTAAAACACAGCTTCTGGGCAGTGTGCATATCAGATGAACAAGTCATTTCCAGCCTCAGACCTTGCCCATCAGGGCTTTCAGCAAAGTTATCCAACACTGTAATTATCAACTGCATAAGAAACATCTGGGGCCCTACTTTTCAGGACTGGCAGGGGAAAGCCTTCAGGCAGAGGGGCGGCTGTCTGGAGGGGTGGCTGACATCTCTGTCTTGAAGCCAGTTCATCTCACGATGATAGCAGTTCCTGAAATCTGGAACTATAGGGTGTGGTGTCTGTGTGTGGGGGTTGGGAAGCAGAGCGCCTGACGCCAGGATCCTGAATCTGTTCCTATGCCCAACCTACCAACTGACTACAGTATCCACCCATCTCACATCTGTCAAACTGAGGCAGAGTTTCACAGAAATGTCAGGAAAAATCAGTGTTAAAGCTTCAAAATGCTCGGCAGAAAGCAAAGGTTTCATCTACATGAGCGATGACAGTATTATGACAAGCAGCTAAAATAACAGTGAGATAGCCCACGCATGGGTAATGAAAATCGGCTTTCCACAAGAACACTGCGAATGTAGGTTTCTTATTCTACTGGCCATTTATGCTTTCTCTTTGATAGAGAAACTATGAGGCAGGCACGGTGGTGCACACCTTTAGTCCCAGCCCTAGGGAGGCAAAGGCAGATGGATTTGTGTAGGCCAACCTGATCTATACAGTTAAGTTCCTGGCCAGCCAGGGCCATATAGTGAGAAATTGACTAAGAAAAAAAAAGCTTAAATAAATAAATATTACAGATATCACATACTATCCCATGATTTACTATGACATAAATTATTGATTAAAACAACATAAATACCCATTTGGTACATTTAAAATGCCACAGGAGTGAAGCCATTTACTGATGTCATGAAATTCAACTGTGTTTAGTTTAGTTTGCTCAGCAAGTTGCTATTCAAGTTATAATTTTGGGTTCTCACTCTGTCCAGGCCAGTTGCTTAGGGAGGAAGAAGTTCACTGGTTGTACATATGCTTCTTTAGTTTACCAGACAACTTAAAAGAAGAATCAAGGGGGCGGGGTGGATTCCTGCATGGCCAGTATTTGAAGCAAAACATTTCAATGGCATGATGCCTTTTGCATTTCTGTAGAGTAGGGAATCTGGCCTCCCTAAAAACAGGTTTTCCCTTCATTCTGGATCCTGCTAGATAAACTCTAAACTCTAGTGATATCCTGAGCCACAGGTGTGACTTTGATATTCATGGTTGCTTCAGAAGCCACACATACAGTTTATCCTCCCCCCCCCAACTTGATACAAGTTGGAGTGCAAAGAGGGAACTCAATTGAGGAAGCGTTTCTATCAGATTGGTGGATAAGGCTGTGGGGTATTTTCTTGATTAATTATTGATATGTGAGGGCTTAGGCCATTGTGGGTGGTGCCTTCTTAAGATAGGTAGCCTTGGATTCTATAAGGACGAAGGCTGAATAAGCCATGTATAGCAAGCGGGTAAACAGCATCCCAACATGGTCTTTATCCTGTCTCCAGGCTCCTGCTTTGAGCTGACCTAAACCTTTGTGACAGACTTTAAACTGCAAGCTGAAATAAACCCTTTTCCCCAAGCTGCTTTTGGTCATGGTGTTTCTCACAGCAGTAGAAAGCAAACTAGGACAACCCCGGTAGCTTATACCAACAAGATAACTCACTGGGGCCCTTCCATGATGTATGGGGAGACTGACCCAGAGCAAATGGAGGCTGGCCATACCAGAAAGGCTGATCAGTTATTATGTCATTGAGTCTTTAGGCACATAATAGTAAGCATGCCCTCCAGGGAGGGGAGGGATTGGAGACTGAGGTCAACTCATAGGTAGTAATGCAATCTATTATCACTGTGCACCAGAGACTCACTAATGCCATACTGAAACCTAAGTGCTCTGCGGTTGGCAACACTGTCTCACTAACGCCATACTGAAACCTAAGTGCTCTGCAGTTGGCAACACTGTCTCGCAGGATGCTAGAAGCAGTTTCAGGCTTGGGCCTCACCCAGATGTTCCTATCATCTCTGCTCCTCCAGTTGTATCTGATTTGTATCCTTTCATATCAATTAAACTTAAATAATAAAACTTTGTACGTTCCTGAGTTCTGTGAGCCACTCTAAGGAAATCTAAGCAGAAAGACATCATAGAGAACCCCAGTTCTGTATACATCTGGTCTGAAGTGAGGACTCCAAACTTGTGGCTGGTGCTGGAAGATAAGGGGTCTTTATGGTGACTCTGGAGTTTGGAAACTTATCCTTGCTGTTTGTTAGAAGTGCTGGGTAGACTGTGCAGCCTGGAGAACTGTGATTCCGTACTTGGCTGAGTGTGGTGGTGAACACCTGTAATTCTAGCAACTGGGAGGTGGATGCAGGCAGGAGGTAAGGCTAGTCTTGGCTACATGGTGAATTTGAGATCAGCCTGGGCTGCATGAAACCATCTTAAAAAAAAAACCAAACCAAACCAAACAAAAAACCAACCAACCAACCAACCAACCAACCAACCAACAACAACAACAACAAACCAACCCAATCCCTAAAGCTAAATTCCTATCATGGGACACATGTACCTGGTACCCCAAATGAACCATTATGAATTAAGCAGGGGGAGAAAACGAAAAACCACAGGATCATTAGTTCTCTGTCACTGTTCCCACGTCCCTTGACTCCAGAAGCAACAGCTATGAGAGGGCCATTAGGCACAAAGACCTTTTAAACAGCCACACCGAGGCAGGATAGAGAGGCAGGGAAAATTACAGGACCATGAGGCAGGAAAGGAATCCTTCACCCTGGAGTCTGATTGAAGCAAGAATTCCAGCCCAACAAACATTTGCTGTGAAGGCTAACATAGAAGTAATATTCCTTTCATATATAGATATTTTATGTTAAGTAATAATGGACCATGCTTAAGGCCTAAACCTTGGATAGGGTTTTCTGAGAAGTATCCTGGGTAGTCTCAAACAAACCTGTTAACACTATGTCCAGTATAGATACCCTACTTTCTGGTATCGTGTGATCTAGACTCTAATCTTATCAACTGCAAACCTGTCAGATGCCACTCAAGAACCACCCAGTGATCTCTCTCAATGCTCCTAGAATTGCTCCAAGATAGTGGCTTCAACCCCACCCAAACTATACACCAGGCAGTGAAATGTGACACTCTCTTAGGGAAGTCTATACCTATGCTCTGAGCAGTGTCTTTCTTTCTGAGCAGTTTTCTTTTAACCTTCCTGTTAAACCTTTATTACCCACCAATTCTGCTTTACACTGCCTAGTATATGTGTATATAATATATATATATATATATATATATATATATAATATAATATAATATAATATAATATAATATAATATAATATAATATAATATAATATAATTTTTTTTTCAAGCCAGAAAATGCAGTCTGGCATGAAAGCCTAAAAGACTAGAACTCCTCAGGCTGCTGAGGGTGGGGGCAGGAAGCTGTGGTTCTCGCCTCTGTACCTCACACCACTAACAGCATGACGGGTTTATGTTTAGGCATAGATACGTGGTGCTGTGAACTCTAGACGACCGACCTGTGTGCCCGGCACAGCTGCAGCTCCAAAGGGTGGCCTCATCATGGGCTGTGCAAACATGACTGGCTGCTGAGGCATCATGGTCATGCCTGTCCCTGCAGGAGGCTGCAAAGGAAGGAAGCCTTTGAGCAGGTCTGGGACCCACGAAGCACAAACCCCAACACGCACACCTTTTACATGCTTTGGACAATTTCTGAGACAACCACACAGGTAGAAACTGTAACTTATTATGTTAATTTTGAACTCTGGATGTTGAGGCTCTCAAATGGGAGAAAAAGACCCTGAGCTGTGTACAAGCCTGGCTGGCCATGTGACATCCTCATTCCAATCAGGAGTGGTGTATTAATCTCCAGCTAGAGTAATTCTTTAGGAGACAAAAAGTCCTTAAGAAGGATGGCCCTAAAACCTGCTAAGATAGAAGTGTGGGGTGAAAAGCCCAGTATAGAGGGTTGATCTTGATAACTGAGCTAAATACATAGTAACTATCATTCCCAAAATGATACAATGTACTGTAATTTGATGACAATATATTTATATACATTGTAACTCTTTCCCCACTTCCTGTCTAGGCTGGCTGAGGTCCAAAACAGATGCCTTAGGTTGAGGTTTCCTTTACTGTATTTACCGTAGGAATACCCGCTCATTTGAGACCGTGTAAAGATGTCAGGAATGTAAACTATGGGTTTTGGCACAGGTCATCACTCACCATTCCAAATCCTGCTCCAGGTTGCCCAACAGACGTGGTCCCGCCACCCGGAGGAACTGAGCTGGTTGGAGGAACAGTGCCTTGCTGCACACATATGCCCACAGAACCACACAGAACAAATTAAAAAAGAGACAACATAACAAGGCTTTACAATGCTAGGCTGTAATTAAAAATTGTGTGCATTTCAAGTTTGTGTACATGGATTTACAAAGCATCCTCAAACTTCACTCCAAAGTTTTAAAGGGCAACAAGCACCATAGCACTGATCGGAAGTTCACTTTGTGGTGCTCTTCAGACTTATGAGCTTGCAGCTTCTCAACCTCCTTCTGCCCAAAGCACTCTCACTATGAAAGAACTGGATGTCAGTGAGCTGCCCCCTCCCACCCTTCTACCCTCCGACATGCAGCAGAGCGTTAGACCTGGGAGCAACAGACAGACTCTCACAGGCAGAGGTGTCCCCAAAGATGGAAAACTCCAAGTAGCGTGGGGAAATGGAAGACATGGGAATTTAAAATATAGAAATAAATATCCTTTAAACCTTATGGAAAGGATGATGGTCTAGTTTCAAGTTTAAAATTAGTGGGCTGGAAAAAATATGGTCTTAAAACTTCATACAATAGAAATGACCTGTCTTAGTTAAGGTTCCTATTGCTATGGTAAACACCATGACAAAAAGCAACTTGGGAGGAAAGCTTATAGCTCAGAGTCCGTCCTGAAGTGAAGTCAGGGCAGGAACTCAAGGCAGAACCCAGAGGCAGCAACTGATGAGGAGGCCATAGAGGAGGACTGCTTATTGGCTTGCTCCTCATGGCTTTCTCATATCATTCAGGACCACTAGCTCAGAGTTGGCGCTGTCCACAGTAAGCTAGACCTTCCTATAGAAATCAGTAATCAAGAAAATGTACCACCTTCTGGTCTGGTGAGGGCTTTTTGGCAATTGAAATTCTCTCTTTTATAAAAGACCACAGTTTATGTGAAGTTGACATAAAACTAGCCAGCACACTACCCATCCTTTCTGATAAGAAAAAAAAAAAAAGAGTTTTCATTACTTATTTAGACCATCAGGAGATCTGGGCAAGAAATATGATAAAATGATATTACAATCCATCATGGAGAATGTACTGGAAAACCATGCAACCACAAGGTATTTAAACATAGGTTGTAATCATTGTTACATGCAAAGTTAGATTTCACTGCATTTTGTACCTTGCTCATGTCTCGTTAGTGTGAACAGAGGCGTACAGTGTTAATAGTCAAGTTAAGCAGAATGACTTGCTCTCTATACTTGAAAGATGGTGAACTGCCCGTACCACCTGGGCCTCACTGTTACGTACCGGTGGAACACCTGCTGACCATGTGGCTGGAGTGACTTTCGGTTGCCAGTTGGCTCCACCAGTCAACTTTTTCTCCCCAGCATTCCACTGGAGATCTCCCCTAAAGGGCAAGTATGAAAAAGAAACAAAACACAAAATTCAGAAATACAAAATGGCATGTGGCTTTCTGGGATGCTTTACTTGGGTTTAGAAGTCGTCTGTTCAAACCTGGTAGTGATAAAGAGTATAGATTAAAACTTACAGAGGAGCCTTACTATACCGTATCTAAGACATCACAAAAGCATTTAAAATAAAACAAATGAGACTTTTGAATTCAGTGACAAAAGGAATTTCACGTTACTTACAATAGAGAAATATGGCAGAAAAAGTCAACTAAATTCTTTATTTAGAAAAAAAAACTCCAAATAATATAACAATCTGGCCACATATCTTGTTATTTTTTGTCATTTTAATTATGTGTATATGTATATTTCTGTGTGTGGGTGTGTACATATGAGTGCAGGTGTCTAGGAAGCCAGAGGTGCTGTATTCTCTGGAGCTAGAGTTACAGGGAACTGTGAGTTACTTGACATGCATGCTGGGAAGAGAACTCAGGTCCTCTCTTAGAGCAATGAACTGTGCTCTGTGCTCTGAACTACAAAGCCATCTCTCCAGCCCTGTTTCTTTCTTGAATTTAAAATGTACTGAGGATGGCTTTTTCTTGTTCTTAAAGGGTTCAAGAAAGGCTTTCACACAACTGCACCATACCTACAATATGATTTATAACCATTGAATGGCTGTAATCTTCATCCCAGTTTCAATAACGAAACATACATCGGGTAAAGGGATATACTGCTTATCATTCTTCTGACCCCAGGAAAGACATTTTAAAATCAACTTTAACCAGAAATGCTGTGCTGAATCTCAAACTTAAAGCTATCAAAATACTCAAAACGATACAGAGAAACCCTGTCTCAAAAAACCAACCGAACACTCAAAACTCCATCCTAAAATATTTCAGGCTGTGACAGTGGCAACCTGAGCCTGAAACAGATTATTCTTTTACAAAGCAGAGCAATAATTTGAAGATTTCAATAGACTAACAACAAAAATATAAACTTAAATAAATAAAAAAAAAACCTTAAGTTGCCTAGCTTAAGAATGAGAAATAACATATTCTAGGGAGTGAAATGTTTGATAGCCTTGAATAAACGCACATGAACACACTGCTAAAAAGAAAAGCAGATTAATTGAAAAACACTTACTTTTTTGATGTGGTACCAGAAATCCCAAGATCTACAAATGGATAAAAGAAAAAGAATTTAAATCTTTTTATTCAGCTTATATATCACAGTACTTAAGAAATCCAGGAGGCTTAGCTGCCTAGCAATGACTGTATCCAGTTAGATAAAAAGGAAACTGTATTAGGAAATAAAGCTAGAATTTTTAATTTTCTTTTACTTCACATCAGACTTAAGGATCGGATTTAATGTGGACTGGCTCAGGAGGTTTGAGATTGCTATCTGATAAAGCCCTGGAAGCAGTTATAAAACTGTCTTTAATGACATCTAATAATGACTAAGTGACTAACAGGCTCTCTGTCCTACAGTGTTTACCTGAGTACTGCTGATTATGCTAAACACCTGCCTTCTGAAAGTCTGAAATTGGTTAGGTGCCAGGCATGTATGCCCACATGATCAGTGGTTAATGAAATCCCTGGGTGCTGACACCCTAAGGGGCTTCCTCGGGCTGGAACATCTGAGGCAGCTGTGCACCCTTCTCTCACAGCTGTGGTGGTGCTCAGACGTGAGCTGAAGCCTGCGCTGGTTCCAGGAGCCCCGCTGGTGAAGTGTGAATGTGGGGGTGGTCCTGGGAATACCTGGCTTATCTATCTACCCTCACCCTTCGTTTATCAATTTGGCAAAGATGTATTGACTCTTAGCTGGATCAGACATCATCCTAGGCACTTGGGATACATCAGTAAAGAGAACCATCAAAGACCCCGACCCCACCGGGCAGTGGTGGCGCACACCTTTAGTCCCAGCACTTGGGAGGCAGAAGCAGGTGGATTTCTGAGTTTGAGGCCAGCCTGGTCTACAGTGTGAGTTCCAGGACAGCCAGGGCTATACAGAGAAACCCTGTCTCAAAAAACCAAAAAAAAAAAAAAAAGACCCCGACCCCGAAGGAAGCTGCATTCTAATGGTGTGACATAGATGAGAACCGATGATGTAAGAAAAGTAAATGGTACAGGCTACTAGAAGGGGGTGAGGAGGCACACAGCAGAAGGCCTCCTGGAGAACGTGAGGCTTGCCCAAAACTGTGCTCTCTAGGCTGAGGGAGCAGCCAGCATAAAGGCCCTACTAAGTGCGTAGCTGATTTGTCACATGATGAATTTATTATATTTCTTGCATTTTGTTTCTTAGTATTACAAAACAAGCTACATATATTAACTAAACCAAATAAAGAAATCATTACACATAATTTTGATCATTTTTTAAAAGACTGTGTTTTGCTGTGTTGCCCAGGGTAGTCTCTTACTTTGCAGGTTCAAGAAATCCTCTTGCTTCAGCCTTGCACGTTGCTGAGCCCATAGATAGGTATGTGCTATCACTTTAGTCACTTTTGTTTTTACAAGACAAAGAAGTCTCACTTCTGAAATCTTTATTTTCAATTAAATTACAAAATGTAATCTCTACAGTAAACAATTATAAGGTCAACAATATCTTTATGTTGATCATGTGAAGAGGCAAAACTGGGCAGGTACTCCACACACACACACACACACACACACACACACACACACACACACACACACACACACATGCATCCCTTTGGGGCAGTTGGGAATGCGATGTGAAGGTGTGAGCCTGGTTGCAATTTATAATGTACACATGTCTGCACACATCACTGTTCACGAAGGAGCCGTAGGATTGTTTCCACCACGAGGCTTTTAAATGATACTTCTAAGAGCATCTGTACATGGTTTTGTGTGTACATACATTCTCTTTTCTATTTTTATTTATTTATTTTTATTTTTGTGTGTACATACATTCTCACTGACTCCACATACCTAGCAGCAGAGCTGCTGAGAGGTACGGCTCACTCTGTTACCATGCCAACGACCTGCCAAGCTTCTTTCCACAGTAGTGTACTGTGGTGCAAGCCCATCAATAGTGTCTGAAGGTTTCAATGTCCCACATCCTCACCAGCATGTGTTCCAATCCGCTTTCTTCATAGCCATCCTTTTGAATGTGAATTGTTCAGTCATTGTGGCTCCAATTACACAAACTTGACATCTGATGATTTTCAAGAACTTTCCATACATTTAAGAGCTGTTCTGACATATAGCTTTGTCCTGAGAAATCTCTGGTCAAGTCCTCTGCTAGTTTCTAAGCCATACTATTTCTAAGTGTATTATTGATTTGCAGAAGTTATTTGCACATTCCGGATAGAAACCCCCTGTAAGATTTGTGATTAGAAATTCTTTCTTTCTGGAGTTGCCTCTTTACTTATTTTATTTTAGACTTTAAAATTTTATGTGTGCTAGCGTTCTGCTTCCATGTTTGTATGTGTACCACATGTGTGCCTGGTACTTGCAGAGGTCCAAAAGGAAAACAAAGCCACAGGACCCGGAGCTATGGATGACTGTGAGTTGCCATATGCATGCTGGGAACTCACTCTGTCCCACTGCGAGAGCAACAAGTGCTCTAAACCATGGAGCCCTCTCTCTCTCCAGGGCCCTTGGTTGGTTGTGTTTTAGAAATTGTGTGTAAAGGATAGAGCCTAGTCCAAGCTCACCAAGATTCACTATTGAGTTATTCTCTGAGAGTTTCATAGTTTTATATAATATTTATTCATTTTGAGGTTTTTTTTTTTTTGATGCTATAAAGAAGTCCAACTTTATTCCTTTTTCCGAGTCTCTCCCATTATTCTAGAACAAGGTTTTGAAGAAGGTGTTGGATGCCTTGGAGCTGGAGTTACAGTGGTTGCCAGGCACTTGATGTAGGCACTGGGAACAGAAGTCATGTCTTCTATAGGACCAGGGAGCATGCTTAACCACTGAACCGGCTCTCCAGCTCCAGAACACACTTGAGAAGACTGTCTTCTCCCTTACTGAATGGTCTTGCCCCATTGTCAACACTGACTTGACGATGGATATGAAGGCTCGTTTCCAGGCTCTCACCTCTATTCTGTTGCCTACAGTACAGTTCACGGCCATGTCAGTACCATTTAGCTCAGTTTCTGTAGTTTTAGAGAACTTTTGAAATTAGAAAAGCAATCCTTCAGATTCATATATACTTTTCAAGATTTATCAGTTATCACTCCAGTGGGTGAGTGTTTTTCTAAGTGGACAGGATGATCACAGGTGGTTGACAAAAGGAAGGCTGTGTGCTGGAGGTACTCTCAGGACATGGGAGACAGGTACAGTACACACCAAAAGTCATCTCTCAGTGAGTTTTTTTTTTTTTTTTTGGTTTTTTGAGACAGGGTTTCTCTATGTAGCCCTGGCTGTCCTGGAACTCACTCTGTAGACCAGGCTGGCCTCAAACTCAGAAATCCACCTGCCTCTGCCTCCCGAGTGCTGGGATTAAAGGTGTGTGCCACCACTGCCCGGCTGAGATGGTTTTTGAGAAGGAGATAATTAACAGTCTCCAGGGTGCCACAAAAGCATTTTTAAATGAATGTTCAGATCACAATGAATGTGAAATAAATGTACCTGAGAGGATGTATAAAGAAGAATGCATGAATGCTAAGCTTTTGATATTGCCTAATATTGCAAGACACCCACAAAGGTAAACCCTTGGTAGAGGTAACTCAAGGCCAACGTCCGTAATAACTCCCCATCTCCCCAGCTGCAGCTTCAATCTGCGTACATTCTTTGGACTGGCTCAGTGATCTCTACCGAGTCTGCACTGAATGTCTCCGCTGCCGATAAACACCCTTCCGACAGCTATGGAGCTCACTCCTTACCTTGGGGAGGCTTACTCCCACTTGGCACTCATGATGTAAAACAAAGCAGAATTTATTCACATAAGCTTTTCACTGTTCTGTCTCTGACCTTTGTGAGGGCTATAAGAATAGAAAGTTTATCTATTCTGTTTACCAAATTGTCCCCAGTGCCTGGAAGAATACCTCCTGATCATTAAATACTTGTTTAAAAAATGATATTCAGATACTATAAATATGCTACACATAGTATAATTCTATTTTCAGATAGCCACGCACTTATATGAAATGCCTTTGTATATTACCTGTGCATGCCAGTGTGTGTGCTCCTTGGTTTTTTTTTTTTTTTTTTTTTTTTTTTTTGTAATTTAGATTAAAAGTGATATGGGCATTCTTACAAGACAATGGAATGGCAAGTGATTACTTTCTAAAGAAAGGCTCTGGTGAAATGCTAGCTATGTAGAGCTACTCTTTAATACATTTACCTGTAAGCAAAACCAGAGAGACAAATATGAAAAGACACAAAGAAGAAATAATCCAGTTCATATATGCTTCAAGCAAATAAAACTAGACTACTTACTGCCTACTAAGCTGGCCAGAGATGAGTCAAGGTCACTTCCAAGGCCTTTGCTGGCTGCCATTGCAGGACTGGGTGGGACCATTGAGACAGGGGCAGGCTGCCCGGATGGTGCCATGGTTGGCATCAGAAGATCGCCTAAACCATCAAACACTGAAAACCAAACAGACCAGGTTCAGAAAATTTGAAACAAAAAGAGACAGAGAGAGACGTATGCAAAGGACAGTCTTTAATGAGACCATGGGAACACATGAAAGTACATTCTTGTAAAAGAAACAACATAATTCATATAATTTGTGATGAGCACCGAAAAGAATGTCTACTTATGTCTATTCAAAATACATGGGAACGTTAATGAGCATGGAGAGAGATGGGAGGAAGGCTGGATAGCCTAATGTACTAGACGGATTACAGAGCCAGGCTGTAACGCAGCCACACCTCGCTAGCTCTGTGCATTGGGGATCTGACACTTCCATTTTCTCCTATGTAAACGGGGACAGTACCACTAACATATGCCTTTATTGTGAGGACCAAACGAAGGAATATTTTTCCATGTTTATTACAATGCTTCCTCTGTATAGGCACTAAATAAGTGGTAGCCATTGTGAGTCTAATTAAAAACAACCACTGAGTATTTTTTTATTCTAAATGGTAGTGATGTGTAGTAAACTGTAAATGATTTATCTAAAGAAATCTAAGATGCTTACTCTTAAAGCAATTGTAACTGAGAAAAGATGTAAGTCCTGAGTGTCCAATGGGATTAGCATAAAAATAAATAGTGATCTATCAGCATCTGGGAATATGTATCTGACAGACAGTTGGTCGTATTTTAGAGGCAGTTAATTTTGATTTGATGGCAATGTTTGGGTTATACTTTATGGACATATTAAATTAAACAGGATTTTAAGGATAGGATTTAAGAGCTGCCACTGGTGTGTCCCTCATCCCCAGATGACAAGTACCACTTGTTCAGTTCCTAGAATACAGGAAGACTATTCAAAACGCAGGCTTACAGTTTCCATAAGATATTGCTAATATCTTATTGACATAAAAACTCTGGGCTTGTTACATTCTTGTAAGAGACTATGCATATCGACCATAAACACCACTACACAATCATTCTAAGGTGGGAGAGACAGCATTCAAGTCAGCACTGGCAATGGAAGCAACCAGATTGTCAGGCAGGGGGTATACTTAGGGTGTTTCTGAAACACATTTAATTGCCAAAAACTCACCAATTGAAAGTTTGTAGGAAGGAGCCAGCATGAGAGGAGGAGAATGGAAGAGAGAAAGAGAATGACAGCCGAGATGAGAGGTTAGAAGCAGAGGTAGTATTTGTGTCTCAACTTCATAACACGGAGGGCCATGCAAGCTTCAGAGGGTGTAAGCAACAGCAGGAGTGGGGTGTGTCGGGATGTCCACACACTCAGACACCGTTCAAAGGTTCACTACAAAGGATTTGGTCTCCCTTTCATGGCTAAATCATGTGCCTGTGAGCTTGTGCAAAATAGAGGGTGAGCATGGTAACCTTTCTGCTAAAATTAAAAAACAAAGAAAATGGACAGGAGGTTATTCTTAGAGCTACCAAACTTGTCCTGGAAAACAGAATGGTAGAATGAGAGCCACCAACCAGGTTTAACAAAGTCTGCCTGAGAGTTTCCTACAATAACGTTGACCTTGGGAGGTAGGGGCCATTATCAGAAAGAGTTAGAGTGAACGGCCAGCGCCTCACCTGACGGGTCAAAGGAGCTGCCGCTTGAAGTTGAAGGCGTTGTCCCAAAAGCTGCCTCAAAATTGGGTTGCAGCAGGTTATTCTGAGCTGGTGTCACTGGCGTTGTAGAAGGGGCCATGAAAGAACCCCCAAATCCTGATTTAAAAAAAAAAGTCCCAGAAAAAAAATGTCAGCGAAGATGGGGACAGGGTCTAAAAACAGTCAGAAATAGCTACGGGAACTGAAGAGGAAGACTGTGCGACAAGCAACTAGTGAAACCAGGAGGCTTGTTTTGCAAAACGCTTCTCAAGTATGTTGATCCATCATGTATGAATGACAGATTCAACTTAACCTGAAACAAGGCAGCACTTAAACACTTAAGGATGATGCACACACGTTAGTGAACCTTATTAGAACCTGTGGTATTGGAATCTGGAATGATGAAATACAGAAAGCAAAGAAGGGTTAGAATTCAGATCAGTCGCTGGGCAGTGGTGGCAAACTCCTTTAATCCCAGCAATTGGGAGGCAGAGGTAGGCAGATTTCTGTGAGTTCAAGGCTAGCCTGGTCTACAGAGCGAGTTCCAGGACAGCCAAGGCTACTTGGAGGGATCCTGTCTTGAATTCCTTCCCCCCAAAAGAATTTAGATCAGTCTTCATCACATTGAAACTTTACAGTGACAGTAACAGGCAATTACATGTTTAGTTGCACACAGTGGCTCAGTAATGAAATGCAAATTAAAAACAATAGCTATCAAATCTTTAGTTTTTACATGTTTTAGCCTCAGGGCACCACAAAGGGTACCAGCACTAGGGGATGTCTAGTCTGTAGTGGCATCCCTTCTGGTCTTCTGCTCTTCGCTTTGTAGCACGGACAGGGTGGTCATCTGAGTAGATAACACGGACAGTGGACAGTTACTCCTAAGAAAGCTTTCATGGATCCCCATCACTTTTAAATCCCTTTGTAGAGCAGCCAGTGCCGTCTGGCTCTGATCTGGATGCCCCACACCCCTGCAAACAGGACTGTAGACAAACTGACAGCTCCTAATATCACAGGCCTCTGGAAGGAATTCCATGACGTGTGCTACCCAGTGCTGCTGGCTACACTCCATCCTCCATGTACAGGCCTGTCCTCAGCATGTGGAGCATAGCTGCACCCCACTTCCACCACACCTTCATCCCTATGCTCCTCAGATCCTAACTCCAGAGATGGCCTGCTAAGTTCAGGAGCTGTGTGTCTTTCCCTCCCGTCTTCTCTATTAATACTTAACACAGTGCCTGAGACAGTAAGCTAATGTTTACAGAGTGAAGATTACTGAAAATTAATCAGATATCAAATTAAGTATTTATTCTTTGAATTCTGGAGGCAGATCATGTCTCTCAAGCAATAGAAACTAAGATGACTAAGTGTTGCTTCTGTATAAAAATACACAATCTGCAAGGTGATTGGTGATTGATTAGTAAGACACTAGGTAATTTTCTATTATAAAAGGCTTTATTTTGTTACCAGATGCCTTCCTTCCTTCCTTCCTTCCTTCCTTCCTTCCTTCCTTCCTTCCTTCCTTCCTTCCTTCCTTCCTTCTTTCTTTCTTTTTCTTTCTTTCTTTCTTTCTGAGACAGAGTCTCATTATATAGCCCTGGGTAAGCCTGGAACTCACTATGTAGACAGGACTGACCAACTCACAGAGATTTGCTTGCCTCTGTTTCTTGACTGCTGGGATTAAAGGCGTGCACCACAATGCCTAGAAGTCTTTCTTATAGCCAATTTGTTGCATATTTTCTTTTCAAATTTAGCCACATTATCTTTTTCACAAAGAGCTTGTAAAATGACAGACATATATTAACACTGCAATTCATAAAACCAATATATCTTCTTAAATAAATTTTCAAACTTTGGTCATCTTTTCAGCAGTAGGCAATAATGTTGTCCCTATAAATCAGAAGTGACATAAATATAAGACTTCATGGTTTAGACTTTCCTTGAATACATATACAAAAATACTGCATTTTTGGGAAAATGTCAGTTATTTAAAGTTATTCCTGAAAGTCTGAGGGGTCATGCTGGGTGATTTTAATATTTAAATAACACTGAATTAACTCTAAAAAGTTATTTACCACAGAAAGTATATTTTTCACATCAGCGAGATTAGTCACATTCTGAAGCAACTATGAGTTAGAATTATCGTTATATTTGGGATATGATGGTTTTGGTTTTAGGGACATTGGTGGCTGAATTAATGATGAGTTTTGAAACTTTACACCTCAGGTTGAGAGTTTAGGCAATTGTCATCTGGCCCAGTTCTTAGTTACAGGTGAGAGTGAGACTGGAGGTGGTGGCCTTGACTTAGCTTCTTAGGACCCCACCCAGGAAACCAGTACACTCTAGAATCATAATAATAGTGGTTTGAAAGTCCCAGGTTCGCCTATGTTACCTCTGTCATTCCATGGTAGGAAGTGACTGCAAAGAGTCAAACTGTCTGGAAGAGTCCACAAAACGGGAAAATGTGTTTGTGCAGGTTCACACAGGGCTCACCGGCTGAGCACTAATGGGCTTCCTGTTTGTTAGTGTTTCTCCTACCAAAGTGAGTGGTGGCAACCCTGCTGTTATGGGCGCCTCGTGGGAGGCACTGTTCGAACACTCTGACCCATTTGCCTCACATGCATTTGACCACTTCAGATCCTGCAAAGCCAGCAATGTCTGCCACAGGCTTATCCAACCTCTTCCATTGTGGAGTGATGGAGCCTACAAAGTTAACACTGGAATGGTACAACTGAGTTAACTCCCCTCTAGAAATGAGGAAAAACCTCATGTTTGAAAAATAACTTTAAGATTTTGGGCTTTGCTATATTCACAGCAGTCTTCAGTCATATGTGGACCAGGGCCATGTCTGATAGATGCCACACAAAACATACATGAACATACATACATACATACAGAACAGCCCGATGAGGTTCAAAGGATGAGAAAGCTTGAAGTCAGAGCCATTATCCCGGCTCCAGACTTTTTTTTAGTTTTACTACACTGGATGTACCAAGAAATTAAGATTTTCTTTTCTTTTTTTTCTTTTTTTTTTTTTTTTTTTTTTGGTTTTTCGAGACAGAGTTTCTCTGTATAGCCCTGGCTGTCCTGGAACTCACTCTGTAGACCAGGCTGGCCTCGAACTCAGAAATCCGCCTGCCTCTGCCTCCCGAGTGCTGAGCAATTAAGATTTTTGCTTAAATCAGCGGTTCTCAACCTTGGCAAACCGCTTTGGCAAACCTTTATGTCCAAAAATATTTACGTTATGATAACAGTAGCAAAATTATGATTATGAGATAGCAATGAAATTAATTTTATAGTTGGGTCATTGCAACACGAGGGACTGTATTAAAGGGTCACGGTGCTAGGAAGGTTGAGAGCTACTGAAAATGACAGAAGATGAAGAGTAAGGTGTGTTATCAATATTCTGGTGTTGCAATTGATTTTGATTTGACAAGTCTGGATCTGAATTTGAGTAAAACATAACTGGCTTTTATACAACAATGTAAAAGAAATTACCCATTTCATTTAGCCTTTTGTTTCCTGGCTTTAGAACACACATGAATTTTCAGTAATATTTTCTTTTTGTTTTTAAAGTTACTCTTAACAGTTGGCTTAAAATATTTAAAAATAATTTCAGTATTTTACTCTACTATCTGTTCATTACCTCTCACTACGTGTAAACTTGCTCCTTCAAAGAGATGGTACAGTGCCTGCCTACCGGCTAGCAAGAAAGAAGCTGTGAGTTTGGTCCCCAGGACCACACAAAAAGAAAGGCAAAGAAGAAATCTTAGTTGTATGAGTTAAGTCGCCTCATTCCAGTGACCAAGATTCCTTCTGAGTCGTCTAATCTGACTGTAATGGTGTCTGTGTATTATCTTTCTTTTTTATCCTTCATAAAATAGTTTTATTATAATCATGACTAGAAAATCTTCCCAAAATGCAACTTTTTGTGGTTCTGACCCTAATATTAATGTGATCACAGTTGTGGGGTGCGTATCTTTTACTAGACTTATTTGTGTGTTTAAGACACATCTTGACCATGTGGCCCTGGATGCCCTCAAGGAAAAATAGACTGCTCTCAACCTAGTTGGTGACCGCTGTGTTTCTGCTTCCTGAACACTGAAATTGCTGGCATTTCCACCTCATTTATTTCTTTTTTAAAGGTTCTTTATGTATATAGGTGGTGGACTTGGTAGCTGTGTTGCTATGTCTCTATACAAACATGTACCCAAGTCAAAGTAAAGGGCTAAACTCTGCAAATAGCCATAACGCCATGTCCCAATATTTGTTTTGTTGCATTAAACAAAGATAATTGGGTAACATAAACTCAGATACCACTGTTAGCTGAATTGTAGATATGATGTTGACTTGTGGAGAGGACTGGAAACAGTCACAAGATACAATTATGTTAATATTCCATAACTTTTTTTAAAACTAGAAATGTGATTTCCCAGTGCTGTCATAGTTAAGCAATCGTAAAAAAATGCTTTTCTGTAATTAAAACAGGGAAAGGCCGGTCTCTCAAATAAAATTTCAGAAACATTTAAAATGTAATCTAAATTTTCTTATACCAGGATATCTGGTGAAAGTGTTGTCCATGCTAAGAAAATCAGATTTCCTATGATCAAAGTAACTTACAGGAAATGTTTTGATGCAAAGTGGACCTTAATACCCATGCAAATTGTCTTCATTGAACATTAATTTAAGTAGGAGGCCAAGAGAAACACAAAAGTTTACACATAATTTTCCCCACAGAATCACAAGAAAAGGCAGGTGGAGGAATGGAAGAGTAGAGTCAACAATACGTTTAAAAATGCACAGACACTGGAACGTTTGTCCCCAACCTCTTTTCTAGCTCATTTTAGTAAGGTTTTAGACTGCACAGGTCAACTGAACAGTTCAAGCTTTTTTTGTGTGAGACAAGACCCAAAGTGAGCCTTTTGGGACCATATCTCTCTGCAGCTGAGATTTTTTACTCTCCAGGAGTGGTATAGATCCTGTGGCTCCCTAGGACCAAACCTCTTGGCTCTGTCACCAGCCGCTGACTTGGAATGCTTTCTTTTCCCAAGACCCCCCGACTTCTCCTCCAGGTCCTAATGTCCTGGGCTCTTTTAGAAACAGTATCTCAGGTTCTGGCCCTGGAGGGCTCAGGGAGGCACAGTGGACTAAGAACACTAGAACAGACAGTGTGGCCTTGTGGCCAGCCTCCTGTTTAGTGGGTTTGAACACTTCTGTCACCGATAAGGTCTATGGCAGGCCAGCAGATAACCAAGAAAGATTTCTTAGAATTCCTCAGGTAGCCAGTACAATTGATTTTAACCATAACTCTAGAGCCAAAGATTTATAATCAATCATCTCATTTAAAAACCAGCGGGATCATTTTCACCAAAGAACCTGGAAACTATGCTATTTCTGTGGCCTGTTAAAATCTTACTGAAGATTTTAAAATCTGAATTGAATGCATTGGTTTAATAAGAGGTTGAAAGCGTCTAGCCAAGTTGAAGTTCCTGTGAAATGCATCTAGGCTGAGAGGAAAGCCAGGCAAGCTGGCAGCCTTGTCTCAAGTCGGCAGTGGTGGACTGCGTGAGGTGCGTACGTCACGGGCAGTGGTGGACTGCGTGGGGTGCGTACGTCACGGGCAGTGGTGGACTGCGTGGGGTGCGTACGTCACGGGCAGTGGTGGACTGCGTGGGGTGCGTACCTCATGGGCAGTGGTGGACCGCATAAGGTGCATACCTCGTGGGCAGTGGTGGACTGCGTGGGGTGTGTACCTCGTGGGCAGTGGTGGACTGCGTGGGGTGCGTACCTCGTGGGCAGTGGTGAACTGCGTGAGGTGCGTGAGGTGCATACCTCATGGGCAGTGGTGGACTGTGTGGGGTGCGTACCTCATGTTACATTTTAGCTTCTAGAAGACAAAGCAACATCAAAGTGGGGTTCTGGTTCATCACAGTAGTCACTATGACAAGAGTTGGCAAATAGGAGTACCTGACTGGATCAAGGAGCCAGAGGGCATATAAAAGAAATCAAAGAGCTACCCCCGCTGGAGAAACTGAAGCCCCCAGACAGAATTACTGATAGAAAGAGAGTGAGAGGTGCCTCTACTTCCTGCTGTTCCTGGAGGGAAGATGTGGCCACAAGGGGACTTTTCTACAGCATTAGTGGTGGGGCTGTGGAGGGGATGCTTAGGCCCCACTATTACCCATCACAAGTCTGAGAACACTGGCTTGTTCCCTGGCCTGCTCCACTCTGTGAAGGGATTCTGCTTTACACTGCTTTTAGGTTGTAAACTATGGCCACACTTGGTCAAAACCAGTTACTCTTTAAGGACCACATGGCTGTTGGGTTATTTAAACGGAGGGATTCTGATTGGAAGCTTCTAGGTGCTCAGGAGACTCACACTAATTAACTCCTTGCCACCCCAAGGAACAAAATCCATCCCCTCTAGTGACTGGGGGGGTGGGGGTAGGGTACACTGAAAGCTTCACTGAGTGTCAAGAGGCCTCTGTTAGACTACTGATGTGCTCCTCTCAAGCAAAATTCAAGTGAGGTTAGCCTGCTGTGAGTTCCTGAGCTAAGCTGGGTCTAAGCCTTCTGCGGGGTTCTTCCATTTGGCCACTTTCTAAGTCTGATGTTGTCTTGACCCTAAGGAAGACTCATGCTTGGTTTTAACTGTGTTCGAGTCCTCGAATTGTTCTTTGAATCAGTCCCTACTGTCTTACGCAGTGACCCTTGCAAACTGTACACATCTAATCCCTAGAAAACAGAGATCACCCTGTGGGTTTTCAGACAGAAAAATAATCAGCTTGCCAAAAAGTTCACGATGTATGTCACAACATTTCAATTCAAGAGGAAAAAAATCTATAATGGTTTCTTCTATGGTGAATCACATATTATAAAGCCAACTGTCAAATTATTACAGTTTACTACAGATTCTTTCCAAAATATATGAACAGTCGTTATATGACAGAATTGTTACACAAAACATATTACCTTTTCGACAAATACAAACAAACATGCTAATTGAAAGTAAGATTGGGAGAATCAATGGGGGTGGCTTATATACATACAGGTTTAAGACTAATTTAATAAAATCTAGGAAGTATAAACCTTCTATTATTTCATGCTGTATCACCTTCAATTTCATGCCTTGAAAGGAAAATTTAAAAATATTTTGCAATTTATGTAGTATCTATTACTTATAAAACTATATCCAAACTTAACTTTTACAAAAGGCCATTTTAATGGAATCAATTACCAGCTAGTAGATCTGCCGATGCTGATGAACTAGAGACAGCCTGTGGTGCTGGCTGGGTTTCAGAAGCACTACTTCCAAATGCATCTATCCATTATCCGTTAGGCAGCAAGAAAGTAAGAGGGTCAAATAGTAAGTGACTAAGCAGTCTAAGTGTGATACACGCAGACACATGCACATGTGTGACATTCTGTATGGACAGCCTGCCTCCTGGGTATGTGAAATGATTAGGTGGACTAAATCAGGCTCTAAGCAGTTTGTCTTCTTTTATAGTCTCAGACAGAGTTTTAATATATAGCTCCTCTTTGCACTGGGACCCTCCCCAAAAGCAAGGATTGCAAGTGTGTGCCACAGTGCTCTGCTCTAGCATTTAGCCTCTCAAGAGAGTTCTAGAATGTTCACTAATTAGTGCCTCACTAAATAATTAAGACATAGACTTTTTTAAATGAATAAATGTTTCAAACTAGAGTCATAATTTATTAAAAATAGGATTGTGATTTTTAAATGAAGGCAAAACAGAATTTCTCACTTCCCATGTAAGCTTCTAAACATTGAATATGCCCAGTTCAGCAGCACCCCCTGTATCTACGAGTCTGGGTTCAGGGTCTGAGTGCCTTCAGGAGGTCAGCCAGCATCTGTGACTTGTTTGGATCCTCATATATGCAGCATGGTTGTATACCAGGATATGTCAGTGACAGCAGATAACACATGTGGGTACAATATGCAAAGATGATGGTTTAGCCCAAAGACACTTACTTTTATGGATACTCATGATTCAGTTCAGACCTGTCTCTTTCCTGCAAGTTTACTGCTAACACAGAGCTTACAGATATGCATACAGGTAATCAATCGATACCATCAGTATACCTTTCTGCTTTCAAATACTACGTAAAGGAAGAAAAAGAATACATTTAAACCAGAAAAAATATCTCCAAGTTCTCTGTAAAGTTTTAAAAACACTAAATTCAATGTAAATAAACTCTATGGCATTAGGTATGCTGACATCTAACTGGCTTGTTTTCTATTCTGAATTACCTAGTTTATGTTTCTATTGCTTTGAAGGACTTGAGAGTGTTACTGTAACCCATAGATCAGGGTCTTTGAGGAAACAGTGGAGAGGGACTCTAAACAGGCAATTAAAAACAAGGCTGAAAACAAGAAGAAGTCACATGGAAAACGCTCTGGATTGGTTAGACCATGCACTGACAGTTGTGAGGAGCCATGAGGATGACAGGATGGTGGCACAGACATGGGAAAGCTCAGTACAACTTAAGTTCACACGTAAGAAACAAAAGCAACTTAAGAGTCAAAAGAAACAAAATGAATTAGAATGGAAGAGGAGAGTCCACTCAAAACCAAAAAAGACTCCAGATGACGTAAGTGCTGAAAGAGGAGAGATACGCACCCCCAAAAAGGTCTATGACACCCGAGGACTCCGCCTTTGCAGGAGAGGCAGTGGATGCAGGAGACGGCGCTGCAAACGCGTCCACTGCAGTGAAGAACAGGGGAACATGGTGGTCATCCTCAGTACAATGAAACCCAGACCCCGACAATGGCCTCAAGATTTCAGTTACAGAAAGAGCGTGGAAAAATCTTAACAGTTAAGGAAAGCAAATTGAAAATTTGACCCTTCAATAGTAGAACATTTAGTGGGAAACAGAATTTTTTCTTTGCCAACCTTATATTTGAAATATCAACCTTTACCAGTTGGTGATGGGCTAGAGAATGAGATTCTTCTTTTAGGTGAATTCTGAGTCTTAAAGCACATAAGATAAACCTATAAGTATTAGATCATCTTTCCCTACCTGAGCTCCCCCTACCCATGACCCTCCGGAGACAGCTCTGAAGGCTTGACCTGGGAGAAGCACTCACCAGATAAGAGGTCAGCAGTGAGAGAACTCTCAGGCACCGGAGAGGCCCCTCGTGGTGGGGAGGAGAAAGCATCTTCCAAACGTGAAAGAAAGCAAAACCAAGCAGAAGTAAGAAGTAGAAAGCTGAAATCGGAGTCACACATCTAACAAATGCTTTATCACAGCGACTATAAAGGGCTTGGCCAAGGACACAGCTACGTAAACAGAGTTGAAGAAAACCGTTGCTTTGCTTTACCTGTGCCAAACAGGTCTATGCTAGGAGCCACATCTGGCTTAGGTGCTGCAGCAACTTCAGGAGCAGAATCAAACAAATCTAAGACCAAGAACACACAGGCCTTCACTCAGTCTGAAAATCAAGCCTGTGACAGCGTCACTTGCTAGTTTTCTGACAGCATTCACAAGAACTCTGAGTTAAGTAGCAAATAGATTCTAGAGAACCATTTAACTATAGTTTTCATGCATATGAGTCATGTGTGCATTACAGGACAGGTTCAAGCCACCAGATGAGAGAGATTCAGTAACAATGACAAATTACCACCAAAGATATCTAGAGCAGGAGGAGCAGCGGCGGTGGTGGCGGCAGCAGCAGAGGTGGTGGCAGTGGTGGTAGCTGCAGCAGCGGCGGTGGTGGCAGCAGCAGTGGCTGCCACAGCCGTGGGAGCAGGAGAAGGAGCAGTTGCGGGAACTGGAGGGGCTGCGCTAGCTGTAGGGGTAACTACAGGAGCGCTGGTCTCAGGTGGCTTCATTGCAAAGAGGTCCAGCTCAGGTGCAGCCTCTGCACTACCTTCAGATGGGGCAAAAGGGTCTTTTGGAAAGGAAAGTGGAGACATACACACAGCATCAGTCAGGAAGGAGCAAGAGACAGAATCGTAACTACAGGTAAGAAGACACGTCACACACATTTACATACTAGCTAGGTCTCAAGGTTGCATGGGTTTCACTACTATCTTATTAGCAATTGGGATGCTTTTCTAAAGAAAAACAGTTGGTACTACAAGTTCAATCTGAAATATTTTGTAGGGTGCTATGAGATCAGCCTAAGGTTTTGGTTCAGGGAGTCATTATTTTTCATGCCCTTACCTAATCTAGGTAATTTGGTAGCTCTAAAAGTTCATTAAAACATGTCAATATATTTGAACTCAATACCATAAAGAATGTGTTAGAGGGGGAAAAACATTAAGAGAGCATACTTGCACTGAGAAAAATTGTCAATCTTGAGGAATTGCCAATTTTGATAAGTATGCACTTTATTGTCTTAATGTTTTAAGTGTTGGCATTATTTATTCAGTTATGAGGAATGAGTTAACACTAATAAGAAAACAAAATTAGAAAAACATATGGCCACATCTAACTATGCAGGCTTCACATTAGGACAGAAAAACAACAGACTGGCTCATGTGTAAACCCACCATTTCCTGAGCATGCGTCAAGAGCTGCGGCCACTGGGGCTGGGGTAGCTGGGGCGGTGGCCCCTTCGGATGCTGCAGGGGCCTCCCCAGGAGAAGCTGCAAAGGCATCTTGGGTTGCAGTTTTAAAAATAAAATAAATTAAATGAATAAAAAGAGAAGAAAATATAGTAAAAGAACCGAGTTAAGTTGTGAAGAAAGCTCCCTTATACAACACGAATGTCTCATGCACTGTTGGTAATCACAAAGGAATTATGTTTTGTGTATCTCCCTGCTAGCTAACACATGAATGGTGGTATGCAGATACCATCGAAGGTCATTGTGATCCAACAAGATTCTCATTGTATAAGGGCTCTAAAAAGCATGTTTTAGGTTTCATTAGAAATTAATGGATGCAAAAATTAAAACACAAAATAACTTTACTATGTAATCTAAGACATTAAACTTTCATGTCCAGATAATACTTCTTTGCTGCATTTTTTTCTTATACCTCTGACTGGTGGCTTCCAGAAAATTCCAATGTCTTCTCTGTATGAAAATAATATTAAATAGATAATGGCTATATAAATAAATATTTCAAATTTAAAATTAGTCTAGTGCAGACAAAAAAATCATAATGTTAACATGAGAGGTTTGGTAAATGTTCAGAAAAGTCTTCACTAACCTTGGAAAGAATTGTCATATACAAAAGAGTGAGTCAACGAAATAAAGAGCTAACCAAATTAGGGCATGATGCTTAATGTCTTTATCTCTACTTACATTTATTGTTTTCAAATATTATTATATTTTCTAGTTATTTGGAAAGTGATCTATTTCCAACAGATTAAAAATATAATTTCATGTTTTAAGACTACAAGTGCATTGTTTACAGAAGGAACCCCATTAACATACTAGTCTGCCCAGCTCATGAATACATTTTGTGTTTTCTTTTTCCAGTGCTAGGGGTGGGACCCAGATTCTTGCACACCACGTTCTAGCCCTAAAAGTACATTGATGGCTTAGGGATGCAAACCCTTCCCAGTGCATGCCCACAGCAAGCCACATTCATCATGGAGCTTACGAAGAGTCTTTCGTTGCAAGAACGAAGACAAAGCTTTTGGAGAATGGGATCAACCCACGTGTTCCTACCATTCCTCATTTCCAACAGATTTTACTGGCGTGTCCTAGAACACTGACCCTCACTCACTAAGAGGAATTGGTCACCCATGATTGGGAAACATCACACAGTATAGCTGCTTTCTCAGAGTGTCGTTCAATGCATTAAGCCTTAGGAAGTCCTGTGGTCAAGGTCCTTATTCTTCAGTTGAATGTAGCAAGTAACAAACCTGTCTAGTAGAAGAAAGTTAAGTAACATCTTGAATCCTTATGCTTTGCAGAATAAAAAAAAAATAATAACAACATTACAAGAGGCTCATTTGAGTTAAAGGTTTTTGAAAACACCATCAGAGCGCATATTAATTTAGTCTGATGGCTTCTCTCAGCTGTCTGGAGGGAATGCTGTGCTGATGAGGGCTGGGGAACATGTGAATAAACTGGAGAAAGAAAAGCACTCCAGGAACAGTGCAGACCCAGATGACACCAGAGGGCTGCGGGCAGCATGAGAACCCCAAGGTGTGTGTGGGGGGTGTGTGGGTGAAGAGGGACGCTGGCCGTGGGTAGGATGGGAGGAGTCCTTTCAATATTCTGCCATGGTTCAGGGATCTTTCTTTCCATGGCTGTATACCCAGAACTGAGGTCAGTGTCTCGGGGGGCGGGGGGGAAGGGAGACATATTTTTGAAAATTATTAAAATTTAACTTCTGTAACTATTTCAGACGGTGCCTTTTATTACCTCCATTCTGTAAGAGAACTAGCGTTCAGAGATTTTTCAGCTGTTCTACCCACACAAAACCATGTGAATCAGCACAGAACTTGGTCTACCCATTCCATAACATATGCACACCTTAAAGCATCTTGTTGCGCATGAGATTATAGGAAACCTCTATTTTTCAGTTGAAAAAATAACTTGGGTAGTTTGATCAAGGCCATGCAGCCCATAAAGAGCTGAGTTGGGATTTGGTCCATTATGGTTTGCTGGAGCTTTGTGTGCTCAGCCACTAGACTGGACAGCCATAAACCACACCCCACGTCTCTGCACTGTTCACTGCTCCTAGGATGATGAGTGTATTAGTAACAGGCCCCAGCAGATGCTTTCAGGCTAGGCTCTTCAGGTTGGTTATTATATGTACAAGTGAGACCTATACTAACAGCTCCATCGCAGCATTACCTTGTCAGCCACACGTCTCTTCAACACCGCTCTCTTAGTTATGACTAAACATTAGGAATGTAACTATTGACTCCCATCAAAACTTTCCTTAAAGAGACGAGCCCCTGCTGCCGTCCACATTATAAACTTCTTCAACTCTCACCAAAGCCTTTTCCTAAGACATACATGTGGGAGAGGGTTTTCTTCCCAGAGTCTGACCTCCGCTTCCATCACATGGGTGGCAGGAATGAGACTCAGGCCATAAGGTTTAGCAGCAAGCACCTTTCCCAGGAGTCATCTCACCTGCCCCCAACTAGGATATTTTAAAAGAGCAATGCTACCGTGTATCAGTTATGTGTATCTTATACAGAAACTTAAAGCACAGCATTCCTAGAATTCTATTCTGTATGACCACAGAAAGCAGGTTCTATTTCTTAAAAGTCTGCCTTAAAAATAAAAGACTTAGTAAATATCTATCAGTAAAGACAATATAGCAACTTAGATGGGTTACTCACAGAGAATAAGACAACATTTTGCAGAGATAAATCTGAATATTTTTTCAAGTTCTCATTTTAATGTACTAAAATACATAGATTTTAAAATGCTTGCGATGTTTGTTTTAAAGTTTAACATTTAAAATTTTATATTCATGAAGTTTCATAGCTGTATTTCTCTGAAATTAAAACTCACTATGCTTATTTCTAGAGAAATCTATATTGCTATAAACATTACATAGAATAAGAGTATGTTTTATATCTTTGAGATGGAGTCTTGCTATGGAGCTCAGGCTGGCCCAGAACTTACTGCATAGCTCTGGTTGGCCTCAAATTTGCTATTCTCCTCCATGAGTCTCCTGGGTGTGAACAACACATCTGACATGAAAATATATTTTAAAGTTATTTAAATGAATGTGACTGGTACCTTTACTCAAGTTCAAATTCTTATCCATCTTAGAGATCAAGTGGCCACAGAGATTTAAGCTTAGTATTCATTTAAGATAGTTCTACATGATTTTTTTTAAAAAAACAAAACAAAACAAAAAGAACATAAAACAAATGAGGAGAAAATGACAAGACTATAAAAGGCAGTAGGGTACACAGACACCCAACTGTGGTGGACAGAGCTTTTCCAGCTGTCTGAGGCCAGGAGGCAGTTCACAGAGGTAAGCAGAGAAATAAAGTCCGGGACTTACAGAGGGGCTCTGCTTCACTCATGACCTTGCCAGATGACAGAGGGACATGATGAAAACACAGAGCAGCTGTGGCTCTGCAGTGCCCCTTCTTAAGACTTATATTTAAAGGTAACGATCATGTCACCGTGATAGCACTGACAGAAGCGTAGATTTTTCTACCTGACAGACACTAACCACAAACAGCATGATGGTTCAAACAGTGTTTTAAAGACAGGGGCTTTATTATTCTGGAAAGTTAAGAGGAAAGCAAGGCAGCCCTGCCTGATGTCTGAGCTGAAACCAATTTCCTTTCATGTGGACCAAAAAAAAAAAAAAAAAAAAAAAAAAAAAAAAAAACTAACTAGTAATGGTTACAGGAACACTTCAGTCCTAAACTGCTGTCTGACCCGTTCATATTTTCCATTGACCTTGCATGAGAAACCTTCAGACTCAACGCCAGTGGCAGGGCAGAGAGAGGAAGCTGATTATAACTTATTTTTTTTTTAACCTTGAAAGAAAGCACAACACTGACAAAGAACTTTCTGCTTTTGAGAAGTTCCTGCTAGGGAAACCCTGAAAGGTCTGTAATTCTCTCTGTTTTTTAAGGAGCAAGTTTCTTTTTTGTTGGAGTAAAGACACAGCAAGGTTAACAGACAGTTTCTTTGGTGAAACTGCAGCAGAACTGCTATGTTAAGCTAATGCTACTTGTCTTGGACAACTCCAGAGCCCAGGGCACCATACACAGCAGAATGATATGTAACTGGCTAAGTGGTCATTGCCAGGGAATGCACTGATTCCACCACTGCCTGCCAAACCTCTCTCGGCATCACCAGCACTTGCTTCTTTTAATTTCTTTACAATGTTTTCAATATGTTCTGGGAAATATGTTATATGGTAATGAAGAAACATGAAACTGTAATGAGTCTAACACCTCTGGTGTGTATATGTGGTCCAAACACTTCTCAGAGTTTACACAGTGGCTCTGTCCAGGTGCAAATATGCAGATGAACTGGCTTTTGATGCTCATTGTATCTGAGTGTATTGTGGGGCACTTCGCTGGGTCAGGACTAGCACCTACACGGAAAGCATATTTCTGAGCAATCCTTTCCAAAATTGACCTGCACCTGTTTTTAATCAGCATGCCAAGTGCTGCTCAGACAGCCTCTTAAAGTTCCAAAGTCAAGATAATCCTACATTTTACCTGAACACAACAATTAGAAGTAGGTATAGCAGTCAACTCTCCTGAGCCATTTAAATTTTAATTTCTCTCATCTATATCTCTATATACAAATATCTACAATGTATTTACCAATATCTCTATCTATCTATCTATCTATCTATCTATCTATCTATCTATCTATCTATCTATCTATCCATCCATCCATCCATCCATCCAGATATAGGTATAGATTCATTGGTCTAAGTGCTAAGAAATTATATAAGCTAGGATTGTTCTCTCATGATCTTTAAATATCCCCTGGGCTGGGTTGAGTCTAGTCCAAAAGCCACACCTAAATGTGTCAGAAGCCTGGATCACTTGCAGAGGCCCTGCGGGGAGGCCATGTGTGGGCCAGAGTCTGGCAGCAACTTAGATCCTGATGTAAAATCCAGTGGGCTCAAAGGGCCACAGCTTCTGCTCTAATAGTGCCAAAACTACAGGGAGAGGAGCTCAGGAGCTTAGCACTGTCAAGCATATATGAACCAACACTGGAAAAGTACTTACACTCTGCCATGTTGTTAGCATAGTTAAGGCAATTCAGATGCCTTGGGTCCATCTTGAAAGGAATGAAGGAGTAGTGGCATGACTGACTAACCTCCAAAGAGATCCACTTCCGTAGTGACAGCTGTCACAGCTGTGGTGGTTGAGGCAGGAGCTGAAGCAGGCTCAGTGGTTGTAGTAGGAGGGGAAGGTTCTGGTGCAAATGGGTCTGAAATCGGTGCTTCAGAGGGAACAGAGGAAAGTGCAGCCAAGGAATCTGTATTCCACCAGAGACAGAGCAAAAGAGAGAGGAGGAGAGGACAGGAGATAGAGCGGACTCCTAAAGACCACAGGAAGACAGCTGCGACATCTCACAGGAGGAGTTCAAAAACAAGGCTTACTCACCCTCTCCCAAAAGGTCTACCGATGACATCCAAGTGGTGGCAGCGTATGAGGAAACAGAGTTTCGGCTGAAACATCTGACTGTGTCAGTGTGCAAGCAGGGGGAGGTGCAGGCTCACCCGGGCTTCCTGCACTTCCCAGACCATTTGTAATCAGAGCACAAACGCATTACCAACTCTCACCATGGAGCTTTCAAGGAGGAGGAGACCCTAGGCAATCTCTAGACCAAGCTTTTCATGTTACATGGAAAAACGGGGGGCGAGGGAGGTCAAGAGTCTTAAATAACTCTGAAAATCCAATCCATATCCAAAAAGATAGAGCTTTTCACCTTCACCATCCCCAGGCTCTGGCCCACACCTGCTGTGACCGCTGCTTTTCATCTGTAAGTAGCAGAATGTCATGGACTGTCTGGATTTCTCTCCCATCTCCCACTCTCCGTCTTTGAAACTGGGCTCCCTACGTAGCAGCAGCGATAGTGAAAATGTTGGTGCAATAGTGGATAGTGATGCTGAAGCTGTTAATGGGAGCCAGCAGCTTAGGGGTGGCACTGACCACGCGGAACTCCCACGTCAACCGCCAATCAAGAAAGTGCCCTCCAGACTTGCCCACAGCCCAGTCAGATGGAGGTGACACCTTAACTGAGCTTTGTGTCAAGGTGACAGAACTATCACAGCAGGTCCTTCTTAATAACAAGTCCATGATTAGTCTCGAAACCATGATTTGTAAAGGATTCAACCACAGACGCAAATTAAAGTAGGGGGATTCGATTCATTTATATGAGATACATATTTGAAGACCTTTTTTTTTTTGCATTATAAAATGGCTAGAAAATATTCACGTTAAAAGACGTTATTCTCATAACAAAGAAGCCGACATTCTTCAATGACCTACAACTGGATTGTTTCAAGTGACTATGAAGATTAAGTGTGCTCTTTTAGTTAAAAGGCTTACCTGTCCCTGGAACACATCAAATGTTCTGTAAGGAAAGCTAGGGCTACGACCTTCAAAGTGTCTGCAAACTTCCAGGGTCAGGTGTGTGTGTGTAGCACAGCCCACAGACTCCACACCCCAGATTTTCTTAACACGGTAGGAAGTAGATCATAAAACCCACTTGCACTATAACTAACAATACACGTGGAAAATATTAGTTACATTATCTCATAATACTAGTTTTCAAAGGCATGTTGGTTATTAATTTCAATTTTAGTAAAACCCTAGCAACAATCTTATATTTCTCAAAAAAAAGAAATTTTATGCTAAGTATTTATAAGAAGAAATTGTGTGCTTTTCCAGGCCTTAGATACAGACTCAAAACCACTCATTTACCTGTGCTTCTAAAACAGATTTATTATGAGTAAATAAAAATTGTCAATAGCTGTAGCCCACGAAAACCTCGTGGACTTCATCCTTTCACTAAAGCCAGATAAGAGACTCTCCAACAAGCTTTTAGAGTGCATATTTTACTATCTAGTTATATAAAGTTCAAATTCTACAATATTCAAACGCAGATGTGGCTTGATGTTAGCAAACAAAACTGGTAAACTGATTTTATGCTTTACTTAGTCAAATGAGGCAAATGCATCTGTGAGGAAGCCTCACCCTCAGCTCCAGCAGACTCTGTAGGAGAAACCCTAGGAATCGAGGGCTATTTTCCCATTTCATTTGAGAATGTTCTCAAGTTTTAGTTTTCTTAGTAACTGAGATTTAATTATCAGTCCCTCCCTGCCCCCCCACTCGTTGCTATTAAACGCTTTAGTTCTGGGGTTTGAGAAGCTGTCTAGGCAGGCAGGCAGGCAGGCCTACTCCAGGGCTTTCCCAGCTTGCAATCGGCTTTGCAATGACTGTGAGATGTGCTCCATCTAGTGGGGAAGGTTAGAAGAAAAATTAAGTTGCCTCAAATGTTACCAACCTGTTCTAGCACTAAAAGCGTGAACACCATATTGAGCTCCTGTAGAAACCAGGAAACTAGAAAGAGGACGTTGGGGGTACAGTGTAATGTAGGCAATAGAAGGACAGAGGAGGGACGCAGGAATGGGAATCTTTACGGGGGTGAGGCTGGCAGATGAGAGGAGAGGTGGAGCTTTCACCTAAAAAGTAAGGCTATGAAAAAGCCACATGAAATCTATTATCTCGCAACCAGAGTTTTAAAAAATATAATTTAATTTTTTTAAAAAGGAGTTTTAAGAAAAAATATCCTGGATGGCTGGAAAAATCTGCTGCCACCCAGTGCCAGGGTGGGATGCCCCCTGACAAGTTATTAGTCAAGGAGACCACAGGGCCCTCTAGGCAAGACAGACTTGGGCTATTCCTCTTGGTTTCCCAGCAGTGTTAGATAAGAAGAGTCCACTGCTGAAGACACTATATACCTTGGTTGTATGAAGGAGAGAAATCAAACTGGAATTGAGCTGTAAAATCCTCCCTGCTGGCTAGATTCCAGCTGCCGGAGGAGAAAAATCAACAACAGACTTACCCAGGCAATGTGCCAGCTGGGCAAGATGTACCCACTTGTGCAATGGTGGCACTACAGTTATGAGGGTAGCCAACTACCTCTGATTGGACTCAAGGCCTACTCTGCAGACAGTATCTAAGTCTGTTACTTTAAATCTCATCAAAAACCACATACCAGAGAACATGGGCCTTAGGGGGAAACTGAATACTGCTGTTTAGTTGAATTGCTAGAGTCAAATTATCTTATAAATATTTGTTTATACTCACAGACAAATGCTACTCTTAGTCTTTATGAAAGAAGCCTCTCTTTCCAGTGAATGGTGGTCAATGCACAGATTCATGGATATGCAAGGTACTGGAAGTAAGTAACAGATGAGTGCTAAGCCCTTAACAGTACTTATTCTGTCCCCTTTAAGACTTTGGGAACACTGTGGGAAAGAGGGTGAAAGGAATGTAAAAGCTAGCAGATAGAGAGAAGGGTTTTGAAATGCTGTCATCAGGTAATAGTAAGCCACTGCATCCACGAGCTCTGCAGCAGCTGTGAAGGCCTGCACTGGGTCTGTAGGAGAATAAATCTCTCAACGGTGAGGCACTGGAGGGCAGGCTTAGCCGCCCTACTCCTCAGTGCTGAGCTGTTTGCTACTGATAGATATGGGAGATGGGAAGTCACTGCCTTCAGCAGTGTGCCCTCACGTGACCTCACCAGACTCCAGTGGACAGTTCCAATCTAAAACGCATATAGATGGCACCGATTAAACCGCATGAGTCACAAAACAAAACCAAAGTCATGAATCTGGGGAAAGAACTGGTTAGGATACGGAGCAGCCAATAAGAATGTCTGCTAGTTAGTGCTTTCATCGCCTTGACACAAACTAGGGCTATTTTGGAAAAGGGAGCCTCACTTGAGAAAATCCCTCCATCAGTTGGGCTATAGGCAAGCATACAGATATTTTCTTGATTAATTATTGATATGGGAGGGAAAGTAGTCCTGGCTGGCCTAAGAAAGCAAGAGGATCAAGCCAGTAAGCAGTGTCCTTCCATGGTTTCCTGCTTTCAGGTTCCTGCTTTGAGTTGCTGACTTGACTTTCCAGAAAGCTGAAGTAAA
This sequence comes from Uromys caudimaculatus, assembly GCA_028551405.1. Classification (NCBI taxonomy): domain Eukaryota; kingdom Metazoa; phylum Chordata; class Mammalia; order Rodentia; family Muridae; genus Uromys; species Uromys caudimaculatus. The sequence goes on along the minus strand of CM052706.1, from coordinate 33,576,538 downwards.
CCCTCTCCTCCCCAAGCCACTTTTGGCACAGCAATAAAAAGCAAACTAAGATATATGGGGAGGAGGTAAGAATGAGTTTGGGGGTGGGATATATTATATATATATTATCAAAGAACATAATTAAAATATGAACACATAGTGACTTAAATGCATGACAGAATTAAAAATAACACATTCATGTAATATCCAAGTCTTTTTATACAACCCAATGAATTTATAACTAAAATGAACACTTTAATTATAAAAATGTTATTATTAAAGTTTTTATGAATTTCATGGCTATGAAAATCTGACTTGAGGGTATAGATCTGAAAAGTTATCAAACAGGAAAACATAATATGTTATGTGAATGCAACGGATCATTAACAAAGCAAATGAGTATTTAAGAGATAAAGAAGAGAACCTATGAGTGCTCTCAGGGAGGAAGTCCTTATGCAGGCTCTCCAGCAACAGTTTTCTCTCTCAATTGAAAGGCAATAAAGTTAAAGTTTAAGGAGCAAACTTATTTAAACATTTAATAGCTGTAGCCCTAATGGTTGACTCTAGGTATAGGAGAATGTCTACATGGTTACAATGTTCACATTTCTAGCTGTCAGCTTTAGTTCTGAGCTGCTATCTTTCTGTTACCTTTGTTACCAAACACCTAAGTAATAAAATGAAGAGATTACAAAGACTCAAGAACCGGCTGACTCAAAGGAGTGGACAAGTGCCAGCAGGGCAACCAGGGCCTCTTCCTGCCTGAGTTCTGCCACCTGACTCCCACACACTGCCGCTGCTCAGACAGAATCCTTCCCTGGGACTCTCCACTGCACAGGTAGGAAGGTTAGGATTTCTGGTCATGGGCTTTGCAATAACATAGCGAATGTACCGCAGCCCCCATATTCCTAAAGAGAAAGCTCCCAGCCAGGATGCACTTCTTCTGCTATACTAACATGCTTTTAATAAGCTCACCCAGAGACTATTTAATTATCTAGGGCAACGTACCTTCATTTGACTGTGTTCCTTACTGTTAATTAAGGACACTGATTCCGAAATGTTCTATTAAATTACAGATCTTGTCTCATAGTAGTAGAAATATTTTCTGCCTGGGAGGAAAAGAAACCTAAAGGGCATGAATTTTCTTGCCTAATTGGATACCAATGGCTTTCTATGGAGCCTCGTCATTTTAGCCTAACATGCCTGCGCAAATTCCTGTCAATTCCGGTTCCGCAAACACCCCAAACCAGCATTGTCATCTAAGTTTTTCTCTTTTGAATTACTAAGTTTTCCACCATGTCGCTTTCCCAGTTGTGTAATACCTTAAACTCTGAAATTTTAAAGGATAGTCTGCTATTGTAGAGCATAGCACTCACAGATGACGCTGTACACCTTGAGAATCATGAAGACATCACTTTAATTTTACTTTGTCATAACTGTTTTTAATCAAACGTTTATGAGGTTTGTCTGAGGCCTGTGAAGCAGTTTGGAACTGAAATGCCTAGCTGTGTTTTCTTTCAGCCAATCAGTGGAGAGCCCTTCTCTGATACAAAAGAGAGTGTATAGTAGATTTCGGTTTCATAAAGTCAGATACAATGTCAACATTACATCCTAGGCACTGTATTTGACCAAACCAAATTGTTAATGGTTCTTAGAGTAACCTGGTGAATTCCTGGAAGGGACTAACCTAAGGTATCTGTTTCTAGAAAATAATTACTAAAAATTAGATTTTAGAATTACAAAAAATACTTTTGTTTTAACTTTAGATCGTATATAGCTATTTGAACTTTTAAACTGTATTATGTGGAATTTCTGTGTCTGTCACAACACGTATTTTGATCAGCTGACGCCACCCTGAGCAATTTCCCCACCAAGTTTCTACTAGCATTGTTGATGACCAGAATGCACAGACAATAATTACAGCCCAAATTAAAACAGCCACAGAAAGTGCCCCACAATGCACAGCCTGTTAGGCTCACTTACCTCCCCACGCAGTGGCTCCCCCACTAGGTGGCGGTACAGGTGCTGCTGCTCCTGCAGCTGCTCCAGAGAAGTCTGGCTGAAGATCAAGGAGATCGCTTGATGGCTTAGCAGAGCTGGAAGGAAAGCAGGCTTCACAGTCAGACTCTGAAATGTTCTAAGGCAAAGGGTTTCTGCAACAAAGATGTTTGCAGAAAATATCAAAGATTTGTGTAGTCTACACAAAGGCTTGGAATCACTGTCAAGGTTGGCTTTGAGGAGCAGGTGGTCTCTGTCACTCCTCAACTCCGCATTACAGCAGAGGTAAGACACTGACAATATAGAAGATATTTTCTCAATAAAATTTTATTTATAAAAATAGGTGATGAGCTGGATAAAATCCCATAGGACACCAAAAAAACAAAACAAAACAAAACAAAATAAAACAAAACAAAAAAACCCTTGAGGATATTATTTTTCTAATACAGAAAAAAAAAAGTGTCCTAAGAATCCACAAACCAAATAATATTAAAATAAATAAAAGCTAATTAATTTTTTTCCTAAACTAGATGATAATACATCAAGTTCACCTCTCAGTGGGCTCACCTTCCAAATAAGCCTAAGTTTTACTGTTCAAAGCATGGGCTCAAAACGCTGAGTGTCCTGGAATCTTATTCCTTGTGCAACCTTTCAGGTGTGTCCCATTGTTACGTCACCAGGATCTTTATTTTAACGAGCTCTCCTGGGTTCCCAGCTACACTTAGATCTGAGGAGTACTGACTACAAGCTCTCTAGCCCTCAGAAGCTCAGGCTCCCCATCTGACTTCAGTCTTCATCTTTATCCTTTTATATATGGTGGAAGGCTAAGCAATATTCTATTGAAGAAAGGAGTCTGCTGTTTCCAAACCCATGACGGCTTTGCTTCAGAAAACAGAAATAACAGAATAACAGAAAAGGGAAATGTGTTTATTACTAAGAGCTGAATTGGGGGGCATATGTGGGTCCAGGGTTTGACCCTAGCACCACAGAAAAACATTATAAATAAAAATAAGAAACCATTGATTTTGGTGTGTCAGCAGAAAGCACTTGGTTTTGCCAACATATAAGAAGCAGAAGCAAGCAAGTAAACACAGTAAACACGGGAACAATATGTATATGCATAACTGCTTAAAACTGAAGCCTTTGGATAGATTGCATTCATAAAAGAGTCCCAGACACTAAAATGAGGCTAGAAACTCTTACGGTGAAAAAAAATTTGACCCAAAAATATTATTTGTGGAAGCCTTTCTGGGTTGGCAACTCATTTTAGGGAGTTTTGAGATCTCAGCCATTCCTGTTTTCTCTGCTCCAGGCCAGGCAGGTGTATCAGAGTTGGTTAGGGACATTCCACTGGTCTCTTCCTATCCCCTTAGTAGAGTTCATTCCATGACCAACCAATCAGCCTGTAACTGTGAGGCTTACTCAACTGACAGGGTTTTATCACATAGCCTAGTCTGGACTCTAACTTGTTATATAGTCCAGACTGGCTCTGAACTCATGAGCTCTCCAGACTGGCTCTGAACTCATGAGCTTCCTACCTCAAATTTCTGCATGCTGGGACCATAAGCTTCTGCCACCTGTTAACGGTTCTGAAGCACTCTGAAACACCTTTTAAGTCTCTCACAGGAAGAAGCGATTTCATTAGATACTTGGCATATCATCTAATCCTAGAAGGATCTGTAGTGTATGAGTCTTTCTTCCAGATGTTTCCCTAAATTTACAAGTCATAGGTCATCCCAAGGATTTAAGAGTTACAAGCTTAATTAAGAGACCAAAAGAACTCACTTGACACTGCAAAAATAACCCCAAGTCACATAGTATCAGGACTGTACATAAAAACACAACAAAACTCGATTCAAAGTACCAATGATGAGTTGGCCACACACTCGTTAACTGACCTGACCGGGGCAGCCGCGGATGCTGTTGCGAATATGTCAACTGGCGGGGATGTGTCGATCGTTTTAGCTGGTGTGGAATTAGGAGATGTAACAGTTGTGGCTGGAGAAGACTGAAAGTGAAGATCATAGCACAGGCACATCAAAAATGCATCTAGGTCTCACTGAGCAGAGGGCCTTTGGCCTGTGGACCCCATGACCTTCCAAACATTTATTCTACAGCTCCTCACAGGAGGAGAAGCTCAAGAGAAATGGAAACCAAGAACTATAATAATCACTATGGCCCAAATGTACCTCGAGCCTGAACAGTTAAGTGTAACATAGCATTTTTTGCTAAAATATGTGGTCTAACATTAGAGTGACCCCTAGTTGTACACTTAAATATAAAGCCAAACATATTTCCTAAACCTAAAATCATTAGGACACCAGGTGTCAAAAAGGATCAGTGGTGACAACTGCTTTAAAACCAGTAATCTTTCCCCCTCTCAACCTAATTATACTTCATATCTTCTCAGATAAATTCAACATCTGATCATTTAACTTAAATACTTCACAGCTGGCAGGGAATAATTCACAAAGAATATTCAAGTCGCTGTAATCTGAGGATATGACTATATTTCATTATACTGTGAAATAAAGGTTTTAAAGTGAAATACAATCTTAACCTTTGGGCTGAGAAGATGGTTTAATTGGTAAAGTCCTTACTATGCAAACACAGAGACTGAGTTCTGCCCTCAAACACCGATATACAAAGCCAGGTGCTGTAGTATGCGTGTGTAACCCCATCCCTGGGGTGTAGGGGCAGAGATAGGTGGAGCCCTGAATACCACTGACCAGGCGGATTAGCCACATCAGTGATGTCCGAGAGATTTTGTCTCGAAAAGGTAAAGTGGACCTAGAATGAAAAAGTCACCTGATCTCAACCCTAGCTTTCAAATACATGTATGTACACACACACACACACACACACACACACACACACACACACACACACACACACACACCTTGTTTCCTATCATTTTTAAAGAGGTATTAATAGTTTATGTATTAGGAAATTAAGATTCTGTGGTCACTATCCCTATTCTAATTCCACTTTATCTGGTGTATTTAATTTTTCATGAATAAAATGCATGGGGCTCGGGAGCAAGCAGAGGCTCTGCCACTAGATTCAAATACAGCAGATTTAAAGGCTAAGGATCATTTTAAAACAAAGGATTGATAAGAGAGTTACGGGAAAATCTGCCACTGTAAGAATGTCAGGATTCACGCATGCTACAAAGTATCTAATGCTATCAAAGTTCAATAGATATGTAGCTGCCCAGTGTTGAGCACCATCAAGAGATAACACAGGAGCAGTGTGGCTACTGTTGCTGGGAAAATCACAAAGGAATTCTCCCCCTGGGACAAAAAGGTAAAGGCTTCCCAGTGGAGCACACTAAGGAGTCGGAAAAGGCTAGCTGTACACTTAGAGACATCATTTTCCATGCTGGACACTGATTGCTCTTAAAAAAAAAAAAAAAAAAAAAAGACTTCAATATTTTAACTAAGACTTGTAAATAGACTTAGAAGTTTATTTACATAAATAAAGTAGCAGGGCGAACATAAGGACACCAAGCATGCTACCAATATTAATGCAGACACAAAGGTGGATGAAGGCCTATAACAAATACCTTGTCCCAAGACCCTCTAATGCAATGCGAGAACTCAGAAAACGCAGCAGTGACACACTGAGACTGTCCTATAGGAAGCCCTGATCCGGCTACACTAAAGAGTCATAAGCTGGAAATTTTCACACAGGCAACATGGTTTTAATGGTTTGCCTTTGCATCAGAAAAATTGAAAAGATTTCTGCTAAAAATTTTTTTCAGGCCCTGTGAGAATTTAAACAGCCAGCCAGGCACAGGCAGACCACATGCTGTTTGGGAATCACTGGCACAGTCACAATGACATCCCCGAGCGTCTGTAATGGCAGCAATTACATAATGGAAATCTGTCAAAGAAAAGCACATCTCTTATACCTCTGCCTATAAAATGTAACAGCAGATGTGAAGTGTAGGCTGTGAGAACACAGGCTCTTCTCAGGGAAAGCCCTAATCCTGCCCTGTCATTGGCTCAGAAAGAGAGATGGCTGAAGGAATTACTAAGAGTGCTTTAGCAGGTATGCTTGGGGCAAAGGCACCTAATAACATTTCCCCCCTGTATCACTGAAATACACACAGCGCCCTGTGCTGACCTATATCACGGATTCACAAATTGTGGAAAGAATTTTTAATTACCAAACATTATACAGATATGTATGGTTTCAGCTGTCACATAAGTATAAGAAAAATCTCACCTGTTTAAGAACTGGGGTTCTAAGAGAAAGCCAAATCACATATAAAAATAACTTAATCTTTTCTCAAAAACGTAAATCAAGTGACCCATCTGCTTTACTCCTGGATGCATACCCTAAGTAAATTGAAGATGGAGTCTCAAGCAGATATTTTTTAACACATATTTTAGAAATTTATTTATTTTTATTTGTGAGTATGTGTGTGTTCCCAATTGTCTAAAAGTACCATGTGCATGCAGTGGCTACAGAAACCAGAAGAGGGCATCAGATTCCCTTTCAACTGGAAGTACAGGAGTATGTGAGCCGCATAGTGTGGGTATTGGGAACTGAACCTGGGTCTTCTGCAAGAGCAATGATTGCTCTTAACCACTGAGCTATCTCTCCAGTCCTCAGTCAGACATTTCACACTATAGTTACATCAGTACTGTTTGTCATATTGACAATCTGGACGTCACTTTAAATACCCACTGGAGGAAAAATAAACAAGCTGATGGTGTATGCACGCATGTGTATAAAAGACTGTTACTCAACCTTAAAAAGAGAATCCTGGCTTTTGAAGCTAAGACTGAGCCCTAAAGACGTTATTAAGACGTTATGTAAAATAGACTGTCTGGATCTACTCAGACGAGGCATCCAGTTTATAAATGTAGAGAGAATGCTGGTTTCCAGGGTCTGAGGTCAGGAGGTGTGGGCATTACTGTTTCATGGCTCTGGACTTTCATTTCTGGAAGATGAGAGAAGTCCTGAGAGTGTGTGTATGGCTGCTGGACTGCAGTATAAATATACTCGGTGCTTTGAGTTTTACAGTGAACAATGCTACATGTAAAAAGAGAAGACCCGAGAAACAAACCGACTTACCTTACTTAGTGGAGAGGGAGCACCAGATCTAAAGGAAATACAGGAAAATGAAAAGTGAATGTGCCTGACTTCATCCGGTATTTGATTATTTTCACGGAGCTCTTTATAGCAACAGAGGAGCTTAGAATGCTTGTCTTTTGCTCAAAGATGTCCTTTCCCCAATATTACCACTGACTTAAAATCTCTTAGTAGACATTCCTAAATTCAAAATTATCTTCTCTTGAGTCATTATTATTGCTCATGTCCACCAAAAACCACAGTTCAAATTCAACGTCTAAAACTTACCCGAGGTTTATGAAAAGGCATACTACATAAGCTGATACCTGTTTATTATTTCAAAAGTTAGGAAGCTCAAAAACAGAATCATATATTGCAGTTCACTTAACTTCAACTGTTACACATAAAAGAAGGAACCCTAGAGAAATATGGACAAGATCCCTGTGAGCTGAGTGAATGAACCAGACCAAATCTGCATGACCACATTCCTGCTCGTGTGTTATTTTCATGTCTGCAATGGAAACACTTAAGAGAAAAATGTTCTCACACTTTTGTCATAACCAGTGGGAGTTTGGAGAAGGGCAATGTCGGTGCTTAGTTCTGATTAAGGAACTAAACAGTCTTTACAGTTAGCACTGATTCTAGTCCATGCCGCAGACAGCCACATGCTTGAAACATCTGCCTGCGTGGCTCACACTTTCCTAACCTGGGGAAGCATAAAATAAATAAGAAGAGAAAATGAAGCAAACACGTGGCTGTCCCTCAGCTCAGAGCAAATACCAAGGTTAGTAACTGGGATTCTGTCCAACACTATACAAATCCCACCTATTCACAGACACTGTGTGCTACCTTCTCCTGCCGTATAATGTCCATAACGCCCCATTTCAAAGGCTCAGCTAACATGGAGTGATTCTGGTTTTGTATCTACAGAAAGGGATTTAGGAATCAAAGAATTTAGTACACCATAAGGTTAAAATCTCATTAATTTTTGGGTATTTTTTCACTTACATAATTTCCTTCATACTTATTTGGAAAGGGAAGGAAATTAAGTACACCATTGGAAAAAAAATAAATAAAAAGGAGAAAAATTAAAACCTAAAAAACCCCACAATGTTTATTTGGCAAAAACAAAGAAACCACAAGCACCCTTTGACATGGTCACTTTCTGAGAAAAAATTCCTTTTTCTCTCAGTCAAGTTTCATAAGCCAATTCTTTAAAGTACTGGGGGAAAAAAAAGGCAACTGAAATATTTACCAGTTAATTCATAGATCCTGGGAACTGCTTCCTACCTCACAGCAAGGACAACAAAAACGGACAGAATACTGCCCCCTGCTGCTAAATAACGAGATTTCAAGCTGTGTGAAAGAAAATTGTAATTGGTACAATCATTCTTTGCATTTAAATCCCACAAAGCACTCTTGCTGGTGATGCCTGGAGCGACCCCATGGATTAAACAGACAAGCAGAGAATGCGCTGTCTCTTCTGAGCCGACAGGACACCTGCTGTATTACACTCCAACTGTCTCTCCTTACCCATCTCCATCACAGGGTGCTAAGTTCTTTGAGGTGAAAGAACACATCCTGCTGTTTTATTACCTGAGCATGTTATTCAGCATCTGGCACTTTGGGGGTTTATGATTTAAAAGTTTAAGAATGTAATTATGTACTTATTCTATAGTCACCAATGAGCCAAAAGTCTTAAGAAATTGTCTTTGGCCTAATGAGATAGCTCGGTGGATTGGTGGAACTAAGCTGGCAACATGGGTGACCTCTGTCCCCATTGACTCTATCTGGCCTTTACCTGACATATATCCACAGGTATTTCTATGGGACCATTAATCACTGATTAAAATCTGCTCCAAAACTGTCTGGTACCCAGAGCTTGTCTCTGGCCCACATTTAGCCCTGCCTTTTAAAAACACACATGGGATGGCACATTAGTTCTTTTCCCACAGGGCATAAATTGCTGCTTCTTGCATATTTCTTGCTTGATATTCCATCCTACATATTTGCCACTGACACTTTATGAGAAAATGCTACTACATTTTGCATATAGACAAGGGCATTTATTGCAGACCAATACTCATTTATAATTTCATATATAGTGTCCTGGTTGGATTTTTGTCAACTTGACACAAGATAGAATTATCTTAGAAGAAGTTGCTCAATTGTGAAAATGCCTCCATCAGAGTCTATAGGGCATTGTCTTGATTGATAGTTGATGTGGGAGGGTCCAGTCTACTGTGGGTGGGGCCAACCCTGGGCAGGTGGTCCTGGATGGTATAAGAAAGCAGGCTGAGCAGGTAAGCAGTGCTCTTCCTTGTCCTCTGCTTCAGTTCCTGCCTCCTGGTTCCTGCCCTGATTGATTTTCTTCCTTGACTTCCCTCACGGGTTGACTGTAAGCTGTGAGGTGAAATTCTCCTTTTCCTCCCTAGGTTGCATTGGTTGTGGTAATTATCACTGCAATGGAAACATAACTGGACCTTATAGAAGTCTATAACATGGTGGACCAAGTTGGGAAAATTAATGCAGTACTGACAATTTGAGATGAGAATGAATATTATCTATATTGTAATCTAAACAAAAACTCCAAAACACTACACACAGGCCTACTGGCTTTTTCTATGAACATGGCAGATACCAATGTTTCTTTCAAAGATGGAAAAAAAGCAAGCTATCAAAAGAGGAAATTATGTTATTTAAAGTACCTCCAACAATAATTCCTATGTAGCATAAATGCTATCCAGAAAAATACAGAGATGTAAAAGCCTATAAATATATTATAATTTTAATTACAAAAGACACCTGGGGTTTCCTACCTGCTCAGCTCAATGCTTAGTATACCACATGGGGAATAACATTATTTTCACTTTTAGAGAGAATATACAAAGATATATCACACAGCATTGCACTCATCCAATGCATGTCGGTAGACGGGAAGTACTAAAGGCAAATGGTATTCATGTCTCCCATAGCAGCCTTTTTGTTTTCTGCTGTGTTTTAAGTCAGGGTTTCTGTGCAGTCCAGGAACTTGCTCTGCTGACCATGCTGGATTTGAACTCAGAGGTGGCCTGCTTCTGCCTCCAAAGTGCCGGGACTAAAGGTGTGAGCCACCACTGCCTGGTTTAGGATTATCACAGCAGACATTTGCAAATGCATATACATTGTTAGAATGCATTGTATATACATTGTAACAATACATTGTTAGTGTTAAAATAGTTTTCTACTGCTATAGAATGTCAAAGAAAATATCTTCAAACCATTTCTGCTCCTTCTAAAACCGCCCTGGCCTTCTGCAGTGTACCAGGAGAAAAATTTTTTATTTACCCAATGAAAATACCTTTTCTAAAAGTTAAGAGGGTTATTTATGCACCTAGGAGATACTGTTAATTATGATCTAACAAGACCCAAAGGAAGCAAAACCATCCTTGCCAGTCACCTTGGGAGAAAAAAGAATACATAATAGAAACATAGACATCTGAGATGGACACCAATGGGCACTAATCAATTTTCAAAATTCCAAATACCAAATATGGAATACCAGGTGGTTTTTGTTTGCATTTTAGTAATTACCAAATGCAAAAATGGTAACTTAGTGTGGTACTCACCCTTCACTTAAGTCCCCATGGAAGCACAAACATACAGAGAGGAAACGAGTTAACTATTAAAGCTTGCTTTTTCTTAAAATCAGAACAAGCAGAAGACAAATCAAAATGTGGTTTCAGGCAATTAATGAAAAGAATCTGACAAGCATAAAGTGATTTAAAAGGCGCTAGAGAAAGCTCTTCTAAGTTGAACGGCTATGGACTATGGAGTTTTAGTCCCTATTTCTAAGAATGCCTACTGGTAATTTTCCGCAGGTAGCTCTCAGAGGCCACCCGGGGCAAGTTCAGAGTCAAAGGCTGGTTAAGGATCCTGAGATGGGGAAGAAGGCGCTGGTGAAGGATGCACTGGAGGCTTCAAGGAAGCTCGGCAGTACTTAGTCTGAGAGGCAAAGGCTTGGAGAAGCAGCCTGCAGCACACAGCTTTTAATAGGGAGATGACGTGCATATGCAAAACCCTTCAGCTAATGGAGCAGGCTTCTCAGCTTGCAACAGAGGGCGGCCCCAGCTATACGTGAGAGTGGGCGTTTTAAATTGCTATGTGGTAATCTCACATCAAAAGCTGTTCAACCACAGCTACACTGGAGTACAGTTAGACCTTAATACAACCCAGAGAGGTCATGCCATCCACCACTCAGGCTGTGCAGCCAAAAGTGCCTGAACCCCGCCCCCCCTACTAAAAATGTAATACTATACAATACAAAAACTATACAAAATACTATATATAAAGCTATAGTAAACTAACTTGAGGGGAAAAAGACAAAAGAAACAGCACATAGCAGATGAAATAACTACAAAAATGTAGCATCAAGACAACAAGACATAAGCCTAGGCTCTGTGAGAATGCTGGGAGAGAGATTGTTAAGAGTTAAATTTTCACAGCTCTGCCATTGGCAAAACAAAACAAAACAAAACAAAACACCAAAAAACAAACCAACCAGTCAAACCCAAAACCTGTGTCCAGGCCTGTAGCTCGGCAACAATCTGTTCTTGCACTATCTGATGAGTTAAGTGAACTCTCTCTGAATCTGGGCCCACTAATGACAAACTGCAGGCTGACTAGGTAGCAGCTCCGCACTAAGTGTTCAGATAATAGGGTATAAAACAGTCCTATATTTAGAAGCAGGAGCTCTCATGGAATTACACATATGGACGAACAGCCACACTACAAGCAAGCTCATGTCTCAGGAAGGAAGGCTTCCTAAGAAGGTGGTGTTGCAAAGGGTCCTTCCAGGAGGCACAGGATCTACATAGCTGGAGGAGGGTGGCTCCAAGGCTGAAGAAATATAGTGGAGACAAGGAACAAATGCCGGAAAGCACAGACAATTCTGACGTCTGTTACAGAGGTAGGGGAAAGGAACTTGGGCAGTGTTTTGTACACCATGAAGAAAGCAGCCGAAGACTAAGTACCCAAGCACAAAAGCAGCAGAGCAAGCAAGAACTGCGCGAATCACGGTTTGTTACTCCCTCTATAGAATGATTCTGGAGTAACGTTAGCAGCACGGTGTGCCTAAGGGTTTATGGGGAGGTGTGTCACTGGGAACTACACTCGAAAGCCTTTCTCTTCTCACGCTGCGGTTGGGAAGTCTCGGGATTCAGGGATGCACGTGAACTCTGCTTGTTTGAGTCAACCAATCACCATAGCTTTAATTTATAAAGAGTAACATATAATTTTTAATTTCTTTATTCACTTTACATCCCAATCATTGTTCTGCCTCCTGATTGCCCCATCTCACAGTCCCTCCTCCCATTCTTTTCTCCTCCTCTGAGAGTGGAGGGGCCCCGGGACACCCCCCCTCCCCCACTGCAGGGCTAGACTGCTTCTCCCACTGAGGCTAGACAAGAGCCAAGTTAGGGGAACAGGTTCCACAGACAAGCAACAGCTTTAGGGATAGCTCTGACTCCCACTGTTTGGGACCTACATGAAGACCAAGCTGCACATCTGCTACACATGTGCAGGGGACCTAGGTCCAGTCTGTGTATGCTCTTTGGTTGGTGGTTCAGTCTCTGAGAGGCCCCAAGGGTCCAGGTGAGTTGACTCTGTTGGTTTTCCTGTGGTGTTTCTATCCCCTTTGGGACCCACAATCCTTCCCCCAACTCTTAAAGAGTAACTTCTAAAGACATATCTGTAAGCCAACAGGTCCAGTCAACCTGCTGCAAACCATGGATTCTTTTGTGACATTTCCTGCAGGCAGGCAGCCTGTATATGCTAGAAGGAAGGATAGAGGTTTCTGAGGGAACCTAGAAGACTGGTAGCTAAACACACCCTGAATCTACACTGGAATAAGTAGTTACCCCTGAGAAATCTCATTCTTATAAAGAAGCACTTGGTGTTTTTCACCTTATTTACGGTATACAAGCAATGCGTACTTGTTTCCAGGTTTCTTTCCTTCTAAGGTATTTAGATGTTGTTCGAGGGTTTCCATAAGACTGCTGGGAGCCTACAATAAGAAAAAAAACCAAATGTCTGTGTTGTTCTCTCTCAAGCCAAGCACACTTAACATCACTGTAACACTGCGTGGCAGAAGTTCATGTAAGCACCTGCCTGAGATGTCCTATGTCCTTTTGGCATTTAGGTATTTAAGTTCTGTGATATCTCAGATAGGCCCATCTTAAATAGACTTACCTCCACCATATACCCAATGATGTTACAACGTGGTTTCAGTAAAGAGTGTTTCCTGTATCAGACAGGTGTCAGGTTTGCTACTACTTCACACAGAGTCACAGTGAAAAAGAAATAGGCACTTATTTGCATCCAAGTCCAAAACATATGTGCCCAAATATACATTTATAGAAATTTGAAAATATAGTAAAAATGTTGAAATATTAGGAAATATTATTACCACAATTTAAAAAAGGATTAAGTGGCAACAAGAATGTAACCTTAATTCAGAAGGCAATTAAGATTTTCCAATTATTTAGTATTTAATTTACATATATAATGAAGTAACCAACCAATATAATAAAATTTTGTATTATCAAATAGATTTGATATATTGCAATTCATAAAAATTCAATGTTTCTATAAAATTTCAGGCAATAAAAATGGTATTTTATTGTATTTTCAAAGGGGACATAATGGTTTCTACAAATATTTGCCCAATCTATTCTTCAAGCAGTGGAAATTGAACTTAATGCAAACTAGACCTCAACAGTATAGAGAGTCAGAGAAAAGCAGTTAATGCTGAAACATCTGCATACTTTTATAGGTACATTCTGGTATTTGTTTTTTAATGGGAAATTAAATTTGAAGGACTTCATACTAACCATGCTAACTGTTAAAGTAAAAAAAAAAAAAAGAAATTCATATAATTCTATATTTTAGCTGCACTTAACAACATTAAATCAAATGCTTATTAAAGTTTAAAAAATTTTGGACATCTAGATATTCATTTAACATTAATTTTCATTTTTATAATAGACTCAAACTTTCCACATTTATGTGATTATTATAATTACATGATTCTAAATGAGAATTAAGTACAAAATTGTAACTATATATAAAAATCACTAAGTGTATAAACATACTGACTTGATCCAAATTATCAAAGTAAGATAGCAGCAGACACCTCTATTAGCTCTGCCTAACAAACCTCAGACTGAAAAAGCTGTCAAGATAATCTAGTATGTTTAGAAAATGATGCAAATTAGAATATCAAATACAGCTCAGGTGAAGACAGCAAACTCTGGCTGAAAATAAACTTATTACGTTTCAAAAAATGAATTTTTGAGGTAGTTAACTGAAATTTTGTTCTGAACATGAGATTCTATACCTCAAAGAAATGATCACTAGATAAATGTGCACTGTAACTTTAAACAGAAGATGTAACTGATGCAAACCTTCATAATTCTTCATCTGACAACTTCACGGTCATTCTCCTTACGTCTCGCTATAAACGTGTGTGTGTGTGTGTGTGTGTGTGTGTGTGTGTGTGTGACGGATGATGGTGAAGGTGTCCAAAGAGACATAAGAACAGATTTACACCTTTTTTCCTATAAATTATGGTGGGAAACACATATCAAGTCATGGAGTCTCTCTTTAGTCACAAGACCCATGTTCTCTACATGTGAAATGCACTATAAATAAAAAATGATTTTTTTTGTTGAGCGCAAATAAAATCTTAAGAAGTACAAACACAATTTATAATAAACAATGTAGAGGAAAGCACGGGATAGCAAAGGCTCACAGGATGAGCTGTCTCTGGCCTGTCAAGGCTGAGATTAAAACAAAACATCGGGAAGATTGCTTGTGACTCCATTTTTCCTGGGACATTTCTGTTCCTCACTCTCTATTTGGAGACAGGATTTTACTATGTAGCCCTGGCTGGGCCTCAATCTCACAGAGATCCACCTGCCTCTGCCTCTCGAGTGCTGGGTCTGAAGGTGTGTGCCACCATGCCTGGTGGGCAATTCTTTAATAACTGAAAAACTAGAGCTCACTGCAGTAGAGGTCACAGCAGCTGAAAAGGGAACAAGAGGATGACCTGCTCTGGGGAGTTCCTGAGCAACACACTCTACTCTATAATTCAGTTGAGCCTTTTACCCTACAGGAATTTTAAAAAAATGCCTTAACATTTATCCGAGAGATCCATCCTTTGATGGGAATGTCCAGGAGCCCACGATGCATGCCCTCTTCACTGTTGGTGGTCCAGTGACACCTGACACCCAGTAGGCAGTGAGTAACAGTGGCCTCCTGAACTTCAAAGCAGGCACTTTCAGAATGCCTCTGCTGGGGCGAGAGAAACGTAGGGGAACACTGATAGTCAGTAGCATCTTTATCTTCTCATTTCAGAAAAATGACCACGTGGATAAGGTCAATCAGGTGACAGGTAATAATAAATGTGTCACAGAATCATCAATGATATAATCTTTAAAACGAGCAGCTTTTGGGGTCAGCCAAAACTCTGGCCACCAAAACCTAAGAGTGTTTTATAAATGGAGTTTAAAATTTGGAACCGAGCCGGGCAGTGGTGGCACACACCTTTAATCCCAGCACTTGGGAGGCAGAGGCAGGTGGATTTCTGAGTTCGAGGCCAGCCTGGTCTACAGAGTGAGTTCCAGGACAGCCAGGGCTACACACAGAGAAACTCTGTCTTGGAAAAAAAAAAAAACAAAAAAACAAAAAAAACAACTAAAATTTGGAACCAACACCCTCCAAACAGGAAATACTATTATGAGAATTATGTTTTGAAATAAATTCATAGCTTATAATGATACACAGAGTAAAGAAAAATGCATCCACCTATCATTTATATGCTACAGGTCATAAAATCAAGTTTTTAAAAAATACAATGGTAATTCAGATTTTGGATTAGATCTCAGAAACCACTCTTAGGACTGAGAAGAAATATTTCAGCTGGGGACCACATTTTCTTACTCCTTGAAACAGTACTTTAAATATCATCTGAAACTGTCATCGATCTTCACAAATCATTTATGTGGTAATGCTATATGCACAGGTGTTTATGGTCCACACTCTCAAGTAGAGATGGTTGTTAAATTCCCATGCTCATTTTTTTTTTTCTGTAAGAGAAATTTTAATCCTTGGAAATTTCATTCTATGTTCAATAGGAGTTCCTTCTGGTTACCATCATTTCTTTTAATTAATTAATTAAATTGTTTATTTATTTTGCAAAGGAAAAATTGGTTTTCTCCAATGGAGTCTCACTGGTACCCTGACCACACACCTAGCAGTAGATGGCCAACACAAAATGAACTCAAAGGTATTTTTGTAGATTTTTTTTTTTTTGTCTCGTGTCTTGGCATTTTTTGTCTTCTTGGTCTTTTGTTTATATATTATGGTTTCTGATTTTATGTTTCTATGAGTTTTTTTTTTTGATGTTTGTTTTGTACGCTTTTTCTTTATTCTGGTTTTGTTTGTTTTCTAAAGACAGAGAAAAAGAAGGTGTGGGATTTAGGTGGGTGGGGAGGTAGGGCAGGTCCAGGAGGAGTTAAGGAAGGAGAAACCAGTTTGCTCCTGAGTGCAGTAGCCACAGAGGCCAGATGATGGTGTTGGTGTTGGATCCCTTGGGGCCTGAGTTACAGGCCCTTGTGAGCCATGTGACTTAGGTGTTGGGAAACAAACCCAGGTCTTCTGCAAGAGCAGCCATCTCTCCAGCCCCTATTTAATCCTTTGCAGACAGACATTTTTGTTCATGTCTGTGGTAGATGGAGTGGCCATAGAAGCCATGTTGAAGCCTGGCAGAGCCAGACCTTCACCTCACAGGAGTTAATGGGTCTATACAACCGTGTACTGCAGATTCACCTCTAGATGACTCCTAATTAATCCTCTCTGAAGGGCTAAACTCAGAAGCCTCCCATTCCTGCTGAAGCCTGCCTGTACTATGAGAGGGCTAGGGGTTTCTAAGTCCTTAGCTCAGTGAGAGACTCCCCTCAGCCTGGAGAAAGAGACTCTTAACAGAGGAGAATTTACGGAGCTGGTGCATGTGGCTCACAGTCACAGAGAAAACATGTAGCTCACAAGCACCAAGAAAACATAATCAAGCTACTAATTAAGACATTCCAGAGGCATGCCATACTCTCATATTGGAATTTAAGTGCACACAGAATTTAGTTAGAGGAGTTTTTATGGGGTGGTAATTTAAAAATAAATACTAATATTGAAGTTTTATGCTGCTCTTTAGCTCACAAGAAAAACAAGATAGAATGTTCTGGATTTTAATGAGTATCTTAGAACAGCTCTCTACAAGGCTTCTCAAGTCCTGGCGCATACAGCCAACATCATTAAAGATGTCTATAGACTTCTTGAGCGATGACATCAGCTGCAATGAGTGTTCTGGAATCATTAAAGATGAAACCCAAGCATGTGCCCCTTCCTTCAGTGATCTGCTATCATTTTCAAAACTGAAAACCAATGAGGTATTTATATGTCCCTTGACTCTCTCATAAGTCTAGACTGCCCAAAGGGAGACTTGTGAAGGCCTGTTCTTACCTGCCAGGCTCCTCTGAACTAAATAGCTGGTTTGTATTTATCCCACAGTGAGGGTTGTCTATAGTAAAAGAAAATTGACTGTTTCTAAAAATTACTCATTGAGCTAAATATGTAAGGCCCTTTTTAAAACATGTATTATATATTTGGAACACTCAGAAAAAATGCAGTGTAGTCTTTTGCTATAGATGAAAAAAGTGAAAACATCCATTTTCTTATGACGTTACAAAGATAAACTTATCTCAACAAAGAGATTTTGAAATAATATTTTTTGCATACTTAATAGTTATCCATGATAAAAAAAACCATCAACATCTTATTCAGGCATATACTTCAGTAGATAACACTAAAAGGAGTAGAAATATTTTAAACTAATATTTCATCTATGAGTGGTGTCTGTCTCCCCCTAAAGAATATACTGCTATCCTGTTCTGAATTATTCAATGAATTTTACTTTAGAATTCTCGATATTTTATGCTTTAGTAATATAAAAAGAGAAAGCCTTTACCATCAACTTTCCTCCTAATTTTTAGTAATATTTACATATTGTTTCAAGTATGAAAATATTTCAAAAAATTATAAAGATGACAAATTAATAATATACAATATGACATTATTTGAAAGTGGGGAGTAGGGCTAGAGAGATGACTCAGCGGTTAAGAGCACTTGCTGCTCTTGTAGAAGACTCTGGTTCAGTTCCCAGCACCTACTGGTGACTCACAATAGACTGAAGCTCCAATTCAGGGCAGCCATCACCCTCTTCTGACACCATGGGTACTGCACTCATGAACAAACAGTGCACACATCCTCATGCAGGCTCACAAACAAATACATAATTTTAAAAACCCCTTCAAACAAAGTGGGGGTTTTTCATTATTTTCTATTATAAAGACTAAGTTTAAAAAGGTACAACATTCATGTCACTCATGACCAGCGTCCAAGAGAACAGCTCAGTATCGCCTGGCCACCCCTCCATGCTGCTTCTAGTAAAAGGACATGTGTGAGACTGAAATGTACCATCACTGGGTGTTTAAGACCCAGCAGTCCTGTCAGTCATACTGAAGACCATTTATAACTCAGCGTCTGTCCTCCTCCTCAGGAGCTGTGCACCTGACGTGGCTGATGAGTAATCTCAGCTCTCACTGTCATTTAAACATGGGGCTCAGAAAAATCACTCCTCGATCACCTCTACTCAAACATGTTTATATAGAAATTACTTCTCTCCATGGGGTGGGAAGGATGCAAAATCTTGTCAGCAGGGCTTCTCCCTTCTGTGGGTGTCCTTCAGACTGGGCACATGCAGAGAACAGGGAGAGCGGACAGAACACTAGTGTGTTCTGATGCCTGGAAGTCGCTACTCGGACTCCAAGCTCTGTCACAGACAGGTTCACAGTTCTCACTGGTTCAGTCTCAATGATGAGCCCAGCTATTCAGTCGCCATTAAAGAAGTCACATCTTAAGGGCAGTGAACTCTTCTTTTATATCCAGAAACATAATCAATAACTAGAAAATAATAACTAAGGTTGAATAATGCTTTTAGAAAATTGGTTGGCCTAAACTGAAGGTCTATGAAATGTCTACAAAGTATGCCTGCTTGTGGCAATCTGTTAATTATCAATGTCTTGTCTATTGATAGACCCTTGAGACACTTACCTGCGTGAGGTCGGGAATGTCACCTTTATCAATACCAACTTGCTGTGGATAAAAAAACAAACAAACAAAATTACTACTGGGTTTTATGACTTTTTTGGCATTTAATATAAGCTCACTCAGGATTTGTTAAAACTACAGCTTATTCGTGGTGTAAAGCAATTATTACTCCATGTATCCACCTTACTTTAAGCATGTGCTATTTACATAATTTCCCAATCATCATAATAAGGTAATAATTTCATTATATTATAGTTAGTTATAACAACAATATAGAATTTTACTGGAATCTAAAAACAAATGAAAACATTCTGAAGAATACATTTTAAATGTACCCGTTATATTCAATAGAATATATATTCAAACAAAATTTAAATGATTCTGCCCACTGAGTCCTTGGGGAATGGTTATTTCTCTTCGTCTTCTGTTCAGGGCGTAGCTAGCATCTATTTCCTCTTTTACAGGCAGAACCACTTTGCCAGATTCTTACACATTGTTCTGGAGCAGTGGTTCAGCCTTTGGGTCACAACCCCTTTGGGGTCACATATCAGATATTCTGCATAACAGATATTTACATTATGATTTATAACTAGCAAAATTACAGTTATGAAGTAGCAACAAAGTAAGCTTATGGTTGGGGGACACTACGACATGAGGAACTGTATTAAAGGGTCGCAGCATTGGGAAGGTTGAGAGCTGCTGATCTAAAGTTTGTATAAAAGAGATTTGAAATAGAAGTATTTCACCTTCTTCCACCAATAACAGCAGTTTCTAGACTTAACGTTTCTTTTCTTTTTAAAAATAAAAACATTTTATCCAAATTAACTTCCAAATAAAAACATCGAGCAGCTGGCTTTGGGAAGTCACTGAACCCCTGGCGGATCCCAATCAAACCATCTCGGGGAACGTGTGCAGAGTCAGAACGGCCATTCCGGAGCAGTGGAGCCAAGCTTGCAGCTTGACCCTTTCACTGTCAGCTTGCATTCATGTGCACCCCACACACTAGTACACACCACAATAATGACCGGCTTTATGTCCTCTTGCATGACTCGTGGGTCCCTCTGCCTGCATTCTGTCCTTCCCTGTCACCTAATGTTACCTTCTCATGGTCTCCCTTCCGTGTTACACTGCACCCATACTTACAACTGTTTATGTATTGCACGTGTACATATAATGCAGGCTGGATTCACACAGGAAGGGGACATGTGCCTCTTTTCCTTTTTCACTTTGTGTCACCTCCCTTAATATTGTATTCTCCAAGTCTGCCCACTTTCCTGCAATCTCATGATTGAATTTTTCTGTATATTTTTATATGTTGTATTGTACTTAATTTTTCATCCAACAGGATAGCTTAGGGGTGTGTCCATGTTAGCACAGAGAAGAGTCTACCTTTTAAAAACGCTGCGTGGAACTTCCTTCATTTACTAACTAATATTAAAGTTGCTTTTAATTTTAGTATTCTAAAATCAAACATTTAGCATAACTTTATAATTTATTTTATCAATAATTTACATGGTAATTCGTTTATTAATGATATTGAGACTCAAAGCAACTAAGTAGATTAAAGAACCTAAGACATACTTCAAGCAGTTCCTATAGGAAATCTAGGGACTTCCACAAAAACCATCTGACCACTCAGTATGCTGGACAGATCAATAATGCTTTGTAAATAGATAATACAAATTCTTAGTTTATTACTTAGCTTCCGTGGTATCAAAACTCTAACAGAAAGCCTCATACAAATCACACTGTGCTTTATCACTGAGATATACTCTCAGCCACAGTTACACGTTTAAAATGACACTCTGAAGGCCTTCCTTAGACTCTTTAGGAAAATGGTTCTGACTACAGATTAACCATTGAGCAGGAGCCCGTGTGATGCATGAGTGCTGTCCGTGGCACAACTAAGTTCTGAACATTTACTAAAAATTTTTCTGTATTGACTGATCATAACCAAAACATTTTATATTACCTTTGGTGTATTCGATGATAAAAATCATTATGTAAATATGAAAGAGAACTATATAAATATGATTAAAGTTATCCCACTGAACTTTAGATGCTTATTCTAGTAAAACAGTTTCAAAAAAATTAGTGTCCATTCCATAAACAGTCTTATAAATGTTCATAAAACACTTCTATTATTCATTGATTTAAAGACAGACTCTTATCTCTTCTTCACTGGCATAAATCTGACTTGTCCCAGCATGAGGCATGAAGAGACACAAAAACAAACTTATGTAAAAAAAAACAACAACAAAAAAACCCAAGCTTCTGTGTCAGCAAGACTTTCTCCTAAAAAGCTGTTGGGGCCAGCTTTGTTTGCTGTTTGGAGAAGTGTGTACATATTGCACACTGCCTGGTTCCTGCCTCCTCTAGAGCAACAAGTGTGGGCTGGGACGCACCTGCCCCAGGAGGTAATAGGGCAGTGAACCAACCTTCTGCTCAGAGTGCCTGCACATAACTGATTTTTCACAGAAAAAAAATTGAGCAATGATTTTCACTAGATTTTACTAATAACTGTGGCTAAATCAAGGGAACGCCATATGAAATATAAATGATAAACTCATGTAGCAGAAAAAATTCAAGCAATTATATCCCTCAAGTAATAAAGAAGCACAGACATCCAAGGCCCCATGTCCACAGTATCATAGGCCTCACTATCGAGGCTCAAGCCTCTCACACTGCACCCTGGCTCTAGCACTCAGTCAGTCCACATGTGAGATAAGGACCCACTGGCCGTCCCACCAGAGGTATAGTAACATCACCATTTCTCGTACCAGCATGAGTCAAGTACTGGATTTCATAAGAGAAAAAGATCCCAATTTACAAATAATCTCAAGAACGCCCACTGTGTTTTGAAGTTATTATACTTTAGCCTTTTAATTATATTTAAGTCATTGACAGGGTAAGGGAGATGAGGATTCATGATTTATACTTTATAAACAATGAATAGATTTTTCTAAGGGCAAATGTAGGATTCAAAATACAGAACTTTCTTACAGTAGAACAACAGCAAACAGTCATTAGGTGGAATGGGGCACTGGGCCAACTTGTAGAACAGCAGTATAACCTGTGAACATTTTATCTGAGTGCATCTGACGGGGAGGCAGGAGTGTGGAGCACTGCTCTGACAGGTTGGGAGGAGTACCTGGAAGATTTCCTCTCATGCTAACACATCCCGGACATGTGCTAGACGTTCTGTCAGACCAGACATTATGCTGCACACTAGTTCTGGTTATCTTAGCCACAAGGCTTAGTTAGACCACTTACCTCTGCGACCTTGAGGAATTCGGATACTCGAGTCATTCTAGTTAGAAATCGTTTGTAAATTTCTAGCGCATCTTTGCATTGACCTTTCTTCATCTCAAAAAATTTTTCTAGAAGAGATAAGGGATAAGCAGTTTGAAGAGTTCTGGTTTACTGCAGGCTTTTGTTACAGTCAGTACTTCCAGCTTAGGGCCTGAATCAAAGCACAGGCAGGAAACTGCTAAAGTGGCTTCTTAACAGAGGGACTCCTAGTAGCTGAAGGGAGGCTCATCTGTCTCACTTGAAGCAATGTCAGCAACAATGGAACGGAGCCGGAAGCAGACAGGAACCACTGTAAGACATTCAAGTCATGACTTCCATGCCTTAGTATTTGTTTTAAAAACTGTCCCTAATAACAACCACAACTCAAAAGCTATGGCTGCATTCCACAGCATCTTAATTCTTTTGTTTCTTCCTTCTCTCCTGTCCTTACCCAGCCTTTCTCTCTTGGATACAGGAGAATGAAGCCATGCTGGGCGGGATTTCTACCCTGGGTTGCATCCCAGCCCTAGGTCATTATTTTCTTACTACATCATATAAAGCAACAATCAATACATTATAAAACAACCATGTATAAGTCTTCCAGAACTGAAGAACTCTTTTTAATTTCTACTCATATAAGTTGATGCTTAGATTGGTCATAAATTATCTAAGTGGGGGCTCTTATAGTCATTTGGCTCAACAAACACTTCATGGCTTTCTGCTGTGTGAGTGTAGTCTTTTTTCCAACATTACTGAGAGACAGCAAGACCTTGTTGTTTCTCTTGTTACCCCTCCCAAGAATTCAGTCCTTAAAGTACTCTGTTTTAAGTATAACAATGTGTTTTTTTTATGTGTTTAAAAAAAAAAACCACCAATGCTTTCTCAGAGGTTTGACAGTCACTTATCAATTCATTCTGTCAGTACTTATCAGCTGACTCTGCAAATGGTGTGGTGGTAAAGGACCGTCTACAGAAGAGACAGAGAAAACAATAGCTCGGCTTCTGCTCTAGAAATACGTTGTATATTAAAGTCATGTTCCATCTATATTCTCTCATATGAGAATTATTTGTGTCACTCAACTTATAATTTTATTACCTCACAAGTATTTTAATTTTCTTAAGAGAAGTTTGAAAATATATAATTAGGAGCAAAACTAATTACCCGGGGTGACTATTCATTACGTTCTGTTGACAGCCAGTGGTGATTTTACTTTTTACACAGACCTCCTCTGTAGGACATTGAAGCCAAGTAAAGGATCAAGGAAACGAACACATGCTGCTTTCGTCATGCCAAAGTTTTAGCAGGATGAGCACTCTTCTTCATATTATTTTTAAAAGCTCAGCTGGCAAGCTGACCATGCTCCTGTAAGTGGTCCCTACCCTGTTCACGGTCATGTAAGCAAGCCTGGTTAACCTCAGTGGGTCATGAAAAATAGATATGAAAGTAGGAGACAATGTGTTGTGAAGAAGGTCTCCATGGGGGGTGAGCATAAGATAAAAATACGTTATATGCAAGTATGAGATTGTCAGAGAATACAAAGAATGCTTTCAAAGGTCAACTCTTAAGAGCCTTTCTTTATCTACATAACCTGTTTCCCAATGCTTCTGATAGCTTCGTGCTATTACAAGGGATCACAACCTATGGTAGTGTAAGAAAATGGAAAATTAGGATTTAGTCTGAAAAAATTATACTTCTTCCTGTCTTTTCTTTACTCTTCAACCATTTTGTTACAATTTCTTAAATTACTGTTCCTCAGCATCATCTAAGTTATTTCTTTCTACAGATCTTCAGAAGCAACGTGAGAGAACAAATCAAACTGAGAAATCAATTTTCCCGTTGAACTAATTCACCGATTTCATCGTCTCTTCTGTATTTTTCTTTTTCTTTTTCATGGAAAGCTGGAGTTCAATAACAAAAGGCCTTCAATCATTCTCTCTCCAGGCTATAATCTCATAGCTGTTTCTGACAGTGAAATAGCAATAACACAGAAGGCAACACACAGTGTCTTACAGTGGCAGCAAATTACGAGGCTCCTTCATCCCCTGGAGTCAAAGGAAGGGTCCAGATTAAGTCCTATTTCTATGGACCTCCTTTCTGCCCTACTAAAGACAACATGTTGCTTTTCAGTATCAGAAATGACCAAATTTGACATCTGTAAAACTGTGATACAATGTTTCAGCACTGACTTTCAACCCTGAGAGAGATTTCCAAGCAGACTATAACTAGGTCACTTGGATGTCAGAGTTTCACTGTGAAAAATAAACAACTGCAGTTTTTGTAGCATTTGCCTTGGCTAGTTTGTCAGTTATTGTTGTTGTTGTTGTTATTATTATCTCACTTTGACACAAGCCACCGTTATCTAAGATAAAGAAACCTTAATTATGAAAATGACCCCATAAAAATCAGCCTGTATAAGATGGGGTTGTAGGCAAACCTGAAGGGTATTTTCTTAATTAGTGATTGATGGGGTGGGACTCAGTCCATTCTGGGTGGTACCACCTCTGGGCTTGGGTTCTGGGGTCTGCAAGTAAGCAAGTGTCAAGCCAGTAAGCAGCCCCTCCATGGCCTCTGTACCCAGCGGTTCCAGCTTTCAGCCTCCTGACCTATTTGAGTTCTTGCCCTGACTGTCTTTGAGAATAAACTGTGATATTGAAGTGTAAGTGAAGTAAACTTTTTCCTCTTCAACTTGCTTTTGGTCATGGTGTTTCATCATAGCAATGGAAACCTGGACTAAGATAGCACCCAAATTGTTTCTAATTGTGTTTACACACAAAGTCCTTGGCGCAAGTCCTTCCTTTCCACTTCCACACATTTCCATAAGGCTCGCTCCTATAAGCAAAACACATACTTGCCTCAAAACAATCAGGATCCCAGTCTTGTGTGCCTACCTGCTAGTTAGACAATGCTAATGAAGGCTTCACCAGAAAACTAAGGGGGGAAGAAATATGCTTGAACTGATTCCCCAAAGTCCTTAATACAAAAAGGGTTCAATGATCCTATAATGTTTTCCCCTTCTAATGCAGTCAGTAAGCTAACATTTTCAAATTAAAAATTAAGATGGCTCAAAGAGCTATTTTTTAAAATCTAAACCCTCTTGATATCAACTATGTATGAAATCAACATAATGCAGACTAAAGTGGACTATCAGCTTAGCAGCTGTCAGGCCAGTGGTGGGAAGAATTACACGGCTGAGCTTGCCTGACTGCTAAGTGCCAAATCCATGGCTCTTGATGGCAAAGTGGGAATAAAGCTAAGTGGGAGAGGATGAGAAAGAACCCACAAGACATCATTGCTGACAGGCTGCAGAGCCCAGGAAGGTGAGCTCCAAAGGGGGGCTGCATGTTGAAAAGACCAAAGACAAAAGGAGAAGAGATTCAGGGCAACAAGCTTAAGGATTCAGTTTCAGAGACTGTGTGGGTCAGGAAAGAACACGCTATCTGGATTTGCACAGCCCCAAAGGTAAGAACTGCAATGCTAACATTCATAAGAACAGTCAGGACTGAAAGAATCCATGTGTGGCTTTTCTAATAGAGACGGTGGCCTGAAGTAAGCCGCAGGAAAAAGCTCGAGGAAGAGTAAGGTGTGCCTGCTTTAATAACATCTCTCACCTGAAATGAAAATTCATTTCATTTTCAATTTCATATTTAGGGTAGGAATCTGCCAGAGAAGGCAAGCATCCCCATTCCCCCAGAGCAATGTGCTTGATGTGAGTGACTGGCCCCACCCACCAGACTCAGCTCTGCCTAGCAACTAGAGCTAGAAGATAACCCTGGAGCAGGGGCTGTCTTCCCTGGCTTTTCTGCTACTGCTCAGTCTATTGCTTCTGACAGGCAGAAACATCACATCGGAGATTACTGGCCTGCAGCATCCTACTACCCACTGCCCAGCTTCCTGGATCTAGAGGCGCAATGATTAAAGTAACAGCCACGTGATCCTTAATCCTGGATTATAGCTTCAAGTGTCCATTTCCCAGCTTTCCCGGTGCTGCCAAGAAGCAAGGCCTTCAAGGCAGCTTCTTATTTGTAAAGTAACCTCAACTGGCAGCCTCAAAGAAGCAGGTCCTGCAAACACAGGAGCTTAATTCCAGGAGGAGACAGAGCCCAGAGCCAGTTTCTAGAGGCTTCAGGCATCTATAGAAGCACCCAACTTCCTAGAGCAGAGTCCCTTCTAGTTAGAAAATATGAAGGCATTTCTCTTTTGTTTTTTTTCTTTCTGTTTATTTTTTCTTTCTGTTTATTTTTTCTTTCTGTCTGTTCTGAAGACACACATTTTGGTACTTGAAGAAACTCCAAGAAGTAGACTCTTAAACTGTCACACAGCGAATCTGGGATCAGGTATACAACCTGGTAGCTATCTCTGCCCACAGAAAGCTGGGATCCTCATAGACTGAGCTAAACTTCCCATGATTTTCTAGAATGAAGCTTATCAAGCCGTGGGCTAGTCTACCACACTAGGAACAAGACCAATAGAACAGGTGCGACTCTAATACAGGGGTTACCAAAATGAACTACTCTGGCTAGCAGGAACACGCCTCTAAAGAGCTTACTGAGAATGCAGATTCTCAGGCCCTGTCTCAGACCTATGGAATCAGGAACTCTAAGGAGGACTCCATACATTCTTGAGCAAAGTCCTTCAATTCTACTAAAGGTACTTTATCCTAATCGTCAGGATGGCGACCACTATAGAATAAATAGGCACAGCTGGGAAGGGGGCAGGCCTAGACACAAAACACATACATATGCACTTAACAGAAACAAAGACATAGGACTAGTTTTTGAAGCATTTTGGCAAAAATGAATGTAAAATGTAGTGATTGTCCTCATTCTTCTTGCCATCAGGAATAAATGCTTCATACTCAACTTCTGTGTGAATGTTGTGTTAGTTATACTTTGCCAACCTATGATGTCACATCACCCAGTGTTCACAGTTGGTGTTCCTGGTGATTCTGATATCCATGAACTCATTGTTCAGGTGTCACACAACTGATACACGTCCCTCAAGCCCCTGTGCTCCGCCTTTTCATTCCACTCCCTGCTACTCAGCAGTGACCTCTTGACTGAGTCATTAGTTTAATCTTCTAGAATTATGTCCGATTGGAATCAGAGACAGTATATTGTTTTCAGACTGTTTTTCAGGCTTGTTTTGATTTTTATGGATGTCACAATAGGTAGCTGTTTTCATATGCATATTTCACATTTGCATGCCTTTGCTGTAAGGTGTCTTTTTAAAATCCTTACTCAATTTTTGTTTTACTGATGCTGTGTAGCACTTTCCTTCAAGATAAAACTGACTTGGAGGGAAGTTCTTAAGATGCAGGATGTTCGAACAGTTGGGAGAACACTCCATTCTACTGGAAGCGCATTAAGCTGGGGAAGTAAGCAACTAAAGGACTCCAGGAAGTCCCTGAAACTGAACAGATTCACTATCCCCAGCATATATCAGCAGTAAGAACTGCTGAGAGACACTCAGACAAGCTGATCTGCCTAGAAGGAGCAGAGACCAACTAAGCTACTGGGAAAATACAATCCTCATCCTGTTGAGCTACCTGTGGGCTGCAGAGTATTCTCAAGGTTTACAGATTTCATAACACTGGGGTGGGCTTTGGTGACGCTGCTGTTTTTGAGTCATTTTTGCTCTGGTAAGCTTCCTGAAATAAAACTCATTGGCCTATCAAGTTGGACTTTGGCAGTATCTATACTTTGATCTGTCATTGGTTCCCTATCTGGGGTATTTTTAATTTTTGTTTGTATTTGTGTGTATGTATTCCCACAGAGGCCAGAAGGGGGTATTAAACTCCCTGAAGCTGGAGTTATAGGTGGTTATGAGCTGCCTGATGTACTGGGAACAATCCTGGTTTTCTGCAATGATAGCAAATGCTCCTCACCCGAGGCATTTATTTCACCAGTCCTATGAAGGATAATTTCCAAGAGTTCAGGATTGAGGGTGTTGAGGGTCCCTCTCAACATTTTACACACTTCACCCTTGTCCTTTCTAGTCTGCCTGGCTTCTGTGAAGATCTTACGTATAATTCTTATTTTTGCTTCTTTACAGGTACAGTGATTTCCCCCTTCTTGATTCTTTCAGGATTCCCCCCCCCCCCATTTTTTAGTTTCTAGAGTTCAAAAATTATAGGCCTGTATTAAAAATATAGGCCCTGTAGTTTGGGGGTCATTCATCATAGGTGATGTATCTGAGCTTCTGGAATACATGTTTTGGTGCCAGACACCAATTTGGTAAAGTATGCTTCTTCACTAGTTTAAATTTTTACCTAATCTTATCAGATTTAACTGATTCAGTTGAAAGCCAAACCATAAACTGAAAAGCTGCACTTCCTCCCATTTCAGAACACATAGGGAACCTACCTGAGCTCCTCAAAAGCAAAACAAAAATGTGGCCTGCTCACAGCTCTCATATTGTCTGTAGTCTGCCGCCAGCGATGTGTCAGTCAGGTCTTCCTACCTCTGCCCCAGTTCCCACGGTAGTCTTCACTTTTGAGTGATTACCAGGTTAGCCAGGATTTACTGTGTATCCTGGGTGGCTTCTCCAATTGCTGGGGCAGAAGTTTGTCCTGTGTCTAACCTCTCTTGTGACTCCAAAGAGAGTTAGTTTCTCAGCCTGCTCAGTTCTTTATGTTAGGACAATGGTGACTTCTAAACTCTTTACACATGGGGACTGGAAAGTGGAAGTTGACTTATCTACCCAGACTTTTAAGGAACGCTGACTCTAAAATGCTGCTGCCCCTTAGGGATGGATAAGAGTCAATGTTCCACCACTTTGGATAGAAGCTTTATGGCCAGGAATTAGATCTAGTGAATGTACAGAATAACCTGTGGGTACTTTCCTTGGTTCCTAGAAAGGGATATACTTTGACACCAGCAAAGTCGCCACAATTTGATGATCCCTGTGCAGACACGGGAAGAATAATTTTACTTCATCTCTGGGTAACCTGAATATTTTGTTTGTGCAAAAAAAAGTTTTAGAGGTTAACAATGGCTACTGTAAACTTAATCAAGCAATAAAGCCTACTCACAGAGACCCAAATGTGTCCTCTTTCACCAGAGGAGAACTAGTACAATTCTTGGCATCTGAGAGGTAGCTACTGAGGTACAAGATGCATTTATCTCTATCCCCATGAACAGAGACCATCAGGAGTCTGCTGTCAGCAGGTAGAGGTGCCATTTACAACCACGGTCACATTTTAAGGACATCAACCTGTGTGGTGCCACAATCCCATGGGACATTGCTCTGATGACATCAGGGTGATGGTTCTTACTGGGTAAGAACTTTAAGCATCAGTCATGTCTTGCTTGGTAAGAGACTTAACAGGCAAAGGGGGAGGCAGAATCCATGAAAGTTCCTGGACATGCCACCTTAATAAGGTTTCTGAATCTCCGAAGGTCTGGGTAGTTTAAAGAATGCTTTATGTGAAAGGTACATTTTGCAGTTGGAGCTCCTTGTAACTAAGACATAGTACAGGGTCTGCCGGGCTGCCTTGATTTTGCAGGAGACACACAGAACATGTGAGCGTGCCCTGCACGGTGACAGCAAAGAGCGGAGCTCACGCCACAGAAAGCTCCATAACGGCTCCAAACTCAGGTCACCAAAGCATTGGTTCCAGAAGAATCTAAGGTACTTAAGGAGCGTGCAATCGATTCATATGTTGTGAAATCCCTCTATCATGGTCCAGCATGGACCCCTAGGGATAACAGAGACTTGTCTTCTTCAGAGAACAGTGACGTCCTTTAAAGGATTGTCGTTGGCTTACTTCTAGAGACCAAGATCCTGACCAAAGAGAATGAGGTGGTCCTCAGACACAGAGTGGGCACTATGTAATCAATCAAGCTGTAAAGATGGACAAACATAAGCATATCCTAGGATATGTATCAGTCAAGCAAAGCATGAATAAGCAGACAAGTTGTATGAACATAGGGTCATTTCCAGAGTGTCTCTCATGCACAGCCATGTCTTTCATTTATCCTTTAAATCATATCTGTAGCCTTTGGGAAATTCCTCATGACCAGCTAACCACAACAACAAAAAACCCAAAAAACTGCAGTTTGGTACTAGTTGGAAGTAACATAGTGGTTAATAACTCTGCAAAGAGGTGACCTGAATATGAAAGTGAAACTTTCATAGTAGGCCAAACTTTCTATAGTATACTATCCATCTTTTCTCCTGTAGCAAGACTTAGGGGAGACCACCAAATCATGAGTAGCAACTGGGTAGGATGATAGGGACTTAGCAAAATTAAGCTGAAGTACTGATTACAGGAGTTCGGGATAGACCTGGATGAAGGAAGTGGATGGGCCTTTCAAAATAGATAAATATCACAAGTCAATTTTTCCCATATGTGAACTAAGAGGCATACACTACCAACAAGCTTCTAGTCATAAGGAGGAGAAAATGCTACAGGAGTGTCACTTAAGTCAGAGTGGAGACTCAACAGGCTGAACAGCACAGGATTCCTATTTTAGCTGGTGTCCGCCATCACTGCTAGTCTTCAGTGGGACAGGTCTTTTAGGAGGCAGGAGGTAATCAATCTGCCTCCCTTGTACTAGGTGTCTACCCTAGGTATGTATTCATCTTTGTGGTCACATCGCTCAGCCAGCACCACCATCAGGAGTCCTTCAGTATCATGCATCTCACACACCCCTGCCTCTGCTGAGGTACTCACTTTAGTGCTCAAGAAGCTAGACAACAGATTCGTCCCTACAGATGATGAATTTGTCAGCCTTATCACAACGCAGTCAGCCCGAATGGGTCACAGCAGTGTCACTTACCAAGTAAGTTAATGACGCCGTCATTGTAGCAAGCAAACAGTTTGATAAGATCTTTGAAAAGAAGCATAAATGCAGCATTTATGACACCATTTGTTAGTTCATTTGGATGCACCTAGAAAAACGAGCATTTAACTTTAGCTGCACGTCACCAAGTTAGTATTTTTTTCTCAAGTCATAAAATGTCTCAAATGACCACTAAGAAATTTACTCGTATTCTAAAAATGTTGGGTAGCTTTTATTAAGCCCGGCAACATCAAAGGACTGTTTGCAAATGCTTCAATTATCTAATCTAGAATCCTTAGCAAGGAGGAGGAAAGCTAAAAATACATAAATAAAAAGAAAGAAAAACATTAAGATTAGGTGTCCAACAAAGACCTTACTGTAAAATCTATCAAAACCCAGTGTGACGGTTTGCAATTTCTACTTAAAATTTCACAAGAGTGAGTTGTTACGAGCAGGGCTCAATTATAGTCTAAGCCACAGAATCTTAACAAAGACTTTAAGCTAGGAGTATTTGAAGAAAGTGTTTTAGACAACTATCAAATTACAGAGGAGCTGACAAGAAGAGCTCAGAACTTTCCTACACGTCAAAATACTTTTTTTTCATGAGTCAGGTCCTCTTAACTGTTATTTTTGAGTTAATTATACATCTACAAGCAGTTGTAAGAAGTAACAGGTAGATTCCATATGGCATTGACCTAGTTTCTCCCAAATGTAATGAAAGAGCTCACAGAACTCTAGTTAACCATGTCACAGCCAGGATACTGTAGGACACAATCAATGGACTGCATTCTGAGCTCTCTGGGTTTACTTGTATTTACTTTGGCTGTATCTGGTTCTGTACAACTTTATCACACATGTGCAATGATGTATCTGTCACCACAGC
Source organism: Uromys caudimaculatus (assembly GCA_028551405.1). Taxonomy (NCBI): domain Eukaryota; kingdom Metazoa; phylum Chordata; class Mammalia; order Rodentia; family Muridae; genus Uromys; species Uromys caudimaculatus. The sequence goes on along the minus strand of CM052706.1, from coordinate 33,544,324 downwards.
CAATTCAGGTTTTTTAAAAAATTATTTTTTATTTTATGTGTATGACTATTTTGCCTTCATGTCTGTCTGTCTGTGCACCCCTTATGTGCCTGGTGCTTATGAAGGTCAGACTAGGGTATCTGATCTGTAGGAACTGGAGCTGGTTGGGCACTGCCATGTGGGTGTGGTGAATGAATTCAGTTCTTTACGAGAGCAGCTACTTTCTTAAGCACTGAGCCATCTCTCCATCCCCAACAGGTATGCTTTTTAACAAATAAGTAATACTTACTGACTCTGCCAGAAAAGACTTGTTTATCTGCGATAACACAAAATCACTCTCTCTGGTGGATAGTGTCACTTAGGGAGTCCATGTCAGATGGTAACTGATCAGAAAGCATGGTTATATAGCTGCCTGGGGGAACAACTTGTGCATACTTCATCTTATGAGCACATCAAGCCATCATTTTACTCAGAATCGAAGGCTCTAGAATGCTGTGCTCACCTTTTTCTGAAGCAGTTTGTAAACTTTGGAACATTCTGGAGGCCTAAGAGACTGAGTGAAATGTTTCTGTAATTCATCTACATGAAGACCTTCTAGAGATGATCCTACAGAGACATCTAACTGACCCCTCTAGAGATGATCCCAAGGCGACATCTAACTGACCTGCAGCCCTTTCAGAGGAAAGACAAGGGCCAATTATGTGAGCAACGTTTCACACGGGATACGTACATCAAACTCCAGCAGGGCGTCGATCTGCCCCTGCAGGACTGGCATGCTCTTCAGGAGCTTCTCAGGAACCATCGTCCTCATTACACCATCAGCCCTGAGACAGCACAAACAGAAGCACACATCCTTGTGAGCACTGGAAATTCAGGGCCATGTCTCTGTTCTCAGGTGCACCCCTCGTTTTCCTTGTAAATCTCCTGAGATCACTGTCAGGCATGAAGAGGTTCTGGCTATTTGATAGGTCGTCTAGAAGGCCAGCACATGCTCTTATACCAATGGGTCTCAACCTGAAGAGGCCTAAAGACCTTTTCATACAGATTGCAACCAGATACTTACATTATGATTCTTTTTATAATATAAGTTTATTTATTTTTTAAATGATTTTTATTTTATAGGTATTGGTGTTTTGTTTGCATATCTAACTTTATTGGGGTGTTGGTTCCCCTGGAACTGGAGTTACAGGCAGTTGTGAGCTGCTATGTGGTTGCTGGGAATTGAGCCTGGGCCTCTGGAAGAGCAGTCAGTGAGTGCTCTTAACTGCCGAGCCATCCCTTTAGCCCCTTACATTATGATTCTCAACAGCAGCAAAATTAGTTATGAAATAGTAATGAAAATGTTTTTATGGTTGGGGGTCACCACAACATGAGGAACTGTATTAAAGAGTAACAGCATTAGGGAGGTTGAGAACCACTGACTTAAATGCTGAGCCATCTCTTCAGCCCCTCTATAGATTCTTAAAAAATAAATAAACCTTCACAACACTTTACCATTACTTTCAGTTATGAACAGACAAAAGATCTGCATGTGCTTCTGGCTGAATATTTTGACCCAGATGAAAGCATCTATTTAGAGGCAAATAAATGACACCTGTGTATTAAAATTCATTTTTTTCTGCTTCATTGAGACTTTCTTAAACAGTAAGTAATGTCAATAATTAAATTACGGCATGCATATTTCCTAGAAAAGTATTACCTCTCAAAACTAATCACCACACACACAGTTTTCACCTCAATCGAAATTCATATAAATTCATTAACAACACACACGCTGAAATGAATCTTGTCAATTCCTCCCTTAAATTATCTAAAGATATTTACATTAAGGATGTTGAGTCAGTCTTAACAAAATTTTGCACCATGTAATTTCTGAGCAGCCAGTCAGACTGTTATGCATGAACACACAAAGCACTGCACACTTGAGGGTAGCTTCTCACATACTGACTTCCTAAGCTGTTTCTCCAGGTGAATGTGAACTGGGCCTGCCAGGACCAATGCTAGCTGGCATATAAGCTTAGTTAAATAAATCATGTATGCCTAGAGGATTTTCTGTGCTTAAATAAATAAGAAAAAGAGCAAGAGCCATACCCTTTCTTCACTCTGGCAAAGTCAAATGCCATCTGTCTGTAGGAGAAAGCCTTTTCATTCAAGTATCTACTGTAACGCCGTATGAACGTAGACATATCATAACCTGGGGAGAGGGAGAGGAGACGGAGTTACCAACACGCTTTCGACTGTACTTTTCATGAGTAATTATTCTATAGCTCTTCAAAATAGACAGGGATTGTCCCAGTTGCCTCTAAGAAGGAGCTTAACAAGTTGCAGCAAGTCCCATTTAGTACCCCTACTTACAAGCCAAGATCCTTCTACATGGGACACTGGCCATTCAACATGGTGATTATACTATCCAGCATGGAATGTCTTTTCTGATTTTTTTCTTTCATTTGTATTTACTGTCACACCCAACAGCCTGTTTCATATGTACCACATGCAGCCATCTGATAGGGGTCTATCTAGCTTTTCATGTACGTAATAGTAAGCAAATACAACGAATGAGCCAGAGGTAATGGCTCAAGCTGCATTAACCTACAAATTTCTTTAAGAGGGGATTTTTTTTTTTTTTAAGTTTGGTTGATGACTTTTACCCCCTCATCGTTTGAGTCTTTATAAACAAACTGTGAGACAGATTAAGTCATGGTTCACTTTGAAAAGTGTACATTCCAAGTGACAAAATAAAATTAACATATATTTTATATGATCAATTGTGTACAATTAAATAGTTAACTCAATAGTTACTTTCGTATTACTTTCTCAAATAACCAATGGAACACTCAGTTACAGTGACTTTGGATTCATGCCCACCCCGGATCTGCTTATTCTCACCGTGGGATCCACTTTTATCTAGAAAGTTGCTGAGGTTGAACAGTGTATTTCTAGAGGCCAAATACTGAATAAATCTCTGAAAAACAAAAATTAGGGTTAAACACCCATATTTGCACATCATACCTTTAAACAATTGATGATGTTAAAGCAGTATTTTATTCATTTATATTTACAATTTCTATTGTATTTACTCAGTTATGGAGCATCCTATGCTGCTAACTTTCTCTAAGGGAAAAATGTTTTTAAAACTCCAGAGAAACGTTTATTGAATCACAATTGAATTTTGTGAACTTTTACTTCTGTATATGCCAGAAACACTGAAAATTCAATAGGCTTCACTAGGAATTCTGTATAAAAGAAGTAATTTATTTTTATCAATATTTTTACAAGTAAATATTCTATTAAAGCATTCTTCATTCAGTCACAAAAAGTTACTTCCTGTGGAAAAACAGCCCCCGGTTTCTTTCTCTTAACATTTTTATCCACTAATACATTCACATAGAATATACATTTAAATGTGGCTATATCGCTGAGACAAGGTCCACATCAAAATACAGTTAACGATAGCTAAATCCAAGGTTGAAATTATACTCAAGATGACTGTGATACACATATTTCTTCTTTTCCTCCTCATTAGTGAAAATATACAGGTCTTAAATTACCATCATGTTCTGCTACCCCAGTCTCTACCAAGAAACAGTTGTGTATTTGGTTACCTCATTTCCATGCACCATGAGATGGTGTGTGGTCACTAAAGCTTTAAATACCACCACCCAGCTACTGTTTGTCGCCCGCTCAAAGAGGGTGTCGGCCATCTGAGGAATATTGACATTGGTCTCGTTGGTAGCCTGGATCAAATCTATGAAAATAGAAGATATCCAGTAACTATTATATATAAATTTCACCTCAAACATTTAAACATTTAAGCTCATTACTAAAGCATGACTTCAAAATTAAATAGACAAGAGTTAATTGAAAAACATTATATTGTAGCATTCTTACATATAAACACATTAAATATATGTATTTTAACCAATGTCTTGAACTTTTTCTTTTTCAGTTGAATTCTCTTCTGTGTTTGTGCTAGTTAATTTTTGTCAGCTTGACACAAACTTAGGTCATCTGGGATGAGAAACCCTCAGTTGAGGAAATGTTCCCATGAGACTGGAGACTGGCCTGTAGGAAAGTCTTGCAGAGCATTTTTTGATGAATGACTGATGTGGGAGGACTCAGCTCACTGTGGGCAGCACCATCCCTAGGCAGGTGGTTCTGGACTGTGTAAGAAAGCAAATTGAGCAATCAAGGCAGTGAGTGAGCATCACTCCTCAAAAGCCTCGGTTTCAGCTTCTGAATCCAGGTTCCTGCCTGGAATCCATGCTTTGACTTCCTTTCATGGTGGACTATAATAAACCCTTGCCCCCCTAAGTTGCTTTTGGTCATGGTGTTTTATTACATCATTGCAAAGCAAACTAGGAAAGTGTTCTTGTCTTTTTTATTCTCAACTTGCTGGTACAGATGCCATTTTTTTTAAATGAGGAAAACACTAGGTGAGTTAAGTCTCTTGTCACTCTAAGCACAATGGCTTAAATATGCAGATACTAATCTCATACACTGTTTGTGGGGGGGGCAAAATGTATTTTTACAACATAGTATCTAAAAGTATACTTCACTTGTATCTTAATTTTAAAGCATGCTAACAAATACACTGCTCTGTGATTAGCAGAAACACAAATAGCTAATGAGCAAATGATCCTATATTCATCTACTAATTGCATTCAGCTCTCAGAGAACATCATGCAGTATTTGGTTATGATCTGGCCTTAGATAGTAAGATAGAAGTGCTATGTAGCTAAGTAATACATTTCACTATTCACATTTTCACATTAATACAACTCAGGGTGAAAGGGAGTGTGTGTATATATATGTATATATATACACACACACATACATACACATATATGTATATAATTGATCTATCTATCTATCTATCTATCTATCTATCTATCTATCTATCTATCTATTGGGGAACATGGATGTACAGTGATCAGAAAAAAATGCTTAGTGTTGAAATGTAGCTGTGGCAGCCAAAGGTCATGTCTGTCTCCGACATGTCTCCAGAATCCAGTTCTATCAGCAAATGAATAGAATTTGTGACAGACATCTAGTCTCAAGTATAAGGTAGTCCCATGATATTATCTCAGATACAGCATAATAGTGTCTTTTTTAATTTTCTTTTATTTTCCAACAACTACTGATATGTTTGGGTGAAGTATACTTCATACACATTTTGTTCAGGCATTTGCTGTGTGCAGTGCTTGGGGAAGCACTGAGTAGGAAACAGACCGTTGTCACTCTTCAGCAGCTCCTGATTGGAACAGCCCAACGGGAACAGAGGGCCTCCAGTTTTAATAGAGGGAAGCTTTATGGGCTAACCTAGGAAGCCTTAGAGGCTAACCCCTAGAAAGCTTTCTTGAAGGATGAGAATTACAATGAAAGAATATTGGGGGAAAATATGTTGACCAGCTAGGGATGATGACTAGAGCTTCAAAAGGATGTGAACTAAGAAATAATTATACTTTAGACTATCCATAAGTCAGAACAATTGCTAATATCCCCAAGTTTAGGTACTGAGAGATTTTTTTGAAGGGGGATTGATTGGTTTAAAAAAATCTTATTGTAAAATAGATCTTACTGATAGGCAAGTGTAGTTTTTGAGTGAAGAGCAGGATAGGCTTGTCTCTGCATTTGCATCAGGGAGTTTTCCTGGGAACTAAGGTACTACTAGGTTGTCTGCAGGGTGTGTGTGTGTGTGTGTGTGTGTGTGTGTGTGTGTGTGTGTGTGTGTGTGTGTGTGTGTGTATGTGTGTGTGCGTGTGTGTGTCTGTTTCTCTATCTGTGTTTGTTTGTGCCTGTGTCTGTGCATGAGGTTGCGAGCCAAACATGGCTGACAGGAATCTAATTAGTGTCCTCTGGAAGAACACTATGTGCTCTTAACCACTGAGCCATCTCTCCAGTCTGAAAAGGACTTTAAAGACATTTATTTTTATTATTTTTAATTATATGTTTATGTATGTCTGCTTGGGCATATGCATGTGAGCATGGGTGCTCTCAGAGGCTTAATGCATCAGGTCTTCCAGCTTGAGTTATGGGTAGTTGTAAGCCATCTGACATGGATGCTGGGAACTGGACTCAGGACTTCTAGAAAAGAAGTATGCAGTCTTAACTGGTAAGCCACCTCCTATGCTCAAGAAGAACCATTTAAATGTACATGCAGCAGGGATCCTTCAGGAGTATACATTTCTGAAAAGCTCTGGTGGTGTAGAGGTTAAGTATATGAGGTCAGATATATGTGTCTTGTTTAGGTTGAGAAGTTGCTTATTGTCAAGGAAGAGCCACATATAAACTCACTGAAGAACTGGATTACATCTTAGAGTTAGGGGTTGTTGGGGATTGGTTCCAATGCTTTGAATTAATATGGCCTCCATCTGTGTGTCCAAACGCTGAAGGTCCTTGTCTCCAGTTGGGTTTTGATCTGTCAATAAAGAGTCAATGGCCAATGGCTGGGTGGAAAGAGAGAGAGAGAGAGAGATGGGGGAGGGGGGTAGGTGGAACTTTTAGATTTGTGCGGGCTAGGAACTGGAAGGGAGGAAGAAGGGAGAATGGCTATGATTCAAAGGGAGACGGATTGGGTTTACAGCAGCAGAAGGAAAACCATCCGAAATGTAGGAGAGAAGGAATGTGGTGCCCAGAAGGACAGCCCAGAAGCAAATTGGGCAGCAAAGACTAGGGGGCCACCCAGAAGGAGCCAGGGCAACAAAGATAAAATATAAAAAGAATTACAGAGCCAGAATTACCAGAGGGAAATGTGTGCTAGCTGTGGGGAGGATTAGAACTGCCCAACCTTGGAGCTAGTCAAGGCATATTTAAATTTAACTGGTGTGTGTGTGTGTGTGTGTGTGTGTGTGTGTGTGTGTGTGTGTGTGTGTGTGTGTGTTTCATTGAGAAGGCTCCAGCGGGTGCCTGGGAGCGCAACCCGCTGGGAGCACAAAGCAGTTAGCTAAATTTACCACAACAGGGGAGAGCAGTTCTAGCAGGCAAATCCCAAAACAATTTGATTTTTACAAACCACACTATTCTGTGACAATCAAGTACTATGTCCATGATGCACACAGACACAGGATAAGGAGAACTCATCACTGCATGGAAAGACAGGTAGAAATAAAGGAGGAAGCCACTAAGCTCCACCAGGATGACGTGTGGAGGAACGGAACAATGAGGACGTAGGAAAAGTTGGAGGAGAGGCGAGGAACAGAAAGAAGGCAGCGGGTAAAACTGACTGGACTTGCCGGCGGAGGAATGGATGTAAAAGGGAGACAGAGAAGACTTCTCAGGCAATTTCACATCTTACTCTGGGGACCAGTAAACACTATTTACTGAAAAAAAAATTCACACACACACACACACACACACACACACACACACACACACACATATTGGTGATAACTTTGAAAGAGCTGTTGGTCATGTATGTTGAAATGTGTGATGGGGGACTGGGAGTAGACTCTATCTTAAGCTTAGAAGGAACATTTGGCCTAGATACA
>CM052706.1:33472266-33529554 GCA_028551405.1 Uromys caudimaculatus | reverse complement strand
AAGTGAGTTCCAGGACAGCCAGGGCTATACAGAGAAACCCTGTCTCGAAAAACCAAAAAGAAAAAAAAAGAAAAAAGAAGAAAAAAAGAATGGGGTTGCCTGTGAGGGCTCTAGTGTGTGGGGGCAAGCCTGGGGGCAGCAGAGGGGGAAGGGCATCAGAGGAGGGGAGGGCATCAGAGGAGGGGAGGGCATCAGAGGAGGCGAAGGGCATCAGAGGAGGGGAGGGCAGCAGAGGAAGGAACACAAGAACAAGAGTAGCTGAAGCTTCAAGACAGGGACCAAGAAGGCAAGAAACAGGAGAGAGGCGCCTTTTAACTCTAGAGACAGGAGAACGCTAGTGATGTGACAGCAGAATGCCTTCTCAGCAGAGCGCAGCAGCAGACAGGTCTGCGATTCTTTCCTTTAAGCAGAAAGAAACAACATCTCAATTATGTGATTTGATGTTAAGTTTACTTGTATCTTTATGTTGCTACATGTAACTTTTAATATGCTCCAGTATCTAAAACTTTAGCTTTCTTTCATCTTAGAAAATACATATACTTTCAACTTTTGTAAAAATGTCCACTACAGAAATTTCTCTTTCTTCTATTTGTTCTCTGCTGGGATGCTGGCAGAATCACGAGTGGGAGATATAACAGGCGTAGTTGTGGGGTGGAGACTTTGGGCAGCCTAACTCCTTCCTGTTAATTAGAAACCATATGACAGTGCAGTTACTTTTCCTTATTATAACATTGGGGCCAATCACAGCACCCACTGGCAGCTGCTTTATTAAAATAGGAAACTGAAAGTCATGTCTAGTACAGAACCTGATAAACTATAAAGAACACATGTCTGCCCATCGCTTACAGTCTGTCTGTCTGTCTGATGTACAATTACAATTTGGTTCACCCTTTGGCTACCTATGTAAAAAAGCATTTGGCAAACTTTGTAGATTAACTCAATTACTTAATTGCTTAACCAGTATTTTTTGAATGCATACTATGTTCTAGGCATTGGTTTATTAGCCAGCTAGATGCAGAACTGTGAGAAAAGAAGCCACTGTCTGGCTGCCAAGAGCTTACATCCAAATGGAGAGCACAAGTGAACCACATACACAGCAGACAGACATAAGCAGTGCGATGGGAAATAAGGGGTGTAGAGATTGAGCTGCAAGGTAGATTGAGGTAGATGGGACTGTTCAAAGGGGGTGATTAGGAAAGGCCTCCCCAGCGAAATGACAGTCAAAAGGACCTAGATGCAGTAAGGAAACCAGCCATTTGGTGATCTTGGGAAGGAATGTTCTAGGCAAAGGAACCAGCAGATGCAAAGGCCCTGTGGATCCAGATGAGCTGGCAGGCTCAAGACTAAACAAGCCAGCTTCTGTGGGTGGAAAATAGTGAAAATAGGAGAGAGGGGCACTGACCATGCTCTCGAAAACCCAGGGAAGACCTGGAACTTTATGCTGAGCATTTGGGGGAAGGTGTAAGAGGGTTTTGACCAGGGCAGAGACATGTTCCAGCCTACATTTTGAAGAATTATTGCAGTAAGTCTATAATGCACAGGCTAAGTGAAGGGGATGGACCTACAGAGATAGGCGTACTTCAGGTGAGGGGGAGGGGGGGTAAGCTTGCCTGAGTGTGGAGTGGGACAGAATCAGAAAGCATGAAGAAGGATTGCAGACATGTCACAGGGTGAGTCAAGAGGGCCAGCCTGTGGATGTGATTGGGGAAGAGGCACAAGATCCACAAAAGAATGGAGAAAGACAAGGTCACGGCGCCTGAGTAGCAAGATCAACTGTGTCCAGGGTGCTTTCAGGGGGAGGGGGGCAGAGAAGCAGCAGGGGTGCTGGCACTTAGCCTTACCTCTTCTTCTGCTTACTTCATTGACTCTACGGTCTTCCCTTTGACCTCACTCCCAACCTCAGGTGATGGCCCCGTGCTCTGGGCAGGGCTGTGGCTGCAACTGAAGACTCATGCTCTACAGAGCACACAGGCAAGTTCTCAGTAGAGTAGTACCATTCAAAGGACCAGCAGTAAATGTCCCCTAAAGTGAGCACAGGCTAGCCTACAGTAGGCATTAGGAGCTTCTCAACGTTAACAAGATGAATTACCAACCATGTGCAATAGGGGACATGCTGGTTATGATGCCTCCCTCATGCAGCTCCCAGACATGAGACTGCAGAAAGACAACACGAGTGCCCAACTGCCTGCATGACTCAAACCAGGGCAACACACCAGAGGAAGTTGGAGGCTAGGGGAAGTGGGGGCTACCCAGGTGTCAAATAACATCAATCCCCAGGGGTCCAGAAAGTTTTATTTTAAAAACAAAATTGCTAGTTTAACTTTCTGCTATTTAGGATTTGAACACAGCTGTTTGTGTCACTAAGCACATCATTAGGTTTCTTTATCCCCGTCATCATCTGTGAGGTGAAAACGATCATTACATAGGCCCACCTACCACAAATTATATTTCTCTGATAGCTTACCCTCTTCTAGATTTTAAGAATTCTCTTTCTAGATAACACTTGGTAGGTGCATAAAGACAAGCAAAAGAGTGGACAGTGCTAGAGAGGAAGCAGAAGGCTATGCGGGCAGAGCGCCCGTGTTCAGGACGGTCTAGTTTCACAGGCCAGTCTCTAGGTGGCAAGAGTGCTGGAAAGATGGCTTCTGCTAATATGGTTGCTAGGGAGATTCTAGAAGATACTGCAGCTTTGGTTTCTGATTCCCTGCAACTCTCAGGTGATAATCACCTAGGAGTGTTGAGTCCTCAAGTGTGTCAAGTAGATTGACACAAGTCCTACTTATATGGCAGCCATGGAAGCTTGTATGCCATGGAAACGGGAGAAACATAAGCTTTATCATCATCATCATCATCATCATCATCATCATCATCATCATCGTCACCATCGTCACCATCGTCACCATCGTCATCCACCTATAAATTATCACCCAAACAGTATCTTAAGGGCCTTCAGAGAATAACTTGTCATAATGACAAATTTACCATATTCTAGCACTGAGCAGCCTGTGCGTCCCTAGTGTTCCAGTCACAGCCCATCACTTCCTACACCATTCTCAGAGAAGAGCCGACTCCTCGGCTCTTTCTGTTCAACCCTTCCTCACATAGCCCTTGGGGCCATAAGGAAAAACAGTGTTGCATACACTGGACTCAAACAGCAGACATCCGGCATGGGTTCTCAGTTCCAGTCAGGATTCCCACCCACATGTGTGAAAGTTATGCTTCCTAAAATTAAACAGTAGTTAGAAACAGCAACTACAGCCACAGCCTCTGGGACTCTCTCTACATCTTCTTAGATCAAGATGGCGCCTGAATACCTTGTCATTTTTCACAACAAGGGTATCACCTACCACCCTTCACACCCACTTCTCCCCTAGGCAAGAGCCTCAAAGCCTCTCCTGCAGAACCTCTGGTCTTGTCATGACCCCAGTGCTTCTATACCTCAGAGCCCCTTCTTTCTTTCTAGAAAAGCACATCCAAAAAAGGACTCAAATCCTTTTTCTTTCTGGAATATCATGGAATATAATCTTAGTTCTTAATGCATCATTATTGCCCACGGAGGGATTTCAGTAAAGAGAGAAACAGACTAGGTAAATGAACAAACATATTTAAGTTTCTTCTCTATGAATGCCATATTTCCTGAGAAAAAGATTTAAAAAAAAAAAAAAACCCACATGGAAGGGTGATCTAGAGAAGAATTTTATAGTCCTTTAGATACACTATAGAGGGTTACTCAGTCATGACAGCACAAGCCTATAGCTTCAGCTACAAAGGAGACTGAGGTCAAAAGATCACAAGTTCAAGGCCAGCCTGCCTGTCTGAAAAATTCAAAGTTATAAAAGGGCCAGGGAAATAGCTTAGATGTACAAAACTTGTCTAAAATACATGAGGCCTTAGGTTCAACCCCAAGTTTTGGAAAGAAAGGGGGTAAAGGGAGAAATGCTTTTTGGGAAGTTAAGATCATTTGTAGATGAATAAACGTGGGAGAGTAAATAATGGTCAGAAATGCAGAGATCATATACGGTATCAACAGAAAGCTAGCCAGTAGCCATCCCCTAAAGCTCTCTTGCCCGCGAGAGCACACACCAGTCAACGTCTATCCAACAGTTAGAAACACAAGTTCCCACTTCCATTACAGCTTGGGAGACTACAGAGGGCCTTGCTGATGCTTCCCAATGGAATGGTGAGTCTGCACTCTCAAGGCACCACATGCATCGATGATCCGTTTCTTCAGACATTCTTTGGGTACAATTATGATTAATACAGACTCAGGCAAGATAACTAGATGTGCTGGCTAATTTTGTCAACCTGACACAAAACTAAAGTCACCTAGGAAGAAAGAAACCTCAAGTGATAAACTGCCTCCATAAGAGCTGGTCCATGGGCATGTGGAAGGCATTTTCTTGATTAATGATTGATGTGGGACCCTTGCATAATAAGTAAGCAAACCAGTAAGAAGAGCTCCTCCATGGTCCCTGCCTTGGCTTGCCTCCTTGATGGACTGTAACCTGGAAGGTAGATAAACCCTTTCCTACCCAAGTTGGTTTCTGTCAATATTTTATCACAGCAACAGAGACACAAACTAAGATACTAGAGAACATAAATATTACCCAGAACAATGTTGTAGACCGTTCCTATCATGGAGGGAATCAGGGCTCCTAAATTACTACTTCTGTCTAGGCATAGAATCAATCACCTCAGTGGCACACATGGCCATTCCTGATGCCACAAAGGGAAGATGCTAAGAAGGAAATAAAGTTAGGAGGTAGCTCAGATTGACAGAGAGTACATTGTCAAAGCAATGATCTGGAGTGATAAGAGGTCGACCCAAAACAAGAAAACAAAAAGAATTTATTAGAAAATCAGATTTTCCAAGAAGAAACTCTTGGCCTTGTTGTAATATCCTGTAGTGCCTGCAGGTGGAGCCCCTGGGTGTGGCCAAGATGGCAGAGACCAAGGGACATGAGGGTAACAGCCATAAAGTCCTTAGCACTATATGCATCTTTCAGCAAGGGCAGGTTCAACTACACCAAGTATTTTGATAGCACTGACCCTCCAATGTCTATGCCCTTCCCTTGAGTGCGACAGCCTAAAGCAGTTCTAGAAGTCAACCCAACAAGACTCCTTCATTATTAGGCTTTCTCTGTTAATAGGGATGTTACTTGCCAAACTGGAAACCACTAATGAACTAAGTTATGTTGCATTTGTCTATGCCTAGCCCTTAGTCAACAGATATCTCCTCATTGGCTTGAGGCAGAGTCAAGCTAATGCTCTCATGAACATGAAGGCAGTGTTGATCAGTCTCCCCAGGAAAATCCAGACAGACTGTTTTTTCCCCTAGAGCAAGGTGCTTCAAACCTCAGATGTTCATCCATCTTCTCCTTGTTAATGATGACCAGCTCTGAGGGCTCCTCTCAGTTTGGGGATGTATCCTCCTATCTGGTACAGACCATTCCCTGGAGGGTTCCTTTGCCAAACAGTGTATAAGGAATGAGCTGATACTATGCCTCCTTTGTCACTGTTCTCAAATTTTGGATTCTTAAAAAAAAAAACCCCAGTTATGCTTTGTGATTATGCTTTTGTTTTAATCCCAAGTGTGGAATGTGGGGCTGCTTCAGATTGTCCACTGCCACTAACTATGATTTGTCTGGTGCTCTAGGAGAGGTGTGATTTTTGCCAGCTGCATATAGTTTACATTTGGAATTCTGGGGACTCTTAAGGGTATAAATGCAAGAGCCCCAGGAGGGTCCATAGTGGCTGCTGCTGTCCCTGCTGCTGCTGGTGGTTCCTGCTGCTTCTGGTTCCTGCTGTTGCATTTGCTGCTTTTGCTACTGCTGGATTGCTAGTTGGAAATATCCTGAAGACAAAGATTGGACTTGCCTCTGGGAATCTGATGCCCCTTAATAGCAGGAAGCAGTCTAAAGAGATCTATGTCCCCTTCCCCCAACCTTTCTCTCCTACCTAGTGTTGGGGGATTGGAAGGGATCGGGTAGAGAAGGGCGGTAGATGTAAGAACCCAATAGAGAGCCAGAAAGTACATCTACAACTCACTGCTGGGAAAGGTAACCAGCTAACTGAGTCTAAGAGCCAAAGCACAAGCAGTACACTCCTGGAAAAGCCCTCCCAAAGTTCTTCTTTCTTTTTTAAAATCTCATAGATGACTCCAGATATTTTCTTTTGACATCCAGAAGTCAGAGGTATTCCAGTAGATCACTGTAATTTAGACCGCAGATTCTGAGGTGGTCTGTCTATCTCACTGGTAGCAACTTGCCCTAAAATCATTAGGTGATCGTCAGTGACAAGCACTCTAGTCTTCTGTCTCTTACCTAATGCATGCCTTTGTAAAAGTTCACTGCAGGAAAAAAAAAAAAAAAAAAAAAAAGGAACACTAAAGGGAAATGAATTCTAAATTTAAAAAGCCCCAGTGTTCATAACTGGCCATATAAAGTACACATCACCTGTGTCTGTCTGTCTGTCTGTCTGTCTGTCTCTCTCTCTCTCTCTCTCTCTGTGTGTATGTATACATATACATAATCTTAACAAGTTAAACTAAATCAAGTATAAGTATGTTTCCACCATGGTCCCCACATTAAGCACACATAGTGCTTAGTATACTCAGTCATTAGCAGCTCTTCATAAAGACATCCCATTGCTGTTTCTTTATTGCTCTTAAGCATTTGAAAGTGATTCAATTCAATATGTTTACAAAACCGTCTGGGTCACACAGCTCATCTATGTCAAAGAGAAAGCTAAATCTCACAAGATTAGTTTCCACAGTGATGTCTAAGCACATTTATGACTAATCTCACCACAGCTCTCTGTTCTAATTCGTACTATCTGTGCTTAAAACTTTATCCTTCCTAGCAACAATACAGACTGCTGAAAGATACAATTCAGAAGGAGCAAGCAATATTTAAAAGTTTCAGACTTTCTGACTGGAAACTTTTATCGATAGGATCTTTTCATCTTTATTTCCTTGATTCAAATATTAGGTAGGAAAAGTGGTATTGTTATGTTCCATCAAGAACACTAGTGATCCAATTCCCGTACCCATAGTCCAAGGCTAAGTGCCCTGCGCTGGCTAATTTTAGGTCAACGTGACACAGGCTAGTCATTGGAGAGGAGGTCCCCTAATTGAGAAAATGCCTCTATAAGACTGGGCTGTATGTAGGCAGACCTGTGGAGCATTTTCTTAATGAATGACTGATATAAGGTGGCCTAGTCCATTGTGGGTGGTGCCACCCCTGGGCTGGTGGTCCTGAGTTCTGTAAGAAAGCAGACACAGCAAGCAGGGGAAGCAAGCCAGTAAGCAGCACCCATCCATGGCTTCAGCATCAGTTCCTGCCCTGTTAGAGTTCCTGTCCTGACTTACTTCCATGATGGATTATAATGTACAAGTGTAAGACGAATAAACTCTTTCCTCCCCAAGTTGTTTGTTGTCATGATGTTTTCATCAGAGCAATAGCCACCCTCCGTGAGATCACACCCCTACCATGTTCGGCAGACTAACTGCCTCACAAATAGGATGCTGCAGGATTGGCCTCACTCTGCTGTACTGCCTCCACACTTACTCTCCTCCTCTGTGCCCGCTGTAAGTTATATACAACTTTGAAAGTACTTTCTTAAATTCTCTAGCACTAAGCCATGAGCAGTTTTCTTAGCATCCCACTGTGGGTGATAAACCTTTGGGCACCTGGTCCCAGGTGCCAGAACAAAGCAGTCTGAGTAAGCCTATAGCAGCACTTTTCCATAGTCTTTGCATCAGCTCCTGCCTTGAGTTCCTGCTCTAACTTACTTCAGTGATGGGGGTATGACTGGAGAGTTCTAAGATGAAATATAGCCTTTCCTCCCCAAGTTGCCTCTGGTCATGGTATTTATCACAGCAACGGAAAACAAAAACACCAATCTTAACTCTTGTCCCACCAAATCTGTGTACTTCATACTAAAAATGGGAGCTCCTCCCAATCAGCAAAATTCCGGAGAACGAATATGGATAAATAACCTTTTGACAGAATCAGATAAACACCCCATTTTCTTCTTGGGGTACCTAAAATAGTCATTCCAACTTTTGGAGCTTGAGTCATTATTTCTTAAAATTCAGAAGCAGTTTAGTTGCACATTAGCACTAATTACAGTCATGAGCAAGCCAAGCTCTGCTACCCCCACCCAGTGAGAGAGAAAATCATGACAATTATTCTGAAGATCTGTGCCTTCTCACAAGCATGCGGCAGCAAGGACGGCTGTGCATTGTTGGCAGAGAGCTTCAGTTCTCTTGAAAGTTCCACACTCCTTTGCTGCTTTAACTCTGTGCAGAAAAAAAAAGCAAAGGCTGTCCCTTGGTGTTTAAACAAGGCAAGAGCTGTGGCTGCATGTCACAGAGCCAACGCTCAGACTTCTAGGGAAGTTATCATATGGGCCAGAGCCTATTTTATGTCAACAGCTGCGTGGCTGTGCCCTCAGAACATGACAGCTGGCTGTGGAAAGCCCCTTATTCTACCACAAATACAGAGGCCCAACCCTAGACCAAAGGTACACGCCCCTTTCTACCCTGGAGTGATGCTTCTGCATAGAGTTGGAGCACTGGGCACAAGGCCTACTGTGTGCTACCTGGTACAAGGAGAGAGGATCAAGGAAATGATAAACACTTTGATTTTCCCTGTCAGAAAGCACCCACTTCGTTGCTACTAAAAGGCAACAGTCCATCACAAAGAGGACTCATGCCTACTCTGAGCACATTTAGGACTGCCGTGCACTGTGTAAGCTCTTCTCAGTCCCGGGAGGCAGAACCAAACTGTGGGGCCTGCTCCTTCTCCTTTTCATCCACACCAACACATTTGTGAACATCTGCAGGTCTTCAACTCCAGTTATACTTTCCAGTTTCCCCACAGCCTTCCAACCCCCAAGCGCCTGCTTCTGGTTGTGAGGAAGTCCTACCACATGGATCCCTGCCCTTCAGCCCTCTCTTCATGTGACAAGATGGAGGCCAGTTCTTGGAACTAACTAGGCTAATCTTCTCTCAAAATGTCAACGTCTCAATATCTCCAAAGTAATGCCTGCCATCTTTACCTTCAGTCCAGCTTACTCCTAAGAATCCAGGGTCTGTGCTTGCAGCTCATCTTTTCTTTAGCTCTTTCTGCTGCTAATGTATTGCTCAATTTACTTACTACACTATTGTACACTCACCATGCCACTGCTAACTACAATAAGCCTGACATTCCTTATACATTTCACTCACTGACAAAATCCAAGCACCCAGAGTAGATATTCTTGGGTGTTTATTGCGAACCCAGAATGCATTCAGTTGCCTAAACTTGTGTAGAAAGGGGCATGTACCTTTGGTCTAGTGTTGGGCCTCTGTATTTGTGGGTAGAATGGAAAGGGCTTTCCGTGGCCAGCTGCCATGTTCTGAGGGCACAGCCACGCAGCTATTGACATAAAATAGGCTCTGGCCCATATGATAACGTCCTAGAAGTCTGAGCGTTGGCTCTGTGACATGCAGCCACAGCTCTTGCCTTGTTTAAACACCAAGGGACAGGCTTTGCTTTTTTCCCCCTTTCAGTGTTAAAGAAGAGACTCTTGGGGCAAGAAAGACTGTTCATCAGATAAAAGCACTGGTTCCTTTTCCAGAGGTCCTGGGTTTGATTCCCAGCACCCACATGGCTGTTCACAACTGCCTGTAATTCTAGTTCCGGGGGATCCAATGCCCTCTTCTGGCCTCCATGAGCACCAGGCCCATAAATGATGCACAGACATACACGAAAGCAATTCACTCATACACATAAAAATAAAATAAATTGAATGCTTTTTTGTTTTTTGTTTTCAATTCTTCTTAAAAAAGAAAAAAGAGAATTTTGTTTAAATTTCTCAAATAGTTTTCTGCTTTAAAATGTGGCTGATCAATCTTTGCCGACTAAATAGTAAATAAATTACCTAAATTTAAGGTCCAAGTTGATCCATGTATTTTTTTTAAGGATTTAGACACTTTTTAAAAAAATTGCTGCTGTTTAAAGAAGGTCGGGTAATCTCAGGCACAGTACACATCAGCTTAAACATCCCTCAGGACATTGGTGCTCCTCTAGAGTCATGGAACATTTCAGTAGACACACTGAATTCACTAATCCCCATCTTGATCTGTAGAATACAACCAAACTTTTCTTTATTGCTACTTTCCATGGAGAATCAAATGAGTAGCAACCTTTAAAGAGTTTGCTCAAAAGTAAATAATAAACAGACTCATCCTAAGCAATGTATATGCTGATTAACAGTGATATGTGGTTGTTGCTGTTGACAGGCATGGGTGTCTACTTGGCTACTCTAAATATCTTCCTTCCCTTCGAGAGTAAGGGATATTTATTATGGTATGGTCTTTTAGGGGAATTTTCATTCGAAACCGTAACTCCTCAGTAAGACAGGTTTTTTAAAAAATTGATTTAAAGGATGGGTGTAATGCAAGTCTTAATACAGCAGGCTTAAAATTCAGTGAGCCAGGCATTCTGCAGCCCTTACCCTTGCTGTGAACTCTGTGGCTTGTTGAGCTGGTCCTGGGTTTTGGTGACTGTTAATGCCGGTGATTGAGGGAATTAGGAAAATTGTGGTAAAATAGCATCCCTTTCAGATGAAAAGCCACTCACGAAGTGAGTTTAGTTACGGTTGTGTAAGAGCAAATTGTTTCAAGAAAAAGTATGCAGCAAATCATTGAGCCTCTTTCAGGGAATAATGAGAACATCCTACGTGAACTTATGTGCTCAAAGCGTGCTTGAAATTCGCCTGAGGTGGGAACTCCCAAATTACACTGCCATCACTCTGCATGCCTGACCTCTGTGGTTAGTTAAGAGGATAATTTTCTATGCATTTGCCTTTTCTTTTCTTTTCTTTTCTTTTCTTTTCTTTTCTTTTCTCTTCTCTTCTCTTCTCTTCTCTTCTCTTCTCTTCTCTTCTCTTCTCTTTTCTTTTCTTTTCTTTTCTTTTCTTTTCTCTTTCTCCCTCTTCATAAGCTCATCTCAGGAGCAGGCTGCCCTACTTACCCATGCTGATCTTTGGGGAAAGGCTATTCACTGAAAGTCAAGGGGAGAGTCACAGCCAAGGTAGAGGCATGACTGACTGTTGGAGACAGTAAGTGGCCAGCGTGGCCAGACTAGCTGGAGAAGCAATGACCAGACCCTACATATCCTTGAAGGCCAGGATAAGGCCCCACAGTTTTGGCTGAAGGAATGGAGGAAAGCAAGCACCTGGTTGCCATTTTGAGAACACATAGGTGAGCACAGTGGGCATAGAGAAAGGACAAAAGCAGAATCAGGCAGCTGTTCCAGAAAACCTTAAATAGACAGAGGTGGCTAGGACAATGACAGGAAGAGACAACAAGTCTTCCTAAAGTATATATACATAATGGGAGACAGAGCCAAGAGTCCTGAAAGACTTCAGCATTTACTCCTGTGCAAGAGGATTGGTTAACATTGCTACTGACTGAGCTGGGGATGGAATATTAGTGGTCAGAGTCAGGAAAGATGAACAGTTCTGTGGTTTCTATGTTTTCATTGTGAAATGTTGACAAATGACAATAATTCTGGCCATGTCAAGAGTTGACCTTGAAACTGTTAAGCTGAATCTGGCCTGTCCTTTTTACTTTCTCTGTGGTCACCAGGTACAGAATCAGAACAATGTCCTTCCAAACCCAACTTCTCCACTCCGTCAGTAGGTAGTGGCCTTGCTGGAACTCATCAGTGCTTGGCCTCCTCTCCTACTTATATGTTAAATTTCCCTTCTCTATAAAGCTCGATGTCTACAGAACTGTCCCTATTCTATACATTTTACAATGGAAAGCTTCAGATTATGCCTCCAGCTTCTTACTGCTTTATAAAACAATGGGATTTGCCTCTTTATCTCAGGGTCAACTGCTTCCCTTTCTTTTTGCCATAGATTAACCAAGCCAGAGCCATGCTTCCTTGTCCTCCAAACTTGTATTTGCCTCTTAATACCCAATCACATAGACCACTGGGAAGCGTTTGTTGACTCCCATCAGACAAAACTGCCCATTTTTGTGTTAGAATCCACCAGTCCCAACTTCACTGCTTTGTGAGGAATAACTGTGACTGATCTGCCAATAAGCCCATGAGAAATAAACTGAAATGGAGTTGTCAGTAAGCCCATTCTATTTTTCTCTCAACGGACACTCCCGGGGCTTGTTTTTCTAGCAGCGTATCCGCATGTTGGATTGGAACCTCCTCTGATGACTGGCCCGTTGAGGATGTTCGGTGTTGACCAAAGGCAGCCCAGGGTGATCCCTCCCCATCAAGAGCCAACAGTGAAGCTAACATCACTTCTCACCCATCCTGAAACAAGAGCCGAGGACCACCCATATGAAGGGCAGTACTCCTTAAGAGACTATGTAGTGTAGTTCTCCACGTCTCAACAAAGGCCTTAGAATAAAGACTTCTGTTTTGATCACCTACCAAATTGTAGAACCATAAAAGTATTAAGAAAACCAAAGCCTAGTATAATATACTTTGGCCTCCAATAAAAATATTTATGGATAATGATAAGATAAACCTTGTGACATTTTCTTTTATTTAGTATGGCAACAAAAAAGTGCTAATCATAAAACAAGCCTTAAAAATGGACAGTTCAAAATAATTTAGAGATACTTATTTTTGATAGCTTAGGGAACACTCTCTAGGTAGAATAGAGCTCCCTATACTCTGAAACCTCTGTACAGGTATCAGAGAAAGCAGAGGAGAAGAGAACGAGGCCAGCCAGTAAGAATTCATATGACAAGGACTGAGCAATCCTTGACATCACTCCTCAAACACTAAAGATGGTTGGGTGTGGCGGCATACTTCTGTAATTCCAGCGCTCAGGAGGGGAGAGGCAGGGGAACCTTTGGCTTTAAGGCAACTGATCTGTGCAGCAAGCACAGGCTACTCAAGGATACACGGTGAGATCCACTCTCAAAAGAAAAACAAAAACCAAAAAACAAAACAAAGCAACATCAACAACAAAACAAATCAAGTAAAACCAAAGCCAACCAAACAAAAAGCAACAAGGGACGTACTGATCACACCTCTAGTTCCCATCAGTCCAAGGGCCGTCTTCGCCTCCAGGCCTCCCGTTCCTCCTGGAGCCCCCCATTTCCTTTGCTTGCTGACTTACTCTAATTTTACACTAGGTACTCTACCTTTGGGGCAATGGTAGAAAGTTTTATTTAGGTTTCTTTCACCACTGACTTCATATTTTCTTTTGACTTCCTTTCAATTCCTCATTTTATAGTTTAAATGATTTCAACTGATCTGCCCGATTTCTTCCTGTTCCACTCTGTACCCGAACGATCAGTTAAAATCATCTTTGCAATTATTTTAATTATAAAATGCTCTCAAGTGAGTTCCCTGAAACAGGAGGATAAAGGGGAAAATCATAAATTGAGGGTTTCCTTACTGATTATGGCCATGAAAGCAATACTTCTGAGTATCTGACATATTGTTCCAAGGACTTCCTGATTGCTGCTGTGATGAACAAGTGTCCTCCACCGGATGAAGAAAGCTGGGGTCCATAGGGATGCCTCTCTGAAGCTGCTCTCCCTTGGTACAACTCTGAGAGCCTTGTGCTCAAGAGACTAGACCTGAAGTGTTTCAGACCTCAAAATTAGTTCAGAAGCACTTGTTACAAGGTTTGTAGGTCTACGAGAACACAGTGCGGCTCAGTTGCACATTAATAATGAAGCGCCTGGTTCTACTCAAGCAATAGATCCATCAGACAGGGGTTAGTTGGTGGCAAACACACAATCCTCTCAGGATTTCCCTCTCAGGAAAGAGAAGGCTGCCGACACTAAATCCCCAAGCATCTTCATAGGAGAACATTTCAGATCAGGACGGGCAGAGGGTTAGGCTCACGCTTTCCGGTAGGCAATTTCTGTATGCTTATCCCAGGCCCTTCATCCTTACCTCTTCTGCTATGTGTATAAAAGAGAAGCAAGGCTCTCAGGGTTAGTTTGGCTCCCATATATTACTAGGAGCCTAGGAATACATATTAATTACTATGGGTAAGGTACTAATATTTCTATGAACTTTCATGTAACATAAAACTTATTATGCTATAGTATCGTGGCATTTAAAGTAAGGCAACCAAAATATTACATGTGTGTCTGTAAATCAAATGAGTCCGACCGTGAGGGAGAGATCACTAATGTTCAATATTTCCAGCTCTAACCGTCTACTGTGAACAATTCTTAAGACTTTTAAGATTGCGTATTTAACTAAAAACGAATAGTCTTAAGTCAAAGAAGAGGTCTGCCCCTTTGTACATGTTTAAATAGAGGCTAGCTAAGCTTAACAGTTTTAAGAAACTAATGACAAAGTACCAAAATGGGTGCTGGGAAGGTGGCTCGGTGCCTGGGAGGAGCACTTGCTGCTTCCACAGAGGACTGAGTTGGGATTCCCAGCAGCCTGTAGTGCAGCTCACAATCTCCTATCGCTCTGGCCTCAGGAGCCCCAGTAGCCACCAAGGGAGCCCCAGTGTCCACCTCGGGAGCCCCAGTGGCCCCTTCCGGCCTGCATGGGCACCTGCAAACAAGGGCACACACCCACACAAAGGCACACAAATATACACAATTAAAAATAAAACTCTCTTTTAAAAACACAAAAAATGTTTTAAAATAGATTTTTTTTTTACACAATTAAGATACACTGACAACAGTGACCTCCCAAAAGTTATAATTCCTTCAGTCAAATAGTGTATCATGTTATCAATTGTTAGCCATAACCACATCTACTGGCTGACTGTAAGAATTAATTTCTTAGATGTAGATTTTTAAATGATTCCATCAACAGTTTTCTAGAATGTCTTCTACCCAGACGAGTTATCTGTGCCATTGCCACTATTTCTCTCTTATGCTGTTGTATAATTTCTGTGTAGTTTTGATTGTCTTTGTTGATAACCAAAACTGTCAAGGTTATTCAAGTGCATTTCCAAATAAATACACAAAATGTACATAATGACTCATAGCGATAGATCATTTTAACAATTATTTTTCACTATTAGGTTAGCTCGTTTTTTCAAATATTTGTTAAGTGTTTCTCTCTCTCTCTCTTTTTTTTTTTTTTTTTTGAGACAGGGTTTCTCTGTCCTGGAACTCACTCTGTAGACCAGGCTGGCCTCGAACTCGAACTCAGAAATCCGCCTGCCTCTGCCTCCCAAGTGCTGGGATTAAAGGTGTGTACCACCACTGCCCAGCCTGTTAAGTGTTTCTCAATAGCTGTGTATCAGTGTTTAACTGAAAATAGTGTATTTAACGTCCCTCCCTTTCATGTTTGTCTTTGTAACGGGGCTATGGTATACAGTAAGAACTGTACAATCAGTTCTAATGACAGGGCCACTTGATGGCTTCATCTTATTCTTTTTCACATGTCTTAAACACTTCAGTGGTCAATTTCCACTTTATTTCTTAAATAACCAGTCAGTAAGTCTTTCATTAAAAACCTATTTGAACCGTTTGAAATAATATCTAAAAAAAAAAAAAAAAAAAAAAGCAAGTCTAAAACCATACCCCTGAGCCTTAGTGATCGTCACTAATAAAGCAAGCCATAACACACATTCCAGGCTTTTGTATTTGATTTTAGGAGATGATTTAAACTGAACATGTTACATTTATATTCTAATAACTAGTGCTAGCTTATGTCACTGGACCCAAACATGAAACTACAGTGGAGGTTTTACTGCCTTATTCTCCCTTCCTATCGTCTACGAAAACCTATCATTTCTCAAGCAGATGCCATAGCAAAGCCCAGAGCAGAAGCCAGGCTGTTCTTTAACAAAGTCACTGCTGCTTGCTGCACGGCAGTCTTTTCCTCTAAGAAGAATCATCTGTAGAATGATTCCGGTTGGTTTGTTGTCACTGGCTTTAGCAACATCTCCTTTTCATTGTTACTGCAACCCCATGAAGCCTTAGAAAAAAGGAGACCCAGACCGGCAAAAATCAATTTATCTGGCCAAGATCAGAAGCACAAGGCAACAGAGTCAGGGTTAGCCTGGGTTATCTGATATGCTTCACACCAAATGTTGCTAGTTAAGAGCCCACTGAAACAATTTCGTACAAAATTGCAAATGACGTACTGAGGCGGAGTAAACGTGTTATCTGATTCCACACCCTTTACATTTTCTCCTCCTGTTACCCAAGGGTAGGCTTCATAGGAGTTTCTCCCTGTAATGGAGTAGCTACTGAACTGCCTTGAGATAA
This sequence comes from Uromys caudimaculatus, assembly GCA_028551405.1. NCBI lineage: Eukaryota > Metazoa > Chordata > Mammalia > Rodentia > Muridae > Uromys > Uromys caudimaculatus. Next base: position 33,513,332 of record CM052706.1, on the reverse strand, counting down.
CACCTTTTTGCCCCTTAAAACAATCACTTGGTGTCTTATCTGCCTTTGTTTTGTATTATTACTTCTTACCACACTGGACAGGTATGCAAGGGATGCTGTACAAAGGCAGAAAAAGAAACACCGGTTCTTCCCTTCCCCAGCCTCAAGTGAGCTCTGTGACTTCCTCAGACCCTGTCCCCTCTGTCAGCCCAGGATAAGGACATTGATCTCACAGGGGTTTTCTGAGGAAGATCTCAGCTATGCCTCTGTAGGCCACACCCACCCTGCCTCGCATTAGCCTTGCTTCAGCTCTAGGAAGTCTCCTTTTTTTTTCTTTCTTACTTAAGTTTTATGGAAAAAGAAAGTGCCAATGAATTTTACATTAAAAAGTGAATTAAGACGAATCTTGAATTTAGAAGGAAATTATATCTATGTAGTATCCAAGAAGCAGTTCAAAGAAAACATCTTGCACTATTCACATTTAAGGTAAAAAAGTATACTTAGACTTGATTTCCCCCAGAGGAGGGTTAAGTTTTAAATGCAAAACTCAAAATATCTTTTTCTATCACTGATATGCTTGCTGATAGTCTAGCTTATTACTAGCTTAAAATCACAAGACCACTACCAGACGGATCCTAACTGTCCATGTTGACTGCAGACGCTAGGCATCGATGCAAATTCAGTGAATAGCTTACATTTAGCTTGGAAAAATTGCCTAGACTAGGGGTGCCACTGAAAGGGGTGCCACAGTGGTTTCAGTTTGTATGTCAACCATGACTGAGAAATCCAAATCACTATATAGACATAAAAGTTTAAGGCCCGATCAGGATACACTAACATCTGTCAGAGATGTGTGCCGGGGACAGGGAACCAGCATCCAGCCACTAGTCATCCTTATTAGCCAGTTCATTGTACATCTGGAGAACTGTCATGCTGGGGGCAATGAGAACTCCAGAGATCCCACAGGCACGAGAGAAGAATTTCCAAGTCCTTTCCATGGACATAGTAGGGTCAATGTCTTGTGTTCACAATCCACACTGGCTGAGTTCTTGCCAATGAAACACATAGAAACAGTATCTACGTCTCAGACTCTTTCCTTTTCTGTTTTCCTCATTGGCTAGACTCCATTGGAGGACACTAATGCCCTAGGAAAGATGTCGAAAAGTGTCCTCCAAAGCAGACTGCAACAGGAGCAAGAAGGAAAATTAGCATCTGGCCCCTAGCTCTTGAGACTGATCCCAAGGAGGTAGTTCTGGTTGAGCTGTGTTGGTTACATTTTTGCCAACTTGATACAAAGAAGAGGGACCCTCAATAGAAAAAAAAGTCTCTGTAAGACTGGCCATTAGCCAAGTCTTAATTAGTGACTGGTATGGGAGGACCCAGCCTACTGTGGGTGGTGCTACACTTGGACAAGTAGTCTTGGGTTGTATATAAGGCAAGTTCAACCAGCCATGAGGAGAAGCCAGGAAGCAGCAATTCTGCCACAGCTTCTGCTTCCCAGCTTCAGCCTTGAGTTCCTGCCCTGACTTTTCTCCATGATGGACTATAAGCAATAAGAGGAAATAAACTCTTTCATCTCCAAATTGTTTTGGATCATGGTATTTATCACAGCAACAGAAAGTAAACTACACACATGGTGTCATGCCATGGATAGGGAGCAACTTGAGATAAGAAATCAATTGTTCTCTATGATTCTTGTCAAACTCTAACTAGAGGAAGAAAGCTAGTTTCTCTCAGAGAGGCTGTAATAATAGCAAGCTCCACTTTCACACTCATTGAGAAAGTCGGTGTGCAAGAATGAAGTTTGAGTCCCCTATTTTATGTGGAAAAGAAACAGAAACAGGAGGAGGGAGAAGAATCCTGAAAAAGCATCGAAGGGGCCTGCTCCGTTCATCCTTTCCCTCAAGCTGGTTATGAGGGACAAAATGGCCCCCCTCTTGCCCAAACTATATTCCTGGAACACAGAAACAAGACAGTCAGTACTGACAGAGGTACAAAGTAGGAAACACAAGTCCTTCAATTCACAGGCAACATGTTGGTGTTCTGGAAATACATATTACAAGGCACATGCACACATTGACAATTGAACCACACCTTCATGCTTTAATTTCCACGATGAATATACTTTAACTTTAAACATCTTCTGAGGGTTTCTAGGATCTCTTTGAAGAGATCATTGATTTCAATAAAGTACTAATGGAATACAGACAGTAGCAAACATCCATGAATGCTTCATTTTTTCTAAGATAAAAACCCTATAGAAGCTACATTCCTAGGCCAAAGGGTTTTCAACTGATGTTCACAACATACTTCCACCCACTCAGCACGCAAGGCTGTACTGAAGCGAAGAGATGCTTCTCTCAAGTCACAACATCAGGTTATAAAATTATGAGCACAATTTATAAATCAAGCCATAGTTAAATGAGATATGTGTGTGGGAGAGAGAGAAACAGAGAGACAGAGATCTCCTTGGCATGGCAAAATGCCAGGATGACACGGATAGACTAAAGTATACACAGATATACTGTGGAATCACAAATACTATGAAAAAGACCGATAAAAATCAGAAGCCTCACTTGTAAAATGGTGATTACTGTTACTAAGAAGAACAAGTAAACATACTTAGAGCAGTGTGGTGATGTAAGGGCTAAACGGTTGGCTCAGCCTACTCTCTATTGAAGCCTCAAAGGAGACTGTTATAGACCCTTCCGCAGGCTCATACAGGGGCTGAAGAAAAAGGAACACTGCATGTCAACACTCTCAAGGAAGAGGTCATAAACACATGCACACAGTACAGCCTTGATGGGATAAGAGAGAGAGAACACAACAAAACCACGTTAGGTCACAATCTATTGAATTACCCAGCTAGAAGCTAGAGCAGCTGCAAGCTGCATACTCTGACACTAACCAGGATAATCACGAGTTGCAGCTGAGGTTCTCTGGCTTCAGCCTAACAAGCAGGCAAGGCAGACAAGGCAGTGACAAGCTGGAGCAGTTGCTCAAGACAGTCAGTGGGAATTACCAGCGTCAACACACAGAGAATGTGAATTTTGCCTGCAGGACTCAACTTCTTTATCTGTAAAAATTGGGAGTCTGGAGATGGCTAAGATTCTCTTCACCACTGAAGGCCCTCCAGGCGGGGGTGTATCAGTTCAGACGTTGTGTTTTACACTCTCTGACCTCACACACTACCAGCCTTCAAGCAGCTGTCAGTCAGCTTCTTAAGGCCTGCCTTCTCCACGTGAGGCGCTCTGGTGAGCAGCAAGCAGGCCAACCACCCCTGTCTACACATCACCCACATGAATTCCTTTGATCCTTCAAGTCTGGCCTTAAACACCATTCTTGCAATGCACCTCTACTGCGGTCTTTCTTTCCCTGCTGAACCTTAATGCTTTTTGAATCACTGGTAATTAGTTCTTTCATTTTCTGTCTCCCCTACTAAGCTGCCAGCTCTCTGGATGCCAAGGGCTATATCTTATTCTCCATGGTATCCCTGCCTCCTGGAACAATTCCTGGCATTTGGTAAATATTTATTAAATAAATAAATAATGATATTATGCTAAATAAGTACTCAAAGACTCAAGACTGAAAGTAACTTCTAATTTCTCCCACTAGGCCACTGTAAACCAAATGAACGTGCTGACATGTATCGTTCTCATTGAGAAGGTGAAAGGAGTACTATTACAAGCTAAACTTGTCTCTATTCCTCATTGCCTTTCTAAACCCCTCACTCACTCCTACACTGTTTTCTTTCGTTTCCTTTTACATTGCTGGTGAGCAAACCCAGCCACTGATGAGTGCCAGCCACAGACGGTCCAGCCAGGCATGAACTGTACCACTGAGCTTCACTTTCACCCCCATCTTCCAGATTGTGAATGGGAAGGCCATCGTGTTGGCAAAGAGTATTATTAAATAGAGAGTAATATAATTTCAGAGTAAATGTGAGTTGGTGGCCACTTTGAAATTATGTTTTTAAGTTTTTGACCTTTCCTTCCCACGTACAAAGTTTCTACATGCAAATTATAAACAGACGTGGAAGAGTGACACTCCTCAGCTGTAACCAACCGAGAACAAAGATGGAAACATACGCTTAAACACAGAGAAGGCTAAAGGATTTTCTGTAACATTGATACCTAATTACTAGACATCTAACTGTAACAGAAATATGCCAAAAAGTACACATACACTTCAAATGCACAGCCAAAAGATTATAGACATAATTAAAATGTAATGTTTGTTCAATATCCAAGTCCTGCCATTATATGCTTCTTGTCAAAGTTATAATTTCACCCAACCATTTTTTTTTTAATTTTGGTTGAGTCAGGGTCCCTCTATGTAGGTCATAGTGACCTTCCTGAACTCATCCTCCTCCTGCCTTTGTCTCCAAAACACTTGGATTATAGGCATGCACCAAACTTTGGCATCTGAAAAAACATAATTTTTACCATATCCCAAGAATGTAACTGTTAAGAGGCTAACAGAGACAATGCATTAACCAATGACATTAAGAAATCTAATGTTTTTAAAATTGATTTTCTGAAATATTCCATTTTAATTGATTTTATCATCTTTTGACTAATAAAGTTTAAGTCCTTGACCTTCCAAAGTTCTTAGGTAAAAGCAAGGTATTTATCCAGACAGTGTATAGGAGAAGGTCTAAAGCTGGGGAAGAATAAAGTGAGTGATAAAGACAGTCCCCCACTAAATACTCAGACCCCACACCGCTTCAGTGTGCTTGGTGTCAGAGGAGATTGAAGGAAACCCTAACCACAGGGAGAAGCCCACTACAGTTCTAATAAACACAGGGAGCCAACGGGACACCTGTGGGGCTTTCATGATGAAAGCACACATTCTATCTAGGTGGCACCAGGTTCCCTGGGATTCTCCCTGGTGGAAACCTACCAAAATGACGTCAGAAGCTAAAATTATGAAACATTTTCTAAAACACCAGAGGTCAGGCTCATGCTAAATTACAAGTAGACCCGTACATAACCCATCTATGTAGAATAAAGAATAAAATTAGTTTGGCTAGAAATGGGAAGGAAATAAAAAAGAGATCCAAAAAGATGAGCAGGGAACATATGCTACCCCCCAATGAGCAGTTCCAAAAACCTCAAAACTTAAAAAATAAATTCAGAAGTTATAACTGAGAGTGTATAGAAGCAGTAAGACACAGCTAGAGAGAGAATAAATAAACTAGATAACATCTGAGAAACAAAGCATGCTGAATAGAAAAGAACTGGAAACTATGAAAGGAATATTCAGACAAGCAATGAAGTGTAATATATCTATCTAGTCATATTTGAATGTCAGAGACAGGAAGAGAAGGGGGTAAGCAGCAACCAATGATAACTGAAAGGCTGAGAATCTTCTAGAATTGATGAGAGATGCTAATTCTCAGTTCAAGAAACACAGTATAACCCCACTAGGAAAGCCACATATAGGCATACATGCTATAGAAGGTCATGACAGGTAAGATTTTTAAAGCAGCCATAAAACAGGTAATTATTTAAAAGCAGGTGGATCAATGAATTCTTAAGAGCAGCAGTGGAAACCAGGTGAGTGAAATATTATTTGCAATTGGAAACTGTCATCCTATAGTTGTTAAGACCATCTTTCAAAACCATGAATTACTCTCCTGTAAAAGACAGTAAGGAAGCAACTAAACAAAGACTGAGCTTCAGGGTGCACTTTCACCCTGCACCCCCAAGGCAGAGTCCCACTTCTTACAGGTCAGGTGTAGTTGACCCCAGGGCAACACAGTTCCCAAGTGACTGCCCACATTGCTTACATTCCTCAAAGAAAACACAAGTAAACCATTTCTAGGCAAAGAAAAAGGAACTTACAGGAGAAAAGAGACAAGAGTAAATATTTTAATGGCAAAAAGTGTGGCTTTCCAAATGACTTAAACACGCTATGATTATATGCAAAGACTGTCCAAATGTGCTGGCTCAGGAGCTGAGTCACCAAAATACAGTTCTGTAGTGATCCCAATGGTGGCCTTCAAGGAACAGGGTCCTGTGTCACTGCTGACCTTCCTTGCTAAGTTACAGAAACCGAGATAAGCCCCGAAGAACACCCTAGCCTAACTAGGTCTACTTAGAAGGAAGAAGTGAGGTTTTAAAGGATCTTTGTAGAAAGCTAGAAGAAAGATATAATATAAACACAAAATCACAGAGAAGTACTTATCAGTCGTTAAGTGAATGTTAAAACTAATGTAGCAGTGTACTAAAATTCCAGATTTTATTATAAAGAGTGGAATGTTAGTACTGCAATAAAGATATCAGTATACCTACTCCTTAGTTTTATATATCCTTCCATTTTTGGGTCTCTAGAAAAGCATGCACGAATCAGTTTTTTAAAGACTGGGAATATAGCTCTGTGGTTCAACATATCCTTAGCGTGTATGAGACTCTGGGGCCAACCTCCAGAACCAACAATAAGAATTTAAAAATTCATTTAAAAAAAGAAAAGAAAAATCCCACTGCTCCACTCAGCCTGTTTCATGGTTTTCACTCCATTTCTAAAAAGCATACTCCTTCCCATTACCCAAGACTTTTAAATTTTTTACAACTAACTTTATTTTAAAGCTTTCGAATCAAAGTATCACACACTGAAACCAACCAGGCCCAAAGTCTAGTCTCAGTGATCTACAGCTAAGGTTCTTTGCTTCTCTCCCAGCAGCCAGTCAACTTCACTTCATCTCTTTTCTCCCCTCCTGGCATGTCAAGCACAGTGTGGTCCTCCTTTAGGACTTGTGATACAAATGGTAGTCAGATTAAAGGATTTTCAGATATGTATTCTCCCCACCCCCATCTCTTCTCGAGTATCCCCAAAGTGATATATTCTGTTTTAAAACATCTTCAGAACTGGACTAAATCTTCTGATGAAATCTAGAAGGAAGAATACACCCGGGTATAGAAAATAATAGAATGTGTCCAGACAATAGCAAATAGTGAAGTCCAAACAACTTAGTCAAAAGTAAATATCCTAGTCAGCCAGTACACTTACACTGAAAGTTATACAATGTACTCAATATCTTTCACACATAATCCTACCTAACTTTATTTAGTAATATTCATGTCTTTCAGTATGTAAAAAAAATACATTTGGTACAAATATAGTATCCATTGTAATAGTGCAAGTTACATTTCTTTTTCTTCTCTTATTTTTAGTCTTTTGAGAAGGATGTGATGTAAACCTGTCTGGCCTTGCTATGTAGTCTAGGATGACCTTGAACTGTTCCTCCTGCTCTGACCTCCTAAATGCTGAAAACACAGACATGCACCACCGAATCTGACTCAACTTGCACCTCTATAAATCAAAGCATATTTTACATATAGTAAGCATGTAAATACATACTAGCATAAGTAAAGAACACTAGCTTGGGGGCTTGAGGGGAAAAGAGAGTGATTAATAAATTCTAGTATCTTTCAAACAGATTCAAGACTTGAATCACCTGCTTTTTATGTAGATGAACTCATTATCAAAAATCTTCAAGAATACTAATGAAAAAATAAAAGATTGCTGGTAGGCAAATAGGCTTTCCATTAGCTTTGGCTTGATGCTATTGGTGTTACATTTGAGTTTGAATTGTGGTTATTTTAGTTCAGGTACTTTGAAAGGCACATACAGAAATCATCCATCAGCACTAACCACTGGAAGAGCTCTTACACCAGGGATACAATGCATTCTGAATTTCCCCTGCAGATGCTACTTTGTACCAACTTTGTATTTTTTGTTAAACCTAGGCATAGTACATGATTAAATACTTGGTGCCTACTAAGTTTTTTTACTTGATTATTTGACTTGGGTTAGCTTTTAGGCTAACTACCAAACAGGAGGAAAACCCACTGTCATGCAAAATAGTGGTAAGCTAACAGATGGATGCATGTTAAATTCTGAGCATTTTATATGCTACCAAATATATACAACTTGTTAAAAGGAACTAAGGTTGCATATGTCAGCCCAGAAAACTAGTATTGGTTAAGTCTTGAATCTAAATATGCAGATGGGGCAACATTATTATTGGACGATAGGGTATAGAATGAAATTTTCTTTAGATAATCTAAAATACACAATAAAATATAATTTTTAGCATTAAATACATAGCTACTGACTATGTGGATGGTTTTGTGAATCTGTTTCTCCCTTAAAAAATATACTGTTATGGAAAAAGGGAAAGCTGAGCTAGGAATGTAACTTAGTGGTAAAATGCTTGCACAAGGCTCTGGGTTCAAGAACTCACACCATATGTGAACAAACAAAGAAAAAAACCTGAGAATATTAACTTTATCTACTAGCACATTTTCCCATGTGAGAGCTGCCCCTAAATGTTAACGACTCATGTCTTCCAACACACAAGTCATATACTATTAAGCAACACTACATAATAATCATAGTTAGCAATAATAATTTTTGGTATTTTAATCCCAAAATATTAGTTTTAAGCCAATTTTCTAATATTGAATCTCCATTTCATGATGATTCTGAGAGCAATAAATCCAATATTTTAGATAATCACACAATCCTAAACTCTATTCATTATTTCCCAACTGAAACTCCAAATTAAAAATGTACAAATCAAATCAAACTCACCATGCATTTTGGCTTCAGACTTCCAAATCGTTTTGTTCTCTTCCTCCTAATCAACATTGAATGCTTTTAAAACTAAAACAACTACTATTTAGATGGCTCAGTGTCTCCAGACAAACTTAGGTAATGTATTCATGTCTTTTCCCCCCCCCCTCTTCACATGTCTTAATAACAAGATTAATGCACTTTTACAAATGACATGTTACTTTACCTCCATTTAATTGTTTTGGAGACATTTACTTATTATGTATACAGTATTCTGCTTATGGGATGCCTGATCTCATTATAGATGGTTATGAGCCACCATGTGGTTCCTGGGGATTGAACTCATGACCTCTGGAAGAGCAATCAGTGCTCTTAACCTCTGAGCCATCTCTCCAGCCCAACCTCCATCTCTTAACTACTGAGTACTCCTTTTCAAAAGAACTTCACAAAAAATTCTGAGCATAAAACAATTTAAATAGTCAAGTTTCCCCAGTCCTATTAGAGTAAGACGTAGCAGCAGTACCTGCCTTTCCAAATTCCACCCAAAGTCTAAGTTTAGGGGAAGATCATTCATGTTTTAATGGAAAGATAAAATAATAAAAGGAGCCGCTAAGCATAATCCTCAGAACTTGGATCCCGTTCAGTTTTTAAAGTGACAGAATTAAGAATTTTTCGTGGAGAGAGACTAAGATGTGTATAAGAGTTGTGAAATCCATTCAAGCAGGGTAGGTGTTTTGCAGATGAGAAGGGTTAGGCTACGTGCCCTTCCTGCTTCACAACAGAGCATGTTCCTAACCAGAGATGGCAGTTAAATGCCAGGGTTAAAGGCAATCGAGGTTTGTCACCCCAGCTGAAAGCTTAGTAGCCTGCACAACGAAGTATAACATATAATTATTCAAATAATTCAAAATCAGTTCCTATTTCAGCTTATTTCTGTTAACATCACCCTTCTACCATGAACCATATCTTCTACTCTGTTCATTAACATAGGCTAGGGTATTGGAAATAACCTATTTTCAAACACTTTTAAGAGATATTTCCAGACCTATGAGGATAAAGATAACTAATCAGATTTGGGGAACCAAATTCAGTCTTTATCTGAATGATATCTACCTGAAATGATCAAACCTGAGAATGCTCTCTGACATGCATCAATACACTGATCTATCATAAAAAGCAAATCTATAACCTAACCTGCTTTTGTCATGAGCATTTTCTAGGTTGACAGAACCACTGACTTGTGAGTCAGCCTTCCAGAGTTGGGGAAACTGATGGAAAGATGGCTAAATGATTCAGCATGCTGCAGAAAAATGAGCTGGTCATGAATTTATAATTTCTACTCCTGTAGGGTGTCTTGGCCTGGGAGTGTCTCTTACCTGGTACTCAATGTGTAACGCATGATACTGTAATCAATAAATTTTCTTAAACATTCCTTCAGGAAAGAAGTAATAATGTCTCCCCCTCAGATAAACTTCTAGACAGAAAAGTCTCCCATGCTGTGCAACAACTCTGACAGTGCCCAGTTGCAAGCTTCCTCAACCTCTGCTCATGGCAAAGGATAGGGCTGGGGCTAACTGTCATGGCGGGGGTGCCATTTTCTCAGCAACACAAGAGACAGAGAGGGATTGAAGAAAATAAAATAAAATAAAATAAAATAAAATAAAAATAAAATAAAATAAAATAAAACAAAAAAACTAACCAACCAACAAACAAGCAAAAAGAGGCCAATAGAGTGAGGTGGGAATATGAGTACGGGTGATGTGTTTCTGTGCCAACAATGACATTTAATGATGAGCCTCATCAAAGGGCAGAGGATTCTAAGCAGGTCAGACAGACTTAAAGACATTGTAGAATACTATTTGGGGTAGTCTTAGGGGATACTCACTGCCTAAAGCAGGTTAAAGCCTTTCTGAGTATCACTACCTCTCCAGCAGCAAAAGATTTATTATACTAACTGTATGAAAAACTTCAGAAATATATAGATCCCGAACCTGAATAAAGCTTTCTCCATCCAATGACCACGTGAAAATATTATGTATTAAATGTTTTCATCTAAAACTGTATCACCTCTAATGAGGAGAGGACATCCATTTTGTGACCTGACCAGTTATCCCACCCAGCATTTTCTGAGAACAGGACAAAGGAAGTGTGCCAAGATGTTCAGAATGAAATCGCCATTATCTGTGAAGTGGGATCTGCTCATTCAATAGCTTGGATTTATTTCAGTTCAGCTCAGTGTAGTGACATATGACACACACACGTTCCCCCACGCTCTCCCCCCCACACACACTCACACACACTCACACACAAATCCTGAGTAGCAGCAGAGGAAAAAGCAGGATTTTACAATTATCCAAAATGCTTTTAAGAAATTAGTGTCAATCTCTCCGACTCTCTCCCCATTGTGACTCTGGCACCCCTCATTTCCCTTAACCTAACAGAGAAAAAAAAAATGACTAAAAGGATGTAGCCCAAATGTACACTTTTATACAACCGTGTGTGTGTGTGTGTGTGTGTGTGTGTGTGTGTGTGTGTGTGTGTGTGTGTTTCCTCCTCCAAGCACTTGGAGGTCATCAGAAGGAAAAAATGGCTCGATAGACAAGGTTTCAGGGCCTACCCAAGGGGACACCTCCAAGGCCAGAGACAGGAGCTCAGGATCAACCCGATGGGGAGCCAGTTCCCAAGGCTTCAGGCAGTATTACAAAATGCCAAGGCCCGTGCTGCTGGCCTTTGAGGCCCCTATTCCATGCGCATGTCCCACTTATATAAAAGGATGCTTACAGTCCAGGTGCTTCTTCTTGGGGCCCATCACCTCATGAGTGGTGGCTTTGCAGACGGCTCTTGCTACAGCAGAGCCAGTCACGCTGTACTGTGCGGCTGCGATCCGATCCGTGAGCGTTTGGCCCGACATCTTCACCAGCAGCGTCTACCGCCTCCTCTTCTGCAGGAAATAAGAGGAGATGGTCCCGCTTTCATCTGCACCGCCTTAGCTGGAGCGCCCGGCCTTGCCTGTTCCCTCCGCTTGGCAGCTCTTTTCTCCGCCGACCCCACCCTGGCACCGCCTCTTGGGACCAGCGACGCGCCAAGCCCTGTTGGTCCATCGCGGTCCAGGGCTGTCAGCCACCCGCAGTATAGTCCTTGCATCGTGCCACGGTCCTGCTTCCCCACACCCTGACGGTAGCCACATCCCAGCTTCGCCCCCTGTCAAGCAGCACTGTCCCGCAACCCTATCCGGTGGTACGAGACCCGGTGCGCGTCGGGGTTACTCCGGACGCCGCGCCCAGAAGCGCGCACCTTTCGCTGCCCCGAGCCGCAGCGTGTTTCCCACGGCAGCCCGCAGGGCCGCGGCCACCTCCTTTCTGTCCTGGGGCTGCGGTGGCAGCAGCGACTCGTCCTCCCTCGCCCTCCATCCCTATAGCCGGGCCACCCAGAGCCGCGATGCTCCTCACCCTTCTCCGCTAGGATCTCAGAGGGCGGACAGCCCAGGCCCCGCCCGGCCGCTAGCGCGCCACGGAGCTGTCACCCGGCCACCTCTGCCCTTCTCCGCGCCCTGGGATTATCCCTCGAATCCCCGGGCCCTGGAGCAGGGGAGGGGACCCGTGCGGCCCAGCGTACTCACCCCGCCCCAGGAGCACCGCAGCCCGGACGCCGCGCGGGGTAGCTGGGTGCAGGCGCGCGCCGCCCTGGTGTCCCCGGGCCGCGATGCCTACAGCCCCGGCCCGGCCCCTGTCTCAGCTCCGCGGTCCCCGCGGTCCCCGCCCGCCGCCGCCTCCGCCAGCGCCGCCGCGTCTCTCTAGCACTCGGCGCAGCGTCCCCATCCCCGCCCCCACCTCAGCTGGAGCGCCTGCGACGAGTCAGGTGACGGCAGCCGACGAACCCGGACCAGCCCTCTGCAGAACGCCAGCGGCCCCCTCCGCGTCGCTCCTGCTCGCCGCCCCCCTCGGAGCCGCGGTTTTAAACGCCAGGAGGGCCGCACGCGAGCATCCCCGGCCGGCGACGGCAAAGGAGAGGGGTGGGACCGGAGGGGCGCCGCTGCTCTGTAGCTCGCCTTCTTGCGCGCGCCCGCGTCCCCGCGCGCACCCGCTGCGTCCCCGGGCGGACCTGGTGCACGCGCGCCGCGCACACCTGCCGGGCAGCTGCGGGAAGCGCTGGGATCTCCCCGGGTGTGGGCCTGGGGAGAGGGAGGGCTGTGAAGGCCGAGGCAAGGGCGGCGGCGTGCGCTACCAACAGAACCCAGCCCCTTCTCCTAAGAAGCACGTCTGGGTCTAGTTGGCCTGTCATCGGCAGCGGAGGCCAGATGGGTAGGGAGATTTGAAATGTCAGAGTCTGTGGCCACGCGACCGTTACCTGTGCGCCCTCAGCTCCTTGAGGCTGCTCAACTTGTCTCAGTTACAACTGGGAGCCGAGTGGGCAGGTAATTCTAGCCGCTTTACTCTTAAAGCGATACTGAGCTATGCGGTAGAGACAAATAAGTAGCAAAGAAATTAGCAGGATGCCAGATTACCCTCGACTTGTAATCATTTGTACCCTTAAAATGTAATTTCTGCCATTTAAATATGTTGGAAGGTCGCATATCATTTGAATGCCGAGTGTTAGGTGCATGGGATTGGAGTCCGTGAATAATTTCATGAGTTGACATTTGTAAAGGTCATTGTCTTAACTATTCTTTTACATTCCTAGGGTTAAGATCAGAAGTTCCCTTAGGTATTCCCCTGACATATTTTCTGGCTTTACACAGGTGACCTCTGTTCAGCCCCCAAGGTCATATACTCCTACTTATACACATCAAGGTTCTGCCTTGTAGTGCTTTTTCTCTTGGTCCGATGTTCAATACCCAATCATGACTTCCTGACAGTTGGGGCTGTCAGGAATTAGAAACCATGTTGACTAAAGAAAGCCCAAGACCACCACCAAGAAGTTACATATACTCGTATTACTATGTGAATCCACAGTCCTACACAGTATTTACCCAATGGAAATAAAAACCACGTTTTTCTCTTTGAACTTTCACTCAAAATTAGTAGCAGCTTTATATACTGGCCCCAAACTGGAGGAAACCAGTCTATTGATAAATAGCTAGAGAAAACATGGTATATCAATATAACAGAATACTACTTCGCAATAACAAGACAGAAATGAATGAATCTCAAATACACTATTCTTTCCGAAAGAGGCCAAATCACCAGAACATTATTTACTATTTTGATCCATTTATGTAACAGAGTAAGAAAGGTGTAATTGCAAGACAGAAAATACACCAGATGCCAAGGTTCAGGACTGGGGACCGGCTTCAAAAGAAAAACTATTTCAAGTGATAGAAAAGGTGTATATCATGATTAAGGTGGTTCATACCAGCAGTATGACTTTGAATGCATTGCATTGGTGGATTCTATCGCATGCAAATGAGAACTCAGCATATCTGATGAAGAGCTGGAGTAGCCATATTGGTATTAGCTAAGGAGGTTTTATAGTAGGGATGTTAACGGGAAGAAAGAGGCACACTGAATACCAACAAACCTCACCAACAGCCAGTTCCATATGTTTAGCTATCTAGGAACAGAGCTTCAAACAGGATGGTGCAGAATGAGTCCTGAAAAAAAGGAACAATAGTAAATTTACAATAACAGCCAAGTCCAGCCTTGTCTTATTTATAATTGATAGGGTAAGTAGACAGCAAACTATTGAGAGTATATATGATTCAAAATAGCCCTAACTTACTCTGTCACCAGCAACAGTGGAATGCATTCTTTTAAATGCTTGTAAAATAGTCTCCAGAATAGACAATATTCTTCACTATGAAGCTAGGTTCAATACATTCAGAAGAATTACAGTCATACAATTTATGGTTTTTCCCCTACAGTAGAATCAAACTCATTAACAGATAGAAATCTTTAAAAAAAAATCAGTATATTAAATAGCACTCTCAGAGTACCCATAGATCTAATTTCCCATACAGAAACATTTATAATTACTTTCAACTAAATGGTAATAAAAATAAATGCAACATATCAAATATATTGCCTATAGAAAAAGCACTGACTATAAAAACATGTATAGTATTAAAATGCTTATATCAGGAATGAAGCTGACACAGTGTGAGGTAAAATGTCCACAGGGTGTAGGGTAAAAGTTCTAAGCTCACTTCTAGGTTTGAAAACCCATCTAAACCCACCAATTCCTGGGCTTTCTCTCCAAGCTCAGGACTTGAAATCCCACCAATCCCCACCTTGAAAGTCTCCACTATGGAAACTCTTCTCTCAAGAAACCCTGTGTAAACCTAATGCTCAGTTCCCTGCTGCTTCTAGTCGTCCTAGCGGAGGCAGCCACCCTCTTGTGCCTTTCCCAATAAATCTCTTCTGTGAGGTCTGTTGTACAATATGACTATGAACTATTCCTTGGCTCCCAACTGCCAGGACATCTCCCCCCTCAGAGCTGCAACAGTGCCACTGGGGAAGCCTTTCCCCTCAAAGCTATAACACATATGATGGCATATACCTATAATCTCAGTGACTGAAGCAGGAGGACTGCAACAAATTTGAAGCCAGTCTGGGCTACATTGTAAGCATCAGGCCAGCTAGACCTATTTATCAAGACCCTTTCTAAAATAAGCAAAGAAAACAGGTAACAAAACAAGAGGAAAAAAAAAAAAAGAATAACTATTAAGCATCAACCTTAGAAAACTTAATCTATGTGACAAATTTTTTCCTGGGGGAGACAAACCACACTCATCTATTCACCCCAGATATGAAACCCACAATAACCCAAAGTATAGACACCATCAGAGTCCAGCTTAGTGAACCAATGGGTTTTATCAGGGTTATTGTGGTAGTTTGAATAAGAATGGCCCTCATAGGCTCATATACTCATATAATCACTGGGGAGTGTCATTACTTGAAAATTATTAGATGTTGCCTTGTTGGAGGAAGTGTGTATCATTGGGGGTGGGCTTTAAAGCTCAGTCCAGGCTCAGTGTCTTTGTCTCTGTCTCTCTCCATCTCTGTCTTTCTCTGTCTGTCTCTTTTCCCATTGGCTTTTGTGCCTAAGGTCAGGATGTAGTTCTCAGCTACTGCTCCGGAATCTGCCTGCAACTGTCATGCTTCCTGCCATGATGACAATGAACTAAACCTCTGAAACTGTAAGCAAGGCCCCAATTAAATAGTTGCCTTGGTCATGATGTCTCTTTACAGCAATAGCACAGTGGCTAAGACAGTTACTTATGGGAATATGGGTAAGACATTACTTACAGGAGCAGAAATGACTCAAATACAACTACACACCAAGACTCCAACATGGGTGACAGCTCATGAAACCTGAGACACCTGGAGCACACTGCACAGCCTACAGACAGCTCAACAAGTTGGAGAGTACCTCAGTTGGTCTAAACCTCTTCCGGGCAGCTCAGCTAGTTTATATTTCTTTGAGACAGTAGGTCTAGTCTAAGAAACTTATTTGTAGCTTGGCTTTATCTCCTCTGAGAGAAGAGACTCTCAGCTCTTATTGTTTACTCTGGCAGGGTGAGGCCTAGTGAATCTGGTCAGTTTCTGGGAGTTCTTGATGCTAATTTTTAGTTGTTTACATCCTTGCTTAAGTAGCTGCTTCCCCCCCCCCCCCCGTAGTTGTTACAAAACAGTTCAACATAGCAGAGAGAAGTAAATAATAGTTAAAAATCAAACTGTGTTTGAAAAAAAAAAATCAATGAGAGATAGAAGAAAGGGGGATGGGGTGGGTCTAGCTAGTTTCCATTGTTAGGAATTGTAATTCCCTTCTAAAGGTGGTAGACTCCTTAAGGCTTGAGAAGTAAAGTTCAAAGTTTCAGGAAGTGAACAAACGCACAAGGCTTAAACTTAAAAGTTCCTGAAACTAATAAGACTTTCAGCATTCCCCTCCCCAAGGTAATCTACACAGGAACAATTGGGGGCAGAGCTCTGAACAAGTGGTACAAGGAGCTTCAGTGATGCAGCTTCTATGAGTGGTGATCCATGCTGGGATGGGCTTTTCAGTGAAGTAACTGCTTTGAGTCACCCACACTACTATAAGTAGCTATTATCAATATTACTATAAGTAATCCCAATAAACTCATTGGTTTATACTGGTAAATATGCTGGACTTCAGTGGAATAATTTCTTTGGTCTGTCATGAGTCCATTATCCATGGTGAATACATGTTCATTTAAGTCACCCTGGGAAATGTCACACAATAGAAACCAAAGGGAGAAAGCTTCTATGAAAATTATAAGGATGATAGGATCTTACAAGGGGTATTATGGTAAATTGTCAGGGAACTGATGTAAAATACTGGTTCTCAAACAGTGTAATGGTGGTGTGGAATCATAGGTGACATCCAGAGGTTTTGAGCAAGTAACATGCTTCCAATAATGACTGAGATAATGTAATAGAAAGGGGACAGATGATGTGACACATAGGAAAGCGGCAGTTTATAAAGGTAAAGGGGAATCCATGTTAGGACAAGTCTTTAATTTTAATTGGGCATGTTAATTTGGTGATCCAAAGCGGGCTTTTGATTGCTGGACTTCAATACTTTGATAGCTGGACCATTGTAGTCAGCCTCAGGAGGAGGATGTGGCCAAATAAGGGACTAGACCTTGGTGGCTAGCTTTAGGAACGTCATCTAATGGTTTTTAGCGAGGCAGAGGGAATTGGGGATAATGTCAAGGCCTGACAGAGCCATGTTCAGCATGCTG
Source organism: Uromys caudimaculatus (assembly GCA_028551405.1). Lineage (NCBI taxonomy): Eukaryota > Metazoa > Chordata > Mammalia > Rodentia > Muridae > Uromys > Uromys caudimaculatus. The sequence goes on along the minus strand of CM052706.1, from coordinate 33,496,072 downwards.
GAGCTGGCCAGAGTTCCTTCACCCTACAAACCTTCTACCTCTGTAAAATTACAAACAGTGCACACGGATGCATGTGGAGGGGCTCTAGCAGGCCCGCGGCATGGCGCACATGGCTTTGGCAGGCCTTGCCCTTCCCCCATTCCCTCTTCCTTGCTAAAATGATAGTCACCAAGGTTTATTATTCCCTTATTTGGCCACTTTCTCCCCCTGAGGCTGACTACCATGGTTCAACTATCAAATATTAAAATCCAGTAATCAAAAACCTCCTTTTGACTACCCTAATCTACATGCCGACATTAAACACCTCATTCTAACACAGGTTTCCCCTTTTATAGATTTCCTCTCTATCCAGAGGCAGTCCTTCATCTTTCGGGAAACAAATATCCCCTCCCCCTCTCCCTTGTTCCTTTCCCCTTCTCCTTCATCCTCTGCCTCCTGGCTTTCTCTTTTATTCCCTGCCCTTTGTCCCTCTGGGGCAAATAAATCTCCTTTGTCCTAAAAATTTGGTTTCGGTTATCTTGTGCCAACATTCAAGGTCCTTTCAGTATGAATGGTCATAGGCTATCTTCAGGTGCAAAGCAGGGTCTAGCACCTATGAATCCGCAGTCTGCTGTAGGTGTCATCAGAAAATGTCTGAAAATCCATCAGCTATAGAAGTATCATGTACAAATTAATAAATTATGTAACGGGTGGGATCAACATTTGAAATACTGGTTGTTTGGGTAGTCTCATAGAGCGTTGAAAACAGTATTATATTTATAGTAGCGAATATTAAGAAATATCACATTGAGAATCTTACCTTGAGAAATCCAGTCATAAATACTAAAGAATAAAGAAAATTAACTAAAATAAAGAAATGAATTAAGGAAAAATAATTCCTTGTCAACATGTTTTTGTGAAGGCATATAATAAAAACATTCAATAAATCTTAAGCAAGAATGAGAATATATTTAAAATTTTTATAAACTAAAGATCATTGAGTCTTTCTTGGTAGTTATAAAAGAGGATAAATAGAATAGACACCCTAATTTTAATATGTGTGTGTGTGAGAGAGAAAGAGAGAGAGTTTGTTGAGGAAATATGTAATCCATGTATACCACTGTAGATTTTGTTTCTATATCTGACTTAATACAACTTCTCTTTTGAGCATCAGATTAAGCTAAACCAGTAATAACTGTGAGTGAAGGTTGGGATGTAACTCAGTTGGCAGAGGGTTTGCCTAGCATGCATTAAGTTCTGAGTTCAGTTTATAGAACCACATAGAACAGGCATCTTGCTACACTCCTGTAATCCCAGTACTTGGGATTACAGTCTATGGTGACACATGAAGGGACAGTCCTTAAGCCCTTTGTTTATTTTTATGATACAACATGTATGCAGAAAATAAAGAGCAATCTGATTGTCTCAGGCACAACCTGACCTGACGCTGGAATATTTCCCAAGAAGCATCTCATTCTTAATGTAGCTCTATAGGGTGATTTCACTCCAGGGATGCTTTTCTGTTAAAGGAGAATAAAGCATGAGATGCAAAACAATCACATTAGTGCATGTCCATCCCACACACAAATGTGACATTACAAAGAATCGACAACAATACACACATTCTGAGATCCTTAATTCACTCATGCAGAGAGGAAATTACTGCTTCTCTTTTGTAAGATGACAAAGAAAAGAGACCATAAAACATGATCATTCTAGTGTGGCAAGAAAAATTGTATGTTGCAAAGAATATCAGTAAGATTCAAATTATCCTACAGAAGTGAAACAGTTAATTCATGAAGCCATTCAAGTTAGTTAAGAATGAAAGGTAAAGAAATGCTATGCTCTAAATCAATGTTTATTGTTTGCTCAAAATTTAGGCTAGAAATGGACTCCCCTGAGAAGTAGCATATTTAAAGGATTGTATACGTTGATTTTATAGGCACATAGGATGAAAACAATTTAAATATATTTTAATTTTGCTTCCCTGTTTTAAACCTAGTGTGGCTATCCTGTATCTGATGTAGCAAGCTTTGGGGGTTAAAGCAACAGCATTTTAATTCTGTCTCACAGATCTGAGAGTTAACACGGTTCTGTTGATTCTCCAAAACTCTTTCATGTCATTGGTATCAGGTGACAGTTGGAGCTACACTCCTCAGAATTTTCTACTATGCTGTGTCCTTGATGGATCACTAATCCCCATGTCTGACACTTGGAAGGCTGTTGGCTGAGAACTCTGCTGGAGACACCTACACAGGGCATGTCAATGAGATCGGCCAATCATAGGAGAGTGGTCAAGGGTGGTCACATGTCTTACGTAGTAGCTGGCTTCCAACAGGGAATGTCTCCAGGTTGAATGTGTCAAAGCATAGGTGGAAACTGGAGACTTTCTTGTGGACTAAACATCTAGCATCAGTATGATTGATGTTGTATTAATCAAAAGCGAGGTAGAGTGGCTGGGGAGATGTACACGCCATCCAAGCATGAGGACCTGAGTTTGAATCCCTAGTACCCACGTAAAGACACAGAACCTGCAGTCTCTGTGCCTCCAGCACTGGAGAGGAGTGGGTAAGGTAAAAGCATAGAAGGGGTTTCTAGAGACAGATGGATCTCTGCAGTTTAGCCAGCCTGTTTATCTAGATTTTGCGAGGTATCCTGTCTCAAAAAATAAGATGGAGAATGACTGAGGAAGACACGTGATGTCAACCCTCAGCCTCCACGACATACACATATACATGTGCAACACACACACACACACACACACACGCACACGCACACGCACACGCACACACACACACACACACACACACACACACACACAGATCAGGGAATCAGGAGAGGGAAAGAGGGAAAAGAGAGATAGGCAGAGATAGAGGGAGATACACAGAAATAAAAAGAGAACAAGATAGAGACAGCCCAGATTCAAGGAAGAGGAGACTACTTTTACCGGGTGACCAAGTAACATGGTGACACACAAAAAATAGACTTTTGTGAGCCTGTAGAAAGAAACCAATACTCTCAGCAATATGAGGCTTAGTGAGTTACATAAGATTCATTGAAAACGACCCCAAAATTGTTAATCTCTTCAATATTATTTGAACTGAAATAATACATCAAATTGTGCCCATCAGTTGGAATATTGTCTTTCACACCCCAGGTGAACACCTACCAGGTTTGACATCCATTTGTTCACAACCTTCAAAATCTCTCACAAAACTTCTATATATGTCTTCTCATAGAGGAGGAAATTTAAGATTAAGTTTAAGTGACTTCCCATTTATGCAGAAAGACTGTGCCAAAGTCATCCCAAACTCCAACTGTTCAACTGGATTCACTGTCCATTCCACAGCAGCATTGTAGCTAAAAGGAAGGACAGGTTCCCATGTCCTAATACAATTGAGTATTCAGTCAGAAAAATCCATTTTTAAAAATTATGAGTGGATATGGCTGATATCTTAGTCTGTGCAATCAATAATCCACACCACTGACATTGGACCTTGGAGCTATGCAACTTCAGGCAAGTTCTATGGCCTTTTCTATATAATGGGCATAGTAGTAATATTTGCCTCAAAGGCTATAGTTATTGTCAAATTATAGGATGTCTACAAGGCTGAAGAAATGGCTCAGTGGTTAAGCGTCCTGGCTCTTCCATGGAAGCTACAATTCAATTCCCACATCCACATGATATCATACAATGCTCTATAATTCCAGTTCCCAGGGACCTGACAGCTTCCTCTGGCATCTATGGGCACCAGGCATGCACATGCTACACAGGCATAATTGCAGGTAAACTCCCATATACATAACTAAATAAAACATTTTAAGAAGAAATTGCCTACAGAGCCAGTTTGATTGGTAGTACTCTGTCAATAACCATTGATGAGCTAATTTGTTTTATTTTCTTGGTACATGATTTTATTTTGACTGCTAAGTTCATACAGTTCTTTGGTTTGTATAACATTCTACAAGGATCACTTCTAAGGAGAGAGACAAACTAAGAATGTTCATAGTATCTGAGCTGTGAAACGAGGTTTTCTTCAGTATTATTGTGAAGAGGACTGAGCTCTCCCAGTATTCTCAGGAACCTAGAGGAAAACACATAGTTTATGGAAGTTCCCATGCATAGCAATGCTGTTGTGAACAGCAAGCTTACTTACTTTTCCAAATTTGAAGAGATGGCGGGAAGGGAAGGACATGCTTTCGATGTAGACACTTTTCTCACTCAAGACGATATGATCAATCGGGAAAATCTGCTGGGCCATGGTGGCACACGCCTTTAATCCCAGCACTCGGGAGGCAGAGGCAGGTGGATTTCTGAGTTCGAGGCCAGCCTGGTCTACAGAGTGAGTTCCAGGACAGCCAGGGCTATACAGAGAAACCCTGTCTCGAAAAACCAAAAAAAAAAAAAAAAAAAAAAAAAGAAATCGGGAAAATCTGCTGGTAGAGAATTTCTAGGCAAGAACCTGTGAGAACCCAGGCGGGTGCCTCACCTTCAGCCGGGTTATTTTCCTCTGGTTTTTTTGTTGTTCATGTGGCTACAATGTAATTCACCCTCTGAGCTGACTCCCTGGGAAGATCTTGGCCTCTCTGAACAGCTGTTGTTAGTTAGACAAGGCACATGCATTTGTCCTTGAACATCCCCAGAACACAATGGAGAGGTGCGAGAAGGGTCCCCTCCTCAAACTGTGTCACTAGAACACACATGTTACACATGGACAGCTCAAGACATTCTCATGCCAGAAAAAATGTGCGTGTGTGAATGTATACATTTACATGCGTATTTCTTGTCACATACACTGTTGTTGAAATTCTTCCCTGGGGAAGGCATAATCAATGTCTACTGCTCCTCCTCCTAAGAGCCCCACAACTAACATATTATTCCTCTGAAGTTCACTGTAGGGAACCAAGCGTTTATTAGGCTTACAGAACCGTGAGTGTGAGGTATCCTGAGCAGGAGCACGGATGACATTAAAGCAACTGCCCTGGAAGACGTGCACCCAGCCAGTATGTATGATGACTATCATGGCTGCATAGATGGAGCCACATCTTCTACTCCTTCACACCTATATGCTCTAGCCTCTCCCCAAGGCGACATGAAACAGCGGAATACACACTACTGGTTGAGAAGAGTGTCTCGGTATTCAGACGGGGTTTTGGGACCCTCCTTGCTCCTTCTTTTATGAGGGATAGTCAACAGTCAATAAGCACAGCTGTGGTGATACCTTGCAAGTAAACACAGCTGACAGGACAGAGATGGTATGAGCTTGGCTTGGAAAATCGTCCTGTTCTCTCTCTCTCTGTCTCTGTCTGTGTCTCTGTCTTTTCCCTCTCTCCTTTGCTCCCACCAGCTATTTCCTTTTGTCTAATGAAGAGAAAATGAAAGAGAAATGGAAAGTTTAAGTTGTTTGATGTTCTGTACAACGCAACGTTTCTGCTTAAACTAATTTTGTCTGGAACAAGCATGGCCCTAACTCTTTCTGGAGCATAATGCACTTAACAATATTGAATTTCTCTTTTATTTGCCTTGACTATTTTCTTTTGTGCAAAAACTTAAGCTCCAGACATTCAGGAGACATGTTAGGGATAGAGCATTGTTGTGGGAGCTTCAGAAAATTAGCAGACTCTGTGCTTGTGATTTATTCAAATGCCCATTCCAGCCACATATTAGAAAGTCTCCAAGTTAACCCCTCCCAAGGCACAATGAAACAAAATATAAATTTTCTTGCTTTTAAAATGTTGATTTGGAGAGCTAACCTTTCAGTCAAGGATCACACTGTCATTTTTAAGTAGGAAAATAGATTAGGTAATAGTGCCAGGGATGAAACAAAAGAGCAAGTTGGCTGTTGAACTTCCCAAAGTTATGCTGCATGTTGACTTGCCCAGTCATATGTCTTCAAAACCCAAAACTACAGGGATTCTATTTTCATTGTGAAAGACTCAAAATTAATATAACTTAAGACATTTCCTGACATCCTCTCTGGTGCCTCTGCATCAGATGCTTCTAGTTAGATTTTTCTTATCGGAGATGCGCATCCAGTGGAAGGGCTTTGTGCTCTTAGTGACTCCTCTTTTACAGCTGGGATATGCAAAGAGCCCGCCAACTCATTTCCATTATTACTGAGTTTATCCTATAGCCCCTGCCAGATGAGTTATTCACTCTGGTTCAGCTGATAAGACAGACCCTATATGACATTACAAGAAAATCCTAGCTTTCAATCCATGGGGAAAAGTAATAAAGTGTAATTACTACAAATAAGTAAATCAATAAGCTTAATATTTTTTAGGTTGTTTCCTTTACTTTTTATTTTTCTGTATATGTGTGTGGGCGTGAATAGAGGCCAGAAGAGGGTACTGGATCCCCTGGAAACTAGAGTTACAGGCAGTTTTGAGCCACCATGTGGATGCTAGGAACTGAACCTGGGTCCTTTACAACATCAGTGTGTTTAACCACTGAGCCATCTCTTCAGCCCTGATAAATATAGTGTTGATGCATGAAGTTTTCTAGAGATGTCAAAGGATCTTGCATGAATAGTTCACGATGTTCTGAATATATTCAGGTACTGCAACTAGAAATACTGCTGTTTGTACTTCTGACATTTTGGGGAAAGAGCTTCTGTCCTCAGCCTGATGGTAGCTGGTGAGAAACATTACTTGGTACATGCTTGACTTAATGCTGGTCTCTGTCCTTTGCACTTGGATTTATTATTGATAGCCAACATCACACCATCCCTGCTAAGGAGCTATAGCCATTCTGAATTGTGTTTATATTCTTAGACTGATTTCTAACAGTAATTGGTCTATGTGGCTGATTCTGTTTGAGACCTGCCTCAGATGCAGTCTCTTGTCTGTAAGCTTTTAATGATGATTACATCTGCTAAAGTACATCATCTTTCAGGGCCTGTAATCTTCCCAGAAGCCTTGCCACTTACTAGGTATCAGCAACTCCTGACACTATCTTTTGTGCTTTTCTCGACTGTCTGAACTTCAACTGGCCACCATGGAGGTTTCAACGCACCCACCCTCAGCTGCTGTATCTTAGCTGCTGCATCCCATGCAGCTGTGTTTATAGGAAACCATTGTAATGAAAGGGGCCTGGCAAGTAACTGCTGGAGAGTCTCAAAGGCAGGAAGTGAGTGACACCTGTGAGTTTCCAGTTCGCACTCTGGAAAGTTGGGCACAGTCCTCTGAAGCTTGATACCTCACCGAGTCCAGACTTTGCCAGCTTCTGTGAGGCCTCTTCTACACAGGCAGCCACAGTGCCTTTCAGAAGAGGGCAATCGGCAGAATCATTTGAGAGATTAATCTGAGTTCCCTTTGTGATGCTAGAGATCTCTTGGGCTAATGCGATTTCTAGAAGTATTTTCTAGAAGAGTATTCTAGCAAGTCAGTGTTCTCATAATGAGCAGCTTTATGAAGAATAGACTATATTTAAACTATTTTTAAAAGTATGTACTCTGACATTTAGGTTCATTTAGAAAGATGGGGGAAGAAGTGGCAGGAGGTGGGGAGGGAGTGGGGGACACAGAGCACAGCCTACCTCTAGGGATCAAGGAACAGGCATCTGAACCTAAATTACACAAATGAAGATAACATTCAGTGAGCAGGAAAATGCTTGGTGATCACTGCTGTAGCAAGCAGAGACTTACACAGGCAGCATGGGGCCAGGCAAGTCTGCCCAAGGGAAGCAGAGCCTAGTCAGCAGAGGGGGGTTAGGGGTTAGGATTCCAACGTTGGTAGGAGTGCTGGTAAGAGAAAATCTAGAGCCAGGATTAAAAGTCATTCTTAATTAAATATTACCTGTTTAGTACAGGCTTCATACTGACTTGCAGGAGAATTCTGTTATGCAAATGTGAACACAGTCCCATTTTTCTAAGAAAGAATACGGAGGAAAGGAATCGCGGTCAGAGAGAATGTGGCTCTATTTTAATCTTATTGTGTCGCACTGTAGTTTCATGTGTAAGCTGTCTTCAGGCAGTCCAGAAAGACTATTAATAGATAAAGCAGTGTACTTCTTTATAGTGCTAAGAATATAATCAAAAGGGTGAAATCTGCTTTGGGCGTTTATAGTTGACACAATGTATCCATGCATGTTCAATACACAGAAGGTTTGCTGTCGCTGATTCTTTTGCTTTTAACCTTACAGAAAAATCACATTGTAGCACTAGTGTCAACTGGATGTTTCTTTTTTTCCCTGTCATTCAGATGTCTTTCTTTAAGCCTTTTTAATAGTTTGCAAATAACTTAACTTCCTGCAAGTGTCCATTTGTATCTCTTACTGTACTGCCTCTTTTAAGTAGATGAAAAACTGTTTGTCAAGTGGTCAAATGAATAAATGGGTCAGTAGTGTACACATACGGAAAATATAACAAATACCTGACAAATCATTTAACTGGGAATTGTGGGTAGTAATATTAGCAATAGGAGTTTATTTTTCTAGAAAATGTAATTTCTGAAATAAGCCAGAAACTATTGATTGAGGCTATAAGCACAGAGAGATTAAAGGGAAAGTGGCACTGTTTGGTTGTGAGCCTAGCCTTTAACGGCTGAGCCATCTCTCCAGCCCCTGTCTGGCACTTTTTAACCAATCAAATTGCCTTTCTCCAAAGAATTCTAGATATTGTCACAAGTTGTGACTTGCCAGTTGCCTATTAGTTCTTAAAATACTTCCAAAGCTACAAAAATGGTCTCCAATTAGATTTGAAGGGCTAATGGCCGCTGTGTTGTCCAAATACTATAATTCTGTTAGCACAGCAGGACATTCTAATGGGTATTTATCGCAATACTGTAAAATAGCTAGGCTGGTTTGAGACTCAAGATCCTGACTACATTTTATAATCTCCCCTTCTTAAAGTTTGCGCAAAGTTTTGATCGACCACTGATTAACACATTTCCCCAGAAGCTTTGACTAAGCTACTGATGAGTTCCTGCTCAGGAGCAGCGTTCATGTTTAGGTATTGAAGCAAGCGTGTCTAGGGACATGCTTTGTCTAGGGACCACACAGTTGGGAAGCAGCTAATTTTTGAGCTTGGTATATTAAATCTCAATCTCTGATTGACAAACCACTTTATAATGGAGCTTGAACTAATGACGTGACATTTTAGTTCAACAGATTATTTGTTGAGCACCCACCTGCTATCAACTCTTGAGGAAAAAGTCTCCCATGCTCCATATAGTCTAGCAAGAGAAGACAGACAATAAACTACTGAATACTTAAGACGGTAGAAATGCTGTGACAGAAGAGTAAAGTACTTACAGGTGGTGTGGGAGGGAGACTGCCTTTTCAGAGTGGGCGGTGGTGTGATTTGAGAAGCCTTACAGCAAGTGAAAGATTGAACGGCTCTAGAATACAAGACCTTGATGATTATCGTTTTAAGATTCTTTTAGAACCATGCACACGTGCCTACGTGATGATGTTATTACTCTCATTAAAATTCTCCACTTCTGTGGCTTTAGGGGAGCACATGAATGCCTTAATTTGTTCTGTGGTGATTGCCATAATCTCACCCTCAAGGGCTATATCTCCAGGCCCTCTCGATTACTCTGCTTCAGCCACACTGGACTCAGTTCAATTCCCATGATCGTACTGATTGTTTGTCTCCTTTCTTGGTGTGTTGAGAGTATCTTTCTTTGCCTTCATTCTCCAGACTTTTCACACCAATTTCTCAACTAGCTGATTCCTCCACCACAGGACCCTGACATTCTCCCTGCCTAAACTAGTGCAGTTACATTCCTTTATTTTTTATTTTGCAATCATAAGTAATTACTGGTCTGCAAATGATTTGCTTATTTTTTCTTTTTTCCTGGTAGAATTTAAACTCCATGATAATGGAGATTTTATCTAATAACATGCTCAGTACTTGATATCTCCTGCATGCTCAATAGCTACTAGATTTGTTTCTCAACCTGTGGGTCATGACCCCTTTGAGGGGTGTCAAACAACCCTTTCACAGGGGTCACCCAGGACCATCTGTATATCAGATAGTTACATTACAATTCATAAAAGTAGCAAGATTATAGTTATAAAGTAACAACAAAAATAATTTTGTGTTTGGGGGTCCCCACACCACGAGGAACTGTATTAAGGGCTCACAGCATTGGGAAGGTTGAGAACCACTGTGCTAGATGAAGTCAACTTCAAGTGGGGCAAAATGCATGCTGTAGAGAGAGTGTTTTAGATTAGGGTCCGAAAATAGAAATATAAAGCGTTCTTTCTTTATAGACTTGATATCCCATCAGGTTAAGTTGCCAAGACTTAATGATCTTAAATGTCAACACAATTCAGTGTTTTCTGGTAATTGAAGTTGAGCAGGTGGCAGGCCTCCTAAGCTAGGGATTGTAGGCTGGGCAAGGCAGGTGTGAGTGTTCTTCCCAAACATTCTGGCGTTCTTCCCTTCCAGGCATGTCGTGTGGTGGGAATGTCCCCTCCTGCCTTTTGGAAGACAGGTGTGGTCAGGTGATTGTGATCTGTGAATGGAAATAAGGTGTGCACGTTGGGGAAGACTCTAAGAAAAACACTAGACAATTAGCACCTTTCTCTTTCTCCAGTATCTGCAAGAGCTTCAAGGGACAGCTGGTCTGTTAATGGGTTAGTGAGGACACTATAGAAGTTCTAGCTTCTCATGAATGATATAGCACCCAGATGAGGACTCAGCCTTTGTTTAGGCCATTGAAACTTTGGGTGTTTTGATTTGGCAGAGTAATGTAACCCATCCTGATTGTCACAGATATAGAAGGTTTTGAGACACAAGGGCACAAAGGAGCTTTCAAGTAAGTAATAATGAAACAGAAGGTTGGCATCATCTCCCCTCCAAGCCGTATCTCCACAAGGCCAGGGATCCAGAAGAAAACCGGCTGTCCAGAGAAGAGATGTCCTCTGTCTTGAATCTTTCCTGTCCTCTTCCCCACAGCAACGTGTCCCCTCAATGCTGCCTCCAGGATATTTCACCTACCACTGTCTTATCTCCTATTCTCCAGCTTTTCCAAGTGCTCTCCTCCACAGCCTCTTAATGACACCCCATCTGTCCACCTGCACTCAAATCCTGTTGCACACTGCTACTGGAGTGAACTTTCTAAAGAACTCTGCTCATACACCAATTCAGAAATCTCCAGGGACTCTGGTTAACTTCAAGATTAAATGCATGCCCTCAGCAGAATGCATTCACATAGGACAGTTCAGACCCTGAGACCCTGCCCCCCCTGCCTTTACAAGCGTGGTGCCCAGCAGTCCTCCACAGCACCATGTGTTACTCATATATGGACATCCCTGCTTTGGACAGTGTACCACAGCAGCCTCTCATTAGGTCTATGGCAACACACCAGGCCGTGGTGGCAACTGCTGGACCCTGAAAGTCTTCTTTACTCACAGCTGACCTAGTAAGAGCAAGAATACCATAGTTGCTATAGAAACTGCTAAGTATGTGTTTCTGTTCTCAAATGCATCTTTTCTTGCATCCCTTTCCTTAACAATATAAGATATCTGTATGTTTTATTTGAATGAAACATCTTTTCATCTGGAAATCATATCTGCTATGTTTAAGAACATGTCATGAATTACAAATCCTGTTTCCTAGACTTTTTTTGACCATTATATATAATGCCTTTCTTATAGGATTTATTTCTATTGATTCTGAACAAAATAAAAATGTCAGATAAACCATCAGTTCAATATATCTACACCTTCAAGACCTATTTGGTTTATAATACTTTAAAATATATTTATTCATTTTAAAATATTTATTTTTATTTTATGTTTTGAGTATTTCTTGTGTGTATGCGCACATGTGTATGCAGTCCCCACAGAAGCCAGAAGAGGGTGATAGATCCCCCTGGAACTTGACTTACAGAACCAAACCTGGGTCCTCAGCAAGAGCAGCAAGTATTTGTAATTGCTGAGCAATTTCTCCATCCCATCTAGTACTTTAAAAAAAAAAAAGATAAAATCAACTAGCATCACCCAATATTGTCATATAAGTTCTGCATGCTAATCAATTTCACCATGACTGAACACTATTAAAGTTTCAGAAGCTGACAGCCTCAAACTGTGCCCAGAGAGCTCAGATCTTGTGACTTTTCATTGGGTAGACATAAAAGATGTCTATACGCCTCAGAGATAGAGGGTACTGACAGAGCAAAGAAGGGGACCCATCTAAGTGAAGCTTGGGCGTTACCTGTGCTACTGGCCACCTGACCCTACCTGCCCTTTGGGGTTGGAGGTGAGGTGGTGCAGAATCAACTATACAGACTCCAGGAGCAGGTGAGAAACACTGCCGCAAGCTCATCTGAGCACTGCCCCAAGCTCCTTTAATACCCTCCACTCATGCCCCATTGGTCCCAAGAAAGCATCTCTTGTAAACAGCAGTTCTCTTTTGATTGGCTGGCATTGTCTACACAAGCAATCTTTGGTCTTTCAGGCAGTCCTCAATTAGGTCTCCTGTAGGAGATGCTTTTGCAGTGGAACTGATGAGCTTAGCCTGGTTAATTCCAAGATCATGGGCATCTTAAAGGCTATACTCCTGGGAAGTCCTCCTGGCAAATGTTAAAATTCCTCCCATGTACATGGGTGATGTACATCAGTCCCTCTTGCTATCGTCCCAATGATAAACAGGTATAATTCCACCATAGTCCACTTTGGGGAACCCATGAGTTTATTAGATTTATTTACAGGGCAATGAGTACAGGGTTTGGGTAGGAGCATGGATAAACTTAAAGCAGCCCCCGGGGAATGGCCTGCACTTAGAATGAATGATGGTTCCCCCATACTTCCTAGGTAGAGGTCCCTCCCTCAAGCTTTCCCACCTGTGTTCTCTAGCACCCCTCTTTGCTAGCATTTTAATGACCATCATTCCGGTTGGGGTGAGATGGCATCCCAATGTAATTTTGGTTTGTATTTCCCTGGTTGAAACACACACACACACACACACACACACACACACACACACACACACACACACACACACACACGAGCGCACCGTGAAAGTAAAGGGTTACTTGGGAAGTGGACTAGCAGGAGATGGAGATTAGATAGGAAAGGATATTTATGCAGTCAGAGCACACATTGTATTTAAACAAGAATGTCGTTAAACTCATCACTTTGTCCAATTATATGCTAATAAAAACTATGAAAATGAGGGTCTAGGGACATGTCTTAGTTGGTAAAGTGCTAGCTTTACAAGCCTGAGTCTATGAGCGCAGGCACCCAGTATCCATCTGAAAGACAACACAATGGTATGTGCCTGTAATCCTTAGTACTAGGGAGGCAGAAGGGAAGAGGCACCATAGTCTGATAGGGAAACTCCAGATTCAATGAGAGACCATGTCTCAAAAAATAAGGGGAAGAATACATAAGCACAGGTGTGTACACACACACACACATGCACATACATGTGCACACACATATACACACACATATGTCACACACATATGCACACACACATGTGCATACACATATACGCACACATATATGCACACATACATATGCACACACACATGCTATAAAAATGGAATCTAAGAATGGGGAAAAAGAGTACAATGGAAAGAAATGGAACCATTGGGAGCCAAACAAAACATGGTAGATATGATAAGCTGAAAAACTGAGGACCTTTGCTCTTTTAGTGTTTTGTATGGATGAGTACTTCATTATTATTCAATTTTGTCATGATTTCATTTGATTAGTTCACTGATTGTCAGTTGATAATCACTGATTTATTATCAAGCACTATTCTGGATACTGAGGATAGAATACCACCCTGGAAGAAGTCAGAGTTGACTCAGAACTTCCTGCACCTTGGAGCTCATTAGGCTCACCCAGTGGTTTTGCTGAGAATGGAGATTCCTGAACGCCATTCCTAGACGTTCGGGTCCAGGAAGCATGAACTTACGAGACAAGGTAGGCCGAGCCATGATCCTCTGAGATGTGGGTTGGCTTGTTCTTTGACATGAAGTGGCTGGTTTTCTGAATTCACATCAGTCTCCTTGAAAGGAAAATTTAGGAAGAGAAGGGTAAAGACAGAGAAAAAGGAAGCCAGAAGGAGGTAAAGGTTTGAGGGACATATGAAATGACAGTAACAATACCACGAGGGGAAGGCAGTGTTATCATGACACACAGCAGAGGCTCTGTCCATCTGGGAGAATCTTCCCCACAGAGGAAGTGGAGTGCCACACTTCACAGATGAGGAAGCAATTGCAGTCTCCAACTGCTCCACCAGTGAGCTCTTTACTAATCTAAGAATGAAACATGTTTTTAGAAAGCATGCTTCTATGGCATCACTGTCGCGTTCAGTGGGATGAGAGCTAGCTTCCTGCAGTGTATGGTTTTGGGGCTCAGAAAGTCCCATGGAGTCACAGACTCAGAAGTACCACCCATCAGAATATTTAATGTCACCAGCAGTCAAACTGTTGTGAAGGTTGCTGGTGAAATGACCCAACCTGAGAAGACTCATGCCCACTGCATTAGGCCCGGATGAGCTGTTTTCATCCTGCCGTGTTCTCTGATCCTTTAGTGACTCCTTCCTTTTTGTTCCAGCCTGCTCAGCAAGGTTCCAGCCCCTCAGTTTAGAGTCTAGAGTCTGTTAAAAGGTTGCCACCATTGTGTCACTAGCATGGCTGTGGATTTCTATAGATAATTGCACTCCTTTTGTAGCCCTGCTTTCAGCCTTAAGTCGGGGAATTAGACATCGTCTTGTCTTGAGGAAAGCCATAGTTTCTGCTGAAAGAAGGAAAGAACAAACTAGACACAGGACTCCCCTGTCTCATTTATGAAGTCCTCGGGGGAAAGTAACTTCGTTGTATGTCACCGTCTTCCTAAACATAAAACAATAACAATCTTAGAACTCCCAGAGACCTCCTTTGAAGAGAAGGCAGAACTAATGGAGTCTGTGCCCATCCCTATCTGTCTTTATGATTGGTGACTCCTAATTACTTGAACTGTTTAAACATAAAATATCCTTCACACACACACACACACACACACACACACCACTCATCATAATGGCCAACTCGTTCTGGAACTTTCCAAGTCACCTTTGTCACTTACAGTGAAGCATGCCACTGCTCACACCTGGCTGATTTGTTTTAAGCATGGACACACCTTCCCCTTCAGCCCTTCCACATCTCAGCACAGTGAAGGACAACAGTGCTTTCTGAATTGTTGAGAGATAAAGTTCTGTCACCTCCTGTAGATCTTGTATGATCTACTCAAGGCTCATGTTTTTATTCCTTCTAAATTTTGAAAGAGGTGAAAGATATGTGTGAACACCTATGAGTTCACATTAGATATTCAAAACCAGGGCTGGGGTTGCATTACTTACTTGTCTGATGCTGTGTTAGAACACCATGACAAAGGCTTGTTTCAAGAGTCTGTTTTGGCTTATGGCCACAAAGGCATACCAGTCCATCATGGCGGGAAGCATGCTAGCAGGAACAGGAAGCTGAAGGCTCACTTCTGCAGCTGCGAGTGCAAAGCAGATGAGCAAACTGAGAATAGATGAGGCTTCTAGTCTCAACCCCCAGTGACGCACTTCCTCTGGCAAAGCCACTCCTAAACCTCCCCAGGCGGCACCACCACCTGAGGGCAAAGTTTTCAAATATCAGATCCAACAGGGATGTTCTCATTTAAACCACTGCAGGAGCCCTTCCATGTCCTCACAGGTCGCCATGTTTCTGGAGGCCAGGCTACTCACTATTCCAGTTAAAGAAAAAAAACCTTCACTTTTTACTTAAAGCCACTCACTTCTTCAGCCCCATGTCTCCCAAGCTTTCCTCCTTCCTAAGGACTAAGTCTCACGGCAGGCACATCCATGGTAGGTATGCTTATAACATATATGTGTGTGTGTGTGTGTGTGTGTGTGTGTGTGTGTGTGTGTGTGTGTGGAGAGAGAGATAAGCATTAACAGTATGATAACTTAAGGATTATACTATAATGCTTATAACAGAAGCAGAGCATGGATCATAAATAAATGAGGACAGAGAGTTCAATCTCAATAAGTGAGGTTGTATTCCTTATGTTTGTGAATACTCCATGTTAATATGGGGAAGGCACTGACATTTGATATGTTTACCTATGTTCTAAGGAAAAGTGCAGCTTTCGAAACTGCAAAGGTATAGTCTACTTAAAAATGCAGTATCAGCAACAGAAGAAGGCTTGCTCCACAGCTATAAAGATTTGTGGAGACCCAATTTTCCTCAGGAATAATGGTGGGGACTTTTGGATCATTAAAACTTCCACTCTGGGCTTGGCCTTTAATCAACCAGCACCCAGGAGGGAAAGGCAGAGACAGAGGAAGGAGGACCTCTGTGAGTTCCAGACCAGCTTGGTCTACATAGCAAATTCTATGCCAGCTAAGGCTACACAGTGAGATCCTATTTCAAAACTAAACAGAACCACAACCCCCAGCTTCCATTCTGATAAATTTCCCAAGCAAAGGGAACCTGCTCCAAACTTAGCTAGTATTTCTAACTTCAGAAACGGAAACGTTCGTTAACCTCAGCTGAACATTCCTTTTGTAAAAATAATAATAAAAGCCACTTTTGTAATATTTTTCCCACCAAGGAACTACACTAAGTGTTTAATTGCTATGTGTTTAAGCATCTTGTGTGTGTGTGTGTGCATGTGTGTCTGTGTCCATGTGCATGTGTGTTTGTATGTGTATGTTTGACTGTGTGTGTATGTCTGTGTGTGTGTGTATGTATGTGTGTATGTGTGTCCATGTACATGTGTGTGTGTATGTCTGTGTGTGTGTCTGTGTGTATATGTGTGTGTGTTTGTATGTGTATGTCTGACTCAATGTGTGTGTATGTCTGACTGTGTCTGTGTGTATATCTGACTGTGTCTGTGTGTGTCTGTGTGTATATGTGGGCTTCTCTGTGTGTATGTGTGTCTGTCTATATGTGTCTGTGTGTACAAGTTCTAGCACAGAGTTCCTCTATATTCAGTGTTACATTTCAGAGCATGCACACACATATAATTATTTCTTAATTCAAGTTACTGGTGAAAATATAGATCTTAAGCTGCAGAAGTGATTTGATGAATTATCTAGAAATAACAAAAAATGGTAATTTTTATAGCACTCTAAACACCAAAGAGTTTAAATCACAAATTTGTAATTGTTTATTATTTTTTAAATTTCAAAATATGAGAAAGTCAAAACAGAAGGTGCACATTATAAAGTAATTCTTTCTAGAGGAAAGTATAGCTCGATGGTAAGATAGCTTGGTGTTAAGTTCAGCAAGTGTAAAATCTTGGCTTCAGTCACAGGCAACAAACAGAAAAGAACAGGATAGACAAACAAACAAATAAATAAATAGAGAGGGAGGGAGGGAGGGAGGGGGCAAGGAAGGAAGGAAGAGGGAGAGGGAAAGGGGATATTAGAAATGAGAAAAATTGCCAAGTGATGGTGGCAGACATTTTTAATCCCAGCACTTGGGAGGCAGAGGCAGGTGGATCTCTTGAGTTCAAGGCCAGCCTGGTCTACAGAGTGAGTTCCAGGACAGCCAGGGCTACAGAGAGAAACCTTGTCTTGAAGAAAAAGCAAAAAACAACAAGAAGAAAAGTAAAACAAAATAAAACAAAAAGGAAATGAGAAGGACATAAACCGCCATGCCACCTAGAGATAATCAGTTATTGTTTTGCTATTTTTCCTCAAGATCTAATTTTCTACAGATTCAAATATGGCTGCGATCATAGACTGTCCTCTTCCCATGCTGCTAGAACTAAAAGCATTTTTTGTCTCATTAAAAGAAGATTTATAAATGTCATTTTGATGAGCAAGATGGTACGATGATCTTTTTAGTCTCTGAGGTTAGAAATCCGCTGTGTTTGTACAGGGAGGGTGATTTAAATACTTTTATCAGAACCGAAAAGTGCTGTTGCAACTCAACCTGCTTACCACATCCGTGAGCATAGAGAAGACCTTTCTGTGACTGGAAAAAGCAGAGTAAAGGGTTGCCTTTAATGGCTAATCTGAGGTCAGACACTTGAATTCTGCCTTTTATCAGCCAATGAAGATCCTCATGGCTCTGAAACGGCCTCTATGCAGAGCAGTCCAACTGGTCAGGCCACCTAGTCCTTAAGGAGATAGAAACTCATATCACTCTTGATAGCCAGTCAATCCCAGTCTCAGTCCTAGATGCTGACAAACTAGAAGATCTAATCTGGTCCTACAGATACTCACTGCCTGCCTTGAACTTGCTAACCAGAAGTTACCCGGAACTTTTGTGCTGTGTTAAATCGCTGGGTGAGTCATATCAATCATGGCCATGTAGTTTAGCGGTACAAGCTTGTCAGGTGATAATCTGATTCTTTGGAATGAATTAAACGAGAACATGTCCATTTTGTTGTCTGGTATATGTCATTTCTCTAACATTGACAAATAAAGAGTGCTTTTTGTAAATGGACTAGAAAACATAAAAGCGGGCACTTATCCTGTTCAGGAGTGGATGATGGATCCCAGGAGTGAACAAATCACTTGTCAAGAGCATGGAGTTCAAGATGTGCCATTTGTCAAGCTTTTAACAGAAGATGGTATTTTAGGCACAGAATCCCATATCCAAAATAATCAAACTATGAGGCTCTTTTCTATAAAAGTACCATCATCTCAAGGTGGACGTTCCTTCCATCTTAGAAGAATTGTTGTGCATAGATTTCATAGCAGCACAAGATAACCAAGCACATTAGTTATTCTAACCCGAAGAACAGAACAGTTGAAGGTAACTTGCCCTTGAGTTAGCAGTAAAGTCTGTCTTGACACACAAAAGTAGCAGAGAAGGGGACGTCAAAGGGGGGAGGCCAGATGCGCGGTCCAGGATGGATATTTATACCCAGCACCTGCTGCCGAGCAGTGGGCACCCTCATTCCATGAGTGCTGTGCTAAAAGCAGCCATTTTATCACAAGTGTATTAACATTGCTGCAGCATGAGATAATGCTCCTTTGTGCTCATTCTTGCTAGACTGTAGGGTTCTGATGACTGTGAAATGGTCACTAATTACAGTCTAAAAACTTGTGAGACTTGTTAGTATGCAGCCAAGGGTATAGCCACAGAGCAAAACTCCCTCATTGCTGCAATATGGGGATTTAATAGTTTCCATTATTCTCACTCCTTCGTTATATGCATGACAGTTTTTCAGTGCTGAAAATTAAATCCAGGACTTCATGCTTGCTAGACAAACACTCTTTTACAGTGTCATATCCTCAACACACACACACACACACACACACACACACACACACACACACACACCCACAGTCTCTCACCTCACTCACACCCCCCCCCCACTCATATCTAAAATGGCCACACATATATTATTCACTCTGTTGTTTCGGGGCTTTGCTTGATGCTTACATTAAAATAAATTACCATGTAATATCAGTGGTTATTATATCACAGTGAATCTGGCTCTTTAAATGCATGAAGGTGTTAATTGCTCACTTACTAGCATTACTGTTTGATTGCAGAACTAGCTATATATTTTATAGGCCTATTTTTATGATTAGATTTTAAACAAAAGTGGCCCAGATTCCATACGCTGTATGAACAAGGTAGAAGTTGATAATTAACTGGAGAGCATAGGCTCTGCACATGCTGTTTGCTGACACATTCAAGTGAAAGGGTAGCATTCACACGGAGAAAAGTTGTCAGCTTGGTCCTGCCAATAGATTGTTGAAAAAGACTTAAAAAAGACATTGCATTAAGGAACCAGACACAACACTGGCTTTTTCCTGTCAGTTTTGCATATTCAAGGTTGGGGGTTTCATTCAATTTCCTAGTTACAATGTGTATTCTTTTCCGTTTTGCTTTCAAGAGCAAGAAATTACTAATATCAGTAAGGCAAGCATTGCCCTAAAGGCACAGGATCTTAAAAATGGAGTTCTGCATTAGATTTTGTTTTCTGAATGTGAGTTCTGTGTGTGTGTGTGTGTGTGTGTGTGTGTGTGTGTGTGTGTGTGTGTGTGTATGTTTAGATTAACGGTTTGGCTACAGAACCCTAGAGGAAAATACCCTGACAGCTTGCTGATTTCACATTGTGTGGATACACTCAGCTAAGAAATGCCCACAGCACTAGGAGAATGCCGGGAATTTCAAAGGGGAGGCAAAAGGGTCTTGTCCCCCTGTGCTCCCTGTAGCTAGGGTTGACCTGGGGTAGGGTAGATCATTCATATGACATGCAATCATGTCAGATTTCTACTCCATTTCATTCCAATTCTTAAGACCATAAAACTATTCTGAATCTGAAGCACTGACAATTTCATCCTGATATGGCACAGTGATGCCTGAGGCAGAAGTTGAATTCTGTGAGCGATGAGACACCAGGTTCTTAGTTAAATGCCCCTGAAATCTCGTGCCTCCAGCTTCACCTGAATTTGATTTTAAACAGGTCAGTGAAGATTAGAAGCATTACTGAACCGGAGAGAAGTAACAGAAGTTTTATGAGGGCAGAAATACCCGAAGAGGAATAGAAAGAGATTCGTCTTTATAAACAACTGAACTAGATGGTGCTATTAGTTATTATGAAAAAAGCTTACTGTATTCTCAAGATGATTCCAAATATACCTTTATGACTATAAAAAAGTCTACCTACTTACTTACCAGAAAGCTATTTTATTTCAACGTGTAGTGACTGACAAACATCTGATGAATCAAATAAAGTAAAAGTCAATTCTACTTCCTGAACTATTTATAGTTCTGAGAAAATTTACCAACTCTAAGCAATGTTAAGGAACTATTGAATGACAGTGGGTTAGCTTCACCACTGAGATGAGAGTGGGATAGCCTTACCACTGAATCCCATAGGACCACGTGGGTGGAATACACATCAATGCCCATGGGATGGACAATATTATAACGTCTAAATAGATAGAATGGAATTCATATGACATAAAACCCCTAGGAATAGCTTTTCCTTTTTTAATACAGAAAATGGATTAAGATTCTTGTCATAGCATAGGCCCCCAGTCTCTCTCCACCAATGGTTGCAGAAGGATTGTTCACCTTATGTCTTTTCTTGTACTATGTAGTTAGGCACAGAAAATTTTGAGGACACCTAGAACCAGTTCCCTGGAATAACAAGGGATAATAATTACACTATTGCGCAGGTTTTTAAATCACATAGATAACTGCTAGAATACACCTCAAATAACAACAAGATGTCATTGCAATTGCAGTACCATTACAGACAGGCATCAATGCAGGCTTTACTGTCTTTATACCACCCTGTCTCTTATGTTTGGCAAGCTTGCAGGTATCAGTGATGGCAAAATGAAGAGCCCCATACTCCCCTGAAAACCTCAAGGTCTAGGTGAAGACAAGCATGTAGACAATAATCCCAAAGCAAAGTAGTGAACGGTCCATCTTCTCCGTGCTCTCCTGCTCAGATGCATGTACGAGGCAACTGGAACAAAGGAGAGTTCTTTACTGTGCCTGGAAGAAGAAAGAGGAATTTGAGAATGACCTGGGAATAGTAATTTAGGGGAAATGATAACAGATGTGTGCATGGCATTACTGATATGTGGCATGAAACAGAGAAAGAGTGTGGCTGCTCTTCACCCTTTAACATTAAGAAGTTAAGCTCTGCATTCGCAATGCCAATTCCTTGATCAGAGGGAGGTAGGTGTTCCTAAATGCTGAGAGAATCACTATCATCCCTTAAGAGTAGGCAAAACCTAGCTGGTGTTTGGTTTCCTACCAGCTTGAAGGTACATTGGCAATAGTGCTATGGATTTCTAAATGAGATCATTTATTCCCATATTCCTACGAATGATTACTTAGTGTAAAAACCAAAATGCATGAAGTATTATTATATGAACCCTATGGGACCTTTTGAAGATTTTAAACAAGTTAAAACTTTGGAATCCATGTGGAAATTTGGACACGCTGAAGACACAATGGGAAGTTAAAGACTCAACCAAGTGTCTATGCTCTTATCACTAACAAGGAAGAAGAACTTGAGGTAAAAATTTCG
Organism: Uromys caudimaculatus; assembly: GCA_028551405.1. Lineage (NCBI taxonomy): Eukaryota > Metazoa > Chordata > Mammalia > Rodentia > Muridae > Uromys > Uromys caudimaculatus. The sequence goes on along the minus strand of CM052706.1, from coordinate 33,474,141 downwards.
ATTGTTGTTCTGACATACTTGTATGTCCTGGGCCATATAGGGCCCAGAAGATTAATATTAAGATTGAAGAAACTAACTTGGCAACAATATTAGCTTAAAAAGCCAAGGGTCTGGTTAACTGTGAACTTCAGAATGATGAACTTCAGACATCACCACCAAAATGGAAAATTCCATACTGAGTAACAGAATCACGAGAACAAGCTTTCCCACAGAGAGATGGTAGAGCACCTCAGTTATAAGAAGTCAGATCCTCATACATTTGTTCAGGGAACCACATTTTAAAGGGAATATAGGCAAAATGGGATACATTCAGGAAAGAGTGATGGACCAAGTTAAAGACTGAGTTTAACTGGGACAGGGAAAAGCAACCTGAGGTGGCACAAATGCCCTGGTAATCTTCAAAGATTTTGAATGCTGTCGTGTAGAAGACCTAATAGACTTGTGTAAATCCAGCTGTCCTACTCACTGGCTATTATGCAGTGGTAGAAGTAGGATTATAGAACTGAGGTCATTAATCGTATACTGTAATACTATGTTCTGTCATGGAAGATAACAAAGTCTATAGAATGAAACTTGTTTATCCAGATGAGATAAACACCCTACTGAGGATACAGCAGAGGAGGCTAGAAATTTTGAATAATCTAGGCAAACATCTATCCCAAATCTGAAAGCCAACAACTCAGGTCATTCTCTGCAGAAATCCCTACTTGGCATGCTTCTTCCCCAGAAAGGCTTTTCATTCTTCCTTCTCTTTTTTATTTCCATAGGTGCCATTGAACTGCTAGGATTAACAATGACAAAGGGTAGGGTAAGACATCAGAATGGCAGCTGAAATAAAGAGTTGATACTAAAGAATGAAAGGGACCATGTAGAAGCTGCTAACATCAGATTCTTTAGCAACAAACTGCTAGTTGAAGAACAGAGGCTAGCAGTCTAGTAACTCCCCCAACCATTGACACTTAGCAATGTAATGTCAGTGAATGTTAAGCACATTTACATTCTCAGAAGGGTTACTTGAAGACACATTGTAAAACCTGGAGAAATAGCAATAGGCTCACAACCTTTATAGACTTTGAGGATGAGAGAAGTACTTGATGTATATTTTAAAGTAGAATCTTTTTATTTGTAGAAAGTTTATCTCTGAACTAAAAAATTTCTGGTGAAGAACTGTTTCTCTGAAGAGTTGATTTTTCACAGAGCAATGCAATTTGATTTATGTAACAATATAAACATAATCAATGCCTCAGATTTCTATTGCAACCACTCTGAAGTTTGGTTGTAAATAACTAAACAGAGACACAGTGAAACTAACAGATGTTATGAACCAAATGGATTTAACAGATATCTATAGAACATTTCATCCTAAATCAAAAGAATATACCTTCTTCTCAGCACCTCATAGCACCTTCTCCAAAATTGACCATATAATCGGTCACAAAACAAACCTCCACAAATACAAGAAGATTGAAATAATCCCATGCCTTCTATCAGATCACTACGGTTTAAGGCTGGTCTTCAATGGCAACAGTAACAACAGAAAGCCCACATACACATGGAAGCTGAACAATGCTCTACTCAATGACAACTTGGTCAAGGAAGAAATAAAAAAAGAAATGAAAGACTTCCTAGAATTTAATGAAAACAAAAGTACAACATACCCAAACTTATGGAGCACATTGAAAGCAGTGTTAAGAGGAAAACTCACCCGTCAGTGGTGGCACACGCCTTTAATCCCAGCACTTGGGAGGCAGAGGCAGGTGGATTTCTGAGTTCAAGGCCAGCCTGGTCTACAGAGTGAGTTCCAGGACAGCCAGGGCTACAGAGAGAAACCCAGTCTCGAAAAACCAAAAAAAAAAAAAAAAAAAAAAAAAAAAA
>CM052706.1:33401313-33463136 GCA_028551405.1 Uromys caudimaculatus | reverse complement strand
AGATATCTGTTAAATCCATTTGGTTCATTACCTCTGTTAGTTTCACTGTGTCTCTGTTTAGTTTGTGTTTCCAAGATCTGTCCATTGATGACAGTGTGGTGTTGAAGTCTCCTACTATTATTGTGTGAGGTGTGATGTGTGCTTTGAACTTTAGTAAAGTTCATTTTATGAATGTGGGTGTCCTTGCATTCGGGGCATAGATGTTCAGAATTGAGAGTTCTTCTTGGTAGATTTTTCCTTTGATAAGTATGAAGTGTCCTTCCTTATCTTTTTTGATGACTTTTGGTTGAAAGTTGATTTTATCCAATATGAGAATGGCTACTCCAGCCTGTTTCTTGGGACCATTTGCCTGGAAAATTGTTTCCAGCCCTTTACTCTGAGGTAGTGTTTGTCTTTAACACGGAGGTGCATTTCCTGGATGTGGCAAAATGCTGGGTCCTCTTTATGGATCCAGTCTGTCAGTCTATGTCTTTTTATTGGCGAATTGAGTCCATTGATGTTAAGAGATATTAAGGAATAGTGATTGCTGGTTCCTGTTATTTTCTATGTTATTTTTATGTTTGTGTGGCTATCTTATTTTGAGTTTGTTGAAATATTACCTTCTTGCTTTTCCTAGGGTATAGTTTCCCCCCTTAAGTTGGAGTTTTCTATCTATTATTATTTGTAGGGCTGGGTTTGTGGAAACATACTGTGCAAATTTGGTTTTGTCATAGAATATTTTGGTTTCACCATCTATGATAATTGAGAGTTTTGCTGGGTGTAGCAGCCTGGGTTGGCATTTGTGCTCTCTTAGCGTCTGTATGAGATCTGCCCAGGATCTTCTAGCTTTCATAGTCTCTGGTGAGAAGTCTGGTGTAATTCTGATAGGTCTGCCTTTATATGTTACTTGACCTTTTTCCCTTACTGCTTTTAATATTCTTTCCTTATTTTGTGTATTTGGTGTTTTGAGTATAATGTGGCGGGAGGAATTTCTTTTCTGGTCCAATATATTTGGAGTTCTGTAGACTTCTTGTATGTTTATGTTCATCTCTTTCTTTAGGTTAGGGAAGTTTTCTTCTATAATTTTGTTGAAAATATTTACTGGTCCTTTAAGTTGGGAATCTTCACTCTCTTCTATACCTATTATTCCCAGGTTCTGTCTTCTCATTGTATCCTGGATATTCTGGATGTTTTGGGTTAGGAGATTTTTGCTTTTTGCATTTTCTTTGACTGTTGTTTCATGTTTTCTATGGTATCTTCCACACCTGAGATTCTCTCTTCTATCTCTTGTATTCTGTTGTTGATGCTTGCATCTATGACTCCTGATCTCTTTCCTAGGTTTTCTAACTCTAGGGTTGTCTCCCTTTGTGGTTTCTTTATTGTTTCTATTTCTATTTTTAGTTCCTGGATGGTTTTGTTCATTTTCTTCATCTGTTTGATTGTGTTTTCCTGTAATTCTTTAAGGAATTTTTGTGTTTCCTCTTTAAGGGCTTCTAGTTGTTTACCTGTGTTCTCTTGTATTTCATTAAGGGAGTTATTTATTTCCTTCTTTAAAATCTTCTATCATCATCATGAGATGTGATTTTAAATCTGAGTCTTGCTTTTCTGGTGTGTTGGGGTATCCAGGGCTTGCTGTGGTGGGAGAGCTGGGTTCTGATGATGCCAAGTAGCCTTGGTTTCTGTTCCTTATGTTCTTGCCCTTGCCTTTCGCCATCTGGTTATCTCTGGTGTTAGTTGGTCTTATTCTCTCTGACTGTGGCTTGTCCTTCCTGCAAGCCTCTATGTCAATACTCTTTGAAGACCAGTTTTCTCTGAGAGGAATTTGGGTTTGGAGAGCTGTGGTACAGGGTCAGTTCTGGGGTGCAGACAGAAACCAGAAGGATCTAGTCCCCAGCTGTGCCTTGGTTCCTGTGTCCTAATGGCTCTGCAAGGGTCCCTCTTGATACAGTGAATTTGAACAGAAGTGGTGGTCTTGTCTGTGCTTGAAGGTGTATTGGCACTCCTGTGATACAAGCTCTCTCCTGGCACTATTTGAGTATGGAGCCCTGTGTCACAGGATCAGTTCTCCGGCCGCCGAAAGAAACCAGAAGACCACTCCTCATTCCCTGTGTCCTGGGGATTCCAGGTGGGCTCCTCTGAGCAGCCAGGCTTGCCCACACTCCTGGGAGTCTAGCTTTCTCCTGGCACTATTTGGCTATGGAGCCCTGGTGGCCCAGGCAGAAGTCTCCAGCCACAGATGGAAACCAGAGGGCTCCTTCCCCCAGCTGTTCCTCAGTCCCTGTGTCCCTAGGATTCCAGGTGAGTCCCGCTGGGCAGTGGTGCTCATCTTACCCCCACTCACGGGCTTTTCCACACTCCTGGGAGGCTAGCTTTCTCCCAGAGCTATTTGGCTATGGAACCCTGGTGGCGCAGGCAGAGGTCTCTCACCACAGATGGAAACTGGAAGCTCATTAATCTTTTTACTTCCCTGTGCTTGAAAAGTTATCAGTGATCACATATGTGAACTTCAGCTTTGAATATTCAAATCCTTCCCAGACATAAATCTGTTCAAGTCTTCATTGAGCTTTGTCTTGATTGCTAGTAACTACTACTTGGTAGGCAACACCTTCCTTGTTTACATTGGAAATTATTTTAATTTTCTTTTTCTTAATTAAATCCATATGTGTTCTGTCCAAAGTAGAAAATGTTAGCACATTTCTACCTTAATTATCTTGTCATGTAGGATTAAGGCACTGAAAGAACATAGCAAGTATTTCATAATGAACCAAATACTGTGCTGCTCACCTGAGAGAGAAGGAACTTTTCCCAAGTCATTTTAAAACACCTCTAATTTTTTCTTTTAATGAGGATAAAGTTAAAATCATGAGAATTTAGAACATGAACACTGTATGTATCAGAATATTGGTTAAACTAAAGTAAAATAAAGATGTGAAAATAAGATGAGAGAAATATTTTTTATTCCAGTGTTCTGTGAATACTCTCATGTCATTAAACATAATAGAAATAATCTAAGAAAGTTTTTAAGGGGAAGAGAGATTGTGAAGGCTAAATTTTTAAACTGTCATCTTGTTAGAATCTAGAATCATTTGGGAAGGGGCTTCCAGTGAGAAATTGTCTAGATCATATTGGCCATATGAGCATGTTTGTGGTGAATTTTCTTGATTGTGTTAACTAAGATGGGAAGATCCACCCACTGTGGTTGTCACTATTTCCTAGACAGAATTTCTGAACTATATAAGAGTGTATAAGATGGAGAAAGCTAGGATACAGTGTTGTGAAGAGATAAACTAGAAAATGAGACTAAATGAGTCAGGCCAGGGAGGGAATATGGCCATGGATTACCAACACTAAAGACTTTGAAAAGGCATGTGAAAACGTACTTTAACAGCCTCCTAATACATAAATATATATTTAAAAATTTAAATGGAGTTATCATACACACACACACACACACACACACACACACACACACACACACACACACACACATATATATATATATAATAGGGGAGACAGTGCCCCAACTAGTCAACTTGTACCACCCAATAAAGCCTCCAGGAATGGGTTACATCTTGTTGAGATCTTGGCCAAAGGATCTCATAGACCCTCCCCCACACTTGAAACATCAGATGGTATTGCCAAGACTACTGGTTACTCTGCACAACCTGATGGTAAAGCCCTATAGCTGAAGAGACAACTTACTTATGTTATTAAACATGGAGAAACTGAACTAGTCCCTGACTAAGAGCTTCATTCCTATTGAATAACATTCACTGTTTAGAAGATAGTCTGCATGCAACTGGAAGAGAAATGTAAGGATTAATAACACTATTAGCTAGCTACAAGCCCCACAATCTACAATAGTGTTCTGCCCATACCTGACACTGATAAAGTGGTCAAGAACCTGAGATTGCATAGGTCATGGGTTTAGTTGCAAATCTACTATTATTCTGCTAAAGAAACAGCAATACAGTGACTGTTAATGACATTTTGTTATAATGTAGATCAGTACCTTGCTCAGTCCTCATCAAAAAGGGTTCTTTTCTTACAGTTGATAATAACACAGAGATTCGCAAGTGGTCATTGTGCAAAGAGTCAGAAACTTTGGAACACTCAGCTGTAAATGGGATGTCTTTATCAAACTTCTCCTCTCAAGGCTCAGGAATTTATGTAAAAGAGGACACAGAATGATTGTAAGAGGCAGAGGTGTTGGATAACTCCAAGGAAACACTGTCTTCCAGACACAACAGTACGGATACACATGTGAACTCACAGAGACTGTGTCAGGTCAAATCAGACAAATCCCTACACTGAGAAGGTATTATTGTGTATGTCATAGTTCATTTTTCCTACTGTAAAACATCTCACCATATAAATATGTCATAATTAATCCGTTCTACTGACAGTTATTTGAATTGCTTCTAGTTGGGATCACAACATACATACGATACAGAATACTGTTGGAACATTTGGCTCTTGTTTCCAGATGACAAGTGACCTCATTTTGTTAGGGTAAGTACTTAAAAGTGGGATTGCTAGATCACAGGGGCTTTCATTTTTAATGTGAACAGATCTCACAAATTAACTTTCCGGCATGCTTGTGCCTAGCACTATTGCTTGCAAGCTCTGGTTGCTGCATGTATGTCCTTCTGACTCTTGGTAGTAGCCTACATGGTAGCCCATCCGGAAAATCGGCCAGGAGGTCACCAATTTACACTTTCCTACCAGCTATGGTACTAAAGACATTTCAACATTTTTTGTTGATATTTTCTGCATCCCCATTTTTGTCTTTTCATGGCTTTTGCCTACTAAAACTTTGTTTACCTTTTCTCATTATGTAGCAATATGTTTGTTTTTATATTTATTGATTTGGGGATGCAAATGGAGGTCAAGTACAACTTGCAGAGTTGTTCTCTCCTTCCACCCTGTGGATCTCAGGGACTGAACTCAGGTCACCAGGTTTGGTGAGGAATAGCTTTCTTCATTGAGCCATCTCATCGACCTACAGTAATTCTTCATGTGTGTTTTGAGTAAGTCTGGGGAGATATATGCATTGAAAAAGTCTTCCTTTCTATAGATTTTTATTTTCTTAATGCTACCTTTTGATATGACTGCTATATTTAATAATAATAAATAAAGCTGTTCTCTGTCCATATTTTTATGTCTTATTTAAGAAATATTTGCCTTGCAATGATCAGTAAATATTCTACATTCATGTTGCATGGCTTTATTATTCTTAATGCTTTTATAGTTAAGTCAATAATGTGCTTGGAATTGGCGTGAATTAAGGCCCAAGATCATTTTTTTCCTATATGGTGCCCAACCATTTCAATGTTGTTTTGCTTTGTTTTGCTTTGCTTTGTTTTGTTGTATTTCCGTTCTTGAATCAGATTGAAACATACCTTATTTTTCTTCAAATTTTGTCAAGCTTTGTTATCTAGGTTATGCTGCCCTCATAAGCACAATGGAAAATGTTCATTCGTGCTGCCTTGTATGACAAATTTTGGTAAGATTGTTATCTATTCTTCCTTTAGATGTTTGGAAGGATTCACTAGCAGAGCCCCCTGAGTGGTCCCCTGCATCAGAGTCCTGCTGGGCTACCTCTCCTTCTTTCCAGTCACACTCTGACCCACTGTGCCTCCAGGCTTCCTCCCATCAAAATGAAATTAAATATCATCATGGAATTTTTTTTGACTGTGTGAACATTAATTCTCCCACATAAAATTCTTGCTATAATTGAATATATCAAGAATCATGTTACTTCTCCACAAAATACATTTAAAGGGATGGAATGGAAACGCACACATGCAGGTGTGGATAAATACTCTTTCCTTTTTGTACAAACAGGAGTTCTGTGTCACAAGGACAGACTTGCCTGTTGGTTAGATTTCTAAAAATCCACTCTCCCCAATAGGCCGCTGGGTGTTGGGGGGGGAAGCCTTGTAATTAAACAAATGAAAACAGTGAGGCTCTGCTGAACTGTGGGGGTTGCTTTCTGACAGGGATGGATTTCTTTTTCAAGGAAACACAGACCAAACAGGTGAGCTATGTATGTTTGTACCAAAGATCAGCACCATCTTCTACAGGAGGAAGAGAAAAGTGATTCCCTCCATGTACTTAGCAATACAGTCAGAGACTGCAAAGGCTCAGCAGCTACTGTAATGGGCTGATTCCCCCGCCTTCTCCCCCACCCTGTCACACACCACAACATGTGGGTGGGTGGGCTTTAACCTTTTACACTTTGTTTGGCTCCTAAGACCAGCCCTACTTTCATCTTTTCTGCCAACACAACTTAATAGAGCATGAAATAACCACAGACCTCTTGACAAAATAACATGAGTGGTCAGTTCTATAACTGAAGTTCTGAGGAGGTGCTGCGATTATGTTTCACGTGGTAGAGAATGTAGCCCAAAAAAGAGGCATTGAAATACGGACTCTGGGGACTAAAGAGACTTTCAGAGGTAGGAAAAAAAATCAGAAAAATCAAAGGCAAATTTAGGGGCTTTTAGGGAAAGTTTTAGATCAGGAAGTAGTTTCAACAGGGACTGCTTTGGGATATATAATTTGCTTTTATAAACGAATTACCAATTCACATAGGTTGAAACAACTAAATGGATGTTGGAAATGAGGATGAACTTGTGGCTGAAAAAGAAAGGATTCCACTTCTCCTTAAGCAGGAAACTGAGGGAACTGGCTCTGGCTTACCAATGCCATGAAATGGCATTGCCTTTGTCCACTTACGCTGAAAAGAAGGCACTGTCCCAAATTCATGTAGCTCTAACATATCTGCATTAGGCAGGGGTGCAAACGGCGTGAATTCTATCAGAGCAGGCTGAATAGCAGGAAAAAGGGCCATGGGAGAGCCAGCCCGTGGAATTCTGATTCAGTGGGCATCGTGCCTTCAGGGGAAACTTCTGGGCTTCTGGGTGCCAGAGGCAGAAGTTAAGTGAAACTTCAGGTGCTTTTTATAGTTGCTCTTGGTACTATATGTTGACCATAGCAACCAAGATGGAGGCTGTTAATAATACTTCCAAGGGAGACCGGTTTGACTGGCTTAAGGATTCTACGTGGAACCTCTTATCAGTTTGACCTGGTAAGCAGGATTTGTAACTGCCTCTCAGTAGGTTTTACATGCTCTATCCCCAAGTTCACCCCCCCCTCTCTCTCTCTCTCACACACACACACACACACACACACACACACACACACACACACACACACACACACACGGGGTGGGGGGGGAGTGGGTAGGAACCATGCACTGGAATTTTTGGTCAGGTGTTAGTGTATCTTATCTGTTACCAGTTATGGTAAGTTAATCTCAGCTTCACTTCTAAGGAGGCTTGACATGTTTCATCAGCCCTGGGTCTCCTGCCCTGGTAGACTCTCCTGCTTGTGTAAAGCCAGTGCTGAGGGGTCTCTGCTAGTCCTCCTCCTGGGGCTTCTTCATCATGTGACCTGAAATTACACAGGTTTCCTTCCTCTTAGAAACAAACCAGAAACCTTACATGAGGCTCTTGCAGTGCCTGAGAACACAGACAGATGGAGTTGGATGATGTCACCCCTGAATCTGGTCTAGCATAGTCCTAACTCTTAGTGTGTCTTCTCGGCCCTTATAGTTACGGTAGAAATAAAAAGTCATTTGGCATGAAGCTGTTAGGACTGAGATTAAGCTACACTTGGAGCAAGCAGTAACCCGTTTTCTAGACTTTTTAGGGAGGTGATAACAGCCATATACTTTCAGCCCTAGACCCAAATTGTCTTTGTTGTTTACATACTTGAAAATGAAAACAGATTTAGGAGATTATGCAAGTGCAATGTTCTAAGAGGCCTTTGGTGGCCAGAGGAGGCCACCAATGCAGGCAGAGGGGCCAGGCAGTGGCAAAGGGCTTGTCCATACCCTTACTATTGATCATAGGCAGCAAAATCAAGAAACCTGTAGAGGCCTTGTTCCTTTTCTGCAAAGTGCGGTTGGTAAAGCTTGGGACCGTGTGCACTTCATCCAAGTCTTGCTGATGAGCCCACTGGCTGCTGACCTCTTCGCCCCTGTGTCCTTCCACCCTGCTCTGATATCTTGAAGATGTTGCCTGAGAAGTCCTGGGGGCGTTCATCTTTGAGCACTCTCTCATCTCTGACCAAGGTAGGAAATGAACAAATGTGGGCTGTTTAGAGGAGTGAGGGGGATATTAGTAGCTTCTGCTTGATGTCAACCAAAGGAAGACGGGGGTATGGAGCAGAACAAGAGCGGGAACAACATGGAAGACTGGGCTAGGAGGTGAGAGGTTAAACAGCAAAGGGGTTAGGGGCCTGAATAATGTCTTAGAGGAAGCTTAGAGAATTTTCAGAATATTCTCCACAGATGCCAAGCTGGCTAGATTTATGTCAACTTGACCCAAACTGTAGTCATCTGAGAGGCAGGAATCTCAATTGAGAAATTTCCTCCATGCGAGTGGTCTGTAGGCCAGCCTGTAGAGCACTTTCGTAATTAGTGATTGACCAGGGAGGACCCAGCCTATTGTGGGTGGTGACATCCCTGGGCTGGTGGTCCTGGGCTCTATTAAAAGTGGCCTGAGCAAGCCATGAGAATCAGGCCATGAGGAGCAAGCAGCACCCCTCTGTGGCTTCCTCATCAGATCCTGCCTCCAGGTTCCTGCCCTGTTTGAGTTCATGCCCTGATTTCCTTTGATGATGAACAGCAATTTGGAAGTATAAGCTCAATAAACCCTTTCCTCCCCAACTTGTTTTTTGGCCATGGTGTTTTGTCACAGCAATAGAAACCTTAACAAAGGCAGATGCTTATCAGGAAGCTGAAGCCCACCCCTGCTGCTTCTCATCCATGTGTGCACACCAATAGTAAGATGCTAGTAAAAAGAGATTAATGACTGCCTGGGCCTATGTCTGGATTAGAAGGCATTTGAGGAGATAAGATATAGGATCCTGTGCCAGCGGTGGTGGCACATGTCTTTGTCAGTACTCGGGAGGCAGAGGCAGGCAGATCTCTGTGAGTTCAAGGCCAACCTGGTATACAGAGTGAATTCAAGAATAGTCAGGGCTACACAGAGAAACCCTGTCTTAACAAACAAGCAAACAAAAATAGGACACTGGTCTCTTCCCTTTGGTCCTTTTCAAATGTCTCAAGGCTATTTTCTTAAGATCTCTCAAGTCAACACCTTCTCTACTCCAGTCATATGCCCCAATTCCAGCCCTACCTCATTTTCTGTATTGAAGCCTTATTTAATCTTTTAACTTATTTCCCAGCCTTTAATTGCGTCTGAACAATCTACTGCCAATACTGCTGCCAGAAACATCTTTACAAAACAAATGGTTCCCATCATCATGCAGAGTCAGGGTCCACGAGCCACTTCATAATCCCATCTTCTCCCACCCACTGCTTCAAGCTGTCCCTTGTTGGCCTCCAGCACTACCTAGCCACTTGCCATTTCAAGAATTGGCAGTGTTTCATGACTGACCCTTGAATCTGTGCTGGCTAATCTTCATTGTCTCCTTTCCTGGACTTAGAATCACATGGTAACATATCTCTGGGTGTCTATAAAGATGATTCCAGAAAGGTGTTACAGAGGGAGGAAGACCTGAGTAAGGGTCGTGCCATCCCATGGGCTGACTGAAAAGAAGAAGGCACATGGAAGACAAGCATCCATTGCTCTCTGCTCCCTGACGCAGGAGCCATTGTAACCAGTCACCTGACACTATTACTGCTGAGCCTTCCCTGTCAGGATGGATTGCATCTCTTCTCAAACTGTGAACCCAAATAAAACTTTCCTTCCTCAATAGGTCTTTTTCTGGGATGCTGTCACAGAAATAAGACATGTAATTAGTACAACCTCTGTGTGATCTTCTTCCTCATCACCCTCTTCCTTCCATGCCCCCGTGATCTCTTTTTCCTTTAGACGTAACTGTAGCTTTGTCTTACCTGTTAGGGTGTTCCTTATTTTCCGTCTCTTATTTTAGCAGTTATAATAATTGGTTGGCTAGACTGATCACCCAGCAAGAGCCTATTGTCTCTTCCTCCCCTGCACTGGGATTACGGGTGCTCTGCAGTGCTGCTGGGATTACAGGTGTGCTCTACAGTGCCTAGCTTTTTACATGGGTACTGGGGATACAAGCTCAGGTCATCACGCTTGGCTGGCAAGCACTTTACTGACTGGCCCATCGCCCCAGCCTAGGGTCTCAACTCTTAAGTGGATCTCAGTCAATGCTTCTGAAATAAAATCTATTAAAATCTTATCATTAAACATTTTATTATTCATACTGACAGATAAATTGTATGTATTTACTATGTAGAATTTGATACTTTAAAATACACACACACACATACACACATATATATAGTAGAATGACTCAATCTTGTTTCTTAACGTATGTGCTATATCACATAGTTATTATGAGAACATTTTACACGTATTCACTGAGTGTTTTTAAGAATGTAATCTGCAATTGATTTTATATTCACAATATTGCAAAATAAACTTCTGGAATATATTTCTCCTATTTAATTGAGAGTCGTGATTGTTAGACAGTACCTCCCAACCACCTCAACTTCAGTATCCACCATTTTACTATTTTTATAAGATAAACTTGTTTGCATACTCATGTGAGATGCTGCCCTTTTGTATTGCTGGGCCTAGCTTATTCTTACAACATCACATCCTCCAGATTCTTGTTTTGGCAAGCAAGAGTACTTCGTTCTTTTATGGCTAATTAGTATTTCGTTGTATATGCGGGCTGCATTCTCTTAGGTACTTGTCCACGGATGGGCACTTAGACTGGGTCCGTGTCTGCGCAGGTGTGAATTGTATCACAACGAATATGAATATCACTGCAATAAGCTTAATTTCCTCCGGCTACACTCTAGTAGGGGAACTGGCGAATCCTGTGGCAGCTCTTTTCTTTGATTTTGTTGGACATCTGTATTATGCTCTACAGCAGTAGTTGTGTTCATTTATATTTCCGCCAATAGTGTACAAAGGGCCCCTTCTTCACGCCTTCCCAACAACTGCTGTTTTTATGGCATGTAGCAGTAGTAACCACTCCAACAGGTGATTATTATCTTGGTTTTAATTTGTATTTCTCTCATTAGTGATACAGACAATTCTTGGTCATCTTTTGAGAACTGACTTACTTTATGTCAATGTATCTAGATAGATTTCTGTTCCTTCTAAGTAAAGGACTCAGCATTACAACACAGAAGTTAAAGGTGGGGAGAGAAGTATAGGGAAAGAAAGCTCAGTTAAGACCTGCTTTAAACTTCCAATCTCCACTGTGTCTCTATTTGCTTAAGTTTCTTCATCCTAGAATGGGTGGTGATAATCCTGCTCCTCCCTTCTAACACTGGCTTTGGAGAAAGTGCCCTCAGAATCTGTTCCTCCTACGGTCTCATCCTGGCCACTGCTGGCCAAAGTATTGCCATTGCAAACTTTGTAGACATGAACAGAAGTCTGAGGAAACACTATAAATCCTTGGTACTAACATGAAAAATGAAAGCAAGGAAGCAGTGGAATCGTGTATCGTTGGAATCCAGGTACAGATCACAAAAGCCAAATTTCAAGGACAAGAAGATAAACGTAAAAAGTTTTTTGTTGTTTAGAAAATTGCTTACTAGAGGCAGGGAGTGAGGCCTAATGGTAGAACAATAGCTTAAGTAATAAAGTTATAAAATAATAAATAAAAGGCAAAGACTGGTTTGCTTATAATTCTGTATCTGAACTGTTTTTTAAAAAAGCTTTATTTTTATGTGCGTTGAAGTTTTGCCTGCACGCATGGCTGTATGAGGGCGCCAGATCTCCTAGAACTAGAGCTCCAGACAGCTGTGAGCTGCCATGTGGTGCTGGGAATTGAACATGGGTCCTCTTGAAAAGCAACCAGAGCCCTTAACTGATGAGCCATCTCTCCAGTCCTATTTGAACTATTTTATTAGTTGCTTATTTGGTTATGGATCTGGCTCCTGCAGTCACTTGCACTCACAAGCACATGTATGAGCACGTATGTTCGCACACACACAACACACACATACTTAAAAATAAAAAACCCTTGACATTTTATTATATTAAATTGACAGAAAGTTCTTAATGCAGAAAGGTACACCTCTCCCTACTATTTTCTAGATTTAACAAAAGCAATTTCTTGAAAAAGACATTTTGCAAGGATTGTCAATATTTGCAGATAGTCCTTGGTAAAGATGAATTAATATACTTATGTGAAACTCAAAAGCATTGACAAAAAGGAACACTGGCTTGTAGTTAGAAGCATGGATAATATTCAAATACATTTATAAGAAATAATTGAAAGTCTAGGACAAAGTATTAGATGCCACATCCGACTAACTAGAGAAGTCATGGGAAAACTTTCCTGAAAAGAAGAAACAAGGCCTCTAAGACAGTTTGGAAATGACCAAAATTTCCAAAACATGTTTTTTTGCTTGTTAAATAAGAGGAAGATTCATATTCATTTCTTGGATATCTCATTATAAAAAGCAGAAGTTTAGAATCTGCTATCTAAAATTATGGATAAATAGTAGAAAATCCATTGTGTTATTTGGTGGTGGTAGTGGGGAATTTCACATACTTGAAAAAGTCTCTTTTATTGAGAAACAGATAAAAGTGATAGTTTTCATTATGTGGGAGCATGAACTCAACACTGCTCTGAAAACAGAAAGAAGAAATTATACTTTAAAAATGGAAAACTAATATCAATATCTCTCTTAACTCTGTATGTATACATACATGCATGTGCATGTGTGTGTGTCTGTGTGTGTGTATGTGCGTACATGAGTGCATGCATATGTGTGTATACATGCATATGTGCATATGTGTGTATTTGTGAACTTGTATGTATGTGTATGTTTGTGTGAAAATTATATTAAAACAGCCAATCAAGCCAATTGTATGAGTGGAGATGTGGCAGACATTTATTTGATGTGTGCAAATCCCCAGGTTCAATCCCTACTGTGCAAACAAAACAAGCAAGATGTCTAGGAAAGGAAAAAAGCTAAAACATGTCTTATCCAAAAAATACAAAGTTCATTAAATGTCTGAAAATTAATTGATGCAACTCACCATATCAACAGACTAAAGAAGGAGGATGCCTAAACACACTAGTAGATAGAGAAAAACACTTAACATAATCCAACACTCCCAAAATTAGGAATAGATGGGAAAATCTTGATTTTGTAAAGAATAGCTACAAAAATCCTGTAGCTAACATTATATGTAATGATGAGAAACCTGAGCTTCTTTTCAATCTTTTATTACAAGTTCTAGCAATGCAATCAGGCAAGAAATGAAAGATACTGTCTTTGTTAGGGTTTTATGGCTGTGAAGAGACACCACGACCAAAACAACTCTTTTAAAGGACATTTAATTGGTGCTGGCTTACAGTTTCAGAGGTTCAGCCCATTATCATTGTGGTGGGAAGCACGCAGGCAAACTTGGGGCTTGAGTAAGAGCTGAGAGTTCTGCATACGGAACCAAAGGCAAGCAGAAAGAGACTGTCTTCTGCAGGCAGTCAGGAGGAGGCTATCATTCCACATTGGGTGGAACCTGAGCATTTACAGAGACCTCAAGGCCACCCACAAAAATGACACACTTCCCCTAACAGGTTTACACTTCTTCCAATAAAGATACGCTTCCTAATAGTCCCACTTCCCCTGGGTCAGGTATATTCAAACCACCACAGGTACACATATTGGAAAAAAATCTGTTTGTAGCTCATATGATGAACATGAAAAAATATCCATGTAGAAAATTTGAAAGAATAGTCAAAAATACTCCCAAACCAAAACCTTGGGATCAATTAAACAAGGATTCAGAATATAATGTTAATATACAACAGTCATTTGGAGGGGCTGCAGATATGGTTTAACAGTTAAGAGCACTGACTGCTTTTCTGGAGGACCAGTGTTCAATTCCCAGCATCCATATGGTGACTTACAACTGCCTGTAATTCCAGTTTCAGGGAATCTGATATCTTCCTCTGTTCTCCAATGGCACCAGTCACACAGGTGATACACATGCATAAACACAGGCAAAACACTCATCTACATAAAATAATACTAGTTATACTTTCAAAACCCTGTCACTGCACAGTATTCACCCGGTTCTGTGTTCAATCTTTACTACCCAAACCCAAACCAAAATAAAGCAAATGTCAAATGCTCTCCCAGATAACAGCAATAAACAAGCAGGAAGTAAAACTCAGAACATATTACCACTTAGTTTAGCCCCTTCCTTCCCTCAAATAAAATCTAACATACATAGTACATGAAGAAGTGATAAAGTGTGTCAAAGAACAGCTAAGTGAATGAGAGGTATTACAACTCCATGGAAAATGAGACAATATTGTCAAAATGTCCATTCTTTCCATGTTGATCAATAGCCTCAATGCAATCTTAATAGCATTGCCAGGGAAGCCATTTCATGGCTGTCTGACAAACTGATACTAAAGTTTGCCTGGAGAGACAAAAGTTCAAAAATGGCCAACTCAACATTAAAGAATGAAGTCAGGGTTCTGGTACTACCCAGCTTAAAGACTTAGGTTAAAATGATGCCAATAAAGATAGTGTGTTATTTATGATAGAGTGGGTGATTGGAACAGAATAGGGAGCCCAGCAATATACTCAAAGAGCAAAGGCACTGTGGTGAAGCAAATAAATGGTCACTGATAGTCTCTCTCCCCCATATATGTAATTTGACTTTTTGGGACCATTTTCTGTGTGTCAACATTGGAAAAGAACTATCCTGGTTTTCTGTGTTAGAATGGCATTTAACAGAAATGAACAGCCACATCGGACTAGAAATTTGAATATATTTTTCCATTTGTATGAGGGTAATGCACACTGTATTAAATATAAGGTCTTATCTTCATGGGTTTGATTACAGATTATTAATATAAAGTATATCCTAAATAATAAAAAAATGGCCTCAAATAACTGGACATCCATATGTGAAACAGTGAAACTAGATATACACCTTATGACCCTCATAGAATTTGGAGAAAAAAATGTATCAGAGATCTAGATGTAAAAATAAAAAAGTGTAAAATTACTGGGAGGTAGTGCAAGAGAAATCTTACATGATCTTGGACATGGCAATATCTGAAGCTAGGCTTCATCAATGTTGAAATTTCCTCATTGTAAAAGACATTAATAGAAAGATGAGACATGCTATCAACTGATGGAAAACATTTGCAAAATCACATTTAATAAACATCTTTTATTCAAAATGTACAAAGATCTCTTAGAAATCAAAAATATCAAAATATATAACTCAGTTAAAAGAAATACCTGAATAAATATCTCAACAAAAAAGACACAGAGACTCATGTGAAAGGCATGTGAAAATGCCCTTAGGGAGATAGCACAGAGACACATGTGAAAGGCATGTGAAAGATGCTGCTGGGAAATTCCCAGAGTGAGAGCCTGGCCTGACCATCCCAATGACCAAATCCACACCACTGACATATCCTGGTGGGGAGGGGGAGCCCTGGGGCGGTTCATGCACTGCTGATGGGACTGCAAGAGACCAACCTGGCAGTTTCTTACAAAACTAAATATGCCCTTATCATAAAGTTTAGTGATTATATTCCTTGGTATTTGCCCAAATGAACTGAAAACTTTAAAAAATCTGTGTGCATGTGTCTGAACAAAGATATTCTTACATATACATGTATTTACACACACATAAATATAAAGTGAAATGGGGCAATGAAGATATATATTAACAGAAGAATAGATAAGACTAAGCTTGTAACATCCAGACTTGTAATAATGGATATTACTCCATACCATAAAGAAATGAACTATCTAGTGTGAAAAGACATGGAGGGAACCCATGAGATAGATCATCTGGTAAATGTTCGCAGTGCAAACCTGACCACAGGAATTTGATTCCATAACTCATGGTGGAAGGAGAGAACCAATTCTCTGATCACTGTGCAGTCAGGATAACATGTGCATGCTGGCATGTACACCCCACCCACCCACATGCTTTAAAATATGTTTAAAAAGAAAGAGTATAGAGGACAACTCAGTGTATATCATTTAGTGCAAGACACCCATCTGAAAATACTGCACATTCTGTAATTCCATCAATAAGGCATCTTGAGAAAAGCACAGTTAAGGAGAAAATCAGAAGATCAGTGTTTCCCAAGCGTTATATAGGGGAGAGAAATAAATAGTTTGGGTACTGAGGATGCTACAGGGTAAGGCTTTTCTCTTTGATGCTCTATTGGTGGATGGATGAATATCATTATACATTTGCACAAAATCTTATACAAAAAAAGGAATCCCTATGTAAACTATGGGCTGTAGGTACAAAGTGTCACAGTAGACTCGTTGTGGCAAATGTACCATTCTGATGCTTGTGTTGCCAATGGAAGACATGTGTGTTTGCCTTTGGGAGAGTATGTGTCAACTTTCTTTTATTTTTTTTCACTAAGTTTTTCTGCAAGCCCAAAGCAGCTCTAAAGTTTACTAACTTAAAAGCTAATTAGAGATTTGTACTCAAGAAGCATGCAAATGCAGCCTTGCTCTAATCAATTACATGTCAGAATAGATTCAGGGGGAAGCAGCATCAGGTTGAGGCTTCCTATTGATTCCTTATCAATGCTCTGACTTCCAAATCTTACATCACTCTCTATATCTCCCCTGAGTCAAAACAGCAACAATTGCAGTACAAACTCAGAGAAATTGTACGGCATGCATGCCAATTCAGACAATTTAAATGACAAGAAATTACTGTCCTTTAGAGACTTGGCCTGCAAGCCTCTGTGGGCCAGATGCAATTCAACTACTCAACAAACCAAATCATGGCTTTATGTTTTAGTGTCATGGAGGTGTTTGAATCTAGTCAAAACTAATTTCTTCTGGTACTTACACATCTCTTAGTAGTCTTTAAATTTTTGTTAGATTATTAGATTTCGTGTGTGTGTGTGTGTGTGTGTATGTGTGTGTGTGTGTGTGCGCGCGCGCGCGCGCGCGCGTGCACGCGCATGCGCACGTGCATGGATATATTGTCTGTATATATGTTTGTGTGCTACATCCATGCCTGGTGCCTATGGAGGCCAGAAATGAACATTGGGTTCCCTAGAACTGGAGTTACAGGCAATTGTGAGTCGCCATGTGAATTCTGGGTGTTGAACCCAGGCCCTCTATAATAGCATCAAATACTCTTAACAGCCAAACCATCTCTCCAGTCCTCTAAAGAGTTTTAATTCAGACCTGCTCTGTCAGGAGCCATCTAGGAAAGGCTAAAGGCATTCAAGTGACTTTTCTAGAGATGGCACACCATTTTGCATGGCCTGTGATGGGTGAGCTCTAAGGCAAGGTCCCAAGAGACTTCACCCCAGGATTGCTTCTTGCTACTGATATGTCTTTCCTGTCACTATTACATAGTCTAATGATTCCTGGGCATTATCCCACCCTATTTGACATATTTTTTGCAGACCAACATGAAGATGCACATTCATGTAATGCTGTGTAGACAAATTGATGATTTCATAATTCCTATGATTTTATAAAGTTCCTAAATTAATATAAGTAATTTCCAGCCTTCTAAAAGCTGCAAGTAAAGCTCTGTAAATCTTCAAGTATCACAGGCCAATTGCACTAGGATAGAAAGCAGACTTGGAACAAATTTACTATCAGGGAAAACATTCCTTCTAAATTAGCTATGAGACCATTATCTGGTAACTAAAGGTCATAAACTGAGAATGGACAATTTGTTGTAGGTGCAAGCACAAAACATAAAATATTGACTGGTTTATCTATACAAAACTTCAAAACTAATGAGACACAAGACAGATGATTCATCTCTTGACAAAACCATGCTAACTAGTTACATAAAAATTATTGCTTTAAACTTATAATGAACTTATGGATCTAAAAGCTAGATAAGACTTGTCAAGTACTAGACTTACTGGAAAGACATGTAAACATTTCTGTTATAACTCTATCAATTTATGACATGAACTTTTGCCTTAAACTTACTATGAACTTATAGAATGTAAAGATGCTTGGAAAACCATGTGACCAATTATCCTGAGAGAGTATAAGAACTAAGAACCAAAAACAAATGATGGTGGGGCATTCTTCAGCTTTATCCAGAATATATGGGTTTTTTTCCTCTATGCATGAATAAAGGTTGGTTGGAGCTTGCTCTATGGAGCTTTGTTCTATCCATCAAATATGTGTATGCATGTGTTTGCATGAAGTTATTGGAGCTTGCTCTATGGAACTTTTGCTCATCAACCAAATATGTGTATGTGCATGCATGTATGTATATAAAATGAGTGGAACCTCTTTTTCTGTTTCATCCAGGATGAATGAGTGTTTCTGTGTGAGTGAATCTTCTCTTTTACTCCTTTCATTCTTTCTGTCTCTTCTTTTCTTTTCTCTCTGGCTATCAAAGATCTAATGAATTCCAAGCCTCTCGCCTGGCCAGAAGAGAGATCTTTGAGCTAGAGAGAAAAGAACTCTAGCAATTAAGCCTTTTTTCTTCTCATTCCCTGCACCTGCCAGCAGGAGTTTATTATCAGAAACCAGCAGCATTTAGTCACAGAATAGTAAGAAACCAGCGCTTATTAGCACGAAATAGTAAGAGAGTTACAAGGCCAGAGATTATCAGTCTTTGGCCTTCATCCAACTCTGTTTCACATCTCAGCACTGAACGAAACACCAAAGTCCAGAACTGGTCCCCGGCACTGGTCTCAAATCATGTTTTATTTGTTAGTTTATATGTCATACAAACATACAGATACCACTAACTTACCAATATTTGATGGTTGCTTATGTGATCACAGAAGAGAATATGTGTCCTAGAAGTTCTTGGCTAGGTGAGACTTTTAGAAATGTGAAAACAGTTATTAAAAATACATAAAACAAATTTATAGATTAGGAAACCAAGTGACAGATCATTTAGTAACCTGACACACCATAGCCAAGCATAACTGACTTCATAAATTAAGAGTTCTGAGTCCACAAAATATAACACACTGGCTTCAAAGGGGACTATGAGAACATTTAAAGACTTATGTTTTTGTTCATTTCTGAGCAATATAAACTCCTAACTTGACCAGAAAGAGTTAACACCCCTCTCTCTCTGGCATCTCAGCACAGCTTGGATTTGCTATTGCTTGCTTGCAAGAGCAATGAGCTGTAACAGAACGCAAAGAGACAAGGAATGTATTACAGGATATGACTTCAGTTTGGTCTCCCTTAAATAGAAACCAGTGCTATTTAGAGAGCAGGGGTGTTACTGAAGAAAACACATCAACTTTACCCTCTAAGTATATTGCAATATTCAATTCCTGATGAGATGAGAGAGTAAATGTGTTGAATATTTTATAATGCTGCTTTGTGTTTTGTGGTTCCTCCCAAGCCTCAACATGAAGGTGGTATCTGTACTTGAAACATCATCTCCCATTTTATGGGTAATTTAGACCATGCCAGTATACTTAATGCAGAAAGAGAAGGAAAGCAAAGCCACCACTGATTTAAGAAACATATTTGTTTTGTGGTACTGAACATGGATCCTACAACTTCATATCTGCACTGAGCTGCATCTCCACCATGTTTTATTTTTTGACTTTTTGAGACAACTCACTAAATGGCTCCACATAGAATTCAAATTTATGACCCCCCAGCCTTAGCCCCCCCAAGTACCTGGGAGTACAGGCCTCAGCCACCAGGCCTGGTAAGATCTTAAAGATTTATTTATCTATTCTATGTTTATGAGTACACTGCAGCTGTCTTCAGACACACCAGAAGAGAGGATCAGATCTCATTACAGATGGTTGTGAGCCACTGTGTAGTTGCTGGGAATTGAACTCAGGACCTCTGGAAGAACAGTCAGTGCTCTTAACTGCTGAGTCATTTCTCCAACCCCCAAGACACATTATTTTTATCAGTGCATGATTCAATTTGCAGAGATATAATATGCCTTTACCAGAGTTGAGGAGGTCATAAATGGCTGCCCTTGTGTGAACTGGTCAAGGTGTCCTTTCCCTGAGAAAACTGCCCATTCAGTTCAAAGAAAGATAGTGTCTCCTTGTTTCTTCTACTTCACTTCCTGCGTTGATTTACTCCCATTTTCTTTCTTTATATTTGGTTTTAACTTTGAGACAGTCTTGTCTTATAGTTCAAGCTGGATTTAATCCAATGACCCCATCTGTGCTAGGATTACAAGCACACACTGCCCCCGCCCCTCACAGCATTGTTTTGTATTATTATTTACAATTTAAGACTCTTTGTTATGATTTTTTTTTATTTTTCTGCACAGTTTCATTAAAGCATTCTGAATTTCTTGCCAGACATTTCTTCCACTTCCCAGAAGTCATTCTGATTTGTCTTCCCCCAACTCCTCAAATAAGTCTTTTTTTTTTTCCTGCTAAGGGATAGCTTAAGAAAGAAGTGTATTGATTTTCTCTTTCTGCATCCCTTGCTTCTATTCAAGTTAAAATGGGCATTTCAAGAGTGTAACACTCTGCCTTGAAAATTCAGTGCTGAGGTATGATTTTCTCTTGTCAGCTGTGATGAAGCATTAACACACACTTTTTCTTATTACCCTAGAATATTTGTTTATTTCTATAACCTGTATTCTTTATACTTAAATGTAAAAGAGTTGTATGAGGTATGCAAATCCCTTTGCAAAACCGTTAGATGGCAGAAACTGTGTATTGATTGGCCATTCTTAACACAGACTGTTTCTTCTCCAGACTCCTGCGTGCGCAGCAGTTTCTTATCATTGATGATGGCTGTACCGATGCCTTAACAGAGCAGTTATACCTTAATCAGGTGCAGAATCTCAAGACCCAGCAAACCAAACCAGAAAGGCATGCTTGTGCTATGGAAAGGAAGACAATGTCTATGGGAGGGAGGGATTTATCCTTGCATCAGAAGAAGGTAACATGGAAAACTCAGGACAGTTTCCTATTCAGACCTGTTGAGGTGAGCACAGTGGAGTGGTACAATTTGTTCCTAGTCTCTTCTACGTATTGCTTTAAAAATCGGCCCCTCACCAAGCCTCCCATGTTACATTATAATTATTTGCCTATAGTTCTTTCACACCAATGAAAACTATGCTCCTCCTAAAGACAAAAGCCACGGTGAGCACCCTCCTCTATCACTCAGGCCCAGCCTGCTACAGATTCTAAGCAATTTTGACTGCTGAAGATCTCTAACCAATCAGTGAGTCTAAAATGTTCTGTGATATGCACAGCTTAATTCCCACAAGGGCTATCTTAACTTGTTTAAGGCCCTATGTACCAGTCCCACTGAGCGTTTCCACATCTGATTTAAAATAGGCTCTGGACAAGGAAGCAAGATACAAGGTGCAGGGCGTAAGGAATCCTTTGACTGATAAACCTCTGTGTAATGTCAGCGGCAGCCTTGTTCAGAGGAGGTATTTCACAAGATCTCTGTCAAAGTTTAAACACGTATGCGGGAAGCTCCCGGCGAAAGGGGAGTTTCACGTGTCAGCGTCTGCCAGAACAGAGCCTATTTCTGCCAGGTGACTCAGCTCCCACAGGAGCACCACCAGCAATGCCTGCACGTGCTGTTTTCCTACTGTATTGTTAGCGAATGCTTTTAAGTCTTGCACTATTGCTATGTCCCTTCCTCACGCTGTAGGTGTCACCTGAGTCAATGGCATTAGCTGCTTTAGCACTAGGTTTAGGGTCCCTTTGGGCCTGTGTCTAAATTCAATAGAAGAGTATGCTCTTGAGATGAGATGTGTCATTACACATGCCAAAAGTCTGCCCCTGTGTTGGTCGTGTTTGGCAGCAATAATGTTGAATATTTATTTAATAGTGGCCAAGGCACTCCTATAAAGCACTTTAGTGATGCTATTTCATTTGATAATCTTGCAGGGTTTGGGGGTGGGGGAGGGCACATCATTGTTTTACAGACTCAAAACTTCTAATGCCAGCGGTGGTCAGTAACTTACTTGTTGATAGCCACATGTCTGCTCAGTAGCTGGGCCATGATGTAAACACAGGCAGTTTTTTTTTCAGGCCCATTGTAGCTAATCCTTGATATGTTCGCTACCAAGCATCTTATTTCTTTCTGGTAACAACAGAAATGACAGCACCTTCATGAATCTACAGAGGCCCCCAGCCCCCAGCTGTATATATTGGCCTTATTTAAAATTGGCAGACATTGTAATGAGCAGGGAGAATTGCCCTGCTCCCTGTGAGTAGGAATGTTCCTAACAGGCTCTTCCTGGAATAGGGTCTAACTAACTATCTGGCCTAGAACTTCCAGTGTAAACCAGGCTGACCTCGAACCCATGTCTTTAAGGCTTAAGTTTGGACGTTTTAAGAGGCTGTTTGTGCTAAGTGATATCTCCAACAAAGTCACCAGCTGCGATAACACATTACCAATATTTTGACTTTGAAAGTACTTTTAGCTGCTTCACCACAATGCTCAATGTGGTATGCCTCCATCTCTCGTTAACTGGTCAGCACATCAGCACACGCCGAGAGTATCGGGACTTGAGGTAACATGCGTGGACTTGACATAACCCATAGAACAGGATAGAATTTGTCACAAAAAAGCAAAAGAAATCTTCTCTTTTCCAGAATAGGGGGTGCCTTATACACATTCTGGAAAAGCAAGACCACACCCCTCAGGCCAGCTTCTTGTAAGACAAGTGAGTGCTTAAACATTAGACCAAGACACTTGCTTAATCCTGTGTTGCAATTTTTGCACCCTTACTTGTTTCCTTGGGAAACAATGCCTTCATACCTGACTCTAGCAGAAAGAATACTTTTTGAAGCTTGAAATATTTTTCACAGATCTTAGGGTCACACAACATACCTAAATAAGGTTATTTGAATGATACACAGGGGGTTGTCACTTGCCCATCCCCTGCACGTCAATTTGGGATCAATCAGTTCTGTGCCTTCGACCAACTTTGTTTATAAGCCAGTGTGTCCTAAGGCCCTGTGTTTAGTCCTTAGGTCCCTTGCACTGCTCACTCTCCCCAGGCCATTGGTTCTTAGCCTGTGGGTCATGACTGTTTTGGGGTCAAATGACTCTTTCTGAGGGCTTGCCTAAGACCATTGGAAAACACAGATATTTACATTACAATGCAAAACAGCAGCAAAACTGGAGTTATGAAGTAGTAATGAGAATCCTTCTATGGTTGGGGTCACCACAACAAGGGAAACTGTATTAAAAGCCACAGCATTGGGAAGGCTGGGAACCACTGCCCTAAGCTCTCACTCTTTTCTTTGTAGCCAATGGATTGGGAAGCCTTTTCCTACCCCCCTTCCCCCTCCCCTGGTTCCTATTTCCACTGTGATGCTCTTATTTCAGATTTCATTATCTGTGACTCAAATTAGTAAAGGCTATTCAATTGGCCTCTAGTTTCTTCCCTTTTTCCTCTTCCAGTAAGTGCTTCACATTGCCACAATTACTATCTGTCAAACAAAGAGACCTGTCTTGTCTCTTTATAACTGCAGACCTTCAAGGACACCTCATTATCCAGAGGAAAGTCCATGATGCACAGGAGTCCTTACTATCCAACTTCCTTCTTCCCTGCTCAGTGACCCTCCCCACCAGCTCAGGCTGGGATGGTCTTGGCTGCTTTTCCTTTTTTCTTGACAGACTCATTCATTGCTTATGAACAGTTCAGATGTTCCTTTCAATAACTTACAGAAGGCAGGTTTTCCTGAGCAGAATGAGTACCTCATTGGTCTTACCTGGATTTCTCTAGCAGCATTGTATGGTTTTGGTGTAGCAGTTGTAAGAGTCTCTTATAGTGACTTGTCCATTTGTCCTTCATATAGCCTGCACATCTTACAGACTTTGAGCTCTTCAGCAAGAACTAAAGTGTCTCTTATTTTTATAACACATAGTAGTTTATTCTATTGAACAGGAATGTAGACTTGGGAGTCAGATAAGTTGGTCCCCATCCCAGATCTATCACTCAGTGTCTAGAGAACCTTGAGCAGAAATACTTTCTATTTTTCTGTCACCATTTCTTTTTCTATAAAGTAGAGGTTAATTATACCTACTCACGGGTGTGTTTTGATGGTAAGGTGAGATGATAGTTATCAATCACTTAAGATACATAAGACCATCTGAGCCTGGATTTCACTAGTTTATTTTCTGCACTAAGGAAATAATAATGGTAGAAGGCTCAGGAAGGTAGACGCTACATCGCAGTGAGATATGAACAGAATTTGAACCAATCTACCCCCTGAACTCACCAGATTGTACATCAGTATGTCTCATTTAGTTACATCTAGTAAAGAACAGAGTGTTATCCCAGGAGAAAATGGAGGAGTTTTCAAAGTACCTTAGAAATACTGATATGAAACTGTGGACAGGGCAGTTTGAATTCCATATGCATACTTCTGTTTCTAAACCATTGATGAAGAGAGGTAGCATTGGGCTGCTGGAGAATGGTTTCTCTTTAAATTTGCTCCAAATAGCATAGCCCATAGGACATTAATAAAGTGTAATCAAGTTGATAAGCTGGGACATTTTTGAAGGTGTGAAGATCTGTATCTTCTTTGGTTTATTTATTTATTGTGTGTGTCGGGGGGTGTTACCTACATCCAGAGGTCAGAGGACAACTTTGTAGAGTTGATTCTCTCCTTCTACCTTTATGTGCATTCTGATGATTGAACTCAGTTCACCAGGCTCACACAGCAAGCATCACACCCACTGACCTGTTTAACTGGTCCAAGACCTTCTGGTATTGAAGTTTGTGGAAGATACTTATGTGAACTTTTTAAATTAATGCACTGGACTCGTTAATATGGAGTATTTGTTTTGATATGGCTAGTGTCACCTTACTTGTCTGGGCAGTTCATGTTGGTAGCTATTGCTCTGGTAGAATTATTAATAGGACTATCTTTTACTTTAAAATCTTCCTGGTTTAGGTGAAAGATTAAATGATTGTCTTAGTATTAATGTGTATCATAACACACAAGCTTGGCTTGTTACACTCAGTGACTGAGTAGTAAGCTAAAGTGAGATGAAGAGAAAAACTCTCAGGATGCGACAGAAAAGCGGATGAGAGGGGTTTCCAGACATGTCTCAGGTGGTGTGCTTTGGCTCTAAATGGTGTAATACTAGAACTAATACAGTCAATTGGACAATCAATAACTGATGCTCCAAACAGCCAAATGATTCAGGTTGGCTTTGGACGAAAGTCCTCATGGTGAGTGTGCAGAGAAGAGTGGGTTGTTGTTGTTAGGGTGGAGCCATACCAAAGGATGTGGGCAAGTCAGAGCTTCCAAAGGTGCATCCTGGGCTTGAGAGTGAAGCTGAGATAGCTGTTGAAAAACGGAGGCAAAGACCTTTAGTGTGGAGTAGGCCATGGAGGAGGGAGAGGGGGCTAGAGGGCGGTGGGCTCATTTCAAGTCACAGAGTACTAGAGAAAAAGCAACATCAGCTTGTTCTTAAGTGCTTCATTGTCCCAAGAGATGGCTGTAACTGGATAGCAAGTGTGACCATCATAGTAACTGTGCATGCAAGTGTCCTCGAAAAAGGCCAAATCTTTCTTTGGGAGAACAAATTTAGGAACTGGGTCTCAAGTTAGGAGTGTTTGCCACACATTAGCTGACTCATGAGGGTTTATCCACTGAAGAATGCCCAAATAGCATGGGGTTCACTACTGAGAAACTCTCAATTAAGAGGAGCTGTTGGTATAAATGCAAGCCAGAGTCCTCACTGGGAAATAGAAGTGAAATCCAGAAACTGGAAAGTCTTGAGGTCAGAAATGAGGTCAAAGTCAACGGATGGAAGCAAGGGTAGATCCTAGAACAAGTCAGAGGAGAGAGTATGTGAACTGGGTCCATGATGGTTGTCACACCCACCACTGGGGGCAGTAGCTTCTCTTTGCATGGTGATGAAGTGAAGATGCTTATGTCACAGGTGATTGATTAGTAGGCAAAAGCTGATGGCTTTATCTTCTGAAAACTAACCTCATTATAAGGGAGACAGGAAGGCCCTGTTTTGTGACACCTGAAATCCAGTAATGTCAAAAGTATTTCTCTCTGCACATTGGTTGCTTAGTTTGTGTGTTGGGATTTTAGTAAAGAAGTTGAGAGAGCTTCAAGCCAATGTTAGGGCTGCATTTTCCCATATAGGACTGAAGTGTTCATAAAGTGTCCATGAAGTAAATTCATTCTACCCAAAATCTTTTTGTATATTCATTTTAGATAAAATGATACAGTAATAGTCAATGGTACAAAGTTCAACAGTAAAGCTGGTGACCCTGTGGAATATTAGATTGAAGAACACATGGATAAATTGGTTAGAAATAAATCAGGCATATCATTTTGAGGAGAATACTGAGTTAAAACAGATTTTTTAAAAAATTATGGGAAAACTAGTGAATTTTTAGATAAAATATAGAATATGTTTTAGTTTATTCTGTGGATACTGTATCCAAAATCTTTTTCCAGATTAGATTACACACACATAGATTACACAGAGTACACACACACACACACACACACACACACACACACACACACACACTGATTTCACCATCATTCTACAAGGTAGAAATTACCATTTTATAAATGAGGTAACTAGGAGTAACTCACCTAAGACTAACACTGAGGTACTGGACCAGGATTTTACATCCCCCACCTGTCTCACGGCCCATTTTCTTTCTTCATTCCAACCTCACTGCACACTTCACTCTAATTATTTTAGCACCTGTCTCGATTCTATGGGTTTGGCAGAAATTCAACCCACCATATTAAGTCATAAAACATCCAGTCATATTAAGTTGTGTACATTGACAGATACTTACAAGGAAGCACACACATAAAAAAAGAGGATCTAAGAGCATCAAGGATCAATATATAAGAATACCCTAAGCCTAGAGGAACAGCATTGGGAAGACTCACCTGTAGGATGTGCTAAGTGCTATAGAAGTGCTGAGCAACACTTTCAGAGAGTTTTGAGTGATCTTTTTCTCAAGTCAAGTTCAGAGCAAGATTAGCACACTAGCGATGTGGCAAGGCCTGGGGCAGATGGCGCAGTATTAACAGATGGCAGAGAGAAGAACCCAGCTGGCTTTTGTAACTCCTCTATCAAGGAAAATGTTACTTAATCTGGGACTCATAAAGTAAATTCTGTTTAGAGGCACTGTCTGGCCCATGTGCATACGTTGTATATGAGGCAATCATTGAAAATCATGAGCGTTTTCAGATGTTTTGTATGTTTGTAAGAACCAGATTCTAGGTTCTTAAAAATTGTATCCAGGGTTCTTGGTCACAGGGCCTGTGTTAACATTCAAGCTCACGGGAAAGAGTTTAGATGGCAGAAGTAAAAATGCTATGGTTCTGAACCAGCCAGAATTTGAAGAGTGGATCGTGGCTGTGTAGATCGATGAGCTCATGCCCAGTAAATGTTTGCGTAAATTATTAAGAAGATGATAGTAAATATTATTGAAATCCATCACCAAGCCTCAGCTAGGCAGAATTGTGAGGTAGAAGTGAGGAACTGTTCTGATTGTCAAGACAAAAGAAGGAGGCGGAGGAAGAAAGAGGAGGGAAGGAAGGAAGAGAAAGAGGAAGACTCAAAATTCCACACAAGGACAATAATGGAAGGTCGGGTGTAAAGTTGAAGGATATTTGCCAGGCCAAGGCCAACAGAGACAGTGCAAGTTGGGCTGGCAAATCAAAGCAGGATTTATGGAGCTAAGCTGTCTCCCATATTTTAAGTCTTTAGAAGTTTCTGGGCTGCTGAGGACCACGCACTTCTGAAAGCGCCAGACACCTGGACTGCACCCTCCCTACCCTTTCCCATTTGGCGTGCCTTCCAAACACTTACTTTAATTGTATTCCGTAGAAAAAGTGAGAGATTTAAAAAAAGAAAAGAACCAAAGAATTTCATTTTAATGTACTCTCCATTAGGATGCTTGCTATGTTCCGAATGCCGTGTTCTATAAAATCTGTACCATGAAAAGGTAATGACTATAGGAAGTGAGAATTTTGATGCTATTAAGTCAAAAGGACAGAGCCCTCATGGGCATGAATGCGACCTCTAGGAGATGTTCCACCCAGACCCCTAAGCGCTTCCACTATGTGAGGACATAGACAGAGGTGTTGCCATTAACAAGAAAGTGGGCTCTGACCAGACACCGAATCTGTTGGGGCCTTGATTCAGGACTTCCCGGGGTCCAGAACTGGGAGAAGGACAAGCCTGCAGTTCTCTATCACAGTAGCTTGAGTCCTGTAAACATTGCTGTCTCAAGGAGGGACCAAGCTTTTCAGTAACCAAATATGATACCCCACAAAGAAAAAAAAGAACATTATAGTAAGCAGAAGATGAGTGGTCTAGAGGAAGTCATGACTGCCCAAGTGCTTTCAATAAAGAATGTTAGAAAGAATTTAGCCACATTTCCTGTATGCAATTAGAACAAACCCATTAGACTGCCAGTAAATATTGCTAAAATATATAGATCCCTATGTATGGGCAGCATGTTTTATATTTATAAAAGTTCTTTCTCTGACAGTTATGTGGTTCATTCTATTCTTAGGTCACTGTTCTTCACATTAAATTTCCTGTGGCATTGCCATCTTTGAGTATGTTCATGGTTAGGAAAAAATTGTTTTTTTTTCTCCATAGGAAATGTCTTCATTTATAGAACCTTTTATTTGCTGTTCCATCATTTATGAGTTTCTCTGTCTTGTAACCAACAATGGGTGGGGAAGTACATACTTTTGTATTTACCACTGGGATGGTGGGGAGGCTCAGTGGTTAGACATTTGCCATGCCAGCACGATGACCCAAGTTCAGATCTCTAGCATGCAAATAGAAGCTGGGCATGGCTGTCACCCCAGAATAGGGGGAAAAAGAAGCAGGAGGATCCCTGGGGCTTGCCAACATGGGCCTCTGGCTTCTAGATATACACACACATCCACACAAAGAAGTCATTTATTGTTAAGCTAGACAACTTCACAGATTCTATTAATTCAGTCTCAGACCCCCTCCAGCTTCCTTCCTCTTTGCATTTCTCCTCTCTGAGGCTCCTAATATCTAATGCTGGCATATGTTACTAGTTAAGAACAATTTTTGTGAAAACATTAGAACATATATGATGATGCTTAGGTAGCAAATAGGTCTTGTACATGTACAAGTCCAGAAGTTAGCAGTACAGGACACTTGGCAACTCAATTCTGTCTCTGAGGATCTGAGCTGTTTCCTTCTCCCACATGACGCCATCTCCACAGGACGCCATCTCTAGCATGCCGACTTCCAGCGTCATGGTTATTGCCTTACAGCTGCTTCACCTCTTAGTTCCAAGAGTGAGAATGGCAAAAGTCACCTGTTGCTGTCTAAAAAGCCTTCCCTGGTTCATGCAGCTTGACTGGGCTACACTGACATCGCCACATCAATCACGGAAGATGCCACAGGACTGCTATGTGTGTGACTGGGAAAAGCAAGTAAAGTATCAGCAGTCCTTTTCTATTCCTTCTATCACTGCCTAAAAGTTAGTAAAGGTGTTGTGTTAACGATCTTTGGCACACACACACACACATACACACACACACACACACACACACACGCGCGCACACACATATAAATTAAGCAATGTATAAAATTATATATACATAGTATATTACTTCATTTAAACTAAACAATATTCCATGGACTAGTCTTTAGTCTTGTTTTAAAGTTAAGATAAGAGAGGCTTGAGTAACATAATTGCTGCTGAGCGGTAGGAAGCACTGCTGAGTATTGATTTCTCTGCCAAGTTGTGGAAGAGTGAAGAGTCAGCTGGGACATCGTTTTTCTCATGAAATAGCTGATCTAGAATCCTTTCTTGTTAATGCACGTGGCCTGCTTCAGTGCCTGAGCCTCTTGAACTAAAGTGAACCTCTAAGATGAGATGTCAAGGAAGGAAAGACAGCACCTAGACAAGAGTCTGCAGTCAACGGAGGGGAGGGGACCACCCCACAGAGTCTACCACAGAGATAAGACGGAAATAACCTCAATCACAGCAAAGTGTACAGTAACCAGGATGTGCTGAGTTTTAATCCCACTTTTACTTTTACTCTAATTTATTTACTGAGATGTATGAAGGTTGCCTTTTTAAAGGTTATATTTAACAGCTGGCTCAAGGGACGTCTAAAAATGTAACAGCTGGCTCTCAAGGCTGTTCGCATGAACAAGAGTGCCCAGGAAAACCATTTTGAGTCTGTTTCCTCGGCACAAAAAGGAAATGAAAATTCTTGCTTTGTCTAACTCTGATTATGAGACTTACATAAAGCAGTCTATTTGATGAATGGACCTTATAACTGATGAAGTGCTGTGTAAATGTGATGCCAGGAAGAAAAGAGATGTGTAGGGAAAGAAAACAGCCAGTGCGTCCTGGAGAAATACTCATGGTTTTAAAAAGGACAAGTGAAAAATAACATTTCAATCTAAGACAACATTTTAACTGTGAAGATATCTTGGTAAAGTATAGGCAGGAAGAGAAACAGTTTGAAGACTACAGTGAACTTAAAAATACCCCTACATCCTTCATTCTTCCTCCTCTCAGGTGGTTAAATGTGGTCTGACCTTGTGACTTGCTTTCAACAACATAAAGTAGCATAAGCTACCTACCTACAAGCTCAGACGCTGGGTGTGCTCCATTTGCTGCTACTGAGTCCTGGCCCCCTCTGGGAAGAAGCCTGAGCTAGCCTGGATGGAGAAAGAAGGATAAGAGGCAAGGAGAGAGGAACTTAGGTACCATACCCAATAGTTGGCCAGCCTCCCGCTGACTCAGCAGACATCTGGAGATGCTTAAGTGAGCCCCAGTAGAGATGAGTCAAGGCTGCTCAAATCATCATAATGGCCGAGTTGAGCTCAATCTAAATAACTGACCTTCAGGACTGGTGGTTTCAGTTGGTAGTAGTTGAGGTGTGACACAGAGTGAAACCCAATCCAGCCCTATGGTATGTTCCAGCATTTCTATTAGGTTTTTCCTCATCTTTAATCTCGAGGAATCTCTGTAAGGGCCCTGTGATGATCTTAATTATATTTTCATGTTTGAGAGACCCAAGGACTCCGGTTAGAGGAATGTGCTAAATATCAAATCGAAGAACATCTGAAAGGACAAATATGATTTATATAAAACTTCACGGAAGGTGTGCTGGGGACAGGACTGGCATCTAGAAGGGAGACTGGAGAGATGAGGCAGAGGTTATCTATTATTAAGCATTTAGTTGATGCTCACGTTTATACATATAAAACTTAGATTATTTGAATATGTGGTAAATACCCACGTTTGTAATTCTCATGCTTAAATTTCAAAATAAGGACATTGGGGGATCTTTTTCTTCATCAGTCTCTGAGCTTGTCTTTCATAGTCACAACCAGCATATCTATGATCGCCCTCAGTGGCTTTTAGAGTTTAATGTCCTCCCTGCATCCCATAATATTCTGTGTTCAAAATTCTTCTCTGGTCCTGTGACTATTACTATTTACTGTATTTAGTTATGATATACTATGCCTTCTTCATTTGAACTAATAAATCAATAAAGAAAGCTTAAATCTAAACTACATACCAACAGAAATGTTTTAGTGATGAATTGTCATGTATGATGTTACTATTCAAATTTATAATGGAAAGATTCTGCAAGGTTCTCACTCAATATGATGTACTTTTTAAGAAGCTGAATATAAAAGTCTGGAATCCCCATCATTTTCCAATTTACCCATCTTTCACCCTTTAAAATATTCCTCTCATTCTTTACCTTTATAAATTTATTCTCTGTGTGTGTGGGGGCATGGTGTGTGTGTGTGTGTGTGTGTGTGTGTGTGTGTGTGTGTGTGTGTGTGTGTGGTGTGTGCATGAGCACACGTATGCCTGTGTGTGTGCACGTGTGTGTGTGTGTGTGCGCACGCGTGTGCAGGTGCATGCGTATCATGACATACGTGGAGGTCAGGGGAAACTCTCTGGAGTCTGTTTTTTCCTGCCACCTGTGGGTGTGGGGCTGGAACTCAGATCTTCAGTCTTACATGCTTGCACCTCTGTTCTCTGAGCCCTCTTTTTGCTTTGAAAGTCCTGTTTTCCTGTGTGAGTTACAAATGGGAAACAGGCTCTTCACCCTTTGCTTGAAATGATCATCCAACATTTTCTTTCTTTAGGAAAGAAAATTATTTTGAGATCAGCTCTTATCAGAAGGAAACCAACTGAACGGTCTAAAAGGGAATACAGAAAGTGCAAAGCTTATTCTGAAAGTGCCGTGTTGGCATGTCATGCAGATGATGGTCACCTTTGGCTTTGCTTCCCCGTCTCCTGAATGGCTCATTTCTTTCCATCACTCCGGCTTTCCCAGCATCCTCCTGCTCCCTTCTGGGTGTCTGGCTATATCATTTTCTCTTACTGCCTTGAGGCAGAGTCTCTTGGTGAACCTGACAATTGTTTTGTAGCTAGTTTGGCTGTCTAAGGAAGCCCGTAGCAGCCTCCTGTCTTTGACTCCTGCAGAACTGTGCTTATAGCCACAGGTGCAGGTGGCCACGCAGGGTTTCTTTATGGTTGCTGGGGATCCAAGCTCAGGTCCTCATGCTTGCACAGTTCTCTTTCCCACTGAACAATCTCCCCCACCCATACTTCATTTTCTTTGAAAGTCTAACTTAGTAGCTAGAGACTTGATCTTATAGACCCCCCAACCCCTGCCCAAGGTCATTCTTACCCTGTCTATCTTTCTGTATTACACACACATCCAGTTTTCATCACTATGCCATCTTTATCAGCCGCTGGGAGAACTCCTAAAAGCTGGAGTGGCTCCACTATCTTGAGCCATGAACACAGCTTTTCAGACATGTAGCTAGGCAAGGAGCTATAATCCATAGCTCCAACCCTCATGTAAGATCCTTCAAGAAATCTTCAGAAAGGTCTTTGGTTAGAGTGTCCAGCTGGAAAACAAGCAAGCCAGCAGAAGACACATGCTTCAACCTTCAGGACCCATAGAGGTGTCAAGGTTGAAGGGATGAATGAAGAATGGAGACAATTAGGTAAAATGGGAGTCAAGACAAACAAGAGCAAGACCTGGATGCACAGAACAGCTCAGGCTGGAGGGACACTCCAATCCATAGGCGCCTGTGGGCAGGGTGAGAACCCCTGTGAGGACAAGGCAGTGTGAGGAGAGCCTCAAGTGCAGTTCTCTGGCTACAAAATGCCTGCATTTTGCCTTCTGCTGCATTACACACACACACACACACACACACACACACACACACACACACACACACACACACACACACACACACACATTCTAAAATTGCATCAGGTTAATCCCTTCTAGGTCATTAATTATGACATCCTAAGCTATACTGGGATGTGAACATTTTTATTTAACGTAATGTGAAATAATTATAGAAAGTTAGGAAGATGCAAATAAGTAAAAAGAAATAAGACTGGTGAATATACCACTTCTTTATAAGTATTGTTAACCTGAACTGATTTTGGTGTGTCTGTTTATCCTATATACTGTGAAAAGATCATTATACCTATCTACGTATAGCTGTCTACTGGTTCATCAATACCTATTAAGCTATATAGACCTAATGCATGTACTATTGGTAGGTTGCCCCTTTCTCTGCTGGGGTGCATCATAGATAGAGATATATTCACGTTCAAAGACTTTTTTCCTTTTTTCTATTTTCTCCTCATAGATTGATCAGACGTCTCCTTCATTTTGTACATTTTGTCGCTTTGAATCATCCAAAAAATTTATTTTGTGGTGTTGATGATCAAACCAGGGAGCCCTCTATAACCAAGTTACACACACACACACACACACACACACACACACATACACACACACATCCCCATAGATTTCAAACAGCCTCACACTAAATCCAATAGCCAGTGAAGGATTTTGATGGAGACACTGGAAAACCTAGTAGGACAGCAAAAGAAATTGAACAAGTGCTGATTTGAAAGAGAAGGTGATATATTTTGAGATTTCCCTTTAACTTTTACATTCATTTATCTATTTTATGTGTGTGGGTTTTGCCTGTATGCATGTATGTACATCACGTGCATTCCTGGCACCCACAGAGATCATAACGGACTTCATATCATCCAGGACCAGAGTTACACATGGTTGTGAGCCACCATGTGGGTGTCAGGAACCAAATCCAGGTCCTCTGAAAGAGCAACAAGTACTCTTACCCACTGAGCCATCTCTCCAGCTCCTGCTCTATGTCTTAAATAAGACTAGCAGTTCCTAACTTGTCTCAGAGCTTTCATGCCATCCTCTTGCATTATAATGAACTGCCATTGTTTGGTCTTGTGAGGTGGCTCAATGGATAAAGCACCTGCTATGCAAACATGAGGACTGGGGTTTGGATCCTCAACACTCACATAAAATCTGGGTTATCATGGTGATCCACCAATAATCCCAGCACGCAGAAAGGAGAGGGTTCCATGGACAAGCTGGCTACTAGACTAGCCCAATCTGTAAGCTCTGGGTTCAATGAGAGACTCTACCTCAATACACAAAGTGTAGAACCATGGAGAGAGACACACCTGTCAGTCTTTGGCTTCTGTGAGCATATACGTACACACACATATACGTGAATGTACATACACAGAAAAATAGACTGCTATTGTAATTGTATTCCTAGGGCGTATAACCTTGGTCCCAGTAATACAATTCAGTGTAAGTTCTGTAAATGAGTCTGTGACTCAGCATGCCACAGGCTTCCTGTAGACTGTAATCTATTTCATCCCATTCTGTGAGTGATCATTGTAAGGGTTTTTGCATGTGTCCCCACACAAGAAAGTTGTTTCTTGTATGTACCCTGAGATATTGATCCCGCCATGGGACCTCATATCTCCCCTGGGAAATACCATCTTTTCCCACAAAGCTCGAGCTGCTGTGTATAGCCCCTCAGCCAAATTTATTAACAACCTTATTGTCCAGAGTCTGTAGATTCCTGTCTCTGTCATCATCTAGAGAGATAGCCTTGAACTATCAGATAATTAGCATTTTTCTTACAAAATAAAAGTTCAGGATCAATAGCTTCAGAATCTTCAGTCTGATTTACCATATTAAACAATTTGAACAGTTATTTATTTCTTGTAATATACATGGCTAACTCTACATCCCTTGTAGTAAAAATAAATGTAAACATTTAATAATTTGCTACTACTTCTAGGCATGTGAGTTCTGTGACTCAGCCATTCAAGGATAAGAACTAATTTTAAACTTGCTGGAGGATACACAGGTGTGCAGCCACGTATGTCTTCTTGAATAGCCTGTGTTTTTATGCTCTTTGGTTCTCTCTGCAAATCCTTGGTATTTTTCACACATATGGTCCATTCAGCTGTTAGAGCCATG
The DNA here is from genome assembly GCA_028551405.1 of Uromys caudimaculatus. Taxonomy (NCBI): domain Eukaryota; kingdom Metazoa; phylum Chordata; class Mammalia; order Rodentia; family Muridae; genus Uromys; species Uromys caudimaculatus. The sequence continues at coordinate 33,427,832 of CM052706.1, read as the reverse complement.
TAACTGCAGAAGCATTTTATTTTTATGATCATTGGCAATACTTCTCAGAGTTGTGTGACCAGGAAACCATGTGTACTGACATCTCTCAGTCTCCTGAGCCTTGGCCATGGTCTTTCTCTTCCTGAGGAGTGGTGCTCAGGAGACATGTTCTCTCTGTCTCTTCCTGGGGAGCATGAACTGTCTACTGGTCAGGGTTTGGATAACTGGGGACAGGGGTGAGTAGGTCAAAGCATCTCTGGTTGGGTTCATCAAAACTGGTCCTCCTCCTCATCTTTTTTTTTTTTTTTTTTTTGGTTTTTTTGAGACAGGGTTTCTCTGTGTAGCCCTGGCTGTCCTGGAACTCACTCTGTAGACCAGGCTGGCCTCGAACTCAGAAATCCACCTGCCTCTGCCTCCCAAGTGCTGGGATTAAAGGCGTGCGCCACCACCGCCCGGCCCTCCTCCTCATCTTTTAAAGCTCAGTTATCTCCTACCTGCTCAGACATGTCTGGTTCCTCCCTCCTTCTCTCCCTTCCCCCTCCAGTTCCCAGTTCTCCCTTCTTTCTCTCTCTCTCTCTCTCTCTCCCCTCCCCTAAACTAATATGTGTTGTAAAACACTATAGCTCTTGCTCAAAGTCTGTAAGATGTACAGGCTATATGAAGGACAAATGGACAAGTCATTGTAAGAGACTCTTACAACTGCTACACCAAAACCATACAATGCTTGCTAGAGAAATCCAGGTAAGACCAATGAGGTACTCATTCTGCTCAGGAAAGCCTGCTTCTGTAAGTTATTGAAAGAAACATCTGAACTGTTCATAAGCAATGAATGAGTCTGTCAAGAAAAAAGGAAAAGCAGCCAAGACCATCCCAGCCTGAGCTGGTGGGGAAGGTCACCAAGCAGGGAAGAAGGAAGTTGGATAGTAAGGACTCCTGTGCATCACGGACTTTCCTCTGGATAATGAGGTGTCCTTGAAGGTCTGCAGTTATAAAGAGACAAGGCAGGTCTCTTTGTTTGACAGATAGTAATTGTGGCAATGTGAAGCACTTACTGGAAGAGGAAAAAGGGAAGAAACTAGAGGCCAATTGAATAGCCTTTACTAATTTGAGTCACAGATAATGAAACCTGAAATAAGAGCATCACAGTGGAAATAGGAACTGGGGGGGGGGGGGAGGAAGATGGGAAAAAGCTTCCCAATCCATTGGCTACAAAGAAAAGAGTGAGAGCTTAGGGCAGTGGTTCCCAGCCTTCCCAATGCTGTGACCCTTTAATACAGTTTCTCTTGTGGTGACCCCAATCATAGAAGGATTCTCATTACTACTTCATGACTCCAGTTTTGTTGCTGTTTTGAATTATAATGTAAATATCTGTGTTTTCCAATGGTCTTAGGCAAGCCCTGAGAAAGGGTAATTTGACCCCCCTCCCCAAAGGTCATGACCCACAGTCTGAGAACCAATGGCCTGGGGAGAGTGAGCAGAGCAAGGGACCTAAGGACTAAACACAGGGCCTTAGGACACACTGGCTTATAAAGAAAGTTGGTCGAAGGCACAGAACTGATTGATCCCAAATTGACGTGCAGGGGATGGGCAAGTGACAACCCCCTGTGTATCATTCAAGGGTGACATCCTATTTCAGGGCTGTTGCTCTTCTTCCTGAGCCCTAGCCTACTCTCCACTCCTGTCTTGTTGGATTAGTCATACTTCTCATTTTCTTCCTCCTTTCCCATGGGTCCAGCAGAGCATCCACCTTCTCATTTAAGGTGATCTATACCTAGAACCAGGCTTGAGTTCCACGATACTTCTGCTGACCTTGACTTCTGTCTCAACATTCAGAGTTTCTAGTGTCAGGTTTTGTTTTCTCCCTGACCCCATACATACCCTTTCTTCTCATCAGCATTCTGTAATTTGATGGCCCACAAGCCTTTAGCATAAATTCACAGTATGCCAGTCATCCATGTAGTCTATGCTTCTTTATTATGTAACAGACCTATCTGAATGATATTTTTCCTTTGAAAAATGTAACAATAATAATCCATAGAGCCAAGTTATCGGTACAGAATGTTATATATTTGGCAAACATAAATCATATGATCTTGTTCTTAAGAAGATTCCAAGTCATTATTTTGCAATGCACATGTTTACTTAATGTTCAGAAGTTGCTCACTGAACTCTGGGGTTATGATCAATGGTTTCCTCTTGAGATTTTTTAAGACCTGTTATATTGGCTTTTGGAGTTACATGGTGCACTCTAGTGGGGTCTACTTGAATTACAAATAGTCTTGGTCCCAACTCTTTCCCACCATATTTTAGGAGGGTGGAGCATGACTTACAGAAATAAGAATTGGTTAAAAATCCACTATCCCAAAAAGACTGGAAAACTTTTGTTGAGCAAAAGAAGCACATATTTGTAGAGGAGGCAGAGCCAGCTCCTTCTATTGCATCTAATAATCACTTCACTTGTTTTAGTCCAGAGGGGAGATTTCCTGTCCTACATCTGTGTCTGAAAGAGAGAAATAAATTAAGCAACGCAACTATGTTTGTGTTTGCTTGGGTTTCAAAGAGATGTCAAACATCACTATCATCAAACATTTATGGAGTGTGGCTTGTGTATTTGAAATTGTACTTGCCATTATCATTTTTCTGGGTTATTACTTATGTTATAATTAATGGCTACTGTATATAACTATCTCTGGGTGTATGTGCACTCATATGTAGAGGGAAGAGACTGACATAGAGTTACTTCTATCTCACTGTTGTTTTTCATGAAAGGTCTCTCATCTGAGCCTGAAGCTCACTGATTCACTAGATTGACTGACAAATGAGCTTCAGGAATGGACCTGTCTCTACCCCTCGTGCTGGGGTTACAGCAATTCACTACCACATTTGGCTTTTATGTGGATTCTGTAGCTCTGAGCTCAGGTCCTCATGCTTGCAAATCAAATGTTTCCCCTTCCAAACCATCCCACTGAGCCACCTCCCCAGCTCTATAAATGCATGGTTTTACAATGAATTGATCAGGTACACCAGAACTCTTACACAGAGGGTCATACCACCGTGTTGTAAGAAATAGTCATAGTCCTCTGTTAATGCTCAGGGGCAGATGTTCAGCACAGATGTAAAGTGCTGCACATCTGGGGAGGAAGGTAATTTAAGGGATCTGGCTTTTATCTTGTGTTGTTGGGAGACTGGGCGAGCAAGCCAACAAACTGTTCGGCCTCCTGTTTCTCATTTGTAAAATTAGAAGGCACTCAGGCATTTCTCCACTGTTTGCTTCCCTTACTTAATGCTATCTGTGATTCTGCATTGTTCATAGGTACAAAACTAGTCATCAACATCTCTGAAAATCCACAAAAAAATTAGCATATTCTAATATTCATGTGAAAGTCCCATCTGTATCATGTAATTTTAACCCTACAATCACTAGATGTTTATTAACCTTACTCAGGAAAATAAGGATGGCCCAATGCTGTTCTTTGAGCATTTCTATCTATGTTTCCATTGTCTTAGATCACGGGAATGTAGTAGTCATGGGAGGATGGCAGAGTTCTTACCATGTACTTGGAATGGGCATGAGAAACCATTGCTCATGACCCTTTCGTCATTATTAAATATATAAATGTGTAGAACAACAAGAATTTTATGTGCCCAAGGTTTTGTATAGATTCATACTAAAATATATACAGATGCTGACAACACCCAGAGGAAGCTCTACTCCAAGGCGCTCTAATATGCCCAGGATCATAGGATCAGAGGTGAGGAAGACACAACATCTGTCCCAGCACTGGGAGTAACTGGATCCAGAAGGATCCAGGGACCCAGGAACCCCACCTGACCAGTGGCATGGGTTCCTTCCTGTCTGGGCAGTTGCCCTGAGCAGACCTTGGGCACAAACTCCTCAGCCAGTCCCACAACACCCAGAGGAAGCTCCACTCACAGGTGCTCTAACAAGCCCAGGATCACAGAATCATAGGATCATAGGATCCCAGGAGCTTGGTCACACCAAGATCTCAGAGTCCCAGAGGCAGCTTGACTCCCAGGAGCTCTACATACCCAGGATCTCAGGATCACAGGATCCCAGAATCACAGGATCACAGAGACAGTGGGTCTCTGAGGAGTTCTGACACATCCAGGATCACAGGAAGGATAGGCTCCAGTCAGATAAAGAGAGGGCAGGTAGCACTAGAGATAACCAGATGGCAGGAAGCAAGCGTAAGAACATAAGCAACAAAAACCAAAGTTACTTGGCATCATCAGAACCCATTTTTTCCACCATGACAAGTCCTGGGTACACCATCATACTGGAAAAGCAAGATTTGGATCTAAAATCACTTCTCATGATGATGATAGAGGACTTTAAGAAGGACATAAATAACTCCCTTAAAGAAATACAGGAGAACACAGGTAAACAGCTAGAAGCTCTTAAAGAGGAAACACAAAAATCCCTTAAAGAATTACAGGAAAACACAATCAAACAGGTGAAGGAATTGAACAAAACCATCCAGGATCTAAAAGTGGAAATAGAAACAATAAAGAAATCACAAAGGGAGACAACCCTAGAGTTAGAAAAAAACCTAGGAAAGAGACCAGGAGTCATAGATGCAAGCATCACGAACAGAATACAAGAGATAGAAGAGAGAATCTCAAGTGCAAAAGATACCATAGAAAACATTGACACAACAGTCAAAGAAAATGCAAAAAGCAAAAAGCTCCTAACCCAAAACATCCAGGAAATCCAGGACACAATGAGAAGACCAAATCTAAGGATAACAGGTATAGAAGAGAGTGAAAATTCCCAACTTAAAGGGCCAGTAAATATCTTCAACAAAATTATAGAAGAAAACTTCCCTAACCTAAAAAGAGATGCTCATGAACATACAAGAAGCCTATAGAATTCCAAATAGACTGGGCCAGAAAAGAAACTCCTTCCATCACATAATAATCAAAACACAAAATGTACTAAACAAAGACTGAATATTAAAAGCAGTAAGGGGAAAAAGTTCAATAGCATATAAAGACAAACCTATCAGAATTACATCAGACTTCTCACCAGAGACTATGAAAGGGCAGATGTCATGCAGACCCTAAGAGATCACAAATGCCAGCCCAGGCTACTATACCCAGCAAAACTCTCAATTACCATAGATGGAGAAAACAAGATATTCCATGACAAAACCAAATTTACACAATATCTTTCCACAAATCCAGCCCTACAAAGGAAAATAGATGGAAAACACCAACACAAGGAGGGAAACTGCACCCTAGAAAAAGCAAGAAAATAATCTTTCAACAAACCCAAAAGAATATAGCCACACAAACATAATTCCACTTCTAACAACAAAAATAACTGGAAGTAACAGTCACTTTTCCTTAATATCTCTTAACATCAATGGACTCAAGTTCCCCCAAAAAAAGACATAGACTAACAGACTGGATATGTAAACAGGACCCAGCATTTTGCTGCATACAGGAAACGCACCTCAGTGATAAAGACAGACACTACCTCAGAGTAAAAGGTTGGAAAACAATTTTCCAAGCAAATGGTCCCAAGAAACAAGCTGGAGTAGCCATTCTAATATCGAATAAAAATCAACTTTAAACCAAAAGTTATCAAAAAAGATAAGGAAGGACACTTCATACTGGTCAAAGGAAAAAAACTACCAAGATGAACTCTCAATTCCGAACATCTATGTTCTAAAAATCACAGGCTGTATCATAATAATATATGTTTAAAATCCACAAATATGGCACAGTTCATGTAAGTGACACATTCAGAAGAATAGGTAGGACTCAAGGGATTTTTTTCTAAAACAGTCTTTAACAGATTATAATTTTATAGAATTTTACCAAAGTCCACTGGTATAATTTTGTTTGTTGCTAATACTTTGAAATCTTAAAAAAACTTAAATGTCCTGAAAAAAAAAATCCCACACTTCATTCTTTACAGAAATAGTCACTGCAGAACTAGAAATATTTAATGGGTAACTTCAGCAAGTGTTATAGGTATCTCATGAGTCTCAGTGTAATGGTCTTGGGTAACACAAAGGAATGTTGCTCTTTGCTCAGAGTGAAGCTAACATATCTTCAAGGGAGAACATTGGAGATATTTGAATTTTATGTTCACATTAGGGGGGTGAGTCCTGTATATTTTAGAGACTAGTATTTATTTTCCATGAATTTAGTCAGGAGTTGTCAATTTACTTCTAGTTGAATGTGACATTAGTAAGGTTTTCAAAGTCTACTGAAAACAAGTAACATTAAACTTGTGATTTATGAGACTAGGTTATGTGTGCTATTCTGACTGAAATCAACTTTACTTTGTCATTTCAAAGGAGAAAAAATGAATGGCCTATAAAACTGTAAGAACTGATCTGTCAGAAATAATTTCAATTGCATAATGTTTTTAAAAAATGATTTAATTTATTTTAATCATAGTTACAACGTGAAAATATAAGGTGATGATAATATTGGCTTCTAAAGTTTTAGCCTAGAAAATAACATTTTAATGATTATAGAAATGTCTACAAGGAATTTCATAATTTATTAATTCTGTATGTTTCTCATAATTCACTATTGTATATCATACTGTGATAGATATCCCATGGTACATACATATTTTTGTCAACATAAATTCCTAGAAATAAGTTTACTAGTTAAAATTTAGCACACAATTTATACTTTGGTACTTGTTGGTAAACTGTTCATTAGAAGTGCTGTATTGATTTGTACTGTTATATGGAACATTTCTCTAAAGTTCTCTAACAATTAAATTTTATTATAAAATGAAAAACAAACAAAAAATATATACAGATTCTGAGTAATAATTCTCAGTCCACTCTTAAGACTCATACAAAAAAATATTTTCTGCTAAATGAGGCAAAGCTCAGGTAAGAGTTGATAATGTGGAAGTTTCCTTGAGAAAGATTAAGTCCATTCTCTCTACTCAGAACTAAGTTTCTGTACTACAGTATTGGGTTAGTAAGAGAATGCTGATCCAATTAAAAGTGTCCATCCGGGCAGGTTCCTCAGTCCTGCAGAGTAGTGCCTGCATCCCTGCATCTAACTGCATCTGCAGACTCCACTCTTCTCTCTAGGGTGCAATGTTCAAGAGCATAATTGAAGGATGAAAAATTAAGTGCCATTTGGTACATAATTTATGCAATAAAGGAACTCACATTCCACACACATGCTTCCATTATCCTCTATTAGCTGGCCATGGTCACCAAGTAGCTGTAGCATCAAGAGTCAGCCCTTGGTTTAAATAATAGTTATTAGCATCTAGTGAGCATTGGATAGCACATAAATGCCAGGGCTAGAATCTAGTGACTTGTAAGTTTTTAAGTGTAAGATATTTGGTCATTTCTTTTCCTACAAATAGGTTTAAGTGGCTGTGTACCTGCTTCTCCTTATGGTCTCCCTTCCCTGAAAGTCTCTTTTGGTTAGCCTTTTGTCAGATATGCTTGTGTGACCAGGTGTAATCAGCTACTGGAATTCCAAGCATCTAGATGTAGCTAATTCGGAATTGTTCCCTGTCCCTCTGTTCTTGCCAGTCAGTCAGTTGGGAACAGATGGTGAAGATGAACCTTAGCCAGTGAGGAGCATCCAAGCTTCCCTTTGCCTTAGGAGTAAAAGAAACAGACCATCTTAGCCAAGTGTGCTCCTTCCTGGTAATCCTGGGTGGAACACCCTTTTTGCAAAAAGATTGCCTTGCTGGGTAACTTGCATGTTGATTGTATGCTTCTTTGTATAACACTAATAGTATTTACTTCTAACACAAGACCTAAACCTATCCATTTTTTAAATTCACAAAATGAATTCTAATTCTAATCAGTGGCTTGATATTAAACAGCTGATTCAGTCATATAGTTTCTGAAAACATGTGACCAAAATTAAAATAAAATTCAATTTGAGAGCAAAACCAGTTAAGGAATAATATATAAAACATTATTAAAACTATTTGGACTCACATCAAATGAAGTATATTGTTTTAGTGTAATGTAACTTATACTGTTTTTTCCATATATATATATATATATATATATGTGTGTGTGTGTGTGTGTGTGTGTGTGTGTGTGTGTGTGTGTGTGTGTATGAAAGAAAGCAACTTTTAAGTCACTAAAATTGATAAAGTATTTATTTCCGGTGCTGTTGAACTTTACTGAAGTCAAGAGACACATCTCAGGGCTTGGAGAGTGAATGTGTCTGTTGTGAAGTCTGATGATCTGGGTTTGAGGCCAGTGACCCACATGGTGGAAGGAGAGTATAGTCTCCTGCCAGTTGTCCTTTGACCTCCACACATATGCTGTGACATGTATCATGCCCTGAATAAACTCATAAATGTAATTTAAAAAAAATTTAAAGATATGTGGCTTAGACCATTTGTTGCTGTTGTAACAGGAAACCACAAATTAAATAAAACAGTAAAAGTAATCTCATTGTACTGGAACCTGATGAGGTCAAGATCAAAGGCTGCATTTGGTGAAGGCCTTTTGCCATCATAACATGGCAGAGGGCATTTTATATACACAGAGGAAACATGAGCAGCTGCATTTGCTCTTACAGCAACCTGCTCTCCCCAGAACAAAGCCAAATCCCTTGACAATGGCATTAAAAATCCATTCATTACAACAGAACCCTCAATAGCTAATCACCTATAAAAGTTCCAATTTCTGCCCCCTTTTACAATTTTTGATAATTCCATGTAGTATACAATGTATTTCAATTGTATTTGCTCTCTCATACCCTTCTAATTCCAGTGATCCCTTCTTCCTAGCTGGTTCTCATATTTTTTAGCATTTTCTTTTTGTCCATGCAGATATTATGCAGATATCACAGCTGCTTTGTGTGCCCATGATTGAAATAGCCGAATCATATCTAAGAGACAGCACTTCATGACATTTTTCCCCATTTTCTAGCTCTTGAAGTTTTTGCATCCTTTGTTCTGAATTGTTCCCTGGGCCTTGGAGGGAGTTAAATCGATGTTCTATCTAGGGCTAAGTACCCAACCATCAACTTATTCTCCTCACTTGACCTCACTTGACCACTTATTCTCCTCACTTGACAACAGTGGCTTTCCCCTTTAAAGCCTATGCCCTCCCAGTCACAAGCTTTTGACAAGGTTAACACTACCAGGTATGTATTTTCTCTTATGGAACAGACCTGTAGTGGTTATTCCTGGTTGTCAACTTGACCACATCTGGAATGAACTACAATTCAGAATTGGAAGGCTCGCCTGTGATCCTGATCTTGAGGCTTGGAGATACAAGTTTCTGGCCTGGATATTGGCATGGAGAGCTTGAGGCATAGTGGCTATGAATCGCAGGAGACTAAGGCAAGGAGATCTCTGAGTTCAAGGTCATCTGGGACAAAGCAAGTCCCAGATCCAGGCATGGCGGTACACATTTTTAATTTGGACCACAGCTTCTGCTGGAGACCTATATAAGGTTGTTGGAAGAAGGAAGATACTCTCTTCTTTACCTGTTTGTCTTGTGGGACTGAGCAACTGCTAGATCCTTGGACTTCCATTCACAGCTGCTGCTGACCATTGTTGGGGAGTTGGGCTACAAACCGTAAGTCATCAACAAATTCCCTTACTATATAGAGACCACCCATAAGTTCTGTGACTCTAGAGAACCCTGACTAATACAAGACCTGAAATTTAATAGAGATGTGATTGGTTATTACCATAAGAGCCATCCACTATAACATGAGTAGGCATATCTTACCAGGCAGGTCAGTATTGTAACATGCGAGGTCCATAGCTGGATAAGACTGTTGATGGCTTTTCTCCCCCAACAGCATTCACAGTGCTTTACCAAAGTGAACCAGCTGGATGGACACTTCTAGCTCTGTTCTAGCTTAATTTCTTTGTGTCCAGTATCCAAAATGAATAATGTCTTCAGCCACAGGCCTTACCATCTAGTTCTGGTGGGAGCCAAGAGCAATAGCAATACCTTATTTAGTTTGGATGACCTCCAACATCTTCTTGGACAGCAAACTTATAGGGAAATATCCCCTACCTGGCACTGGGATTTTCATTTTAAATCCTATGGTTTTTGAGAGGAGCATTAACCAACCAAATAGGATACTGTGGTGACTTTGACGATAAATGCCCCCTATAGTCTCTAGCTTTGAATAGCTGGTCCCCAGTTAGTGTTATTTGGGGAGGCTTAGGAAGCATGTGCTTGGTGGATGAAGTATATCACTGGGGGTGAGGGTGGGCTTTGAGAATTCAGACTCATTCCCAGTTTGCCGTCTTCTTGGTGCTTTTGGTTCCAGATGTGCCCTTTCAGATGTTCCTGTCACCACGCTTGCTTGCTATCGCTCTTCCCTGCTGGATGGAGAAGAGCTCTTGTCCCTCTGGAACCGTAAGCCCAAATAAGTTCCCCCTTCTAAGTTGCCTTGGTCATGATGTTGTATCTCAGCAATAGAAAAATAATGAATACAGATGTCGTGGTTCAAACTTTTTTCTCTTACTACTGTTATGAGAGTGGTTAAACTTTAACAGGAGTTTGGAGAGAATGTGCAAGCGTAGTAAGATGCAGTGTAAACCCACTCCAGAAGCTTGATACGCAAGGCTGCAGTACTATCTGCAGGAACAAGCCAAGTGTAATTGAAGAATTTCTCATGAAGACACTCAGAACAAGTTTCTATATTTAATTAACTTTAAAAAGACACTATATTTAGTTCTCATTTCTCAGAGTTCTTCAATTATTATCTGTCTACTAAAAATATTGTTGGAAATGAATAATTTTGATAATCTTTCAAAAATAGTCTAACTTGGCACATGCCTTCTAAAAATGGATAATATGTAGGCTCTCAGAGGAATTATAAAATACTAGAAGAGAATTTAGGTACCCAGAAATTCATATGCAGTCCATTTCAGGAAAGAGTTGTTCTAAGTCCAATAGTAATTAACTCCAATGGAGTTCTTGTCTACCACAATTTACTTTCTGTCCTTGAAGTATATTCAGATTTTGTAAATAAAATCATGCTTACAAATGTCACAGTGAGGCAACTTCACTGGCATTTGACCTTACTCGAACAATGAAATATAATCCTGGACATTTCGTAAGAAGGACAAAATCACATCTATGTTTGTGGAACACTCTGATGACAAATATATATATGGTGTCTTTATGGTGGTGGAGGCATTTACAGTAAGGAAGACCTTGGAGGAGAATGTCCTATGCATAACAGAGCTCTCATTGCAAAGGAGCACACATTTGCCCGAATTGCTTTCTCCCTGTTACATAAGGACATGGGAGTCAGCCAATGGACATCTTGACACAGAGAATTGACAGATGTCTGCAGAGTAAAACTGGAAACAAGCCAGCAGTCCAAACTGGCACACTTCATAGTGACTCTGGACCAAACATTTGCCTTAATGAAAGATATTTAACTAGGTTTCCAGGTTTGTCATAGGTCGTAAGGCTTTATGAACACATTCCATTGCCCGTATCTTTGAGATTTCTTAGCAGTAATTTATACACTTGCTTTCATAAGTACAATGCTGCATTTGTTATATATAAAAATAAACTGCAATGTGGTTTGTGGACAAAAATACTCAGTATCTTTGGATTATAGGCAAGTACTGCCGCTCTTTGATATACATTGAGAAACCTATGTATTCTCATGAGAATAATGGGTAAGCAAAATCAGCAAAAGAAAAACAGATTTTCTGCAAATAATCCACCCCTCAGTGTTACATTTTATTGGAGGAGTGTGTGCTTACAGTCCTCACCTTGTCCCCATCAGTAGCACAGTTCCAGTTGCACATATGGTGTGACAGAGGGTAAGTATAATGAAGATAAAATCAAAATAAACTTGTTGCATTTGGGGATAAGTGTTCAATAGTCATTATTTCCCTTCAAACCCCTCTTCTGCCTTCATGAAACCAAACAGCAAAACCAGGACTTGTTAGAGTGTGTCCTACTTTTGGGTGGCATACTGCTCAAGAATACTAAATCAGCTTCTAAAATGCTAAGGTTTAAAGGCATCCATAAATGCTATTTCTTAGAAACATGGTCCCTAATGCAGCAGGCTGTGGTGTGTGTGTGTGTGTGTGTGTGTGTGTGTGTGTGTGTGTGTTTCAAGGAAGAGATAGCCCTCAGGCTCCTGCCCTATTCATGGGTTCATCAGTTCATGGATTAGTGAATATATTAGTGAGTATTGAAAAAGTGGCTTTGTTACAGACGAGAGTTCTCCTTGGTGCTCTTGCTTTGCCACCCCATGCCCTTCACCATGTCACAGTGTATCAGAAAGGTCCTCCCTAGATGTAAACACCATGCTCTTGGGGTTCCCAGCTTCCAAACTGAGCCAAACAAACCTCTGTTGTTTATAAACTCCCTGGTCTGCGGTATTCAGTTGTAGCAAGAATAAATGGAGTCATACAAACAAGACCTGTTTATTTAGGAAGAAAATATCAATCATGTTAAAGATTTTTTTAACTTTTTAAAAAATCTAGAAGAAATATTAGGCTTTTGGAACACATAGCCCATCAACATTGTAGTAGCATATCACATACTACCAGGGCGAAGTTCACGAGGAAAAGAGAATTGTCCTATGACCAGCTACGGTTAAGATGTTTACCTAATTTCTTGAGTTCTCAATATTTCAACATTAGCCCTCTATCAGATGTAGGGTTGGTGAAGATCTTTACCCATTCTGTGGGCTGCTGTTTTGTTCTATTGACAGTATTGTTTGTCTTACCGAAGCTTTTCAGTTTCCTGAGGCTCCATTTATTAATTGTGTATCTTACTTAGTTCCTGAGCTGCTCCCCTAACTGGGCTGCCTTGTCTGGCCTCAGTAGGAGAGGATGTGTCTAGTCCTGCAGTGACTTGATGTTCCAGGGTGGGTTGATACCTAGGGCGGTCTCCCCTTTCTCAGAGGAGAAGGAGAGGGGGGAAGGGGCTATGTGAGGAGGGGACTTGGAGGAGAGGGGTTTTGCTATAGGGATGCAAAGTGAATAAATAAATTAACCAATGGAAAAAATCTAATCATGTAAAAAAAGAGGTGTTTTCCTAAGGCAAAGCTAATAGCCATATGTACATACAGAGCTGGGCTCCTCCCAGAGCTATGCACAGGTCCTTAGGTACCAGGGGCCCTAAACCACATGAGTGTCACCCACAACTCACCTTTGCTGCAGATCTGTAGTCACCCTCCTTCCCTTCCGTCCCCAGACTCTGACCAGCACTTTGGATTTTGTTACTATGCTCTCTCCATTCAGACTTTCCAGTCTAACACAATATGGAGCTTGCAGTTTTGAATGAGAGTCAAGCAACTTACTCACCAGACTGGATCCTTTATCCTGTTCTAGGCTAATATGGACACACTTCTTCCATCCTGCAGTCCTATCGACCTTCTCCCTGCTCTGCCCTGTGAGTTCTGAGCTCTTAGCCCTGTCCTGGCTGAGGCCTCTGCCTGGGTGGTCTCTAAGCCTTAGGCTCCATCTTCCTCTTTCTTCCTGGTCTGATTTCATTTTCCCATCCTCCGCAACCTTCAAGTCAATCACCATGCACAGTTGCTCTTCTTAAATTTACCCCCATTTGTGTCGAACTGTTTGTAAAACCTAGATATCTACTGACATGAAATTGTGGGTTTTTTCCTCAAAAGACTGTAAGTTTATGTCTCCTCTTCTCTCTCTTCCTCTTTTTTTCTCCTATAAATTTCTAAGCTGAACTGATCACAAAATGAATAACCCCTAAATCGGTGCCTTTAAAATAATTTATTGAAAAAAAAGAAAAAGAAAAATATTTAAAAATAATTCAAGACTATTTTTTAGAATTTTAGGGTGCTACTGTATCTGTTTCTGATGGCTTTGTTCACCTTTGTTTGCCTAATTTGACTTCGCAAGCTTAATATTTATTAAACTTTCAGGAAATCTTGACACATGGGGGTGTAACCACTAAAAATCATAATGGCTTTGGCCCAATACTCAATGGAATGGTCCTTCATTAAATGGGAAAATCTGTCAAATGCTACCCTCTGCCTTCCAAAGAATTGTACAATTAAAAACACAATTAAGGCAGTTCAATTGCTGACTCACAGAAAGGCAAAAACAACACATTCATTATATGATGAGCAATGTGCCGTCAGAAACCACAGCATAGCTGGGGATGGTGGGGCGGAGAAGGAGCGGAGGAGGGGGAAGAGAGGGAGGGGAAGAGGGGGAGGGGGAGAAGGGGAGTCGGAGAGAAATGGGGGAGGGGAGGAGGATAAAAAGAGAAAAGGGAAAGGGGAGAAAGAGAGGGAAGAGGAGGATAAAAGGGAGAGAAAGAAGAAGGTAGAGAAAGAAAGAGGGGAAAGAAAGAGGAAGAGAGAAAGCGAAGAACAAAGAGGAAGAGGCGAGAAGGGAGGGCGGCTGATGACTACTCAGTTGCCATGTACCGAGCTAACAGCCAAGAAGATGGAGGGAAGGATGACTAAATGAGACCTCATCATTAGCAGCTGAGTGCTATTTACACGCCAAGGAGTATTCTTGGTTCGGTTTAATTCAGTGCAGTTGGGTTTCAGTCCTTGGCGATATCCGTGATCCAGGGTGGAGAAGGGATGGAGCCTGGAGAAGCTCTGGAGTCCTATAGGAAGAAGCTCTGCCCTACCAGGCCCTCCTGGTCCATGGCTGACCCAGCTCTGGACACCGATGTAGCTGATCAGAGTTTCTACTCAGAGAAGCCCCATGAACTAGAAACAGTTTCGTGATTACCAGCTTCACAGTTGAGACACTGAGGCACACAATTTGAAAAGATAAGGACCAGGGTCGAAAGCCAGGCAGTCTGCTTTCCTGCCTTAGTGAAACCATCTTCATCCTTGTTGTATAATGTAGTGTAGTGTGTGGTTGTATGTTTTAGTCCACTTAGTTAGCTAAGCAGCACACTGTGAACCAGTTTTACCATTAGATATCCATAAAACTGAAGGTTCAGAGAAAGTGGGTGCATCCGTCATATAATTGCCTCCCCCCCCCCCCGTGTGTGTGTGTGTGTGTGTGTGGTGTGTGTGTGTGTGTGTGTGTGTGTGTGTGTGTGTGTGTGTGTGCATGCTCGCGCGCGCGCGTGATTCCTGTGTGTTCACCTCCGCCGCAGGCCAGAGGATCAGAATGTCTTCCTCTGTTCCTTCTTTACACCATTTTTGAGACAGGATCTCTCCTAGAGTCCAGAAATGGCTGTTTTGGATAGACTGGCTGGCTGGCCAGTGAGTCCCCCAGACTCACTTCTCTCTGCACCCCAGCGTTTATGTGGGTGCTGGAGATCTGACCTCAAGTCCTCATGTTTGCACAGGAGGCACTTTACCACTGAGTCATCCCACCCCCACCCTCACTTCAGTTTTAGTTTCAGGGGTTACAAAATATTAACTATATCTGAAGGTCTGTGTAAAATATTAACAGACTTAAATATTAATCATTTTAATCTCCCAAGTGATCTCAAATTTCATAGAATTTTACAGCTAATTTGAAAATCTTCACATGTACTAATAGGTTTTTTGTTTTTTAATTTTAATGCCTTGTTGAAGGTGAAAAAAATACTAGAAGTACATATTTTCTGTTCCTGAAGAGAATTAAAATAGATGAATTTCATTTAGGCCCTAACTCAGAGGGCTTGGAGAGGTTTTCTGAGATTTACATATATAGTGTGGTTGAGAGTACCTGGCAGGAACCACATTTAAAAGATTTCTCTTCAAATGAAGCATATATTAAGCCACATTTCTAATAAAGTCCTACCTTGTGGGACCACCCACAGACAACAAGTGTGCCATGCTGATTCAGGTGCAGACGTGGGAGAAGACCATGAACAGAAGGAAAGGAAGGTGGGGGGAACATCCAAAAGGGAGGCTACGGAACCACACCCCCAAACCCTGGGAGCCAGGGCGGCTGCAGGCTGGAGGGGGGGGAGGGGGTGCTGCCGTGGTATCTACCCTTCACTCCTCTGGGTCATCCCTTCCGTGGCTGTTATGGGAGGGCTGACAAACCTGCCCCCTTGCCATACCTGTCATAATGGAGGCGGAAGAGCTCAACAGCAAGAGCAGGCACTGTTACCAGAAGCCCAACCACATCGGGTAGCAAGCCAGGAAGACCTTCCCGCATCCCTTTCAAGCTAAGAGGCGTCAGTGTTTCCTTTGCCTAAATGTTTCTATACAAACAGCATGTATTCTTGGAAACAGAAAAGAAAATCAAGGTATGCAATGATTAGAACCCCTCAGCTAACAGCTGTGATGCCTTTGCTCCACCGTACAACTCTGACCCTCTGAAACTGTCAGCCAGATTGAACCCTTACATACATTTATTTATTTATTTATTTATTTATTTATTTATTTATTTATTTATTTATTTTGCTTTGTTACTGCATTGTGTTTTCTTTCTTTCTTTTATTATCTTTAAACTTTTTTCTTACAGTCCAGTCGTTATCCCCCTCTCATTCTGCCCTCTGACAGTTCCTCACCCCATTCCTCCTCCTCTGTCTCCAAGAGAATGTCCCTACACCCCAACACCCCCCAACATCCTGGTAGGCCTTCCCACTCTCTGGGGCCTCAAGTCTCTCAAGGGTTAGGTGCATCTTCTCTCATTAAGGCCAGACCAGGGAGTTCTCTGCTGTGTAAGTGTTGGGGGCCTTGGACCAGCTAGTGCCTTGTTGGTGGCTCAGTGTCTGAGAGCTTTCAGGGGTCCAGGTTTGTTGAGACTGCTGGTCTTCCTATGGGGTTGCCCTCCTCCTCCACTTCTTCCAGCCTTTCCCTAATTCAACCACAGGGTCCCTGACTTCAGATCAATGGTTGGGTGTAAGTATCTGCTTCTGTCTCAGTCAGGTGCTTGTTGGGCCTCTTGGAAAGCAGCCATGCCTGGCCCTCTTCGCTCCTGGTCCCAACCCCTAATACCCAATCATGTTCATCCTTTGCCCTGCCCCTTTCCCTCTCCTCTCCCGCCCAGTTCCCTCCCTCCCTCTGCCCTGTTTTCTTCTCCCTCCCAAGAGGGACTGAAGCATCCTCACTTGAACCCTTTGGCTTGTTAACCTTCTTGAGTTCTGAGGACTGTATCCTGTGTATTCTGTTCTTTTTTGGCTAATATTATTAGTGAGTATAAACCATGCATGTCCTCTTGGGTCTGAGATACCCCACTCAGGATGATATTTTCTAGTTCCATCCATTTGCCTGTAAAACTCATGATGTCCTCATTCTTAATAGCTGAATAGTATTCCATTGTGTAAATGATCCACATTTTCTGTGTCCATTCTTCCATAGTGGCACATCTGGGTTGTTTCCAGCTTCTGGCTATCACAAATAAGGCTTTTATGAGCATAGTGGAGCACATGCCCCTGTGGCATGGTGGAGCATCTTTTGAGTATATGTCCAAGACTGGTATAGCTGGGTCTTCAGGTAGATCTATTTCCAGTTTTCTGAGGAACTTCCAGACTGATTTCCAGAGTGGTTGTACCAGTTTGCAATCCCATCAGCAATGGAGGAGTGTTCCTCTTTCTCCGCATTCTTGCCAACATGTGCTGTCACCTGGGTTTTGATCTTAACCATTCTGACTGGTGTAAGGTAGAATCTCGGAGTTGTTTTGATTTGCATTTCCCTGATCACTAAGGACTCTGAACATTTCTTTAGGTGCTTCTTAGCCATTCAAGATTCCTCTGTTGTGAATTCTCTGTTTAGTTCTATACCCCACATTTTTTTTTTTTTATTGGGTTGTTTAGGTTTTTTGGAGGTTAGCTACTTGAGTTCTTTATATATTTTGGATATTAGCCCTCTATCAGGTGTGGTGTTAGTGAAGATTTTTTCCCAATCTGTAGGATGTCAATTTGTTCTGTTGACAGTGTCCTTTGCCTTACAGTAGCTTTTCAGTTTCATGAGGTCCCATTTATCAAAACCCTGTCTTTTATAAGTTGCCTTGGCCTTGGTGTTTTGCCACAGCAATAGAAAAGCAGCTAATTTACTACCTAGGTTTAATTCCAGAACCCATGGTGAAAGGAGAGAATAAACTGCCATTGTTCTAGGTCATCCACGTGTGTACTGTGGCACATGTGTGCCCCCCCAACATCATGTACGTAGCATTAATAAAATAAAAATTTTAAATCAAAGAGAAAGTTGAGAACAGTAAAGGAAGATATCTGATGCTAATCCCTGCCTCCACATGCATCTATGTATGTCCATAAACATGTTATCCTCTCCATACACATATGCACAAACATATACGTATGCAGCATCATACACATAAAGAATATATTTATTCTTTGTTCTAAAATGTCCTGAATTCCCTGTTAACTTTCACTTTTTAACAGTGACTATTCTCTCCATATTGGGAACAAAAGCATCCAAGAAAGTAATGCCGTAGTTTCTACTGTTCTCCTCAAAAAGGCTTAAAGGTAGGAAATCATTTGTCCAACTAAGTGTGATTTTTAACTCTCTTCTTGGATGCCGATGAGATTTCTTGGAAGAAGGGGTCAGTTAAGCATTTGATTTATATCTATGTACTTTGAAATTTGTCCCTAGCCTGAAATTAGATCTCCGTGTTCATGCAGAGAGAAGAAAGGGTCATATTACTCACAGGAGACACTGGATGTTTTTAAAAATAAACAATAAGCATTAGTGCCCTCCTTCTGAGCACCCTGAAACACTGGATGCTGAGGAGAGGATGGAAAATGTCTTCCCTGTAGTCCTCATGAAGCTGCGAAAGAAGGCTGACTAAACACTGAAGGGCTGAAAGGAGGGTGCTGTGCTTTCCATGAGCCTCACCTTCAAGATGCGTGTGCTTGTGTGGGCATGTGGGTGTTCACGAGAGAAGACCGCTAAAACAATATTCGAGGGTTGGAACTAGATTCGTGTTTATTTCTCTTTTATATCTTTAGAGAGAAAACCCACAAAGGTATGAAGTCTACGGACAGAGATGGTGTGGACCAGAAGAGCAAAATACAGCAGTCCTTTTCCAGATAGCATGCTTTCCCATACAAACTTTTCTGGAGCACAGCTCGTGTGTACTGCTGTGTTTTATACATGAAGGGAGCAAGGCTGTCAGTGAGCACTGACTTAGGATTGCTGAGAGCATCCTGCTCGTCTTGGGCTTATTTACTTTTACTTGGTTGAAAAGTATTTCATTTATTTATTTAATGGTCTTTGAGACGTGTACTCTAACACACCTCTCTGATTATTCTCCAGCGTGAACACTGCCTTGGAGGCATGTATTTAGGACAGAGACTTTATTCATATCTATGCAACATGTTGTCTGCATAATAGGCATAAATGCTTAAGGTAGACAAACAAAACAAATGTCAAGGATTGCTTTCCTAGGAAATACTTCGGCTTTCTTTCATATCACAAGCAGGCACTTGGGATTTGAGGGATCTACATCCTTAAATATGAATAAAATATTATGAAAAGATAATGGCACATTTATAGACATTTATAATTGTCAGAAACATCTGGGAATAGTGGTGAATTACCATAGCTATTTCCAGCAATAATTAACCGAGGTGAAAATTTGAACAGGAACAAAAGAATAAAGGTGTGAGATTATTAAGGCATTCCAGAGAGTCAGTACAATCAGCAGGCAGAAGCCCTCAGCCTGTGCAAACATACCCCAAATCTGCAGCGCATAAGGCTCCATCTGCCTTGACCCCCACATACAGTAGCCGCTGGCCTCAGGTGGCCTTTGGAATGCAGACAGTGGAAAAGAGAAACAGATCTTTAAACTTTGACTCATCCTAGGAAACTTAAAACGTTTGCATGCAGTTACCATGGCTACCATATTGGGCATTATAGTTCTGGTGTGGAAAGAAACTCACTTTTATACCCCCTCCCCCAAAAGGCTGTAGTGGCATGGTAGAGGGGATATAAAAATCAGAGGGTTGAAAACAAATGAGTGTGGTATGAAAATATATATTAAATTTTAAATCAGGAGCTAATGTCAAAAGTTCAGAGATTCTATTGTTGGGAAAATCCAAGGGTTTTTTGTTTGTTCGTTTGTTTTGTTTTATTGTTTGAGCTTCTGTTTTTAGGAAAATAAACAGTCTCTAATCCCTTTGTCTCTTCTGTAAACTTTGGGGAACATTCTCTTAAGATTTCGTGGCCTCTGGCTTTTCCTCGGGTTCAGGTGATTCAAACTCAGACCTAATGATTGCACAGCAAGTGGTTTTACCCCTGAAGCATCTCTTCAGCGCCAGGGAGAAGTTCTTGAGTAGGGATCTCAGGTAGTGTCTGCCCATCTTCTATGTTCTCTATCTCAATCTGCGGCTTCCTTGAAGAGAAAAACTACATCTTGGTACAGCAGAGCACTCAGTGAGAACGCATCGGATGTGAGAATCTGACGCCTGCATCCTTATCCCTGGGTTGGACATTCCCATAACCTCATCTGCATCTTTATTGCGGGTCCATTTCGGAGTCAGTCCAAGCTACGGTTCTGTATGTGCGGAAGCTCACTAGCACACTGTGAAGTGGTGAGATGTGAATTTAACAGGCCCTGTGTTGATTCCCACAGAAGCTCGGATACGAATTTTGAGAAGTGGATTTGTTTTTCATGCCTTATCTGCCCAATACAAACATTTTGTGCTAAAGGGAGAGTCCTTTAATTATCTTTTCAGGAATCCTTGATGAATGCGTAGATTCTAAAGTTACCAACCAGCGCAGCCCCCTGACAGCCCATGCATCTTCTAAACACAAGTTAACTGCAAATCACAGGTCTCCTCCCTACACATCGTGCTTTTCTCAACACAGAGTAATTAACATCTCCATCAGGTAGAATCTCCAGTTGTATCATATGGTCCACTCTACTCTCAGGCCACTCACCCATCTGGCTCCATTATTTCTGCCATTTGCCAGCATGTGGGTCTGTGTGTGCGTGAGGGGTGGGGGGCGACAGAGGCAGCTGGGTGTCTGAAATGACACGTTACCACATGTGCACGGTCAGGTTTTAACTTGTAGCCAGTCACTCTGTCCTTCTAATGAAGCAGGGCAGCTAGCCTTGATTACAGTACTGTGGGATTTCAACTCTGATCTGTGCTCTGCTCAGTGTCTCTGGAGGACATCGCAGTATGGAAGAAATAAATGTTTGTGATTAATTAAGTGGCAAGCTAGAGCCTGAGAGTTTCTCAACTGTGAACATAAATTCTACAGATCAAGGAAATATTGGTGATTCTGGACAAAAGACAGAAGTTTTTAAGCCATAAGAAAAATATATATAGAAAACTAAATGTGAAATAGTCTTAATTTATGTGTGCCTTCCATATGCTGGTTAATTTGTACATATTCAATATACTTAGGTCAATGCACTACTCAGTATACTTAGATCAAAGGTGAAATTTTATCCTGACCTCTCAAGGTGATTTAATCCTATGCCATTCTATGTACAGGTATTTCTATCTAACTTTTCATTATTCTTTAAAATGCTTTGAAAATACATAAAAATATGATGAAAAGAAAAGGAAAGCTGTAAAAAGAAAGAGTTGAATTTATGCACCATTTGGCGCTGTATCTAGGAAATATTAAACCTAGAGTCTTGATTATCTAAAGTCACTGTTTATCAAGTTGTCCATAGAAATCACTTGAGAATGCAGAGAGCACAGCACAGTTGCTGTGATCTGTGAACTGCCATTATTATGTACTGAAAGAAAGAAAAGAGGAAAAAAGAGAAAGAAAGAAGGTAGGCATTTTATCAGTCAGCCCCAGCCAGGGCCTTCCTGGCTGCACATTTCACATCTTCTTGTTTCAATGTACCACTTACATCATTTTTAGTTAAGGGAAATTAAGAACCCAAACTGAAGTAATATTTGATTTGTCTCCTCACGAAGTCCAACCTTGTGTTATGGCTGCTGAGTTAGGAAGGGAAGTGCTAAAAGAGAATGGTCAGTAGGCCCTAGGACAACATGGAGCTCAGCTCACTATGTGCTGCTGTTGGCCCTGACTCATTTGGTCCCATCTAACCAGATACCTGTTCCCTGAGAGAGACGTGGGACGTTAGAACAGGCTGTGATGGCGATACGGCGGCTCCACAAGGCTGGACATCAGTCTGGGCAGCTTGATCACATCCTTTAATCTCTTGTTCTTTCTTCTTATTTTTTATTTGCAAATTGTGGACGATGATTAAAAGTATCTGACCGGCTTGTGGGCACATTGAACACAATAACCATAGGGCATACTGAGCCCATAGATGTGTTGGCATTATTCTA
The DNA here is from genome assembly GCA_028551405.1 of Uromys caudimaculatus. NCBI lineage: Eukaryota > Metazoa > Chordata > Mammalia > Rodentia > Muridae > Uromys > Uromys caudimaculatus. The sequence continues at coordinate 33,405,711 of CM052706.1, read as the reverse complement.
GTTCTTGCAGTGGCAGAAGATAGGGGGATGGGAGCAGAGTTGCTGAGCCTACAGAGGATACCAGCAACCATTCATTTCTTCACTGATCGTTACACCCTGAGTGAGTGCCTGTTCCCTTAGGTGCACATAACTGCTTTGGACAATTGTAAAGCTCTCAGGCAGGTGAAACTGGCCTCGGGTTTTCTCACTTTCCGTTCAGCTGTCCTCATCTAGTTTATTTTTCTCCCACTGTTCTAGTGGGTCAGGGCCACTCACTCAAGTCCACAGATATAGCCTAAGCTATCTCATCAAAAATCTGCTGTGCAAAGCCCCATCCATTGAGAAAGAATGAGAAAGAGACAGACAGAGAGAGAGAGAGACAGAGAAAGAGAGAGAGACAGAAACAGAGAGTGCATATGGTGTGACTGGATTAATTCAAATTGCTCTGTTGGCACATTGTATTAATATCATAAGCCTTAAGTCCTAAAGAGCTCCTTTGGAGACACTGTACCTGGAGCAAAGGAATCTTTTAAATAATAGAATATCAGACAAAAAGTAGGCTCATTGGTAAAGAAAGACCTGGAACAGAGCAGGTATCTGGCACTGTCTACTCACTCCCTGTAGGCAGTTTTGGCTACACACAGGGAAGGTCCTGTGTAGGGACCCAGGGATGTGTGTGGTTCAGCTGGAGAGACAGATACATCCATCACTTAGGTAATGGCAGTATAAAGCCAACGCGTAATAATGTTCTAAGAGCACATAAAAAGGCCACAAATCATTTATTAGGAATAACTGAGAGTTGCTGAATACGTATGACATGGTGGAGTATCTTGTGATAAAATATAAACACTGTAAAACTGAGAACTAACATCCCTGAGGATACTTGTCACGTAGCAATTGCCACTATTCAGAAGCTCTTCATCACACCCAAATGAATCTGCATTACAGTACCCATTCTTCCCTCCACATTAGTGCCCGGGACTACTCTCTATCTGTGTAGAAGCTGAATCACACTGTATGTTCTTTAACCTTGGCTCTTTTGTTTAGAACAGTATTTGTGAGGGCCATCCATGTTGGAGCTTATCAGTGCCTCATTTATTTTTATGGATGAATAATACATTATAGATGTATTCCAATTTGTTTATCTGGTCATCCATGGTAGACATTAGGATTGGTTCTGGGGATTTTGTTGGTTTATTTTGGTTTTTTGTTTGGTTTTGTTTTTGCTATTGTGAAAAGTGTTTCTCTGAGCATTCGTGAAGCACTTTTCACATGAGTACCTGTTTTTGCTTCTTTGGGCTGTACATTCAGAGCTAGAATTGCTGGGTCAGATACAATTAATTTAACTTAACTGAACCACCGAGTATAAAGTTTCCATTGACTTTATCATTACCAATGTACGAGGGCTTTAATTTATCCAGATCCTTTTCAGACTTGCTGTTTTTCATTTTTCAAGGAAATTCTAGCCCTTGTAGGTGGTATGAAGTAATGTCTGATTATCATTTTCATTTCTCTGATGACATGGGACATCAAACGTCTTTTCCTATGTTTGTTGGTCAATTGTATAGTCTTGTGGTACAGTTTTAAAGATCTTTAACATTTAATTCTTATCATAGATTTGGCCAGTGTTTTATAGATAAGTGACCAGAGGCTTTGTAAGTAAGTGTCAGGGGCATTTCAGAATCAGGGTCACACTCTGGAAATAGGGGAACTTAGCCTGGAAAGTGAGGGAGTGGGAACAAAGAATATTTGAACCTCTCAGATAAAGACAGACCTCCAGGCGCCATGATGTAACTGTAATGATGAAGGACTGTGGGAAGTGTCTTCCCTATCAGGCATGTGCTATCCACAGAAGCCAAGAGCGGGGCACCGTCTGCATCTCTGCATAATATAGGTTGGCCCGAGACATTCAGCTTTCATAGAGAGGCTTTCAAAAACCTCTATGGGACACCAGAAACCTCTATCTTTATTTTTAAAAAGAACTAGCTTGTCCTAATTACACCAAGACCTACTATCTCTCAAAAAAATGCCTTTTTATTTGATTAACTAGCACTCTGTGATCATAATATAAAAAGATGAAGTTAGACTTAAATAACCTAATGGGAACAGAATCCAAGTGGTTTCAAAGAGCTTCTACTCAGGTACGAATAGACCATTGAGATAAAACAGGTGAACAGAGAACACAGGCCTGAGAGCCAGTGCTTTTCTATCCATTAGCTGGTCTAGCAGCCCATGAGAGAGGTGTCTGAGCACACACCCATGTCACCTGAATTACATATGTAGACACTACACTGTGGCACATCATGGCTGTATTACAGTCATCATTAACCACTAAGACATTACACCTACCTTGAGATTATTCTCCCACTGATTATCACTGGGGAAATCAAGAAGGCACAGAAGCAAGAGTTCCCACAGAGTGCCTTTGAAAACTTCAGAGAATTTCCCATAAAAAGATGCCTGAAGTTACAGGGGACCCAGTAAAGTGTGAGGTTGTTTTCAGTTCCAATACTGCATGATCTTTTCTGTTTTTTGAGAATTAAAGTGGTAGACGGAAGGACTCTGTAAGTCAGTAGTAAAGAGAACCAGTGCTCACTGGGATTAAACAGGGAAAGCAAAGCTTAAGATTCAGGTAACTTTAAAGTATCCGGAGAAGGCAATTTCCTGGGACCTAGCTTGCTGCCTCTGCTCTGCATTTTCTTGGGGACCCTGTGAGTAACACTGGCCTTTCACATTGCTCTGGACCTTGTAGGTGTTTTCATTAGCACACAGAGGCCAACCTCCACCAACACTTGGACTTTCTGTTTATTTTAAAGTGCAAAGCACAGATGTTTACCAAACTCAGCTCATCTCTGCTTTCTATTATGTACCTAAATGTATTTTCTTACAAATACAGCAATTGGGAGCAGAGACATCTGAGGCTCAGTTCCACACACACACACCCCCGGATCTCCAAGTCCCAAATAATAAAGAAATTGGTGTGAATTTTTCTACCAGACATGGTTAAGTTGACTTATCTATAGTATAGACTGGTGCTTTTAAGAAATATATTTCAAAGAACATGGGCTTCTGTTGTCCTTTTCTTTTTTTCAGGCAACTGTGTTTTTAAAAAACATTTGTTCCAAGAATCTTCTTTCCTCTTATTTAAAAAAAAAAAAAAAAGTCCCACAGCAAAAGTCACATCTGCAGAGAGACAGGCACTAGTGGAGACAACTGGGCAGCATTTGCTGATGTCCTGACTGTATCTGGAGCATTTGTTTCCTGGAGAGCAGCAAGAGATAAGGTGAGATCTTCCAGAGACACCACTAAACCCTGCGAAGGGCTTTGCCAGACATGGAGCTGACTCCCAAGGGCACAAGCATTTCAGAACACGATCTTTTTATTTAAGACTAATTGATGTGATCTTGGATTCGGTTTGCGAGAATTTTATTGAGTATTTTTTGCATCGATATTCATAAGAGAAATTGGTCTGAAGTTTTCTTTCTTTGTTGGGTCTTTGTGAGGTTTTGGTATCAGTGTAACTGTGGCCTCATAGAAGGAATTTAGTAGTGTTCCTTCTGTTTCTATTTTGTTGAATAGATTGAAGAGTATTGGTATTAGGTCTTCTTTGAAGGTCTGATAGAATTCTGCAGTGAACCCATCTGGTTCTGGGCTGTTTTTGGTTGGGAGACTTTTAATGACTGCTTCTATTTCTTTAGGCATTATGGGACTATTTAGATGGTTTATCTGATCCTGACTTAACTTTGGTATTTGGTATCTGTCTAGAAAATTGTCTATTTCATCCAGATTTTCCAGTTTTGTTGAGTATAGGCTTTTGTAATAGGATCTGATGATTTTTTGAATTTCCTCAGAATCCGTTGCTATATCTCCCTTTTCATTTCTAATTTTGTTAATTTGGATACTTTCTCTGTGCCCTCTGGTTAGTCTGGCTAAGGGTTATCTATCTTGTTGATTTTCTCAAAGAACCAGCTCCTGGTTTTGTTCATTCTTTGTATAGTTCTTTTTGTTTCTACTTTGTTGATTTCAGCCCTGAGTTTGAATTGTCACAAACAATATAAAGTATCTTGGTGTGACTCTAACCAAATGAGTAAAAGATCTGTATGACAAGAACTTCAAGTCTCTGAAGAAAGAAATCAAAGAAGACCTCAGAAGATGGAGAGATCTCCCATGCTCATGGATTGGAAGAATTAATATAGTAAAAATGGCCATCCTGCCAAAAGCAATCTACAGATTCAATGCAATCCCCATCAAAATTCCAACTTCATAGACTTAGAAAGAGCAATTCTCAAATTAATATGGAATAACAAAAAAACCCAGGATAGCAAAAACTATTCTCAACAATAAAAGGACTTCTGGGAATCAGCATCCCTGACCTCAAGCTGTACTACAGAACAGTAGTGATAAAAACTGCATGGTATT
>CM052706.1:33385877-33400813 GCA_028551405.1 Uromys caudimaculatus | reverse complement strand
ACGAACATGGTATGTACTCACTGATAAGTGGATATTGGCCCAAAAGTTCAGAATACCCAAGTTTCACTTCACAGTAACCGTTGGACTGAGTGTGAGGTCCCAGATGGAGGAGTTGGAGAAGGGACTGAAGGAGCTGAGGGAGTTTGCAGCCCTATGGAGGGAGCAACAGTGTCAACTGGCCTGACCCCCGGTGCTCCTGGAGGCTGAACCACCAACCAAAGAATATACATGGAAGGACCCATGGCTCGGACCACATATGTGGCAGAGGAGGGCCTTGTTGGCCATCAGCGGGAGGAGAGGCCCTTGGGCCTGAGGGTGTTAGAGGCCCCAGTAAAGGGGAATGTCAAGGTGGGAATAAGGGAGTGGGTGGGCGGGTGGGTGAGAGGTGGAATTCCCTCATAGAGGCGGGGGGAGGGGGGGATAGGGGGTTTCCAACGTGGAGAACTGGAAAGGGGGTAACATTTGAAATGTAAATAAAGTATCAAAAAATAAAAATTCTTTTAAAAAAAGACTAATTGGGATGTAGGAAGTGTTTTCAGATGACCTCACCTACAGTGCAGTTGTATGCATGTGTGTTCATGCATGAATGTGTGTATGTGTGTGTGTGTGTGTGTGTGTGTGTGTGTGTGTGTGTGTGTACAAATCCAAATTCAAAAGATGGTGCAAGGTGTCCCACACAAGTGCATAGAGGAAGTTAGAAAATGTGGACATTACTGATATTTTTGCATCTTCTTTACCCTAAAGCACCGAACACTAAGGAGCAGCACACAGTAGAAATGTTCCAGGTGCTTGGCTGTCTGAGGTTAGATGTAGATGGGGAGTTTTTCACTTTTTGGTTTTTTGGTGATAGGGATTGGTCCCAGGTTCTTGCCCCACACAATGCAGGATTTGCCCCAGACTTATGTCCTCAGGATTTGGCTTTTTATAGTTTTAACTTCATTAGTGTTTTTGTTCTTGAAAGGAAATATGGACATTGTTGAAAAATAGACAATTTTAAATTTAAAAAAACCACTGGCAATTACAACCCTAGCTACAACAAAGTTTTAATATTTTGGCCTTTAAAAAAAATCTCTTGTCTAAGGTTGTATCAATGCACGTGTATCATGTCTAGATGCTGATTCACTTACAGAACTGAATTCATACCATACATATTTCTTGTTTCTATTTTCGTTAAACGTTATAAAATGAAATCTTTGACTTGATATTCTTTGAGCATGTGACTTAGTTTTTTGTTTTCTGTTTGGGGTGTTGTGTTTCAGTTGCACTTGTGTAATAAAAACGTGTGTGCTTGAGTAGGGTTGTGCTTACCTGAGTGTGCACATAAGGATACTAGGGGTCAACTTTTAGTATCTTCCTGTACCACGTTTCATCGTACTTTCTCAGATAGGGTGGCTTCCTTAAACCATTTTGGCTGGACTAAATAGCCAGGAAGTTCCCGGGATTCTCACGTCCCTATCCCACTCCCACTTCTGTGATTACGGAAGTGCACAGCTATGCCTGACTCTTACATGGGTGCTTGGGATCTGAACTCGGATCACCATGCTTGTAGAGTAGGCATTTTCTTTACTGAGCCAACTCCCCAGCTCCTGACTACAGGGCTTTAAATGACTCGGGATCATTAGATGAGTACAAGTTTTGGTTTTATGACTACTGAGTATTTTAATGCATACCCTTTGGCATTGGTCTTTCATGATTGCCTTCATATAGTTACTGGAATAAGAAATGATGAATAAAATATAAACGCACAACTCATAAAGGTTCATAGTAAATTCTGTCCTTTCTGCTCTGAATGAACATGCCATTGACATCTGTGAAGACCCACATCACATTCTCCTGGGCTCCATACCTGTGCAGTCTTTTAGCACCCTAAATGGTTGCCAAAGATATGCGCAAAAATAGAAAAAGCAACTCAATATTCCTTTAATTTGCTCTTTTCTTCGTGTAAGTAATTACACCATAGAATTGGGGATTTTTTTCCATCTGTAAATATGTCACAGACTCACCGGATATCATGGTGTGTGTCTGTAATCCTGGAACTTGGAGAGTGGAGGCCGGGAGACGAGATGTTCCAGTTGGCTTATGTAAAAAGTTTCAATGTCAACTTGGGCTTCGTGAGACAGTGGGAAAACAAAGGAACAAACCAAAAAAGTGCATTCATTATTCATCTGTCATCTCCTTGATGATCCTCACTCAAAAGCTCTCAGTTCTGAGACTTCCATGGGTTGTGGTTTGTTTCGCTATTTATCTGTGCATACCCTTGTCTACATGTCTCGTGCTTGTCATGCATAAGGCTTTGATTTCTGCGAATCTAATTCAATGTAGAATATGGATATAGAATGGACTCTTCTTCTGAGGGGAAGAGCTCTGCATTGCAGCCTGAGAACATAGTTCTCACCAATTAGTTAGAAGAGCTAAGGGTACGGGCTGCTATACTATGTCCCACTCTTCACATTTCTTCCATGACATCACGATTCCTGAAAAAGCTATGTGTATATAGTTGTGTGCATTGGGAAGAAGAGATGGGAGGGTGAGAAAGAGAGAGAGAGAGAGAGAGAGAGAGAGAGAGAGAGAGAGAGATAGGAGTGACTTCCTTAGTCCCTTCCCACCAGAGCCAAGAAACATAAGCAGGGTTGTCACAGAGCTGGGGAAAGAAAGAACTGAGGCTCTACACTGCATCCTGTCTACTGCTGAGTTCATACAGCTATTAAACAGACTGTGCTGGCCACCCATGGGTCAAGGTTGCCCCTTTTTCCTAGCATAAGAAACCCTAAAACTCAACATAACTAGTAGGCTCTTGGTTTCTGCTTCCAGGAAATATCTCCATGCCAAAAATCCTCCAGAGCCCAGAGGAGGCAGAAGCTGCTCAGCTAGCTCTGTAACATCTCCTACTCTATACACACCAGTTTGTTCTGCCTCCAGGAAGAGAGATACATGAAACCATCCATGAAACACCCATTCATTCATAACTTTTTATGGAATGAGCATTGGTATAATTCTTGTCTGGAGATAGGTACCTCTGCATGTAAAGTTGATGGTGGTGGTAGAGGGCCTTCAAGGAGGGACCAAAAGCCCCCAGACATTTTGGTAGTCAGTTCTCTATACTGGTACCTTGAAAACAAATGAAGGATTTAAGAAAATCCACCCAAAAAATTGTAATTTGAAATGTAAGTTTGATGAAATATGAACTACATATTCAACTACAAGATGGTGCACAGATGTGTGTGGAATTATTATATTCCTGTGAATAGACATAATGACTTTCTATCAAATCTCAAGTAACTTAGAATAGTCGAAAATCTCTCTGCAGCAGTTATTTGGAGAGACAGATCATGTGGGCAAGAGGGGGGAACAAACATGCAGGTGGGGAGACTCTGGGAGGAGTTGGGGGGGAAGAATATGATTAAACATTTTGTATAGGAAACATTTCATTTAAAATTAAAAAAAAAAAAGAAGTAGAAGAAATGAAACAGTTAACTCCATACTCAACTCTATAGCATGTCCACCCTGTATAAACAAGCCTGAAGTTCTGAAGCTGGGGCACAGTGGGGTAGAGTATCTTCAGTGTAGACTTTTGTGAAGAGAGGCAGAGGTAGTGAGACAAGAAGGGGGAAGAGGGAAAATGAACAAGAGAGAGAAAGAATGAGACATGGTTTTTAATTAGCTTTTTAAAGATTTATTTTATTTCTTATGTATATGCGTGTTTTACTCATCAGTCTAAATCACAGGATGATTTCATAACCTATCGATAGAAGCAAATGGTAAGCCTTTGTATCAACTATAGGCATTTCTTTTAGTTACAGAGTATGTTTGTTCAACATTCATACCCAGGTATGTCATGATATACTAATTCAGTGTGTATATGAGTGTTTATGTATATGAAATTTAAATTGTTTTTAAAATATTTATTCTATTTTTATGTATGTGAGTGTTTTGCCTGTACATATCCATGCATACCACTTACAGACGGTGCCTAAGGAAGTCAGAGGAGGGCATCAAATCCCCTAGAACTGCTGCTACAGATAGTTGTAAGCCCCCATGTAGGAGAAGAGAATCGAACCTGGAGCCTCTGCAAGAGCAGAAAGTGCTCTTAACCACGAAACCATGTCTCCAGGCCCTGATTTTTAGAACTCACTAATATTCATGGTATAAACATTCCCCCTGTGTCGAATTTGAAGCTAGCAATGGCAGCTGTGGAAATCCTGCAAAATTGACTATCAGTTCTCAAGCTGGAGGAGGCCAGAGATTCACAGCAAAATACTAGCAGATTTTGATTCTGAAATGGTCAAATGTCCCATGTTACCAAGGAGATGAGTGTGGTGCTGGGAAATTATTATCTCAGCATTGAAATTTACCTTCTGTATCCCTACCTGTACCTGGGTCACAGACATTATATAATGGGAGTAGACATGCTGTGAGCATTTAAAAGAAAGATCCAGGGATGCAGAAACAGTGTACCAGTAAATTGCTTGCCATGCTATCATGAAGACCTGAGTTTGATCTCCTGAACCACAAATAAAAGCTGGGCATAATGGTGCATGCTTGTAATCCCAGTGCTGGAGATGTGGAGTCAAGGGTATCTCAGGGGCTCACCAGCTAACCAGCAGAGCTTAATCAGTGAACCCCAAGCTAGTGAGTGTCCCCATTTTTAAAAGAGAAGTTAGACTGCACATGAGGAGCAGTACCTGAGGTTGACCTCTGGCCTGAACACCCATGTGCCCTTAGGTGTATGGACATCCACACACACATGTATAGCTACCTACACATGAAAATGCATGTACACGTATACACATATGTGCACACACAGGGCCATTTATATTACTGTCAGCTATCTTTCTGTCATTGTCAAAATACCTGATGTAGACAATTGATGAAGAGGAAATCTTATGTGGTACTGCTAGGAACACATGGTGGAGCAAATATGTGGTGGCTGAGAAGCAGCTTGTGGTGGAACTGGGAAGAGGTTCCCATCCAAGCCACTAGCCCTTTCAAAAGCAAGCCTCCACCTAGGCTCCACCATTTCTGATAGTATGGCTCTAGGGAATAAGTCTTTAATGCACAGGCCTGTGGGTGGGAGGATTGTATAACAGTTTCCTCCAAGTTGGAACCTTTCATCTTGGAGGGAAGCTCATTAAGACACAGGATGTTAAGGGTGTGTGTGTGAAACAGCAGGATGTGCTGAGAGGAAGTGAAACATGCCATCCTTCAGGGAAGCTCATTAAGACAGGAAGTGAACAACTCAAAGGCTTCAGGAAATCCCTGAAACTGGCAAGATTCACTAGCTCCCTCCCTCCTCAAGCATATATAAGCAGTAAGGATTCAAGTGGCCTAGAAGAGGCTCTGATCATCTAAGTCACCTGAAAGAAGCAAAGACCAGTCAAATTGCTTGAAATAAGCAGAAACCAGCTGAATTCCCTGGAAGAGGCTCAGACCAACTGAACTATCTAGAAAGGACACCCTCCAACCTGTAAAGCTATCTGGTAAACCTGTAAAGCTATCTGGTAAACCTGTAAAGCCAACTGGTAGATTGGGCAATACCTTAGAGTTTCCAGATTTCATGAGTTATCACCCATACTGAGGTGGGTTTTGGAGATGCAGCTGTCTTTAAGACATTTCTGCTCCTGTAAGTAACCTCACACTGATTCCTGTAAATAACCCCATCAGTCATTGGTTCACCAAGTTTGGACTTTGCTGTCATCCATGCTTTGGTGTGTTATCACTTCCATGCCTGGGGTCAGTAGACATTTGCTCAAGTATCTCCAGTAGTGTCATACAACAGAAGGACATGTAAGATCCAAGCTATAGCACCACCAACAGAAAATGTTAATAATTTCTAACATAAAAACACTATTGTTGACTTTTTATAGACTTACGTTAGAATTTACATCTGTATGAATAAAAATCCCTCTTGATTTTATTTATCTTTTCAAAAAATTTCATGTGCTTTGGTGTTTTTGTTTTCATGTATACCTGTATGAGCCCATAGAAGGAAAGTTACAGACAGCTGTGAGCTGCTATGTGGGTGCTGGGAATTGAACCTGGGTCCTCTGGATAAGCAGCTAGTGCTCTTAACTACTGAGTCATCTCTCCAGGCCCTCTCCTTCTGATTTTAGTAATAGATAATTTGTGGGAAAATGAGACGAACACAATAAGTATATATCAACATGTTGTTGTCTAAATGTACTTTTAAAGGAGTAACTTTTCCTTTAGTTCATGGCTCCTTCCCTACTTCTCTATAGCACTTATTTCTATTATTACATTTCCTACTTTTTAAACTCCTGCTTACCTCTTCCAAGAATCTGTAATTATTATCCTGTCCTGATAACCCAGGGTAGCCTTCCAACTGGACACCCTTCATCACATCTGTACAGCCTATTGGAGCATGTGTGTAAATACAGTCATGGGTTTTAGAGGATTTGGATTTGGATATTGTTTTGCTAAGCATGGGTACCATGCTGGTGAGGACTCCTGGATTACAGGTTTCTAAATGATGAAGCGCTTGGATCAGTTTTCTATTTTAGCAGATTACCCCTGCAGAATGAAAGACTAGATTTGAAACATTCCAGACGAAGAGGATAGGGTCTTGGTCTGTTAGAAGACAATGGGGAGAAGGAATAATGACATTAAATTTTCAGCAGAATGTGGATAGTTGGTCATTTTGGCTGTGAAATATTTTATTCTTTCTTCTTTCTTTGCTGACTTAGAGAGTTGGCGTGTAATTATTTCCTCACTCTCTGGGAGTTTCAAAGACTGAGCTCTCCATGCCCTTGAAGAAAGGGAGCTGTCTATTCCTGCAGCTTTGATCTATGCTCCAGACTTAATGAGCCACTGGTCTGCTGGGAGAGTGAAAGGAGAGGGATGAAAAAGTGGTGGGGTGAAGGAAGATTAAGGAAAGAGAAAACCAAACAAGGACAGTACCCTAAAGGACCCAAGGTGCTGAGAAACTGATCTGGGGGAGTTCTAAGAGGGTGGGTCTGGGGAGTGGAGTCTTCATCTGACTCCATGATCTCCTAGCAAAATCCTCCTGGCACACAACACACATATCCTTGGGCTCACCCAGCCATACTGTTTTCCTTCTGTACACACAGGAGCTTCCAGACCCAGAGATCTTTGACAATATGGATGACATTATCAAAGGGCCACATGTCGAAGTAATGAGCGCCACTTCCAGACCAGGAACGTGAAATACTGTTTGTATCTGGTTTTGCTCTGGCTCTGCATTCGCCCAAGTTAAATCGACTTGGAATAGATCAAGCTGCTGAAACTACGGATTTATTTGTGAGTGTGGCACAGCTTAACTTGTCATGACTAATACCCAGATGCCAAAGCCAAAGCTGAAGGCAGAGCTGAGGCTGGCTGCTGGTGAGTCAGGGCTCTGCGGGTGTCCAGTACACAGCCTCTCCCGATAGCACCCGATCTCTTCCCGGAGAACTCCTGGAGGTCGGAATCCCTATCTCTGCTTTCCCATTTTCCAGAAGCCGAAAGCTGAGGGTGCCTGACCTCAGCCCATCGTATTGGTGAGTGGTTAATGCTGAGAGACAAGCTGTATACCTCTAAGGTATAAACACGACAGGATAAAATCCAGTCTCCATGTGTGCTTCTCGTCTTTGCAGTTTCTGTGATAAAATGCTCTGACAAAAATGAACTTAGGAAGGAAAAGTCTGTTTTGGTTCACAGTTTGAGGGTACGGTCCACCATAGTGAAGAGGTCACAGTAGCAGGAGGAGAAACCTGGCAGCAATCCCAGCTAGGAAGCAAGAACCATGAATAATAATGCTGAAGTGCTCTCTCCATTCCACTGTGCCTACTCAAGGTGTATCCTGCTGGCAGTTATGATGTCTCCCAACACAATTAACTTAATTAAGATAATCCCAACAGACATGTCCACAAACACATCTCCCAGGTGATTCCAGATTTTGCCAAGATGATAATTAGCACTAACCATCACACATTACCCTGGAGGACATGGATGCGGTTGCTCTTGGAGACCAGAGACTTTGGAATTCTGGTCTTATAGGTGGAATTACAGGAGATTGTGAGTCCCTTGATGTGGGTGCAGGGAACTGAATTTGGGCTCCCTAAAAGAACAATATATGCTCTTAACTGCTGAGCCATCTTTCTTAGTCCCTGGATTTGGTAATATCGCCTTGCAGTGGCTGAGTTGAGGTGTAGGATAACTACAGGTCTTAAATCTTGAGACTGTAGTGAGAACAGGCCATCTGACAATGGGTCTTGAATAGCAGTGCCCTCCGCTGCAGCACTCTGACCTTTTGCATAGATTGTTACTCTTGCTCCAGCTTTTCAAGTCTCCTTAGTCTCACCATTCTCTACCTAATGCTTTTCAGTCACCTTCAGTTTGTGCTTCTAGCAAATTCCCCTCTGGTAAGCAATAACTAAACTTTGATGGTGCAATTGGTGAGAAGACAGAAAGAAAGCTACAGTGGAGCAGGAAGACACAATGTCCCCACCCTGTTAAAAGGAATCGGTTTTCAGGTGGCTGGGATGGAGGAAGAGACTAATGGGAGAGAGGACTGGAATGGCAGGTATTTCAGGAGCAAGGTAGGAGCCTGGTGTGCTGGAAAACCCCATGGAATCTAGAAGGGGTAGCACCAGCGAAGTCTCCTAGTATGGGGAGCATGGTGTCTGAACCAACCGTCCTCTGTAATTAGTCAAGGCCTCCAGTGGAGGAATTGGGACACCAACCCAGCCACAAACCCTCCTGCCTACAATTTGTCCTGCCTGCAGGATGTGCTGGGACCGGAGCCTAGCATAATCATCATCAAAGAGACCAGATAGACTTCGTCCAGCAGCTGATGGTAGCAGATGCAGAGTCGCACAGCCAAATATTACATGAAGCTCAGGGAGTCCTGGGGAAGAAGGATTGGAGGACCCAGAGGGATCAAGGACACCACAAGAACACGGCCCATAAAATCAATTGGCTGGGACTCAAGTGGGTTCATAGATACCAGGGAGCCTCTGTGGGTCTGATCTAGGCCCTCTGTATATATGTTATGCTTTTGTAGCTCTGTATTCTTGTGGGATTCCTAACGGTGGGAGCAAAAGCTATCTCTGACTTCTTTGCCCGCCTATGGGATGCTTTTCCTAATACTGGGTTGCCTTGTCCAGACTTGATGTGCGAATATGTGCCTGGTCTTATTTACCTTGTTATGCCGTGTTTAGTTGATGTCCTTGGAAGGCTGCTCTTTTCTGAGGGGAGATGAAGGGGTTGGGTCTAAGTGAAAGGGGAAGTCTGGAGGAGAGACTAGGGGGAGGGGAGGAAGGGGAAACTATAATTGGGATAGAAACTATGAGAGAAAAATAAATAAAAAGAAAATTCAGTTTTTAGATCCACTTGTGATCCCTACCAATTTGTATAAGCACCCACTATGCTCAACCCCCAGGAGGCATTGTGTGCTGCGTATGCCTGCGTATAGTAAGCTTATTGTGATGTTCGTAAGTAGACTTTTATATAGGAACCAGCTTTTGTGCCATCTTGCTAGGATTAACATTATTAAGGAGGAAAGAAAAACCCTCTCAAATCTCTTCTTTGGCAACATGTCAGTATGACCACATTAGAAAGAGCATCCAATTCTGATCTAGATGTACTGATCTAGAGGTTCTCTTGATTCAGCACATGACTTAAGTTTAATGCTATAAAAAAAAGAGAGAGTCTAGAAATGCAGATTGAACAGATGTGCTTTTCTCAGTTCCCTAATGAATGCTGCTCATAGGATGGTAAGGAAACCAAAATAGGCCATGTGCACAGAGACAAGGGGAAGAGGAGGGGATGGCGGGCCATGACTGACTCATCACTGTGAGGAAAACGGACACCTGAGCCAGCAGTGGGAGACAGAAACAAGCTGACTCACGCTGCAGAACTCTGGGGAGACTCAGAAGGGAGCTCCTGGGAGAATGAGAATATGGGGAGATATTTCAACAGAATGATATGAAAATGTATTTGCCACGGGTAGATACCTTTCCCCACCGAACAGGAAAGTTTCCCGCTGTCCACCACAGCAGCAGACTGAGAAGGTCAACCCTGATAGCTCTCTGGGTCAGAACACAGCAGGCACAGCTGAGGTACTGTCCTAAGATAATGGAATGATTAGTTAACCCACTATCTTGAAATTAGCGGGTCACTAGTAAACTCATCCCAAGCACGCATCACGCACTCAAATTCCGCTATACTGCGGGCAGTGGGTTGCCGTGTCCATTTCAGAATTTCCAGTACTTAAATGCTACTATTGTTGAGGCCAAATCTATCCCCTGAGGATTCACGCTTTGAAGGCTTGGTCAGCAGCTTTTGGTGCACAGGGATGTGGTAGAATGCTAAGAGATGAGGCCCAATGACAGGAAGTTAGGTCCTTAGGGGCATGTCCTTAAAGATGTCAAGGCCTTAGTCCTCCTCCTCTTCTTCCTCTCCTCCTCCTCCTCCTCCTCCTCCTCCTCCTCCTCCTCCTCCTCCTCCTCCTCCTCCTCCTCTCTTTGCTTCCTGGCTTCTACGAACATGCATTTCTTGCCCCATGCCCGGAAGTCACAGGACCTCCGGAACACTCAGTGAAACCATCAGGGTTATAAGCCAAAGCAACCTCCCCCTTATCGGTTTATTACCTCAGTTTGTCATGGCCACGAGAACGTGCCAGTTATCTGCGCCAACGTCATTGTTCTTAGTGACAGTTACAAATACAATTTCAGGGTCTCTAGAACCAAGACCAATCCTTTTCTCTGAGACCTACAAGAGTGCATGGCCATAAACCGCAGGAAAGGAGCCTGGCTCTCTGCAGGCCAGCCACCTGGAAGCTGCGCTTTCCAGGGAGTACTCAGGATTCCACACTAGCTGTTGGTTACAATACAGAGACTATTGAGCACAATCCTGGAGTCATATTGCTTGAGGCCAAACTTAGCTCTCTGTCCGTTGTCTGCTAAAACAACCTACTTCCCCATGTGTTGGATTCATTGTAGAAAACAAAGTTTTAAAAGCTCTTGCACATCTTTGGTGCAAATGCCTAGAATTTACTTTTTTTTTTTTTTAATCCATAGCACTGTATTCCTCTCTGTGATGGTTAGTTACTCTTGATTATCAGCTTGGCAGGAGCTGGGTCACTGAGGGGACATAGCTCTAAGATATTCCTGTGAGGCTATTTCTAGAAAGAATGAACTGAGGGGAGATCTTTCTTGAGAATGGCCACCTTTCAATGGGTGGCCAGGTACTAAAAGGTATGGGGACCTTACTTTTGTCTGCCTTCACTTGTTCATGAGTGAGAATGTTTATCTCTGTTGCAGAGGATGATGATGATGATGATGATGATGATGATGATGATGATGGTGATGATGATGATGATGATATTAGTGACATCCTCTGCTGGTCCCAAACACCAGCTTCTTCTGCCTTCCTGTGTGGAGCATCATAGATTCCTAGGACTTCAAGCATCAGATTTAAACTGCTGAGGCATCCAGCTTCATGGCCTGAGCAGCCACAGAGGTTTCTGACTCTCTAGCATATAGATGGCCATTGTTGGAAGACAATTGTTGTTACATAAAGACAATTGTGTGTGTGTGTGTGTGTGTGTGTGTAGTGGTTTGAATATGGTTGGTCCAGGGAGTCGCACTACTAGGAAGTGTGGCCTTGTTGGAGGAAGTGTGGGGGTGGCCTTTGAGACACTCCTCCTAGCCACACGGGAGTCAGTCTTTTCCTAGCTGCCTTTGGAACAAGAGGTAGACCTATCAGCTCCTCCGATGCCACGCCTGCCTGGAGGCTGCCATACTTAGCAACATAATGATAATGGACAGAACCTATGAACTGTAAGCCAGCCCCAATTAAATGTTGTCCTTTATAAGAGTTGCTACGGTTATGGTGTCTCTTCATAGCAATGAAACCCTAAGACACACACACACACACGCACACACACACACACACACACACACACACACACACACGCACACACACATGCACACACACTCGTTATACATATATATTAATTGAATACACATATTAATCCTGTTCCAGTGAGAACTCTATGATAGACCCCAGGTAGAATTTCAAGGATTAATTCAACAAATGTCACCATGTTAATTACTTCTCTCATTATCATGAGCAAAATGTCTGCCAAAACAGCAACAACAACTTATAGCAGAAAAGATTTATCTTGGCTTGTGGTCTCAGGGAAAACAGTCCCTTGCACTGGAGTGGCCCAGTGCAGGCAAGAGGAACTTGGCTCAGCCCCTCACATCCTGGCACGTAGGAAGCAGTTGGAACTAGAGCTGTACCACTTTCAAGACCCACTCCCAACTACTCACTTCTGCTATCTAGGCCATGGTCCTAGCCTTCCAGAATAGCACCATCAAAGGCACTGGGTGATCAAGAACAGGAACCTGCGGGGGACATTTCACATTTAAGCTGTAACACCCTCAGAGTTCTATGACTCAGAAAACTGTGCTTCGGAGTACGATCATTAGACTGTTTTTGAACCTAAACACTAGAGGCCCGTGGTGGCTTCTAATGTCCTAGGAGAAGTGGTGGAGCTAGGAAGTGTAATTCTGAAACCATACTAATAGTAGTAACTGTGGGCATCTCCACATGATCCCTTGTTGATCACTAATGGAGAACAACTGGACCAGTTCATGGTTCCAGATTGATCCCAGAACAAGAAGAGAAGAGGTATAAAAGACAGGATGTGACCACTGGTGAATATTTGAATATTGGCTGGGAATTGGGTAAGTCATTGTTTTGTACAGAAGATTTTGTCCTTGATTTGAGAATACAGATTGTATTAGTAAGGGTTCTCTAAAAGAACAGAGATCAGAGAATGAATGTGTCTGTGTGTCTGTGTGTCTGTGTGTGTGTGTGTGTGTGTGTGTGTGTGTGTGTGTGTGTTTTATTAAATTGGCTTATAGGATGCAGTTCTTGTAGTCCATCTATAGTTGTCTTACACTGAAGAAGCTGAAAATCCAGTAATTGCTCAGGACACAAGGCTGGATGTCTCAACAGTCAAGATCTCCCGATCTGGCATTGAAGGCCTGGAGATCTGCTGGCCTTCAGTCTACATGAGAATACCAAAGACATTAGCTTCCATATCAGTGACAGAATGCCACAGCAACAGGATAGATGGACTTGCCTGTAGAGGGACTCTAGTGTGCAAAGTGTGGAAGCTTCGCCTGTCAATAAAAAAGCCTATGACCAATTAGATGAGGCAGGAGTAGAAGGTGGGACATCTGGCTGTGTGTGTGTGTGTGTGTGTGTGTGTGTGTGTGTGTGTGTGTGCACGTGCATGCAGAGGGGGGTAGGGGTCGAGGGAGGGGTGGTGGTGTTATGGGATAGAGACAAGCATGGGAAAAGAGATTCACCGAGTTACACTGGAGGGGATGGTCCCATAAAACTGAGATCCAGGTAACCTGCTACATGGCAGAACTTATAGCAGAATAAATAGCAGGATGGTTAAGTTCTGAGCTAATCAGGGGACAGAGCCAAGGCTTTTGGCCTAGGCATTTATTCATACATAAGAAGTCTCAGAGTCATTATTTCAGGGAACATGGCATAGGTGGCAAAGTCAGGTGAGGGCAAGCAGGCAAAAATCATTTCCTTTTATCTGGGCTGTCACCAGAGGCGCCATTGACATCTAGGGTAGACGATTTGAATAATGTGATCAAGAATCCCTCATAGAAATGCCAGCAGTCGGAGTTTTAGTATTCGTTGATTCTAAATGTAGTCTAGTTGACAAACAAGATTAGCCCAGACAATGGAGTATTTAGAAGTAACAGAATTTTAACTCTGTAACTTACCACCAAGTAGTTGAGGGGAAAAATGAACATTAAGGTAGAATTCATCTAGGTGTCAGGAATGTTTAAGAATGAATGAATCCGGGGAAAAGAGACTTTGTTGTGGCATGTTCACACATATGTGTCTAATTATGTTCTGATTCATCTCCCTACCTGTCTCATGCTCCCTCCCTGCTCTGCGCGCGCTTGTGCATGCGCGTGCGCACGCACGCGCGCACACACACACACACACACACACACACACACACACACACACACACACACACACAGAGGCACACAGGCACACATGCAATCTTAAATCTAGCTTCTACATTGTTGTCTTCCTGAGTCCAGTTCCCTACAGATGTGTGATGACTAATTTATATGAGGGAAAATAAACAATTTTTCTTAAGTCCCTCTAAGTTTAAGTTGTTACCAAACAAGTAACATTAAAGAAACCAGGCCTCACCTAGCCTCACCTAGCATCATAATCTCTGTGAATTTCAGGAGCTGGTTCTCTTCTAGAAGGTAGCTGTCATTAGTGTGTCCTCCCGAACCTCATTGTCTTCACAGAGTTTCAGTTGAAGAACATTTTTTTTTAACTAATAAGGATTCCTTTTATAAAAACTGACTTCTAGATATTAATCTGTAACCTATGGAAATTCAACCTAAAGTTGTGTTTGGCAAAAAGATTACAGTAAATGTAGTATTTGATACTTTTCTGGTCTTCCAGTTTGCTTAAATTGTAAACTTTCTGATTATACGTCCACAGTATTCTTGAGTAAAGGATAATGAAGTATCATGACTCAGCAGGTAATGAAGTAACATGACTCAGCAGAACAGGCTGAGCTAGGCCCAGCAGTAGAATTCCCAAGTCCCACTGGCTTATAGAAGCAGAGATTTGTGGCAAGAGCGATGGCTCACTTAATACAATGCTTGCTGGACAAGCATGACGACCTGAGTTCACTCCCCAGCATGCATGTGCAAAGGTGAGCGCACTGGGACTCATGCCTGCTCAGCACCAAAGACAGAGACATAGGATGCTCCCTGGAGCTCTCTAGATAGATGCCTAGACCTGTTGGTAAGCTCCAGATTCACGAAGCAATCCTGTCTCAGAAAATAAAGTGAATAATGGTTAAGCCTCCTGACCTGGCATCGACTACGAGATTTATTTCAATTTAGTAG
>CM052706.1:33368089-33385777 GCA_028551405.1 Uromys caudimaculatus | reverse complement strand
CTCTCCCTCTCCCTCTCCCTCTCCCTCTCCCTCTCCCTCTCCCTCTCCCTCTCCCTCTCCCTCTCCCTCTCCCTCTCCCTCTCCCTCTCCCTCTCCCTGTCTCTCTCTCCCTTTCTCCCTTCCTCCCCCGCTATCTCTGTCTCTGTCTCTCTCTCTCCTCTCTCCTTGCTGTTTCTCTCTGTCTTTCTCTTCCCCCTTGTGTGTGTGTGTGTGTGTGTGTGTGTGTGTGTGTGCGCGCGCGCGCACGCGTGGGCCTCTCACTGGACCAGAAGCTCACTATTTTGCCGAGGCTGGCTGAATCACAGGCATGCATAGCCTTGCCTACATTTTTACATGGGTGCTGATGATTCAGGTCAGGTGTCTTCTCAATCACTCTCCACCTTATACTTTTGAGACAGGGTCTCTTAGTGCTCACTGAAATGTTAAGTCCTGCCCTTTATCAGCTCAGGAAGAATGCCTGTCATGCTGGCCCAGCAAGCTCTCTCACCCACTTACTGTCTTTCTGGCCCTGTGCCCATGGCTTCCTAACACTTCTAGCCAGGAGTGAGATATCCCACTTCTGCTTATATTTTGTTAGCTAAAATTAGACAGCCACATACCTAACCCAAGAGGTCAAGAAGTAAAACCCCACTTCATACCCAGAGTGAAGATGTCAGAACAAGGAGCACTCCTCTGACCTCCAGGTACAGTGCTTCGTAATGATGGTGAGCTCGTGACCTCCCACGTCAGCCTTCTTCTGAGTTTGCTCAGTGGTTTTGAAGGCTAGCAGATCTCTTGATTAATGGGATTAGCCAGATGTGTCTTGTTACAGTTCTAGGAAGGGAATTTTTCTTGAGGTGATAGCAGATTGTACCGAAGGCTCCTGTTCAGCTACATTTGTTTGTGAATATCTCATAATAATGTCAAGTCAACTTGATGCTTCAAAGTCTCATTGATGTAGTCTGATGTGTTATCTTAGATTTGTGGGAGAAGTAGGCAGGACTCTTGGGGGTTTTCCAGAACACAATTAAGGAGGCCACAAGAACCTTCCTTTCTCAGTCATACACATCTGAGAACAGATTTTCTCCATTCTTCAAGCAGGATGACATATGGTAACAGGCCAAATACAAAAAAGACATGAGAAACCAGGCATCTTTTTGATCCAAAAGTTAAAGAGATTTGAGATAGAAATTTGTTCTAAAAATATTTTTGTATATATATCTATATATATATACATAATATTTTTGTATATATATAATATTTTGTATATATAAAATATTTTTGTATATATAATATTTTTGTGTTTCTATATTGTGTATATATATATATATATATATATATATATATATATACTATATATATATATAAAACATTTTATGCCAATCTAGACAAATACCTATTATTTTGCAGAAATTAGAAAGTAAATATAATTTAAATTTTTCTCTATTTTAATTAAATAATCCACATTAATCCTTGGAGTTTGGATATCCTCAATAGATTTTTTTTTTTAGGTTTGTAATAATTATCCTCAATACTTTAAAAGAATTTATAAGGTTTGGGAACCATTTTCCCAGGTAATAACTTCTTTGGTCAATTCCAGCTCAATCTACCAAAGGAAAAAATAGTAGATAACATTATCTCTGTGGAGCTTACAAAGATAAGTGAGAAAAAAACCTTGTATTTATAAAGACAGGATCATTGTGAAGACACACCCCATTGGTAGGAAGACATATTGACCATCTGTTTTGCAGTACCAAATCAATTGCATTGTTCTCTTATAAGAAGTATGTTCAGTTACTCTTCTGAATAATATTTGGCTAAAACTAACTGCTGATTGGGGTATATAAAGCAGCAAATAGGAAATTCATTAAACTTGAAAAATTGAAATAAGCAAATTCATATTCTCATCTCCTGAGAATACTGAGAAGCACAGGTACCAGATATGGCCATTCCATGGGCTCAACGGTGTCAACACAGTCTGGAGACTTTTACTTCCTCCCCATCTATTGTTTACAGCATGCCAGCCCAGGAAGCTGCTTCTCACCTGAGCCCCTGGTATCAAAAGCACCCCAACTGTACCTCTCTTTCTGTAGCTGAGGAAGCAGCCTTCCCAAAGCCACGTGATTCCTTGACATTCACACAGAATTGGGGTTCGTTTAGCAAAAGTGAGGGTGGGGGACTAGCGATTGGAGCTGAATAATGAGATCTTACTCTGCTGTTGCCACAGGTGAGATGCCTCATTGCGGTGACGAACAGTACCGTGAAACACTGGGGAAAATCCTCAGCGGTAGCAAGATGAAAGTTGCCTTGGCTCAAAAGTCACTGGGAATCCAAAGCGTGCCTCAGAGCATCCTAGTGTACAGTCATGCTTTCTTAAATGCTCAGAGCTCATTGACCGCCAGCTCCTAACATATATTATTCAACAATCAAATGTGGTTCCACCCAGCCGAACGCTACCACATTTTTGTTTACTCACTTAAACCATCCTGCAGTTGTCGCTGCTGACACATTCCCTTCCTTTAAACATATTGCTTTCAGCTAAAAACTGGGAGTCATTTACTCATCTAAGGAATATAAATTTTATTCTATAACCCAAACAATTCCCTAGTTTAGGTCACTAATAAAAGTCAGAAACAAACACAGAAATATATCATTCAATACAACCTGGGTTTTTTTTGTCTGCAACAACCCACACACCATCTGTCTCATCTACCAACATGAGCCAACCAGAAAAGGAACATATTTTCTGTGATGATTTTTGCAATAATGTATAGATCATTTAGGGAATGGTCCTTGGTCAGTTTCCTTCAGTTCTCAGCTTAAATCTCTTTGGGAATCTTCCCTGACTACCCTGTATAGAATAAGGTATTATCCTCTGGTTACTTCCTACCAAATTTTGTCTAATTCTGTCCGTAGAACAGAATGATGGATCTGTAATTGCTGGTGTGTACTTGTGTACTTCCCATCTTCTCACTAGAGCAGCGATTCTCTCAACCTGTGGGTCTTGACCACTTTGGGGGGGTCACATATCAGATATCCTGCATTTCAGAGATTTACATTACAATTCATAACAGCATCAAAATTACAGTTATGAAATGGTGGTGAAATAGTTTTGTGGTTGGGGGGTCACAACAGCATGAGGAACTGTATTAAAGGGTCGCAGCATAGGAAGTTTGTGAACCACTGGATAGAGGGATGCAAGGACCGGATGACATGTTGGTTTTCTCCTGTGCTGTACATTTCACACTTACCTGGTGCCACACTCATCACGGCTGGTCACTAAGTATCTAGTAATTGGACCTACTTTTCTGAATTGTCTCTCATTGAAATGTCTTATGTTGTGAGCTGAAGGCAAACTTTAAAATATAAATATCCTGAACTGTATGCTATTTTGGTTAATGATACTTAGTGGAGTTGGGTTTTAAATTTGTACCATTAGTAGACATTTAATAGAAAATATCAGATGTATCAAAACCAATAAAATATAGTTTCATAGTGGAAAAGACAAGTTTCTTTTATAGTCTGTGGGTAGATTTTTTTAAGATACTGTGTTTTATTATAAATAATTTATTATGTATGGAAAATTAATCTGACACTAACAGAGAAGTTGAAAACTATCTAGAAGTAAAGCCTTCAAGAACCCACACTTATTTTTCTGTTCAAAATTGAACTTCTAAAAGTTGTAGCTATAGTAAAAAGCATTAGATATTCCAGGTCTTCAAATATTACTCCTTCTTGTAACTATTAACTGAGTAAGAACTCCCACCCCCACCCCCACCCCCAAAAAGAGCCCAGGGAAACTCGGCTGTTTCTGGTGGAGGTATTCCCATGCATGAGTGCGATTAGCACAGACTTGCTAAATCTCTCCCTGAGCCATCTGTGAGCACCTTCTTGCTCTAAAACAACACACGCCAGCTCTGCTCAGTTCTAAGTCAGTTTTTGTCACAACTGTTACCTTCATCTTAAACCTGGGAACATTCTTCCGTGTCTAATGGCTTGTAAATGCCGCCTTCGATGAAGAATTTAGTCCTCCAACTGAAAAAAGGATCTTCATTAAATCGATTATCTCAAATGAAATCTTATGGCCATAAAATGCTGATCACAAAAATTCCATCTCATTTATAAAAGGGGGAGAAAGGGACCATTTTGGTTGGACAAGTGAGTTTCAAACATTTTCATGTGTTTAACCCCCAGCAAGCTCCAGACTGATATAAATGCTTCTTTCATGAGGGTAGCCTTGGTGTGAGGTCCTGGGCTGGCAAGTCAGCAGTAATGGAGACATGATTGACAAGACTTGGCAGTGAATAATGAGCTGCTCGGCTTGGAGACCAAGTTCTTTGCTGCAGACCCAATACCCTGGACATGAAGGACTTGCTCTGATTAGGCAATTCATGTAGAGCCTCCAGTTGCTACAGTGAAAGCATCTAGAACTGCCTGGAGACCAGCACAAACAGGCTATACTTTGAAACAAATACTAATGTCATCACAGGTGTTAGAGCCATGTTCTCTACCAAAGATGCGAGTTTAAACTCTGATCTTTAATAGAAGGGGAGGGAGGATATTTTAGCTTTTATTCATGTGTATATTTGTGGGTATGCTCAGGTGCAGGCCAGAAAGGGATCTAATTCCCTGGAGCTAGAGTTATAGGTGATTGTGAGCTACCAGTCATGGGTACTGGAAACTGGTACTCAGTCCTCTGGAAGAGCAGCAAGTGCTCTAACCACTGAACTATCTTTCCAGCTCCCAAGACGCATATTTTTTCAAAACTTGCAAATCTGCAATATTTAAAACAGGTTTAATTGTTTAGTTCATCAGGCCTAACCTGAGAACAGCCAAGAAAGAATCTATCTTTTAAGGTTTATCATTTTGCATATAACTAAATCATATAATGATACAAGTTAACAACATTGAATTAATTCACAGAACTGTGCACCCCTCACCACAGTTCAGTTTTACAACACCCCAATCATCCCTCATACACATTAGGTTTAGGGGTTTGTATTCGATTTCTCATAAGATTTGGGGGGGAAAGCATAATTATGCAATTAAAACAGAATACCAAAGACGTTAATACATTTTACTCAATTAGTGTTCTGATAGAAATGAATAATTTGCCTGGCAAGACACCCATAGTACATATGCAATATTCAAACAAAAAGCCTAGTTGGTTTAGACAGGGGTCCATTCTTGTGTAACTGTATAGTCTTCATAAAACCACCGGAGGGATGAGTATGAGCAGGCCTCTGGTCCCAAGCGAGGCTGGCATTGTCTGGAGGCACGTGGTGGCAAGCAGCAGTGAGGCGTGGCGATGTCCCCGTCCTTCACGCATCTCTTCAGCTCCATTTCTAAGTGGGGAATAAGTCCTATCCTGTGAGGTCATCTTGTCGCTTGGGAAGCGTCATGCCACGGCAGACCACAATCAAAATGCCAGGGTAGTTCATATTCTGTCTTTATCTTTTTGTTTGTATTTTCCAGACACTATTGATGCTCAGTCTGTTTAAAGTATGGTCTTGCTTTCTTCCTGGGGACCTTCACCTAGCACATTGCCTCTGGGATATACTCCCGTTCTCTCTCATATTAGTCCTGCAATAATAATGAAGCAAAAAAACATGTTTGGCACATGTCTGTAAGGTAAAATTATAATTTTTCTCTAGTAGAATATAAAGCTTGGTGTTTTGGAAGAATGCAAAAATATTGCTTCCTGAACTGTGTGTGGCAATGGTGCCCTTTTGTCCGTGAATGGAGCCCATGTTGTGGGAGTTGTATCTGATACATAGTGGGTGTCTAATAAATGAATAAGTGAAGGATTTGGTATTTTAGTCCTAACAGATCATGGAAGTTGGTCTCTGGATCATGAGTGTGCTTTGAGGAGCATGTTAATATGTCATGGAGAACATGTACTGTAAATATACTTCTAGAGATCAACATGAAATTCTAAACCTAACTGTGACGTGTCATGTTAGACCACAGACTATATTCTAAATCTGTATTTCTTTCTAACTCATTTGAAATTCTATTGCATTTTAATTGTGTGTGTGCAGGATTCACGCATCTATGGGCCACAGTGCACACTGTGGCGGTCAGAGGACAACTCGCCTGCAGCAGTGGGGTCTCAACTTCCACCTAGTGAGTCTGAGGGATTGAAGTCATTGAACTCAGCCTCTACCTGTGCCATCTAGGCAGCTCTCTGGCTGGCTGTTTTATAAGACGTTTTATCCCCACGCTGAGTCAAGCTTAAGAAGTATGTGCGTCTATTCTAAAGTAGTAAATATGATGTTCCTGAAAAGTGTTCTTGTCGTCTGAGACATCTTAAAAGTGACGCTCCCTTTCATGACTGATTTGATTGATCTGTGTGAGCCTTTCTTTGATGAAAATGATAAGCTGTGCAGAAAAAAATTCATAAATAAAAACATAGTCCTTTGTCTCCGGCACCATGGGGGACTCAGCTTTAAGCTCCATACAAACAGACGATTTAAGGAAATCAGTGTAGGAACGGAAGGTTTCAGATTTTTGTCATCCTAGTCATCTATATTTTTACCTCTCAGTTTAAAGCAAACTTGATCAAACATTATTCTTGCTATATTCTTTTTACCTGGCTCTCACCTTTCCTTCTGGGGACGTGGTGTTCTCTCAGGTTTATGTATGTCATTGCCACACGGTGCCCCTCCTTCTCATGCCAGATGGATTCCCTTGGACTGTCAACGTCTCAGGTCTGTGATTGTGATCAGCAGTAATTGCCCACTTGGAGAGGATCTTCCCCCAGAACTGCTGTCCTTGGGGACCATCGCCATCATGCAGTCCTTCCTCCCCAGAGGACCCTCCTCTCCTGATCTGCACTCCCCTTTCACTCTTTCTTCTCAAGAGACCATCCTCAACATTCTCCTCTTCTTTAGCTTGAGTCTATAAACCAACTTGCAGGAAAAAGCTTCTGTCCACAAGGATCCAAATGATGATTTCTGAAGTCATGTAGAACCCTTTAACTGTGGAGTCTGATGAGTATCTGTCATTACTGTATTTGGCTCTCTTCTCCCTGACTGGGAGAAGTCTTTACCTCATCTTTCCACAATACTTGAACCTGATCACTTTCACCTGCCTCTTTACTGGTCCTTCAGTAATTATCATCAAAAAATGTCAGCCTGCACAGCTTTGGCCTTGGTTTGCTCCCACAAGCTACAACATTTCCTTAGGAAACTAATCGGTTCCTATTGATCACTCTTTTTTTGGTTGATGCTCCCATCTTTAAGTTCATTTTAAGTTCTCTGCTACACCCAGGCACTCATATCCCTGGTTGCTCTCTGGGTATCTCCATCTGTGTTCATCAAGACTTCTCAGAAGCCACCAGATCCATCTGAGTTCTTGTTCTTAGTGTGACCCCCTCCCCCCAGGAAGGACACTGAACAGAATATCTGTTTAGCAGCAGCAGGGAGAGATGCTACTCTCCTATGCTGTCTGTTTCTGCTTCTCCTCTTTGGGGGAATACAATGGAGATTTATTTGTTTCCCTTCTCCTTTGAGATGAATATGTCATCTTACTCACTAGTTTGGGCCAGAGAAATGTTTTGGAGGTGACTAAGTCACTTTAGGCGCACAAGTTTACTTGTGTCTCCCTGTTGTTATAACCAGCAACAGTCTAGAGATATCAGATTTCAGCAGCTTGCCTTCAAGAGCCAAGCTTAAAAGGCAGCCTTACACTACACAAAACAGGATGTATACAGCGTAACTGGGAAAATCACTTCTGCTCCGTTAATCCTGTGAAATTTTGGAAGTATTTATTATTGCCAGTATTGCCTGGTCTATCCTGATTGATTGGCAAACCGATATAAAATTCATTATTTTCTTTTTCTTCTCTGGGTCGTTTGAGAAACTGAAATATGGGAGTATCTCTTGCAATCTGGGTCTGCTGTGATCTTGACTGTGCCTGACCCAGCAGCACCCACCTCTGCTAAGTGTGTTCTATACCTCAGAACGTATCTCAGCTCCACTTTCACAAACACTTGGTCTTTATGACCCAGACAGTTCCGTGGATGCTAGTTCCTAACTATGCTTCAAATCTGTCCTTTGTGATTTATACAGGCCTTGCTATGGCCTGCATAGGCCATCATCCAGCCTTTCAGGGGGTTCCCTGTTCTTACTGCCAGTTTTCAATGACTCTAATCTTCCACATTTGTGTCAAAAAGACTTCAAAAAAAAAAAATAAGATACAAACTATAGTCACACCCCTCTCCTGCTTACAATCAGTCTTCTGCTAATACTAACAGAACAAAGTCCAAATGTCTGAGCACAGCATATTCCAAGCAGCCCAAGTCTGCCCTGTCTCTTTTACCATATCTCAGTGTAAGCTATAACCTAATCCTTTCACCTCGTAGCCAGTTTCCACACAGAGATAATAACATCCTTTAATGGATCCTTCTAGAAATCCCTGTGTAGGTTTCATTTACTCTAAGTGGGTTTTCCTCATTGTACCCAAAAGACACACCAAATCCTACTGTCATTTCTAAATGTAAAATGTTCTTTAGTAAATTAATATGTACTTTTTAAAAAAAAAAGTCATTGGTTTTGTGGCCACTGTAATGACCATAGATTGCAGTCTTTCTGAGTAAGGAAGGAACATTTATTTTGTTTGTAAAAATTCAGGATTTAATATATTTAATACATTCATCAAAGATATTTATGCAACCGGAATAGAACTCTTCATCAAATAGGTCACATCTGTAAAAGGCCGTAATATTTTTATTATACTTATCTAGTAGTAGTTGGTGTTGTTATTGTTATTAGTGGTGGTGGTGTGCGTGTGTGTGCATGCATGCTTGTGTGTGGGTTCGGTGTGTTCTCACGCCACTGTTGTGTGTGGTCAGAGGACAACTTGTGGGAATCAGTTTTTTCCTCCTACCATGAAGGCTCTGGGGATCGAACTCAAGTCGTCAGGCCTGGACCCCGCTTGCCAGCTGGCCATGAGATTCTTAAAATCATTTTTATCATCTGTCAAGGAAGGGCTTACTGTGTGCCAGACATGCAGCAAGCATTTAATAAGTGTTACTCTGAGCCATGCAGAAAAGCAATAGGCATCTGTCTTCACTGATTTCATTGTCTGAAGAAAATCATATCTCATCCTTCTGGTAGCCATATCTTTGCAGCTCCCTAGGTAATAATTAAGTGGGTTCTTTTCTTAAGAAGTAACAGAGTGAATAGAAGAGGCACTAAGGCTTACTTCAATCTGCAGTGTCTGAGGAAACTCATTTCCATTATTTAAAATGTTTTGGAAAGAAATGATAACATTTACAGATCATATTTACTTTGAAACAGAACATTTGGGGGGCGGGCGGGTTTAATGAACCTCTACAGATAAACAAGGGGTAACTTCCAAGGGAAGAAACTTATCATAACCTTCCAGAATTCATTATCATCCTCATCTTCCCCAACCACAAAAGTATTGTCTAACTATGATCTACTGATAAAATCCCAAGTGATGGCAGAGTTGTAGAGATGGTACAGCCAGGGCTTACTGGAGAGAGATACTGACAAGAGTTTTGAGAGCAAGTCAGAGGCCGTGGGAAGGCACTGAGACCACATGACAACTCTTGGCTGTAACAATCAGCTTTTCATAATTCATCTCTTGCCCAAGATCTTTTATCCCCTTCAAATAACAGGCAGATTTCGAAAAGAATTTATCAATAAGTTTAAAAACATACATTTATTATTGATCCATATTTCCACACACACTCACTTCGTTTGTGTCTTTGCTTGATATTCGGGGGTGGGGGTGGGGGATTAAGGCTATTCTTTTTCCTTCTTATTCCTTGTCTAGTTTGTAGAACACAGGCTGCTGCAGAGGCAGCTGCATTTGCTGAAGGCCAAAAGCCAAGCCAAGTGTCAGACAATTACCAGCCCTGGGCATTTTTGCAGAAATACACAAAAACGTGTAGAATCGTTTAATTCCATCCCCTCCTAACCTCTTCACATGGAAATTGGCTGCTTGGGCACATGCTGTTTTTCTCCCAGGCCGTGTGTCAGGGGGCTATTAACACTCGCTCCAGCAGCCGGTTCCCGGGCCATTTGGGATGTTGCACGCGTTCACACCCGCGCGCGGCCCGCGGCGCCTTCACGCGCTGCCGTTTTGTTTATGCGGAGCGAGGGCGGTCGGGGTGCGAAGGTCTGCAAGGGCTAGATAAAGCCGGGCTGCGACACCGACGCGGTCGTCCTGCCATGGATACCACGGAGAGCGCCGAGAGTGCGCACAACCCAGCACGTCCTCCCTCGCGCAGCCGCTGCCCGCCGTCCGCGCAGCCCGGGTACCTATCAGCCCAGATCCATCCCCGCGCATTCTCCACCCTCGCCCCGTGCCCGCTGCCCACGGAGCCCGAGGACCGCCTGGCCCCGGCTGGTCCCCGTGCGCCCTCCACCTCAGCCCTCGCCCTGTACCCGCCGCCCTTGTCTTTCTTTGCCCGTGCCCAGTGCCCTTGCTAAGTCCGAGTTGAGTCCGGTGGCCCGGCTCATGCTCTTTGTGCGCGGCTTGCGCTTGCCATCCTGCAGGTCCGAGGGCTTCTGGAGACCCTGGGTTCGAACTCCTGGCGAGAAAGAGGAGCGGGCGGAGCCCCATGCTGCAGAGGCGGTGAGTGACAGCGTGGCCCGCTGTGGTTCAGGCTACAGAGCATACCCACTCCTGACCCCAATCCAGGCCTGGGGAGTAAGGGCCCGAGTGGCTTGTGCTCCCAGTCTACCCAGTGCCTAATAGTGTGCCTGCCTTAGACCCTGTGGGTATGAACGCGGGCTGGGACATTCGTTGCGGTGATGCAGCCACTTGCAGCTCAAGAGCTGGGTTGCAGAGAGGCTCAGGGTCACAGCCCCTACCTGAACTAGAGGCGCTGGGTCACACACCTTCCCGATTTCGACAATGAGATGCGTGGTGACTGCGATTACTCCTTTCCTTCCTAGTTGCCCAGTGGCCCAAGAATGACTGAAGCTTCGGGGAAGCTTTTGCAATACCAACACCCCGTCAGGTGAGTGACAGGTCTTCCTGGAGGTCTCCTTCAACTCCAGCCCTAAGGAGGAAGGAGATGGGGCATGATCACAGTTTGGTTTAGTAGCTGGCACCCCAGTTTCTCTCTCCCTTGGAAAATCTGCCCTTAGTTACTCGGTGTTCCCACTCTGAGGATTCTCTTACTCACAGAATGGGAAAATACAGGACTTATCACATAAAAGAACTGTCAGTTGGTGGATAGTGAGTAAGTGCTAACAGAATTGGCTAAAGAGAGAGAAAGCAGACTGATTAGAAAAGAGAACAAACGTGTGGGGCTGGGGCTGTAGCTCGCTGGCAGGGTGTTTACCTGCCCTGAAGGAGGCTCTTGGTTTTAAGATGGGAGACATCTTATGCCTGAAAAGTTGTTTGGGGTTTTTATTTTATTATTTTTAATCCTAAAAGGTCGATGTAAAACTGGCTTCTCAGCATGCAGGGTGCATGTATTACTTTCTTGCAAACCAAAAGGAGGAATGGGATGGACAGTAGCAGATTTGTAGCAGAACAAGTTTGGCACTTAGAATACCTGAGGCTGGTTCAGCTCTTCACTGGTTTTGCTGCTGCTGCTTCCCCCCCCCCCCCCACAGGAGGCCAGCCTTTCTATAAGATTCTTTGTAGCTTTTGAGACAATATGTTTGTGATTGTGCAGTGTTCTCAGGACTGTTAAAAAAAAAAAAAAAAAAAAAAAGGACTGTGTGCCTGTGTGCCTGTGTTAAAGAAAGCCTGGCCTATGTCTGTGTGTTTATAAGTGGTGTACAATTGTTCATACATGTTGGTTACCTAATATGCTAAAAGCAACTGAAGGACACAGGGCAAAGCAAATGATAAGTGGAATTGAGTTTACTGTGGTCACATTTTATTTTTATGTGTCTGAGTATTTTGCCTGCGTACATATGTATTTGCACCTTGTGCATGCCTCGTGTCCACAGAGGTCAGAAGAGGGAGTAGGATGCCCTGGGACTGGAATTGCTAATGGTTATAAGCTGTTACGTGGATGCTGGAATCAGAACCCAAGTCCCTGGAAGAACAGTCTGTGTTCTTAACCACTAAGCCATCTCTCCAGCCTTACTTTGATTAGTTTTGAAGAGAGATCGGGGCATGAGATATGTTACTTTTGAAGGGTTGGGGAAAGCTCACAAAGGGTGTGTTATAAGTTAGTTATGGTTACTATTGATGAGCCTCTAAGAGTCAGATGAGTGGACTTCTTTTTTGTTTGTTTGTTTGTTTGTTTTTGTTTTCCGAGACAGGGTTTCTCTGTGTAGCCCTAGCTGTCCTGGAACTCACTCTGTAGACCAGGCTGGCCTCAAACTCAGAAATCCACCTGCCCCTGCCTCCCAAGTGCTGGGATTAAAGGCGTGCGCCACCACTACCCAGCTGAGTGGACTTCTTTTTTAATCCAAAGAAATGACATTGGAAAAGGTCTTGGGGCAGCATGGCTCCTGCTGGAGCTCCAGGGACCGGGAACTTGGATGTGTGTAGCTGCAATGGTGGCAACAAGGTAGTAAAGACCAGAGCTTATACACCTCCATACAGAGTTTTGTCCAGAAACCCGTGGGCTTTACTCTGTAGAATTTGTTGATGGTTATAGATTTTAGCCAGAAGAATGATATGATCAGATCAATGTTTCAGAAAATCACAAAGGAACTGGAATAAAGACATAAAACACTCAAAGCAAAATTGGAAGTAGTGACAAGTAAGAAAAAAAGGAGAGCTTTTCAAAGACATCAGAAAAGGAGGCGGGACTTAGTGGATATAGGAAACACTTAGGAGACAAAACAGGGCTTTATAATGTACTGGGAAGGTGGGTGAAGAACAGCTAAAAAGCCAGAGTGCCTCCCGAATTTGTGGCTGCTGGCCAAGTGAGTGATGCTCTGTGACGATGCAGATGTGGGGAATGAGGAAATGTGTCTGAATTGGGTTTTTTTGTTGTTGTTGTTGTTGTTGTTGTTGTTGCATTGCGTATGCTTTAGGGCATCCAAGTAGAACAATTAGGGAGAAAGTTGCATATAATACGTGAGACAGGCTGCAAACCTTCACTGCAAGCACTGGTGTGAGGTCTGTGAGTATGAAAGGCTAGGGTACTCATGGCAGTGGGTGAGGTCATCCTGAGGAAGTACCGACAGAAGTGGTGAGAGTTCTCCAGGAAGACCTAGAGAAAGGGCAAGCCTCCACTTGGTAAGTGGAGTAAGGGAAGGAGACTAAAGAACAGGGGGGACCTCAGAGAACTGTCCACAGTGAGACATTCTGACCACTCGTTATGACACCAACCAAACAACATTTTGGGGGATTGGCAATTCCAATAACATATTAGAAAATACCTTGATAACTTTGTAAACAATTCCTTTCTCTGCTGAACAACTTAATTGTGGTTTTCTTAGTTAATTTTTGTTAATTTCTATCTTGACTTGTATTGTGTGTCTTATGCTTTTTGTTCAGTGGTCACTTCTTTGAGGGTAGGATTCATTCTGTTTGATTGGTAGATTATGTTGGTACAAGAGCTCACTACCACATTTATGGCATGCATAATTGATAGCTACTTGTTTAAGTATCCAGATTATATGCTTTTAATGTGTTTTACTAGAAATATATGTAAACTCTGTTGCCTAACTTTCTGTCTTTTAAAACTGAGCACACTGAACACAATATAATCTTTTCTTGGTTAGAGTCACTCAATTATATGTAGACAGAGTTCTTTGCCCTACACTAAAGTGACTTCAGGATAGTTGTTAGCTCAGCCTATATTTCTTTTCTTTGTATGAGAAATAAAAGAAGGCCACCAGGCCAGATGAATAGTGATCAAAATTTTAAAATTCTGAGATAATGATGCTTACCTAAAATTACTTGTATAAAACCTATATCATTGTCAATACACTGACACAGTGTTCTCAGATTGGTGGTGTGGGAGAGGAGGTGGGTTGGAGGTAAAGGCCGTCATTAGAGCGGCTCTCCCACCTGGCAAGATCTGAAGGCATGGACTTTAAAACTGCTATTCTTGTAAACTGATCAAGCATATCGGCTGTATCTATAACTAAGAGCCATGTCTAAAGTCTTCCTGCTGGACAGTGGGCTCTTGAAACCTGTTCAGAGTGCAAACATTCTGCCCTCTTTGTATAGTTGTCTATCATCCACGTGTGTGATGGAGTAGTGGGGTTTATTTGCCTTCTAAAGAAATTTAAAGAGCATAGGTCTAACCTTCTTCATTTTATAAGAATAAACACGAACACAGCAAGTGAAGTAAGAGAAGCATTGATCGTCTGCTTATAGAGTGTGAGTCAGTTTTTAAATCTAATTTTTATCTTGGATAAAGATGTCAAGGATCAATCATTTACTTGTACACTGGCAAGAAGACTCCATGGAAGCTGTAACAGTTGCAGCTTTGAACTCTGTCTCTAAAATGTGTAAACTAATTATGAAGCTGAGAGAGAGTTTGTGGAAATCAATTGTTTGGTGATAATTAGGATCCCAAGTGTGAAAACATATGGATGGTATGTCGTCTGCTTCTTTCAGACTATTCTGGCCCAAGTCCAAGTGTTACGACTACTTATATCAAGAAGCAGAAACTCTTCTGAAAAACTTCCCAATTCAAGCTACAATTTCATTTTATGAAGATTCTGATAGTGAAGATGAAATAGAGGGGCTGGCCTGTGAAAATCAATCTAATTAGTTACTTCTGTTGACAATTGAGCAGTGTAGAATTTGAATTTTGTATATAAATGTACTATAAACTTTAAAAACTAATTTATTTGTATATATGTTATTAATAAAATATTTTGTAATAACTACAGTATTTGGGCTTCTCTTTGTCCCTACACTAGAATTAAATGTTGGAATTTAAGATAGATATCATGTACAAATGGCCTGATTGTGTTCTAAATATTTGTGGTTCACAAAGGATACTTTTGGTTTCTTTATTAAATTGCAAGTTTATCTTTAGTTGTAATTTTTCAAGGAACAATACTATTTGGATGTTTTTAAGACTGGCTCTTATAATGTTTGATGTTTTCTATTGATCTCAATTAAATGTTTAGTTACAGATGATATAATCTTGGCAGTTAGTGAAGAAAACTTGGCAGTTAGTGAAGAAAACTGGGTGCTGCTACTTACTCTCACATATATTAATATCCGTTTGCTAGCTCATAGTGAAAATGCTTTAAGTAATTATCTATAGTTGAGAAAGAAAAACAGTCTTGGGTTTCTTTAATCTTAAGGACTGTAACTGTTAAGTAGTGTGACTCTCATTCTGATATTCTCTGTTGTCTTTAATCTGGTGTCCAGTACTTTCTGTATATGTTGAGGGATTCCTATAATTTAAAAAAAGGTTTAAATTTGAATTATTTGTATGGAGTCTAAAAACGGTGAGAACATGAAAATATTCTCTTTTTTTGTTTTGGATAAAGCTAAGATTTGGAAGACATAAAATACAACATTATCCACTTTCCTTTTGTTTTAGTTTCCTGCTCACAATATTCTCATATAAACATTTTCTTATGGGGAGTAAAATAAATTCTCAGTGACTGGTTTTTCTTACATAGCCACAGAAGAAAATTTACTCCATCCTTTAATGAGATGGACAATGGACAATTTGCACGGTTAGGGTGACACAGTAAATTATGATCATGAAATCCTTCTAGTTTTTATATAGTCATCTTGTTAACAGTTCAGTTGCAAACAAACATATTTTTATTAACTTATAATCTGAGGTACTTGTGAGGATGAGGCAGGGAAACTGCAAGTTCAATGTTTGTCTGGCAATATACCAAAAATATTTCCTGCAGTATTACAGAATAAAATGGGTAGAGGTGGAGATGAGAGGTAATTAGCCAGCTAAGAAATGCCTGAATGACTAAGCATATCCACAGACTTTCTCTCATAATATTAAACCACATTATCACAACTTTGACTCCCAGGAACTCTGGAGACAACATAGTTGAAATAAATGATGTGTCCAGAGTAAGAAAAATTAGTACCCCACAGAGAATGGATAGGGTTATTTAGAACTACTCTTTGGGAAAATGTTCTCTTTCTATTAGATTCTACTCCGTGGATCTGGGTATTCTTCTAGGGACATTCAAAAGAGAACACAGTGAATTACAAACGCGGGCCCACAACATTAGGTGCTTCTCTTGTTAACAAATCAGGATAGTATAAGGCACTATATATGCAGTATATGGTTTAGATATGGACATTTATTTCTTACAGAAACCCAGACCTATGCAGACAGACAAAATGTTCCTTTAATAAACTTAAAAGTAACGTGCATAAACAATTAAGTACAAGGAGACTCCAAAACCAAATCACATCTTTTAGGAGTGAGCTCCTTGAAGATTTCAGGGACGGTGAAAAGTTATGGGAGGAGGAAGAATGTGCGAGTGTATGGATAGAGCAGGAGACTGGAAATGCCTTTTAGTCGTTTTTCAGACAGGTTCCCCTAAGGTGAAGTTTTCTTCTTAACCCACAGCAGAGGCTGCTTGAATTCAGCTTCTTCGCTCATGAAGTTGTGAAGTCCTCTTTCCTAGAGTTTAATATTTTACAGGAGAGAATTTATTCAGCAGTCTGTACATTTTGATAGTGTTATTTTCTTTCATATTTTAAGCAGTCCGATGGTATTGTTTATCAAGAGACAGGCACTGGTGTTCTTGTTCTACCGGAAATGACCCTCGGCCTCTATCAGCACCAGGGCTGAGGAACAGCTTCACTCTCTGATCTTTCAGCAGAAAGCTGTCATTTCCTTGTGGTGCTGAAGTTTAGGACCAAAGAGTAACTGAGCATGCGCCGCCCTCAACCTCCCCCCCCCCCCAGCTACGCCTCCCAAGCCCTGAGACCAAAGCGAGCGCCTTTCCTCTGACTCCGCCCTCACCCCGCCTCCCGTGAACGTGGTTGCGTCACGACGCACCTGACCCCTGGCGACCCCGGAAGTGGGTCGGGGGCTTGGCCTCCGCCCGGC
Source organism: Uromys caudimaculatus (assembly GCA_028551405.1). Taxonomy (NCBI): domain Eukaryota; kingdom Metazoa; phylum Chordata; class Mammalia; order Rodentia; family Muridae; genus Uromys; species Uromys caudimaculatus. The sequence goes on along the minus strand of CM052706.1, from coordinate 33,368,841 downwards.
CTAGGAGCCGGCACAGACGGCGGTGGCCGCTGGGGTCCCGCCAGGCAAGCCTGTCCGGTGGCGGAGCCCGGATGCGGCCCGAGCCGGGGGCCCAGGATGCTGAACGTCCCCTCCCAGGCTTTCCCGGTCCCCGGCTCCCAGCAGCGCGTCGCCTCCCAGGGGCGCAGCAAGGTAAGTGGCGACGCCCTAAGTGTGTTCGAGCTGCTGAAGTTAGCCTTGGTTGGTCTGCTCAACACCCTGCTTCCGGCGTGGTCACTTTTCTGTCTCAAGCTGTCCTCTCCAGTCTTTTGTGCTTTACGGTCAGAAGAACAAGGCTGAGCAGTGGCGGTGGCTATGGAAGATTGGAGTCTGCAAACCTGCCATCAGATTTAGTGCACCTCTCCAAGTCACACTCCTCTATGTATACGATAGCCAGTTGTTCCAGCACTGCCTCATCGGTAGACACCCCTGGTTGATTTTGAATCCGGAACATGCACTTGACTATTTGTTGAATATGGTTACTGACAGCAGCAGGTGGAAATACAGATATATATTTACAAAATTCAATAAAAATTGTGTAGTTCATTGCTAGGCGAATGCTGTTTGCGTATGTTATTTTGGTAGTTCATTATTCTGTAACCACATCTTAGTATTTTCTTTTGAGACTTCTATCTTCTTGGCCTACTTGATTTCTTTTTCGAGTTTTACTTTATATGACTTTAAGATTTTCACTGAATGTTTCTATTTTTCTCCACTTAGATCTGGGGTTTTGA
>CM052706.1:33305589-33363089 GCA_028551405.1 Uromys caudimaculatus | reverse complement strand
AAGCATAATGGGGAGACAGCTGAAGTTAACCTCTGGCTTCCACACATATGTGCAGGCATGTACATACATGTGCACCCACATGCTCCCATGCACCCCCCCCCCCCCACACACACACACAAAGAATCAGTTTATTAGGAACACCATGTTGGCGTGTGGTAACAAATCTTCAAAGCACATAACAGACATTAGAAGACCCAAGGGATAGAATTACAGTTCATTCAGAGTGGTAGATTTCAATCTCTTTCCGCAATTGTTAGAACTAGATAAGCATCTGTAGACATGAGAATAAAATTGGTGGTGCAGTTTCTCTTTTGAACACAAGATGGCGAAGTCATCACAGTCCTTAGACTCTAAGGCTTAGAGAAACTCCTGTATAGTTGAAAAATGGCTCCATGTTTTTACCTTATGAACATGTATTTTCTTATTATATGTTTTGGGGCTAACATCATTAGCAATGGTAAAATTTAAGTAAGTAGAAATGCTTTTCTATAGTGGCATATCATACTTGCTACATACATGATACATGATAGATATGAAATTCATTTAGTAAATGAATGTAATCTAGAACTTTAATATTTGTTTAATGTTAAAACCAAAAATTAGTTTTTAGTATGTTTGCTTTTAATTACCTGACTGTTTTCAGGCTTTTTTGTTAACAATTATTGAGAATATTAAACGGCTTTTGTTTACATGATGCCTTTTAACATTACCATTAATTAAAATTAGGAAATGTAAAGAATATTTAAAATTAATTTAATAAAACTATTATATGTTGTACATAGTACCTATGTTTATGAAAATAACTTTTCTAAATGCAAAATACAGGAGTGCATAATTTTTGATTTTGGTAAATGTTTCTAGTGTGTAGCTTAATAGATGACAGCTTATGTGTATTGTTGTGTTACTGTCTCCAGTCTCATATCACATGCCCATGTAGCTTCTAGAAAATCCCACATTTATGAAAGAACAAGAATTTTAAACATAGTATTTTAGTTTTATTGGAAAAAAATTTTCACCTTGCACCACCAGAAGTGTCTTTCTTAAGCTTCCTCTGGAGTCTTTGGGCTCTACCATGAGACTCTGTGACTTACAGAAGAGAATAACAAAGAAATGAAAAATTCCCAGTCGGTGAACATGTGGCCTAAAGCATGGGGATACCCTTAATTCTGTATGGTGAGCCATGGTGGCTCACATACAGTTACCTAGCCTGGGACACTGTGGCACCTTCATCTGGGAGACAAGATAGGTCTTAGGCACTAATCCATGGTAGGTCTAAGATGGGACTGTCTGGAGCACAGACACATAGATTTGGGCTTGAGATTACAGTGGCGTGTATTGCGGTTCTGAATCTAGTCATCTTTAGATGGAATGGCCCGATCCAGGTTCTGCAGATTGTAAAGGCTTTTCTTGTCTCTAGAGTTTGAGATATGACTAAAAAACAAGCTTTCAACAATCAGGACATTCAAAATTACCATTGAGAGGGGAAAAATTGACATAGTACTTGGTACATCTATAATAGACAGTAAATAGATTTATTGGATGAATATAATCTGAAATTTTAATATTTATTTGAATATGAAAACCAAAATTCAGTTTTTAATATGTTTCCTTTTATTTATGTGAGTGCTGCCAGACTTTTGGATCTTGAAAATTCTTCAAATCACCAAGCCTAGAAAACTCTGTGTATGAATAACTTCTTTCAGGAACAGAATACCCAAGATAAACAATGTTTAAAAGGGTTTTATTTGGACAGTGCTCTCAAAGGTTTCAGTCCATGGTCATCTGGCTGCAAGGCTTTGCTGTTGTGGCAGGTGTTCTTTGACGGTGAGAATACACGGCAGAGGAAACTGCTCGCTGGGCTCATAGCCAAAAGCTAGAAAGACCGGCAGGGGGCGGGGTCTTCCCCAATGCGCTAGTTCCTGCCACTAGGCCCAGCCAACTGAAAGAGCACATAAAATGCCAGTAGCTCCGTGGGCTAGAACCCAAACATGAACACAGACCTTAAGGGTCATATGGGATCCAAAGTATAACACCGTATGACTGTTTATTTTATTTCCTTCTAGATGTGTATATCTACGATTAGTGAAATCATGTGTCCACACAACTCATGCATAAGAACACAACATAAAAGCCCATCTAGTGATGAGTGGATGAACCAAATTTGACTTATCCACGTGGCATATTACCTGGCCATAAAACCAAAGCATCGTTAGGGCTGCAAAAGACTATGTCTTGTGTGATTGCATTTGTATGAAACGTCCAGAATAAGCAAACCTATCCAGACAAAATGGTTTTTGTGTTTGCGGAGGAAAAAGGGAGAATGCTATTAAGAGGGTGCTTCTATATGCTGTTAACCGATGACTCCCATTATGTAGGCAGTGTCCTCTTACAAGGATCCCTGATTCCTGACAGAATCAAGAGAGCCTCTGCCTTTTAAAGAATTGTGCCTCCTGGTTTTAGTTTACCTTCTTTTAAATTGAAAATACCTCTTTCCATACAATATTCAACCCTCCCCAACTCCTCCCAGATCCTCCCTATTTCTCCACCCACCTAAATCCATACTCTTTCTTCCTCTCATCAGAATACAAATGGGCATCTAACATCATCATCATCATAGTAATAATAATAATTATTAATAATAATATAATGAAAGATAAAGTAAAAACAGGATAGGACAAAACAAACACACATTAACAAAAGAGCCAAAGGAAAAGCATTAAGAAACACACACATCCCCACATTCACATATAAACAAATTGTAAATGATAATATATAAGCAAAAGATCTGTAAAGTTAAAAAAAAGTCCAGAGAAAACATTATGAGACAGAACCCATCAAAAATACTATTGAGTCCATTTTGTATTGGCCATCTGCTGCTGGCCATGGGGCTTGCCCATAAGCATGGGTTGTAAAATCCAGTGAGATGCTATTGGAGAAAATGAATTTCTTCTTTGTAAGCGGTTGTCAATTGGAAGTAGCCTGTGGGTTAGGGATTGAGAGTTTGTGTTAACTTCCCTCTCAGCATTGGGACCCCATGTGGCTTAGTCATGTGCAGGCCCTGTGCATACCGCCACCATCTCCGTGAGTTACATGTGCTGGTCTCATTGGGCCCTCTTCACATAGCTCTGTGGGACCTAGGCATCGAGGGGCTGATGCGAATGTTGCTTGTCTAGTTGCAGGTATGACGAAAGTATTAAACTTCCTTGACTTAACCAACAAGTCCCAAGTTATTTAAGAGAGACCAGGAAACTGACAGGTTAATTAGCTGGCTCATAAGATCAGTGGAGTTTCAGACTTTACAGCTCTCACCACTTTGAGAAAAACTCCTAAATGAAAGTTGGGAGAGAGTTATCAGAACTTATATTTATAGGCCTTACAGTTTGTGAGAAGTTCATTTGGACATGATTTCTCCTTGCTTTGATGCAGGGTTTGTTTACAATGTCAGCCCATATATGGAGTACCATCCTGGTGGGGAGGATGAACTTATGAGAGCTGCAGGAGCCGATGGAACAGATCTTTTTAATGAGGTAAGTTGCTTCAGGTAATCAGAACATTGTATGCATGGACTTAGTGGTGAGACAGGAATTGTAGGAAGAAAATGCTTGCATCCATTTGAGATGGGTAGGCTTGAACTCTGAAGTGTAGGTAGGTGTCCACAGGTGGCAGCTGTTCACGAGATTTCTCACCACTTTATTAAAATTCTAGAGATGGTTTCAAGTACATGGCATGCACTTTGTCTCCTCTGCTGGCAAGGCTTGCACTTATCTTGATTTCTTTTAGTAATGATGGTAATTAATTGGCTTACAGAAAACACTGTCAATGGGAGAAAGGACAGGTGGATCTGCTGTTTAAATTACTGTAGCTTTTTAATTTAATTTTTTTTTTAGTTAGCATACAGCATTCTTACTCTTTCTTCATAGGGAGCTAGTTGAACATCCAATCTGTGTTACTGTGTGGCACCCATACATCTTGGAGAAAGTTAGATAATGTTGATTAATGAATAGGAAACTTATTTTTCCTAAATTATTAGGAGAGGGTCTACATGCATGTCAAAGGTGTTTGCATCAGTATCCTTTCCTCCAGATTTACAAACATTTGTTTCCTCACTTTTTAAAAGTTCCATATTATATGTTAATTACTATCAATTTTGTTAATGGTTGTTCTGACATCATAGTCGTTAGGAGTTTAGTGATTTGCCTTTGTTTCATATTTCATTTTTTATTTTAATGATAACTAACCGTGTTATATAATACTAGGTTTTTACTGTTAAAGATACCTGAATCAGATTGGGGTATTTTATAGTTGTTTTGATCAAACGTAATTTGATTTCTGCTTCTCCTTTTTTCTGTTATGTTGGGTTTTTTTTCTTAATACTTTTTCTTTATTTCAGAGATTATAGGTAGTTATTTTTTGATCAGGTTGTGAGAAATATAATTTGTTTTATGTTTAAAAATACTTAGCTGTATCTTCTTTAATAGTGGGACATGTTTGCTCTGACACAAAGTCCCATTCGCTCATTGGCTGCGTTAGCCTTCTCCTGATAGAGTCTTCTTGCTTCTTTAAGACATGTTCCCTTTGCTGTTTGTTCATTTTTAGCAATGCAAACCAAGTCAGCTCATGCCTAACTTGTCTGCTGTAGATTCTCGTGGCTCTTCCTGTGTCCTCAGATTGAATGTACCTCTTCAGTAGAAGAGTTCTCAATAAACAAACAAACAAACAAAAAACCTCATAGTTTACATTCCTCAGCACCAAGTTTACATGGGCTGTGTGTGAGGAAGGCGGTGCTGTACTTAACACATTGCTGCCTCTCATGGCTTTAATGAGCCAGCAAAGTTTATTATTTATGACTATTACTCACTATAGAAATAAACAGTTTTGTGTGTTAGAAGCTTCTGGTGTACGCTAGAAACTTCTTCTAGAAACTGTCTTTCACTATAAAGCTTTCCCTGTGCCCCATTTTGAGTTGTACAACGAATGTATCGGTTCATGTCTTTACTGTCTTTTTTTGATTGCACTGCTGACCCCTTATTTTGTCATTCTACATAGCTGATGGGCTGAGATGGCCTGTTGGTCTTTCACCTCAGTCTCCTGTGATCACACTGCCTTACCTTACCGTCTCTCTGTATTTCCTGGTGCCAGTTTCCAGAGAAGGGGACTGAGCTGCTAAGTAGTCTTTGTCTTTTCCCATCGTTCCCAGATAGCATTCTGTTCAGGTGTAGTTTGGGTAACACAGCAAATATATTCACCTTCTTAATGATGACTGTCTGAGCAACATCCTGTTATTCAGTTCTAAGTGGTCATTAGTAACAGTGAAGTGAATTTAGTCATCTGACTGGTCTTTAGACCCTGAGTAGAGTAGAGTAAATACTCTCCTTTGAGCATATTCAAGCGCCTGCCTGCTGCTTAGAGTCATGTAGTTGACAAAAGCCCTAGCCTTGGCCTCCTTGGATCTCTGTCTTTTTATCTGTCTGCTTAAATTACCCACTTTCTTACACTCCAAAGGCAGGCTTCACTCAGTAGTAGGTGCACTGTGAGTAACTGTAAATAAAATGTCAGTTTCTATTAATAATGAATGCATGCCATTTTGTAATGTATTTGCTATTTAGTGTTATTTATTTCCTCAGGATTATTAAGATCCTCCTGTTAACAATATTGTTTGACTTTTTTTTTTTTTAAATATTTGAGCAATGTATTATGACTGATATTGAGTAATGTAAATGATTTTTCTTTACTGAAGCTTTTTAATATTGTGTTCATCTTTCTAATCTTTTTACAATTGAAATTTTAAATTCTTTTTTAGGATTTTGCTAATTTAGACAGTGTTGTGCTTCTAGCATAGTGAGTCACACTTGTAATCCTATCGCTCAGGAAGTTGAGGCAGGAGGATGTCTGTGAGTTAGAGGGTAGCTTGGGTTACATAGTTTGTTCCAGACCAGCCTGGGTTCAGATTTTCTGTTTTATCATACAGGAAGAATATGACAGTAATTTTCATACATTGTGAACACTAATGCCTATTCCCAGTCTGTGATGCTTCTAATTGCATTGCAAATGGCAACGAAATAAAAAGGATAAATTACATCCGAGTGCTCTTTTGAAATTGTTGGGACCTGGCGGACACCTGGTAGTGTCAGCAGTCTGTGGACAGCACACTGGAAATGCTGTTCTGAGCAGTCTTTATCTCTCGCTGGCTAATTGAGTCTGCTTTAGAGCGGTGTACGAAGTTTTAGCTCTGCTCATGGTAAAATAAGAACATCCTGTGGAGGTAGAGTCACGTTGCCTGTTGGCCATTCTCCCATGCTAGGTTCATCGTTGGGTCAACTATGAGTCCATGCTGAAAGAATGCCTGATTGGCAGGATGGCTGTGAAGCCTGCTGTTCCAAAAGGTAAGTAAAACAGAGAGTGGTTTTTGAAAATAAAATTGGATTTCAATGAATGGGAATAAATAAGTCACAGTACTTTCCCCAGTTTTGCTGGCCACTGTATCTAAAGGTTTTATTCAACCTTGGGCCTCCACAAGCGTGCACATATACACGCCCCATTCCCATAGATGTAAGAACGTGTCTCCACATGAAAATGGAGACAGGAAAAATAAAGAATACTGTATGTCTTTCCCCTTTAAAAAAGTGATGCCTTTTGTAGAAAGTTGTAAGGAGTAAATTACATAGAAAGGAGAACTTTATTTGCTTCCCGGTTTTCAGTAATCTCGAATGCTATCATTAACTAAGCAGATTAGTGACAGTACTGGTTACAGATGTTGGCTGAGTTTTCTTACTCTTGAGGTTTTACTTTTTTTTTTTTTTTTTTTTTAATTAATTTTAGAGTTGACATCTCATTCTGCTATTCCAGGCTGTGGTCAAACTCATGGTCCTTTTTCCTTGGCCTCTGAAAAGTTGGGATTACAGGAGTGGCAGGTGTGTGGCCCCATGCTCGGCTTATAATTGAACTGTTTTCATTGCTTTCACACCACTCAAAAAAAACCCAAACAACAAAAAAGTGTAAGAAGTGATACAGTACCGTGTTGCCTTCTGCCTTTGTCCCTCATTTGTCTTGACTCTTCCTTGTCTCCTCAACTACGTATTCTCACTCTTTGTTAAGCTTCTTTTAAAGTCTCTCCTGTCTGACAGCTGTTCTTGACCCCCTCTCATAACAGTGCCCTCTTAGAGTTTGAATGGAATTGCAGAAGCAGGAATACGTCATACAACCCCTTTCTATGAAGGGGTAGAGCCATTGCTGTTCAGTCACTCGTGACTCTAGTTCTCAAATTCATAATGAATCGGTCTGTTCAAATGGAATCTTTAACTACTTAGTTCAGTGAATTTTGAAATTCAAACCTATATTTCTGGAAGCTTCTCTCAGTAAACCACTATGTAGGTCCACAAAGGAATATCTATGGTCACACAGAGGTAGGGAACAGGGGCTTGGATCTATGAAAGACAGGAAGTTGGAACCAAGCCCCTGATTATGGCCTGGATTTGGTGGAACTATATGTTTAATGGAAAAAGTATTTAACAGTAAAGGACACTGGACTTTCATGTCTCTCTCAACCTTTTTTATAAGGTAATGCAGGAGAAGAAAGAATTTCGTGAGAGAATCTGACACAGTGCTCATAGTAGTGAGGGTGTGCTTCCTGGTGTTCACTGAAGGCAATATTGTGTAACTTGGTTTTTATTAAAAGAAAATCTTCATTGTACTTCCAGCTCAGCAAGGAGGCCCGGAGCGCTTCAACTCAGATTTGTCTCCCACTTAAGTGGCAGTGGGGGAGTCATAGAAAGAGAAGGGAAAAGCAAGTTGTTGATTGATCAGAAAGGAGAGTTTGGGAGTTCTCAGTATAAGTATAGAAGGGCAATGCACTGCTTCACAGATTACATAGGTCTTTTTTTTCTCCTTTTGATTTTATATTTAAGACAAGCTTCTGTGTAGACCAGGCTTACCTCAAATCTTTTAGGCTCTGCTTCCTAACTGCTCGGATTACAAGTGTGCACCACTGTGGTTGGCTATGCAGACTACCTTTATTTTATTTTATTGCAGTGCTGGGGATTGAACCTAGGGCCTTGTGTATGCTACCCCCCTGCAGCACTTGTTTGGTCATATTTGAGAGTAGTTAGTATGTCATCCATCGGGGATTATGAACTCATATTAAAAGAGTATTGACTGGTGAGACTAGCTGCTTCTATACAGTTCAGTCTTGGAAGCCAGCCTTGGACCATGTTTGCATGGGTGCTGATAGCTTTTGCTGAAATAGCTTGGGTTCTCTCAACTAAATAATATATTTAGTTATGTGCCAGTATTGCCAGGCCTTTCCTAACCAACTTCAGTCTAACCTACCTGGGAATTCTGATGGCCACTTACCAGTTTGAAGCAAGGTTGGAATTTAAGCATATCACCTACGTGATGCCAGAAACCTCAGACCAGGAGCCAGTCTCTCACTACTGATTTCCCAGTGTACCTAGCAAATGCCCATGAGGATTTGTATCAGAGGAACATGAAGTCAGCCTGAAACCCTCTTCCCACAGAAGCAGGTCAGTTGTTAGAACACCCAAGGAGGTCAGTCAGAAATAAAGGGCAGTTGTGCTGTTGAGCTTTCTTATGCCTGTCCAGAGTTGCGATAGTTGTGTCTTACATTTTTAGGGAGATGAGATTGAATTGATAACCTAAGTTTAAAATGGGACTATATAAAGCAGCCATGCAGAACTGAGAATGAACCATTGAGAACTGCATTTTAGAAAGGAAAAAATGAAGCACATGAAATTAAAAGCTCATCATGTGAAGAGCTCAGTAGGTAAGACACAATGGCAAACTGCAGGGAGCATGAGATCGAGGAGCAGAACTTACACACAATAAATATGGTGCATGGGGAAAACATGCAGGAGACATGGAATCTCCTCGGCCTAAGGCTCGTAATCAGACTTCTAGAAGGAAGTCATAGTGAGAATGAGGAAGAGGCAGTGCATGAAGGGGATACAGGCTAGAATTTTTCAGAGCTAATGAAAGTCAGATATCTAAAGTTTAGCAAGGTCAGCCAACCCCAGACAAGACCAATCAACAGCGGAGCATGTGAAGAGTGTCGGAAGTGTATACAAGCAGAGGTGATGAGAAGGTGAAGAGTAACCAGAGAGGGACTCACCGACACACCAGGGACTCACACACAGCAGCTAGCTTGGTGCTGGCTACTACGGCTGAATTCCCAAACAACAGCAGAGGCTAAAAGCAGAATGAATAGTGCTTTGAAAATGTTAAGGAAAAACAACTGTCCACTTAAATCACTCTGTAGAAAAGTTAAAACAGATGTACATTAGAACATCAAAAAACCAAAGCCCCTCCCCATGTGGGTAAAACCAGGGGGATGAGGAACTAGAGATTTCAGGCTAAGCCCTAATCATAAAGGACTAAATTATAAACACTGCTTTTTCTCTCTGTAGCATCTTTCTTAGGAAAAGAAGGTATGAGCTTTTAGAAACAAAATAAAAACCTCCTTTCCTATTCCATCTTTATTCCTGACACCGATTCCTGAGGCAGCATGAAAGAGGAGAGTTTCATAGACAGATTTGGGTCCAAGTCTCATCTCTGCTACTTAGACCTTGTTTTCTTAGGTGCTAGTCATAGATGGTACCTAATGGTAATATTTTTTTCATTAATAAAATGAAGTATAATAATAAAATGGGAAAATGGCACATGAGTAAATGTGCTTGCCACACAAGTTCAGACTCCCAGAACCCAAGTAAAAGCTGCACATGTTAGAGCAGCATCTGTAACCCCAGGAATCCCTAATAACTGTACTAACCCCCACAAGGGGGTGGGAGGCAGGGATAAGAACTAGGCTGACGAGGCTGCATCCAGATAGACCCAGTAAGACCAGTGCCCAAAGGTTGACCTCTGTCCTCTACCTTTGTGCCATGACCGTACATCAACAAGCACACACACGGCAAATTTCATATTTCATACATTTTCACACATGGATGGGCATTTAAAAGATAGTGAGGAATTAACTTGAGCAAAATTTACCAACAAACTGGAATCTAAGCTGTGTGTGTGTGTGTGTGTGTGTGTGTGTGTGTGTGTGTTGGGGGAGGGTGGCTAGAAATGCCACTGTGTTCCTGTACTTCACTACTTACAACACTGAGGCTATGTTTTTCAGTTTATTTCTACAGTTGTTAGGTATAAACTGGCATGTGATGCTAGTTCACCACGGAAAGATGGTTGGTTCAGTTCCAGTAAAAGAGAACGTTTTTGTTAATTGACAGGACCTGTGGGAGTTTGGGGGAGTCAGTCAGTTTGGGTCATGAGTATTTTGTGGATTAGTGGCAGTGATTTGAAATGACTTGCGAGGCATTTGGAAGCAAAACAAGAATTTTACAGAGCAAAAAAGCAATGTTTGCGAGCAAAGGGACCTTTGCTTATACAAATATTTTTATACAATGTATTTTGATCATGTTTTTCCCTCTCCCCAACATTCTTCCCACCTACCTACCTGCCCTCTCATTTTTGTGTGTTTCTCTATTTCTCATTCTCTTAAATAAAACAAAACTCAAATAAGCAAACAAACCAAAAAAACCAATAAAACAAAAAATATGTATAAGAGAAAAAAAGTCTTCAAAACAAACAAACAAAACATGGAGATTGTTTTGTGTTGGCCAACTACTCCTAGGCACGGGGCCTGCCCTGGAATGTGATTGATGTAACTAGTGACACTAAATTGGAGAAAACTGATTTTTTCCTTAATCTGTGTCTATCAGCTATAAATAACTTCTTGATCCTGTGTCTACCTCCCCCTCAGTGCTGGTTCCCAGTCTGGCCTGAATTTGCGCAGGCCCTTTGTGTTCTGCCACAGGCTCTGTGAGTTCATATGTACCTGTTCCATTGTGTCTGGAAGACATTGTCTGAGGAGTCATCAATCACCTTTGGTTCTTATGATCTATTCTCTTCTGCATAGATCCATGAGCCTTTGGGGGAGGGGCTTAACAAAGACATCCCATTCAGGACTCAGGGCTCCAAAGTGCCTTACTCTCTGCACATTGACTGGTTGTGAGTCTCTGGGTCAGTTCTCATCTACTGCACGAAGCTTCTCTGATGACCACTCCATAGGGACAGTAAGACATCACTAGGAGTCATTTCATTGCTATGTTCTTTTAACACAATAATAGCAGTAGGTTTTCCTTTAGGCTTGTGTCGGGTTCTTGGCCACTTTAGCAGTGGCAAGTATGAGCCTTAATTTCTTTTTTTTTTTTTTTTTTTTTTTTTAAAAGTAGTTGGTTACATTTGTGCCACTATTGCAGCTGTGTGTCTTACAGGCAGATCACTGTTGTAGATTGCAGGGCTTGTGGCTGGGAGATATTGATAAGTACCTTTTTCCTCCTGTGGCATGCACAGTACTTTTCAGTACCGTGAATGTCAGTCAGTGAGGGTGAAACTTTTATTTGAGTACCAGCTCAACTTCTCTGAGTTTAATGACATAAGTAAGTATTGTATTCATCAAAAGACCTTACCATCAGATTGTGGAGAGTAACCAATAATCCTGGCAATAGCCTGCAGTATTTGATAGATTTCATGGGACCCCATTGGCGTGTGTGTGTGTGTGTGTGTGTGTGTGTGTGTGTGTGTGTGTGTGTGTCACAAGTTTGAGGGGTCCTTAGGCTAGTATAAAGGAATACCCTACCTTGTGACATCTTTCAATTTGAAAATTTGGATATTATTTTAGTTTATTATTCCTTAAAGCTTTAAAAAGCTCCTAACAACTTGCTGAAGGGATTATTTTGATCATAATTGTGTAGCACTTGTGTGATTATTAAAATATATTAGACTTTTGTGAATTGGCTGCTGTCATTACAACTATACTTAAGATCCAATTCCCGCCTGCCCCCATGCCACCATGCTGAAGAGCTGAGTGCAGCTGACTGGCAGGGCAGTCTCTGACTGAGTTTTTCCAGAAGAGAGGCTTTGGCCAGAATATTGCCATTTAGCCAACCTTAGGAAAGGATATCAGTTTGATTTTTCATAGAGTCTTTCAACTAGTTTTCGACAAAGAATACTGAATTTCTTCTTAGGGAAAAAGTTTCTCTTCCAACTAAAATGGTGCAAATATAAATGTGTTTAACATGGAAAAGAGTTTATATGACTCAGCTTTTAAAACTTAGACTGGTATAATTGTGAAGGTAATTTAAATAATTTAAGAGGAAGCTTTCCTCACTGGAATTTCTTATATTAAAAAATGGGCAGCGGGGGAGGTTACTTCTGAAAAAATCCAATAAGTTCTGGCAGATTGAAGTCAGAGCACATTAGGCAAAATAATCCTCTGATGTAATTTTTTTTTCCTAGAAACAAATTACCTAGAGTAATTTTTCAAAATCTTTGAGTGCCTTGGGTAAAAACAGATTTATTTTTTTCATGACAAATGAAATTTATTAGACCATGGCTTTAAAATACATGGAGATGGCTTTAATTTGCAGTACTGTGAACTCGCTGTTTCTTCTCAGGTAAAGCAGATAATCTCAGCTGCAGTAGCCATACCAGTAACTGATGGAGGACAGTTAGGACCAGGCACTGGGCATCCGTGCTCCCCTGCAAAGGGCAAATGGTGGTCTTTAGCAATGATAAGCAATAGGCATTCGAGGTACAACTTTTATCATGTTTTAAGTCTTGTATGTTTTTAGGAAGTATTAAACAACAGCATGTCAAGAAAAGTGGGGTGGGGCTTCAGGGGAACAGATTAAGTCCTGGCTTTGCTAAAGAGCTGTGAATCAGTTTAGGCCTTGGCCTCTTATTTTCATTCTTGAGGAAGAGAAAGGCAATAGTTTGTTGCATATTGTAAGAGTCCTTTCAGTTACAGAATTATTTTGATTAAATGGGGGGAAAATGACAATCTGATTTTCTTAGTTATGATCACTGTATGTCAGATGAATGAATTAGTGGTGTTTATGGGAGTTTGGATTATTAGAAATTAGGAGACAAAAAATTTGAAAGCAGAGCATGTCACTCACCTGTAACTCCAGCACTTGGAAGGTTAAGAAGAAATGACCTCACGTTGAGGGGTTCTGAGGCTAGTGGGAAGGGTAACACCACCTTGTGACATCTTTGACATTTTGAATATTTTATTTTAGTTTGTTATTCTTTAAAGCTTTTTAAAGCTACTAACAACTTGCTGAGGGGATTATTTTGGCTATAATTGTGTAGCACTTGTGTGGTTATTAAAATATATTAAACTTTTATGAGTTGGCTGCTATCCTGAAAAATATACCTGAAAATTTTTTTCTGGGTTTTAACTCTAATAATTATATTATATGTACATATGAAAATCTTAACACATTTGCCTCATTTTGGTGACTTTATGCTTATTACAGTATAGGTATAGTTATAGACTGACAGACTCAGATAATAAAATCTCTTTGGAGTGTTAATATTTGTATTTTATAGAATATAGCTAGTAAATTATGTTTTCTTTATACTAATTTAGAATATGACATCTCAGACAAAACTTGGGGTATAAGTGCTCTTAGGATGTGTTTGTGGCTCAATGGTAGAACCTGTGCTAGCATTCTCAGAGTCCACAGATTGATTATCAGCACTTGGGAGTAGGAGTCAAGAAATAAATTTACCAAAATACTGTAAGGGGAATGCACATATGTACACGTGCATATGTGTACACACACACACACACACACACACACACACACACACACACACACGCCTATCTAGAGAAATGGGCTGATGGTCCCCACTAAAATGACTTAGTGGAAAGAAAGGCCTTCCATGTCATGGCCCCATTTGTGTTCTTGGCCGTAGGTTAACAATAACGTAGTTCACCAATAACAATGACCTGATGTTCTCTTTCATGTTATGGTATCCTTATCTGACTTTTTCCTTTCCAAATACAGAGTGTCATGAAGGAAAGAGAGTCTTAAATGGTAAGTCCTATAAATTAATAATAAAAATTACTCATATTCACATGCTTATGTATGATATTGCTACATAGAATTGTCTGGGGTATTCAGGTTTTTATTTTTTTAACACAAAAGCTGCTGCTGCTTAGCCAAACTTAAGGTATTTACTAGAACTTTATAGGCCCCTTATTTTAACTCTTCCTCTTAAAATAATTGCTTCCATGAAATCTCTGAGCCCAATGCATAAATGCTTATGGTGTCTAAAACAGGACTAAGGTGGTCTCTTAGTCATGTGAATTCACCTCTGGTGTTAGGACAGATTCCAGTAGCTTATTACTCTAGGCTGCTCCTTGGCTAAGCAGTACGGACATCCTCTTGGTTGGCACTGCCCCTTTCCCACCCAAGTGTGGTGTAGTGGTCAATACTGATTCATGAAATGCATGGGGCTCCTCTGAATTATGTTATTGTACCTGTAGGTTCAGATAGTCTTCCCTCCCTGTTTACAAAATAACGTTGTAGAAATAGCGTCAGCAAGCTAGGTTTTCAGTAGAATTACCTTCTTTTTAAGTGAGAAAATAGTCTGTAATTTGCCATTTATGATGTTTGAAGTTGTTATGGTATAACACTGCAGTAAATGCAGGGCTGATCTTGGGCTTCATCTGATGGTTGACTCTTCCGTGATGCTACAGAAATAATCATCCCTTGCCTACCACATGTGGCTTTCAGCATCTTTACTTCGGGTGCACTGTATTTAACGCTTCAATTTAAGATAGCCTTAAATGTGAAACATAGCACACTCCATTGTTGAGCCATTACATGTTGTGACTTGGATCCTGTGTAGTAGTGAGGTGCATACATATCTGTTTTTGTGTACGTATCTATGTGCATATGTATATATTTGTATTTTGTAACTGTTTCTACATTTGACTCAGCTAAGTCTATATGGTAATTCTATATTTGCAAATGTAATGTGCCTGCTTTTTGTGTCATTATTCCAACAGCTGATTAAAATCCTGAGTGGGATAGATGAGTTTTGTTGTGCAATAGGGCCCAGATCCCTTAAACTGCCGTCATTTTGTCAGCTAGCACTGTTGAGAGGGAGAGTGTTCTTTTGGACCACCTTACTTATTTACGCTGCTCTAACTCAGGCTTACCCCGTGTTCCCAGCAGGATATCATGTAAGATTTGTTTTATGGTTTCTTCTTGTCCATGTTGAAATCAAGATAGATTCTCTTAAGTTTGGCATTGTTCTCTTCTCATAAGCTGTATCTCTGTGCTGCTCTCTTGATTTGTAAAAGGTGTCTGGAATTGATATCCTTTGTGTTTTGGTAGGTTTGACTCATTAGAACTGTAATGTGTATAAGGGTAGACAAAAAGCCAGAACAAAGGACACCATGCCTTATGATCTCTTCTCTATATAGTAAACAGTGCCATTAATGCATTTCCATCAATTTAAAACTAGTCTGCTGTCCTAAGTCATAGTAGTGGCTACCATTGGGAGAGAGCAAGCACATAAAGAACATACTGGTGACAAGGGTCTCACTGCCTTATGAAAATGCATTTAGTAGCACAATTATTACTTATGTCCTGTATGTATGTATGTATGTTAAAACAAGTCGAGTGTGATGTAGATAAATTATTATTTTATTTGTTTTTGTAAAGGCATGCTTCCCAAGAGCCAAGTGACAGACACACTGCCCAAGGAAGGCCCTAGTTCTCCAAGGTATGCACTCTTTTTACATTTCAAAGTGAGAGCAGTTCTACACAACCCACAAACATTATAGGAAAGAACCAAAGGGTTGGTTTACTGCTTCCTGCCCGTCACAGGAACCACAGTGCCTCATTTATCAGATGCGGGGGCAGAGGGAGCTGTTCCATGAACAGATTTGAAGTTACTGAAGTTGGATCCATTTTAAATACTTAAACCACTGTCTTAATTTTTTTCTGATGATAAACTGTATATTCAGGGTAGAAAGTTTAGAAAACATAGAAACAGGAAAAAACAGCCGTAACCCCATTAGCCTTAGACCTAGATGCCTAATACTGCTTTACTGACGTACGCGCTACCTTTCCACACTATATTCCAATTACGGTTACAGTCTTGCCTGTGAGCATATCTGTTGTTAGTATTCTTTTTTTTTTTTCCTATTTGATCACATAACCATGCCACCATTTATCCTAGTATTCAGTCTTTATACACCTACTTTGGTGGAGTTTTTTTAAAAATAAATTTTAATGGAAATACTTTAAAATGTTTTAAATACTAATTTTCCTGACCAATTAATATCAGATCTTTGTTCATGGTGCCTTAAATGCACTCAGGCTTCTTCTTTGTTATTCTTTCTCCCCTCCACTGGTCTATGCTGCTCTAACAGAAGCACCTTGTATACACAGGGTTAAATAAGTTTGTGGGCAGTGTTGTTAAAGGGACTAAGAATGTCTCCATGTGACTGTCTTTACATAGGTAATCAGTACTGACTTGGCCAGCTTTACCTCAACTTTCATTACTAACCCATTACTTTGAAGAAAGAATTTCTTTTTAAAAATTGTGTGTGTGCACATGTGCCATGTGCCACGGTGTGTGTGAAGGTTTTGACAACCTTGGGCATAGGTCCTCACCTTCCACCTTGTTTGAAACAGGATCTTTTTTCCCTGTCCTTTGCCGCCACATGTGCCAAAGGCAACTGGCCTGTGAGCTTTCAGGGATTCTCCTGCCTCTACCTTCTATCTTGCCACAGGAACACTGGAATTATAGCTGTGCAGTCCCACATCAGGCTTTATGTGGACTATTTGGATTTGAACTCACGTCCTCACATTTATTCAACAAGCATTTTTACCACTGAGCATCTTCCCAGCTCAAGAATGAATTTCTTTAGTAGTGATATTTTCATTATAGAGAGGAAAGGTGATAAGCATGCAGATTATTTCATGCTCCTTAACAACACATGTATGTATTCTATTATTACTCTGAAAGATTTTAGTAGAAAAATATATAACCTTTATTTTGCCCATTTTGGTGATTTTATTCAAATACATGGAAATATAGATATTTAAATTTGGAAATAGATATCAGTTATATCATGATAACTGCAACATCTTAAGACCACCATTTAGAAAAGAGTTTTACCTGGAGAAATATATTTCTCACTGTGGATTTTAAACATTGACTTCTTGTGTTCTTGCACATTGTTCTGAGTATTTTTCACTCTTACTATCTTACAGCTATGACTGGTTCCAAACAGAGTCTTCAGTCACCATTGTTATATACACCAAACAAAAGGTAAGCATCTATCAAAAACAAATGGTAAGAATTAGTTGGTTTATTTATGTGAGACCTTTTTCTACAATCTTTTCTTATATTAACCTATTCATTCTCCACAACAACTCCAAGGTACTGTTCTCCCATTTTACAAAGAAGGATTAATTTGTGTTTGGAACTTAGGTATTCTGGCTCCTGCCTGGCAGATATGCTATGTAGCCTTTAAACCTATTAAGCATTGCGTGTGCTTTCCCGTTAACTTCGCCATAAGATTACATCTTCTGAGATTAGAAAGATTATACTGCTGAGACTTAATATGCTTGAACTGTTAATGGTCTTCAGGTGCCCCTGTGTAACAAAGGTTAGGGAGCTCATTCATTTATGGGGTCTTTGAGTAGCACCATTAGATGTTTTCAGCCCCATAGTCCAAAACCTGCTGAGCTTCCACATTTGAGCCTAGTGGATCTAAAGGAAATCTAAAGAAAATCCCTGAGATTTTCAAGAGTTCAAGCTACTTTTATAGATGTGTAGAGCCTCATCTGAGCAAGGGCCTTCTCTCTCCTGTAGCAGTGATTTGAACACTGTGTTCGAGTGGCCACCCTCTGCCTGATAACAGTTGGGCTGGCCCAGCACACCACTAGTCCTCCCTTCTCTCCCCTCTAACTCTTGTTTCCTTCTCCCACAATCTAAAACCAAGAGGGTAGGCCCAGAGAGGCTGGGGTCTGCTCTGCACTAATTCCCATGAGGTTTAAAGTGCAGCGACCAAGAAAGGGGAGACTATTAAAGGACTATGTAGTCAATGCATGGTATAAGTAGTAAGTGCCACACACTTTCACTAAGTCTACATAGAAACTAAAGACGTCTAAGATGTCCCTGAGTAAACATTTCATAGCTGAGGTTAATAGGTTATGTACTTCTCCAGCATCACACAGTAGTGGAAAAACTAAAATGAAAATAGCTAAAGATTTTGATTTCTGGGTCATATTTATTATTTTTTGCTACATTGTTTCTCAAAAAAAAAAAAATTCTTGAGCAACTAATAGATGATCTACAGATAGTCTCAAGGGTTCATGACTTCAAGACAAGGGCCATGGTGGATATTAGACAGAGCACATGTCTGCTTAGGGCTAGTCCTACCTTTGTAGAATTACAACTATGTTCAGAGAAGGGTAGGGATTGCCTTGGATGAGAAAGAAATGAGAAGGAGTACGCTTCATGTTGCTGGAGATGTGTAGAGCAGTGCATGAAAACGTTACTCAGCGCCCCACAGATGGGGTTGTCCGGGGGCAGTTCTCATGCTTTAATCTCTCTGTCTTTACTTCCTTTTAAGAATATCAGTTTAGACTCAGTAATCATTGACCTCCAGGATGACTCCTTGAGAGCAGAAGCAGTCATCAAGGATCATTCTTACCTTATACATATCGGTGAGTACCTCATTCTAATTCATGGGAATAGCTTGCTTCCTTTCATTTTGGCAACAGCATGCTCTACAGTCGAGAATGCTGTAATATTTTATTTTCTATTGTTGCTTTGGGTTGTCATTTCTGATCCTTTTATAGTTACTGTTTTCCTTCGTGCTAATAAAAATGAAAGCATGATCCCCTTTCCAAATTTAAGCAATCAGAAGGCTAATGTGCTGTCCATTGCATGACTATCCCCTACTTTAAGCAATCAGATGTGGTTAGAATCCATCAAAAAAGTCTCTCATATTTGATATCTATAAGTAAGATGGAAACCTTTGGTCACCATTTGAGCATTCCTTACTGGGATGCCCAGTCCTTGCCAGCCTTGCCACAGGAGGTCAAAGGCAGAGACCAAACAAACCTGGGCTGCAAGTTCATCTTGTGTCCCTCAGTTGCCCATCTCCTCACAGCCCAGAGATAAGACGTGTTGATTTTGGTCTGTTATAACTAACATGTCAGCACTGAAGTCTGGAACCAAAGATACCGAATGTTGGATCTGTTTCTCACTTATAATGAATTTGAATCTAGGATTTTATTGTTTTTTCCTCTTATGACTATGACGTATTTCTAGTTGGAAAATAGATATGACACACACAAAAATATCCCCAAACAATAGCAAGTATATATTAGTGTTTTAAAATAGTGATTGTATACCTGTGCTTGGTGTGTATGTGTGAGTGCCATTACATAACATGTATGGAGGTTAAAGTTTTGTGGGTGGGGCCCTCCCCTTTCTGCCCTTACATGGGTTCCAGGAAAGGACCTTGGGTTGTCAGGCTTTCATGACAAGCACTATTTCAGGATATCTGATCATACCATAAACCTGAGACTGAATACTGGGAAAACCTGTCTCTGGTTATGGTGTGGCTCAGCCTTAGCAGACACCTTTAATCCAAAAGTGTTGCAGGATATTTGATCATACTATGAGACTATGTACTGAAAAATCTGTTTCTAGTTCTGGTATGGCTCAGCCTTAGCAGACACCTTTAATCCCAAACAATGAAGGTAAAGTTAGTTTGTAGTAGGAAACACCTATGTTTAAAAGTGATGTCTAATTGCGTGGTAGACAAAGTGACAAATCAAAGAAAGATTTGACAGGATAGGATATGCCCAACTCTTGTAGATAAAAGCTATGAGGGAGTAGTGCAGAGAAGAGGGGGAGGCAGTTTCACTGGAAGAGTTTTACAGAGACAGGTTGAAGAGAGAGAGAGAGAACAAGCTAGACAAGGCGAAGACAGAACAAGCCAGAGAATAAAAATGAGCAAGAAAATTAGAACAGATTGCCAGAGTTAGTTTGAGGCCAAGCAGAGCAATTCAGGAGAAGCTGAGAGAAGCCAGACTGAATCAGTCAGATGGAGAGGAATTTTGAGCTGAGTTGACCAACCAGCCAGAGTCCAGAAAAAGCTAGAAAGCAAGTCTCAGGCTGAAAACATTCTAGGTCTAGATAAGATTGTACAGAGGCTAGAAGCTTCCAGAACTAGGCCTAGGTTAGCCGACTGAGGCAGTAAGTCTCAGAAACAAGAATTACTACAGAAGAATAAAAGATACAGTTAACAAAGCACCTTTACCCATTGAGCCATCTTACCAACTCCCAACTCCCATGACAATGCTTTAAACATGCCAGTTGGTTGAACAAAATACAGGTTGAAATTCTCAACTCTCAGAAGTCTGCTCACTACTTTGTTTTATTAATGAAGAGAAGTTCCTTTAATTCTGAATTCAGTCAGTATTTACTAATTTTTTTTCTTTACCAACTCCCCACCCCCGACCCCAGCCTCAATCAATATCAATAGATGACTAACTTCAAACCTCTAAAGCAGTTCTCAACCTATGTGTCACGACCCCCACAGGGCTTGTATATTAGATATTTACAACATGATTCATAACAGTAGCAAAAATATTGTTATGAGGTAGCAATGAAAATCACTTTGTTGTTGCTTACTTCCTACTCTGTAGGATTGTCAGTGTGGAGAAAGTGGGTTCCAGCTTGTGATGCTTAAATATTTACTCCTCAGTTAACAGAAAAAGATAGGAGAAAATGGAAGAACTTTAAGTAATTTGGAGCATTCATTTTATTTTAGTCTCTCATGTTTCTAGTCCTGAGCATTTTGAAATAATACATTAAAAATGATCTTTGAGGTGTAAGGCTGATTTTTGCGAGTTGAATTTTAGTGATAATGAAAACTTTTTTTTATAATCTCAGGGCTAAGCCATGAAGTTCAAGAAAATTTTTCTGGTAAGTACCAAAACCCTGAAACAATTATGCATATATAGATATAGATGTATAGATACACACACACACACACACACACACACACACACACACACACACACACACTCTCATAGGAAGAAAGAAATCCAGGCCTTTATCTTATTTTTCTTACATATATTTATTTTCATGTCATAAAATACATTAATTTTAAAGTACACTCTGGTTTCTGTTTTTTCCTATTTTCTTTTTCCTTGGTCTTCTTATCTAATTTTTTTTCCTTTTTCTCTCACTTAAAAGTATTCCTGTCTCCTTTCTGTGATTCCTCTCTGCCCTGCTCCTCACATGTAGCTCATAGGCACACAGACAGGAACACCTTTCATACAATCATACAGTCAGTTGGGTGCCGGGTTCACAGTGTGGAAGAATAGACAGCGAGCTGCTGAGCAAAAACACATATTGTGTGTTACAACTTTGAAAGCATGTTCACCTCATCAGACTTAAGTTAGGGCCTAGAATTCCATGTTTATTACTGGCCCCACATGTGGAGCTATTTTAGTCACTGAGAAAGGAAGAAAAGCATCTAGAAGGTTTTCAGTGATCAGAGATTCCCATGGACTCTCATGTACTTTGTAGGTGCTGATTCTTCTGAGTCTGTTCTTAAATTTTTAGCCTCAGTGTTGTTCTAAATTCACATATATAAACTTCTGAGCTCTAACTAAAAATATCAAATTTGGTTTTGTGGGTCCATTCAATGTGACATGTGTTTCAAGCTGTTAGCTAGATCTGTGTCTATGACTGTATCTGTGTCCATTTGAAAGCCACACATACAATATCTGGCCTTGATAAGTTGGTTTAAAAGAAGCCAATCGGAATCTAAAATAAACTGGTTTAACATCAGATAAAATAAAAACCAATTTTACTGAGTGAACAAAATCTTATTTTTCTATTAATTATCAGCATCATTATGTAATAGCAGCATAGTATGACTGTATGAAAAAGGTCAGTTTTAAAATAAAATCTCACATTTAGTGTTAGTGAAACAAATGGAATTTCTCTTCATTTCAGTACAGGTTATTGAAAATGTTGGAAAAATAGAGATTGTCCTACAAAAGAAAGAAAGTGTTTCTTGGAAATGCCTTGGTAATCCCCTGGAGAAACATGAGTCCTTTGTTCCAAAGAAAGAGGCAGGTATGCAGTACTCTCTTCCCTCAGGTTTTCTTTTAAAGGTTTTGATTGTTTGTTTGATCATTCATTTGGGGTGTGTGTGTGTGTGTGTGTGTGTGTGTGTGTGTGTGTGTGTGTGTGTGTGTGTTGCCGGCCTGCATGTGGAAGTTAGGGGACAGTTTGCAGGAGCTGGTTCTCTTCTGCCATTAAGTCAAATGCAGGCTGTCAGGTACGGTTGTGAGCACCTTTAACCACTGAGCTACCCCACTAGCCCATCTTTTTAAGGAATAACGGATGGGGTAGCGGTGGATTCTTTTTCCCCTCTGTGACCTGTCTGTCTTACTGTCTTGTTTGTCCTTTGTTTTGATGTTTCATACCAGATGCTGTCTTTGATATTTCTGATTCTCAAGTGTCTGTTCATGTTTCAGCTGATTATCAGCTGTGCATGAAGGGTTGGGCTTGTTGCCAGTGTATTCCCTGTACAGTTGAGTGTTTTCTCTAAGGAGAAATCTGATGCCAGGATTTGTGAGTCTCTAGAGGGAACAGTATTCTCTCTTGCAGTCTTTTGGAAGCTTTGTTTGCAAAGAAAGCCTCAGTTCTCTAAATGTGACTTTGCCTCATCCTTTTCTTTCCTGTTTTTGTTTTTTGTTGTTTTGTTTTGTATTTCTTTTCTTTTTCTAGAATACTATTTTAGTTAGTTAAGATATTGTAATGACTGCTAACCATGTGGCTTACGATCAAAAATTTGTTTTATCTTAGTTGTGGGATTTTTAAGTCCATCCATAGAATTGGCAGGATTAGACACTTCTGAGGCCTCTCTCCTTGGCTTGTGTGACCATCCTTGTGTCTACGTATCTTAGGTTTTCGCTTCTTCAAAGGGCAGCACTCTTACTGGAAAGAGACACC
The DNA here is from genome assembly GCA_028551405.1 of Uromys caudimaculatus. NCBI lineage: Eukaryota > Metazoa > Chordata > Mammalia > Rodentia > Muridae > Uromys > Uromys caudimaculatus. The sequence continues at coordinate 33,340,211 of CM052706.1, read as the reverse complement.
TATTGCCCTCACTTTAACTTAAGTACTTTTAAAAGACTCTGTCTCCAAATGCAGTTACCTTACAAGTAGTGGGTGTTATACTTGCTTTGCTCTAAGTGAGAGGACACACTTCGGTCTAGAGTATACCCGACTCACAGACCCTGGGCAGCTTCTCTAGAGAGCTAGTGTCTGCAGTTTTCAGATTAGAGAGGGCCCATTGCATCTATGTGCTAAGTGGTGAGAGCTTACATGGGGTAGCAGAACATCTGAGGCTCTTAAACACACTTGACCAGAACCTTTCCATTCTGCCTTGTCTCTAATGTTAGAGGTGACAGATTCTGCTAGCCTCGAGGTGTTAAAGGGAGTTTCCTATTTTAAAAAGTGCCAGTCAAGAGGAGTGGGGGGCAGGAGAGATGGCTCAGTGGTTAGGAGCACTGACTGTTCTTCCAGAGGTCCTGATTTCAATTCCCAGTGGCTCATAGCCATCTTTAATGGGATCCAGTGCCCTTTTCCGGTGTGTCTGAAGGCACCAACAGTGTCTTCATGGTCCGTCATCTGCTCGCCTCATGGGTTCCCAGCATTTATTATTTTTATCTCTCCTATCCTATCCTTGTGGAGTTTTGCCATAAACAGTTGTAGCTCCTTGTATTCAGCTAACCATCGTTTAGTATTTGAAGTTATTGCAAGCTCTGGAAAGCCAAATTAATTTTTCTACTCTAATGGTTCAATACAGAACACTTCTCTGATCATTAAAAATATGTGGGGATTTCTCCCCACCAACAACCACTTACCTAGTGACACCAACTGGATATCCTGTAGTCTAGATCAATTCTGATACTAAGTAAAGCTGGTGCAGGCCCCACAGTTTAAGGACTCCATCCCACAAAACCCTCCCAAACTTCAGGTGCCCATTGTAGATCCCGGATTCTGTACCTTTAACAAACTGACATCAAAGTTTTCATTTACCCCACCCTGGATTTAAAATAAAAGTGCCAGAGCGATTCACAGAATTCAGACAAGCATTTCTATTCATGCATTTGTTTAAAGGATACAGAGACTTATGCCTTCTCTAGCGCTGCCCCCATCTCCAGGCACCCATATGTGCTCAGCATTCTCTTTAGGCTTTCTAAGCTCTTTCTTAGGGGGTTCCTGTAGAGACTTTATTCCATAAGCATAATATAATATGTCATTGGCCACTGTTGATCAGTTCAATATTCAGGTCCCCGTCCAGAGTCAATACAGAATCTATTAAGAGTCACCTCTTTGGAACAAAAGGTTCTATCTCCCAGGACATTCCAAAATATTTGGAGATCTGTTTCAGACATACCCATCACTAGGAAATTACATAGATTTCTAGAACTAGAGTTGAAGTCCAACTTCTTATGGTTCTGCTTATGGCTGTAGGGGCTCTGTGTCAGAAACTAGAAGCAAAGGCCAGTGTCTTATTATTATTATTATTATTATTATTATTATTATTATTCCTCAATTATAAATATACATTTGTAAGTAATTTGTGTTTGTATCAGACATTCTGATTTTGAATGATGTCATGTGTTGAAGGCTGATTTAGCCACCATGCTATGAAACAGAAGCAGACATTATATTTCAAGGAAGGAATATACAAGAATAAGATAAGATAAACTCTTACTAAGAAATAAGTCAACAAGGGTGAGTTATGTAGTCCAGACACAACACGTTTTAAGGGAGCCTTAAGTGAACAGATGGATGAATTTGGTCTTAAATGACTACCTGAAGAAGATAGACTTAAGTGTTTCAACAGCAGGATCCATACTTTCACAGAGCTTCGGAGGACCTTTGATGGAGAGCTGTACGTCATCACTGGCTGTTCTGTGCCAGCTGTTGTACAGGTTGTAGAGGAAACAAATGTGAGCAATGTGTGGGGGTGTTTAAACCAATTAAGTCTGCCAAAGCAGGAGGTGTGATGTGAGCCTCATGCTATAAGGTAGGAAGAGAACATGACATGGTGACATGGCCTGATCCAGCAAACCAACAGAGACTAGGAATCTGTCACTACGAGTGAAAAGAGCTACTAAGAGGATGAAGCCTGTTGCCCAGGATTATCTGGCTACCTAGTGATTGAAAAGGCCTGGCCAACCAGGTGCAAGCCTGGCCAAAATCCGTGATACTGAAAATCAAGGCTGACCTCTGGAGATGAATGACCGTCATTAAACTGTTTTTCCCTGTAATTTTCTGAGGCGTTCTGTGAGCTCTTTTATCCCTGCTATAAGTTTCCTTTAGTCCTGAGCCACCATTAGAGAAAGAAAGCTTGAATTTTAAAAAAGGAAGAAAAGAAGAGGGGGGAAGGGGAGGGAAGAAGGGAGAGAGGAAGGGAAGGGAAAGAGAGGAAATCAAGCAGGAAAACTTCAGCCATGTTCTTGCATGACACTGAAGCTGGGTGTGGTACACGGTAGATTTACTGCTTTGGAAATAGCTCAGTGTTTAGGTGACCATTTTCTTTGACAAGTGAGCAAAGACAATTTCTGCTTCTACCTTTCTTTTCCTTAAATCATGATCTAACCTATAGTGGAGCTGAATTCTTATCTTAGCAATGTATTGTTGACTTACTGTCAGTCCACCTTGCATTTACTAGGCAACCACCATATGGTTCCTAGGTATTTGTTATGTACTAATTAAAATTATTGACTTTTTAAGATTAGAATGTTTCTTAGGTAAAAGAATTTTAGTCTGAAAACAATCAAGTAAGTTAAAAATTATAGTACAATGTGTTTTCATGTCAAATCTTTACGGCCATCAACGATTCAGATGTAGTCAAACACATGAATCAGAGAAGGAAAAGTATTCCATTGTTTACCTTTACTCCAATGCAGTTGTTAATAGTTTCAATTATGTGGTACTTCTGACTGCATTTTCTTCCCCAGAATGAAGATTATGGATGAATGCTTGTATGTATGTGTATGTGTATGTATGTGAGTGTATACATGGACACATGAACAATTTTATTTATGTAATCTCAAGTTTTATTTATTTGCTTTTTCCTGTAATAAAGATCTGTCAATAAACAACCCATAAAATTGGTATTAAGCAAAAATATTTTTTAATCATGTCATAATTTTGATATGTCAATAGCAGTGTGAGCCTTTAGATTAACCTATGCGTGTGTGTGTGTGTGTGTGTGTGCATGTGTGCACACACACACACATACCTTAAGTTTATATTGAACTGTATGAAATTTCTGATATTTTCATATGGTTATATGCTGATATTTTCATATAGTTCATATAGTTTCACCAGGGCTTCTTAAGGCTGACACATGTGTGTGCCATGGAGAGTACACCTGTGAATATGCTTGCTAGAACATAGTGAGCAGTCATTTCTCTCAGGCCTGGACTCTTCACCACCCCCAGCCCTTGCCTACTCATCCATGTTTTTCTACCACCTGGAAAAACATTCCTAGTTACTAGAAATGAATAAATTCTGTGACCCATTTCACCGTGTTTTACTGTCTGAGTTATCTGCTCAGCTTAGCTGGTGAAAGCTATTCCTTGCAAGGTAACTTGGATATGTTTTATATCTTGCTAGCCTGTTTTCCTTTCCCTCAGAATTGCCTGAATATGAAATCAGCACAATACAAATTGATGAGGCAATGTGTAAGTTAGAAACTCATGCTATGTTACAGTGTGAGCTGATGGACTTAAGCTCTTCAGTACAGTGGTGTTGGCACGGGAGGACAAAGAAGGACTCGGACACTCATGGCAGTCTTGGCACAGAGTTCTGCTTCTAAGGTTCTGTTAACTCGATGTATCCAGAAAGCACCCCCTGCCCCATGGTTTAAGGCCGGTATTTAAATATAAAGCCATAACTGAAGTAATCAGTTCTCATCCATCCATTTGCAGTTGTAAAACATTTTAGTAGGCTTTAGGAGTATTTTTAAGACCTGGTTTGTCACTGCCATTTAGAAAACCAGACAGGTTTTTTTTTTTTAAACAATACTAATTAAAACAGAGGGATCTATATAATAATGCTAATTTTAAAATCATATATGAAAATTTTCACTCTTGAACATTCTTTTTCATCATGTTTTACCTTCATGTATTAATTGGTATGTGCCTATAACCCTTGTCATTCTTTGTGCTTAAAGATGCATTGTGATTAGATTCCTATTATTTGTGAGAGATTTGATGGAATGTACTGACACTATACTACTACAGGAAGTTAAATGAAGACTTTTCAAAATTTGTGGAAAAGCTGAATAATTAATGGCAGAATATATTCAGTAATTTAATTTTTGTTAAAGTGTATATAAAGATTTCAACCTTTGTTTCTTAAGTTTGCAATAACATGAGAATGACCTTGTGAATGAGTTATTTTATCAGTCTCTAAATTCTAATAAGTATTCATGGCATGCGAATAGTTCGTTCTCATATGTTCAGGACACTGTGCCCTGCAGTCAGGCTCACTTCTCATTGGTCACTTCTGTAGACACAGACTAGAAGGTGAAGCTGGCCTGCCCACTGCTATAGAAGGGACAAGTTCTAACAGAAGTGTCTTGTGCTGCATGCTGTAGGGTATGGGTGTTTTGGGCATGGGCATGTTTAGGTATTTCTACTATATATTTTTAAATAGTTTGTGTTAGTTTATTTTGAGTTATTTTCTATAAACTTCATTTTTAAATGTGTAACAGTTGGAAGTTCTACATTGATTCAAGAAGTTCTTGTTAGGAATGAATGATCAAAGATTATAAATTAGGAGATGAGAAAGTATTTAGATAACTTGTCAAAGAATGCTTTGGGACAGTGTGGTCAGAGTAGGATGAAGTCACAGATTGAAGAACAATCTATAAATCTGTACCTTGTTATACCTGGGAGACACTGAGAACCATCTGCTCTGGTTGCAAGCATCTTGTGAAGGCCTGTCAAGTTGGGATAGCTAATAACTTCACGTTCCATCTCATGTCTCCATCTTTGCCAGCTGCCTGTGACTTTAGGCAAACTTTAAACTTCCATTGGGCTCTGTTCCCACCAGGGAAAATAAGATTGACCTAGAGGATTAAAAGTTTTTAAGGGTAAGAAGCTGACCTTGACTGAGGTAGTACAGACCCTTAGTACAAAGTTGCTTCTGTTTGTCCTCTATTGAAGACTTGCTGGTGTTTTCTGTTTTATCTTTATGAAATCCTATTTTTAAGAATGAAAAATAGAACTTATTTTTAATGTTAGACAAAAATATCTTTAGTTATCTTATTTTTAGTACTTTAGTGTTACCTTGAGTATGCCAACATTATCTGTGTTTTATAAAACATGTCAGGTCCTTGGAACAGAAGGTTTTGTTTACCATCTTATACTAGTTTCAGCTGCACATTTTCTTAAGTCATCATCTGTTCTTAGGAAACCAAGAGCTTGACAGGTGAGAAATGCTGTGATCTCACAGAGGTAGTTTGTACCATTTGCTCTGCACTGCATCTCACTACTCCACAGCTCCACTCTCTTCATCCTTTCTGGCCGGCCCCACAGGACTACTGCAAGATGAAGTCTCAATTCTTTTCTAAGTTGTAGCTGTATTGAGGAAGTTCATGTGAAGCTGTGCCTGCTGTTTGTAGGTTTAATGGTGCGATTATCTCAGTCGGGTTGAATGGCAAGAATGCTGTCTCCATGCTCTTCACACGGAAGTCTGTAAGTCACGGTAACCCGCATTCCCTAGTGGGTTCCATACAGTTGAAGAAAGGTATCCGTACTATAGCAAATCCATGTGCCAATGTGGAAACTGGCAAGTCAAAGATGAGTAGTTTTCATCAAACATTGTGGCTCTTAGGCCTGGGCAAGAAAGGAAGGCTCCTGCTCTGGGGTTCCTCACTTGGGGAGCCCATAGGGCTGGCTTCCATTTAGTCATACCATTCCCATATAACGGGAATGGACAAGGCTAAGATGTGGGTACCTGGACTTTGCCTTCTGTTCTTCAACACCATTCTCCCAGGATCCGGACCTCAAAATTGCCTGCCCGCTGGCCCCAAATCCACTTGTATCCAAAGAGTACCCAGGACTGTTGATGGAAGAACTTGGATGAGCTTGAACATATGGGTTCCTGTACATCTCTGTGTAAACCTACTTGGTGACAGGTGAAGATGAAGAAAGAAAGAGGGCAGACTTGGGCAGTAGGCCTCAGCTATCCCACTACGTCACGCTCTGAGAAGCTAAGGAATGCTGACCTGGAGCCCACTGGACTTTATAAAGTCATGTGTTTTCAAGATGCAACACAGAACTATTACATGTGACAGTTTTTGTCTACTGTATTGACTATTTATACATACAGCATCTGAGGCTTTGGTTATATTCTCTATTTGGGGTCCAGGAAAGGTCTAGAGCAGTGGCTCTCAACCTTCTTGTAATGCTATGACCCTTTAATACGGCTCCTTCTGTTGTGGTGGCACCCAACCATAAAATTATTTTCTTTGCTACTTCATAACTAATTTCACTGCCATTATGAATTATAGTCTAGATAACTGTTTTCTGATCATCTTAGGTGGCACTTACAAAGAAAGGGCCTTTCCAACCCCAAAGGGGTTGATAGCCATAGGTTGAGAGCCACTGGTCTAGAGAAAGTGATAGACAGTTTGATCTTTCATTTCACCTGTTGGTGAGCTTTGTCATTTGAACCTGTCATTAGTCCAGAACTAGTTAGACCTTTCAGGATGACTTTAGAGTGATATTCCTAGCTGTAACCAGACCCAAGCATATTCCCTGGTGCTACAGTTAGGTGATGTACACATGCGTGCCTCCTGAGTTACCAGGGTAACAGATAGAAAGATTGGATGACAGGGTCTTTGGGAGCCACAGGAAAATGAGAACTTGATATAATCTTGGCCAAAATTATTTCTGAAAGTTGTATATGAATTCTAGTTTTCTACTAGCCATTGATTGTTGGTTTTGGTGGCTTTCGCTTCCTGTGATCTGGAGTAAATCTTTCCATACCAAGTTAAAACTGTTACATGAGAGAGAGGGAAAGAGAGAAAATAATAATCAGGATGAGTGTGTTACTGATCAGTTCTATTTCTGTAAATACTATTTTCTGAAAGAGGACATAAACGATGATCACTCTGTAGGGACAGACTATTTATAGTCAAAAGAGGACAGCCGACAATGCTTTTAGAATTCTTATAACAAGTCCTTAACGTTGATTGTTTTGTACAGTATAAAGCATTTTAGAAACATGGCTGTTAAAATATTTTCAGGATTTATAGAAACACTTGATTTCTTTTACTGAAATCAGTGTATGCCATAAATCTATTGCCTTCAGCTGTCATTTGATAAAAAGTTATTTTTGTTTAATAATTTAGACAGTTAAGATGTTTTATTATTCATAAGCAGTACAATTCATATATACAAGCGTAAACATAATACACATTTTTCTTTCTTTTACCAGAGTGTGTTGCTAAGCCTGTTTAACAGTGATAATATTGTTAAATTCCAAGTACTCAGCTTTCAAAACTTTTTCACTGGGGGAAAAAAAAAAACTTTAGAATGTTTATCAAGTATTTTTCACATGTAAAATTAATACTATTGTAAATATAAAGCCTAAAATAGAGTTACTTACAAAGTAAGTTTAAGAAGAAATTGGATGTTAGTGTCTTGAGACATGTTTTTAAACACGTATGAAGAAATAACACTCATTTTATGAAATGATTATTATTTCTCTTTTTAAATTATAGATGTGTTTATATGTTTTATAAAATATCTTAGAAAATGAAATAGAAAGTAGCCTTGTATAATTAATGAGTTTTAGAACTGTTGGGCATTTTAGTGAAGTCGAAGCTCTAAATGAGCAGTGGCGGAGTGTGGGCTTTCACTCAGTGACCTTGCACTGCCTTCCAGGCTTGTACTACAGACAGTGCCAGTTCATTTCCAAGGAAGATGTTACTCATGATACAAGGCTTTTCTGTCTGATGCTGCCACCAAGTACTCACCTTCAGGTGCCAGTTGGGCAACACGTTTACCTCAAGCTCAGTGTCACAGGTAAGGGAAATGGAGGCTCTGGTAGGGTTGGACAGTTACTGGCCGTTCTGGGCGCCTGGCTTTAATGTCAGGAAGCTTCTGGGTTTGTGGATGTGAGCGAATGTTGGACTGTGTCTGTGCTGCTGAACACATGGAGCAGCTTGCCTCAGGTGGAAAGAAGGAAGTATTACAGAGAGTACACGAGAAACAGACACGTGTCATTGGTATCTCCTAGGGGCTGCCACCATTTGTGAGATTGAACCAATGAAATTCAGAATGAGTGGGTACCAGTACTTAGTTTCCTTATGTACACAAAGCTCAGCACTGTGTTCCTTGCTGTGTGAGTGCATTTTCCCCGTTACTTCATCCTAAATTTCATCTACTTGTTTAAATTTCCCCTGTTCTTACTGATAGCCACCGTTTTCTTGGCCCCGTGCAGAATCCTTACCTCAGCCTGTGTTGCAGTGCTCCATATTGCAGACTCCCTTCTGAGATTTGGTAGAGGTGGTGTTCTGTGATGGCACTGTTAGTTATTTCTCTTCGTCTTCACGGATGCCAGATCGATGTGCATGAGCTGCTGTCTTCCTTGGCATAGTTTTTAACCAATGAGTTTTAGGTTCCTTATGAGCTAATTAGAGTCATGTATAAAATTTTGGTCTTTCAAATATTTGATGACTTTTTTCCTCTGGAATCTGGTAAATCTATGTTATGTACTTACATTTTGCTTTAAGAAATAATACATCCCATGAGATAATAGAAGTATTTTCTTTCCTTTCATTGAGCTGCCAGAATAATAATTTTAGAACATTAAAAACAATTCAAAATATATAAAATTAAAGGTAAGCTGTCTCCTTTCTGTCCTTAGTGACCACATTGGTGACCACTTGCTGCTACTAAATATGTAGCTTATAATTGGAATTTTCTGTCTTTATTATTACATTTCCATGGAAAAATTTTGATGTCACTTTATTGTAGCCCATTACAAAGCTCATACACTTATCTAGATTCATTGTTATAGACCATACTTAATAAATAATAAAAGAGTTTATATAATGATTAACCATTGGTTTGTTAAAAGTATAGCTTTGAGCTCTATGTAAATGTAAGTAAAACACGGCTGTGGAGCATCTCATTAGAGGTGTATGTACGTTAGTTTTGTGCAAACACTGATAGCATCCTAAGATTTGTATTTTTATCCTCATTAAGAGCTTTTAAATGTTATACTTTTCTTTTTTTTGATCTTTTTTTCTAGGTGCAGAAATAGTAAAGCCATATACACCTGTGTCTGATTCCTTACTCTCAGATTTTAAAGAACCAGTTCTTTCCCCAAATAAATACATCTACTTTTTGATCAAAATCTATCCTGCTGGACTCTTCACACCAGAGCTTGATCGTCTTCAGATTGGTTAGTAATGTTGCATTTGTAGCCTTGTTTGTGCTATAGATTGGATAGAGACCCTCTGTTATCTCCATGTGGGAGTCTGTTAACTTTGTCAACAATGGAAGTCATCCTCTCTTTGTCTTGTGCTCGTCCATTTTTATTATTTGCAGCATCTCTGTTCATTTCTGCCCTTCTCTGGAGACTTGCTCATTCCCTGAATCCAGTCAGCCACAACATTTGATGTCATCTTTCCTCCCATCCCCTAATAGCAAGCCTTCATCTTTTCTGTTTTGCCTCTAACCAATCTCTCACACATGGCTCTAACTGGTGTCTTTCTCTTCATCTGCATTTTCTAGTAACTTCTCCAAGCTCCTCTGAAGATAGACTTATTTTTGTTGCTCCCCAGTTTTGAAGCCTCTGGCAGATCTGCGTTAGCTGTGCTGACCATTTGCCTCCCAAGGCTTACAGACCGGGTGGGCTCTCCAGCTTTTGTGCTCCTTGAGCCCCACTTTGTTATCCTTGTTCTTGGGCTCCTATCAGAGCCCCATCTAGAGTGCCTATCAGCCCTTCCTTTGCTATATTCCTTCCTGTAAAGAAATGAAATGGCACTTCAGTTATGAAGCCCCCTTCTCCTCTGAATCACTTAATAACAGTTACTCATGCTCTGTGAAAGGGTTGCAGGCACACAGCTTGTTTGTAAGACTGGCACTTACAGGTAGAAGCTGTCTTGTTTGCCTTATTTCCGGGACCTAGCATGACAGTTGGCACATGCTAGGCTATCAGGAAATGGACCTTGAAAGACAGAGTCACACATTATAATGTCTCTGAAGATTCAAAAACTTTCCTTCCTGTTTCTAATCCTTTCTCTGTGTTTTCTTATTTTTTCCATCTCATTTTGATTTTTTCTTCTCTTAATGGCAGAAATGTCCTTCCTCTATCTGCATCAGCATCAGCTCACACTGGGGCAACAGGACAGCCTCTCACTGAAGTCTTTATGTTACTTCTGAAAGTTGACTTAGACATCCACCTAGAGTATGATTGTCCCTAAACTACTATTACTGTCTTGTGAAAAAATAGGAAATTATAAACACCCAAACATATTAAAATACAGTATTTGAAATAAGTTCAAAATAATGAATAGGTTTGGTTTTTTTATTTTTCAAGTTACATTGGAGATTTCTGAATGTAGCCCTGGCGGCAGTGTTTTTATGTACTGTCTGTCAGTCACCACAGAGGCACTCATTTTACAACTGCCCAAGTATAGCTGGTTTCTGATCTTGCTGTTTTCCTAGGAATTAAATTCATAGTGGCTCATTTTGTTTCAGTTGGTCCTTCTTTTCAAATATTACTAGAGAAGTTTATGACACTTCCTGGTGTAAGGCTTTAGAATACATTTGTTTCAAATCTCTCTCCTGCTAAGCTTGACCCTGTGGTTACTAACCAATGTGTAAACAGCAAATATCTATTCTCTGTGACCTTGTATTAATGACTCATTAGTCCGACGTGGTTGGGTATCTAATGGCTGCCTCTGCAGCTCCTCTCCTACTGCAGAGGTGGGTGTGGCAGGCACAGGTCCATCCTGTTGCTCCCAGAGCTCTGTCCCTATTTCCCTTCTAGGTTTCTTGTTTCATTTGTTTTCTGATTTTATTTATTTGTTTATTTCTTTAGGAGACTTTATTTCTGTAAGCGGTCCTGAGGGCAATTTTAAAGTCTCCAAACTCCAGGAAGTAGAAGATCTCTTTTTATTGGCAGCCGGAACAGGCTTCACACCAATGGTTACTGTCCTGAATTACGCTCTGACTCACTTGTCCAGTCTCAGGTATGTTCCCTTGTTTCTGGTTACTGTTATTTGGGAGGTATTGAGTGCTGGGCATCCATCATACATCGGCAGTTCACTGAGGTTGAGTGGCCTTGCTCATGCTGCTCGAGTGATCGTAGAACGGCAGTTCTACCTCCTCCTCGCCTACTCAGAATTTAGTGCTTCGCTCTCGTTTCAGGGTTTCATAATTTAGGTTACCTAAAAAAGCATTCACCAGGTTCACTTCGAACATTTCCACTTGTGTATATTTTAAATGTAATAGTGACTTATATAATGAGCTTTCCTTTTCTTTTCCTTTTAAGGAAGGTGAAGTTGATGTTCTTCAATAAAACAGAGGACGATATAATTTGGAGATGTCAGCTAGAGAAATTGGCATTAAAAGATAAAAGGTATTGCACCTGTTAACTCAGATTTAAGTGTTTGTACATAATGTGACGAGGATAGTTAAAGCACAGTTGAATGCCATGGCATTTCTCAGGTCCTGTAGTAAGCCCTACCTGTGTGCTGTCCAGGAGAGGCATGTCTCACCTTGTTCAGCAGACTGGCTTCATTTTTAGTTGATTGAGTTAATGCGTATTAATGGCCCTATTGCTGGTTTTCTTCTTACACTGGTATTATCAATAGAAAACAAATCTTGTCAAGATGAACTCAGGGAGAAAGAGTAGCACAGCAAGAGCTTATGTCATTAAAAAGAACAACAGTATAACAGTCAGCTGAAAGCAGTACAAATTCAAGAATATTGAGCTAGATGGGCTACCATACTTTCTATAACATTTCTGTAGTCATCTATTTCTAAGATTGCCAGAACTTTCTAAGTTACATAGAATATCTGAGGTGATTACTTATGTTTATATATTCTCATCAAAGTAAAATTTCTAGCCCTTGAAAAGTCTGAACACTCTTAGATGCCACTGTCCCTATGGGCTCACACATGAATTCTGGATTGTCAGTCATGAAGGGGCTCTTTGCTCTGCTGTCTGTTACTTCCCACATCCTGTCTCCTTCAGTGAGTGGCTCGTAAGTCAAGGCTGTGACCTGAGCATGCTTACCCTTGAAGCACTACTGTTCTTAACCTGGCTAAAACCTCCAGTTAGGCATATTTATTCTACTGAGACAGCTGAGAATGAGTTCAAGAAATACAGATGGTCTAGTTCCAAGTTTTCGCAGTGTAGAACAAACCCTAGTTCCCATGTCCTCAACTTTAATGATTCAGTCAGTAAGAACCCTTGTGGCTGTTGCAGAGGACTCATCCATAATTCTGGTTCCAGAGTATCCAGTCTCCTCTTCTGACCTTCACAGGCACCAGACATGCACATGATAGACATATATGCACACAGGCAAAACACTCATTTATAGAAAATAAAAATAAATCTTAATTTTCTAATTAAAACAAAAGGCTTATTGCTTGAACTCTTCTTTAAAAATTGCTTACCTTCACAGGTCAGTGTCTTTATAGTCAGAGTCAAATAGTGGTGCTTATTCTGCTTGCTTCGCTAAACATCTGGGAGATTTGGGTAAGACCATGTAAATGCTTTGGGAACTGGGAAGCCATCTCTGAGACATTTAGAATGGGTTAGAGGCCCTCCAAAGGAGAGAATGGTTTGTCTTATTAGAGCTCCTCTTTCATAAACATTTAAAAGATTTTAAACAGACATGGGTAGGTGTAGTGACAGTTTTGGAGTTTCGGTGTCTTTAAAACAGAAATATAAGAATATGGTTTCATTTTAATCCCAGATATAAGATATGGGGCTGCTTCAGATTGTCCACAGCAGCTGACTATGATTTACCTCTTGCTCTAGCAGGACATGGTTTTGCCAGCTGCAGATAGTTTCTGCAATTGTGTGATATTTGGAATTCTGGGGACTTTTCAGAGGGAACTTGTCCCAAGGGAAATCAATGACCTAACCAGCAGGAAGTAGTCTAATGATAACACCACCTCATTTCCAACCCCTGACTTTATTCAGAGACTCTTTCCTTTCCTCTCTATCCTGTTTTCTCTCTTATCTAGTGTTAAGGGTTAAATGGGTGAAAGAAAAAGAACCCACAAGTAGCAAAATACTGGCTACAGGTAGGCGTTGAAATTAATTAATACATGTTTCCAGTACATTTTGACAGAAGTATTAAATTCTTCAAAGAGAAATTTTATCAAATTTAAGAGATTGATTTTAATGATTAGGCACTGACTTAGTCTGTTAATAGGAGCTAATTTTGATCAACTGTTATGAAGGAACATTGTACCTGTGCACATTCAGTGCCTTGCTTTTTAGTTTTGTCTTCATGGTTGGTTTCTTAGACTACAGTACTGAGGATTTGGTTTTTTTCCTGCCATAACTACTCATCAGCTGAGTGATCCTCACTTACTCAGCTCAGCACAGTGCTGGTGTGGCAGGTGTGCCGCTTTGACCCGCCTCTGCCTCTCTTCTGCCTGTCTGCACCTCTTGCCCAAGGTGCTTATTTCTCCAAGTCTTCAGCTTCCTCTGAAAGATGGCCTTCTTTGCCTCTATCACATCTCAAATTCTCTCTCTCTCTCTCTCTCTCTCTCTCTCTCTCTCTCTCTTTCTCTCTCTTCTTCCTTTCCTCTCTTCCTCTCCCTCCCTCCCTCCCCCCCCCTCTCTCTCTGTGTGTGTGTGTGTGTGTGTGTGTGTGTGTGTGTGTGTGTGTGTGTGTGTGTGTGTGTGTGTGTACTGACTGCCAACAGTGTTTTAGGATCTCCAAGGACCTGCTGGTCTTTTATAAACATGTGGTCGGGTCAAGCCCTCTCTGTGATCATAGTCTGTAGTTGGATGTGAGACATTTGTCAGCTGTTTCTATGGAAGTCTGAGACTTTCCATAGAAATAGAAAACCCCTCACCCTCACCTTCTGGGTGGGCCTGGGTGATAATGTCCTATATGGAAAGTAGGAGTTCAGATGCAGTACAGTGAGTGTCTGTCACACTTTCCCACAGTGTGACTTCCTAGGTCACTTGCGTTAGTCATGAAGTTTTGGAGGACGAATGTATTCCCTGAACACTTCCCTTTGTTTAAATTATTGCTACATTGTGAAAACCCTTAAATTTCTGATATTGTATAATTAAAGAGTTAAACATCCTGTAGAATTAGGTTTTAAATTTCCATTCAGTCTTCTGTGGAACAAGGAAGGATGGGAAGGATGGATACTGGGGGTGGCATGGGATGTAATAGTGTCCTCTTCGGGGGACATGCTCTTGTGCTCAGGGTTTCTCTGGGTGGTATCAGCAATGAAGAAATGAACACTTGTTCACCTTGTGACCCCTGGCAAGTTACTCAGTCAACCAGGGCCTCAGGTTTTCAGTCTATAGAACAAAGAAGGTTTACTGTCCACAGCAGTAGGTGTGGTCTTGAGTTGAGATGCCTTCCCCAGAATGATCTTGTTTTACTAGATGTGTATATGTGGGCATCTATCTGCTACATGCCTGCACCAGGTCACATCAGAACAAGGTATTGTTTTTCATGCAGTCTAGAAAATAAGCCTCTTTACTCTCCATTACTTAGAATTTTTCTTTTTTATTTCAATCCAGTTTTCATGCTAAGAATGAGATTTGAACAAAAATTACATTATCTTACCTGGATGCTAGATGTGTAATTTCACCTAATTACAAGATCAAAAAAAAAAAAAAAAAAGGAATTTAATTCATAGCATTCTGAATCTTGTATACCCCCCCCCCCCATAGGGCTCTGGGAAAAAGGAGAACAACAGTAGGCAAATAACCGAAGTAAATTAGTTGATTACTGTGTAGAACTGAAATCCAAGTTGAATTCTACTGTTTCTTCTCTAGTGTGTAGCTTGTGAACTGTGTGCCTCTGTTGCAGCATGGCCCCACCCTCCCTCCCCAGCAGTAGCAGAACACAGTGGCTCTGGGTGTTCTGCTGCTGCTTCCATAGAGTGAGATCTCAGGCCTGCGGCAGTTCTGATTGATGGCAGGTTAGTTTCTGGGTTCTACTTTGGAATGTGTTTATAGCACCTCAAAGCACTCATCTTTGATGTAAATACTCTTCCTTAGAACAGTTGTTATTAACCTGTGGGTCTTGACCACTTCAAATGACCCTTTCACAAGTGATCACCTAAGACCATCCTGCATAACAGATATTTATATTATGGTTCATAACAGTAGCAAAATTATAGTTATGAAATAGCAGTGAAAATAATTTTATGGTTGGGGGTCACCACAACTTGAGGAACTGCATTAAAAAGTCACAGCATTAGGAAGGTTGAGGACTGCTGCTTTAGATAGAAGAGTGAGTGATACATTATTTCTATGAGCACTACTTGGTGTGATTTTTTTCCTTATATTTATGAAGTTAGTACATGCTTCCATAGAAAGTATAGCAGAGAATAATGAACAAAATTGCTGGTTTCTACTCTACAAAGAGCAATAAATTTTATAACCTATATCTTTATACTCTGTCATATGTTTATGTATGCACACACCCCTTTTTATTTTTATTTTGAAGGCAATATAGTAATACTGACTGTACTTTTGGTAACTATCTCCTGCTGATCATAGAATATATTCTGTCAGCCTGGGTAGTCATCCTCATGGATGCTTCTGTTTGGAGATGGGTTTTGTTGTTACATTTTTCAAGATTTATTTATTTTTATTTTATATGTATAAGTGTTTTCCTTTTATATATGTAAGTGTACCACATGCATTGCCTGGTACTGGAAGAGGCCAGAAGGCATTAGATTCCCTAGGACTGGGGTTACAGACGGTTGTGAAGTGCTATGTATATGCTGGGAAAAGAATGGGGGCCTCTGTAAAAGCAGAAAGCAGTTCTTAACTGCTGAGCCATCTCTCTAGCCCCTCGAGGGTTTGTTTGTTTGTTTGTTTGTTTGTTGGGATTTTTTTTTGATGGTCGCAATTAGAGAAGGAGTTTCTACTGACATGTAGTTATTAAACACCAATGTCTTAGTTAGGGTTTTACTGCTGTGAGCAGACATCATGACCAAGGCAACACTTACAAGACAACATTTAATTGGGGCTGGCTTACAGTTTCAGAAGTTCAGTCCATTATCATCACGGTGGGAACAGGGCAGCATCTAGGCAGGCATGATGCAGGCAGAGCTGAGAAGATCTACTTCTTCATCTAAAGGCTGCTAGTGGAAGACTGGATTCTAGGAAGCTAGAACAAGGGTCTTAAAGTCCACGCCAACAGTAACACACCTAAGGCCTCCTCCAAATAGTGCCACACCCTGAGCTAAGCATATTCAAACCATCATAGCCAGGAATGGCTCAAAACGCCACAAGTGTGGGCTGGAAAGCCATATATTGTACCATGATTTCTTTAAAGTATGTTTTTATTGGATATTTTCTTCATTTACATTTCAAATGTTATCCCCTTTCAAGGTCCCCCCCGAAACCCCCTTATCCCATCCCCCCTCCCCCTGCTTCTATGAGGGTGCTCCCCCACCCACCCACCTACTCCCACCTCCCCACCCTCACATTCCCCTATAGTATAGCATCGAGCCTTCACAGGACCAAGGGCCTCCCCTCTCATTGATGTCCGACAAGGCCACCCTCTGCTACATATGCGGCTGGAGCCATGAGTCCCTCCATGTGTACTCCTTGGTTGGTGGTTTAGTCCCTGGGAGCTCTGGGGCATCTGGTTGGTTGATATTGTTGTTCTTCCTATGGGGTTGCAAACCCCTTCAGCTCCTTCAGTCCTTTCTCTAACTCCTCCATTGGAGACCCTGTCATCAGTCCAATGGTTGGCTGCGAGCATCTGCCTCTGTATTTGTCAGGCTCTGGCAGAGCCTCTCAGGAGACAGCTATATCAGGCTCCTGTCAGCATGCATTTCTTGGCATCCACAATAGTGTCTGCATTTGGTGACTGTATACGGGATGGATCTCCACGTGGAGCAGTCTCTGGATGGCCTTTCCTTCAGTCTCTACTCCATACTTTGTCTCCATATTTGCTCCTGTGAGTATTTTGTTCCTCTTCTAAGAAGGACCGAAGCACTCACACTTTTGTCTTCCTTCTTCTTGAGCTTCATGTGGTCTGTGTATTGTATCTTGGATATTCGGAGCCTTTGGGCTAATATCCACTTATCAGTGAGTGCATACCATGTTGTTCTTTTGGGACTGGATTACCTCACTCAGGATGATATTTTCTAGCTCCATCCATTTGCCTAAGAATTTCATGAAGTCATCATTTTTAACAGCTGAGTAGCACTCCATGGTGTAAATGAACCACAGTTTCTATGTCCATTCCTCTGTACCCTGATTTTAATAACAGCACTGTGCTCTGTTGTGTGAACATACCGTGGTTTATTTAACCAGCCCGTGCTGTATGGCATGGGGAGAATTTCTTCTGTACTCCCCTGAGTACTCAGGATAAAAGTGCTGAAGAGTCACAGATGAAAGTGTTCTTGGGCTGTGAAGACTTTGACAAAAGCCCCCCCCCCCCCCCAGGCCCCAAACCAGCCAGCAGCATCATTTTCCACTAGAATAGAGAAAGAGAAGAATCCCAGCAGCTCAGGACTGGGTCACGAATGAAGAGGAACGTCTGCATCACTGCACTGCTGTGCAGTCTGAAGATTGCTCCGGCACACCCGGCCAGTAACCCCATTCTTAGAGGGGATGCAGGGCTCCCTGGACAAGGGACTATTGCCTGGATTTTAGGGAACAAATTAGCATGTCTGGGAGCAGGGGACGAAACTCCAGTAGTTAGGTGCTTCAAGGCCGGAATGTTCCGGTACCTCAATGAAGAAGCATATTTTTCTGTATGACACATACAAAAAAAAACCCAAAAGACTGGGACACCAAGGATGTTGAACTGCTAATGTGTGGGCAATAGAGACCCTCCCAGGTTTTAGGAGAGTTGATATGGCTGTGCTGTATCAGACAGATCTAAGATCTGAGAGTCCCACCTTAGGCTATGGCAGTAGAATAGGGAAGTGTCCTGAACAAGGGTGAGGTATGTCGTGAAAGCAAGAGGGAGAATTAGTTGCTAGATAGATAGACTCTATATATGTTAGAGTGAACACTGCTTGTCCACTTTAAAGTTTTTCAGTAGATTCGTTTATCCCAGTGACTTTTTAGTCCACTGTTAATCCCACTGGCTGAGAAAAAGACCACTACTACAATCTTAAGCCAAGTTTGAAGCAAGCTTTAATTTAATACTGGGAGGATGGATCTCTGACCAAGTCCATCTCTGGGTTCCAGAAAAAAGCCACAAGTCATGTTTTTGCAGGGGCTTATAAAGGCATAACCAACAATTCGCCACATTTCCCAGGTTCAATCTAGAGCAAGCATGCATTCTGATGTATTTCCTGCCTGTGTACCTCCAGCCCACATGTGATCAAGCATATCCAGTGCATCTGAGTCAGACAGCACAAACGGGAACTTATTCTTAACTGCAAACAGAACTCAACCTGGAAGGGATATTCTTCCTGTTTTGGTCTCATGCCACATGTACATGCTCAAGGAGCAAATCCAGGCCCCTACCCCATCCTTCTCTCTCCTTGTCTCTTTGCATTTTGTGGGTTGTCTGAATTTGTTTTCAGGTAAACCTTTCAAGAATCCTATTTTTTTCCCTTGGGTCAGAGTTTAAAGATGACCTCTTCAGCCTCCAGTGGCTTAGTGCTGTAATTGTGTCAAACAGAAGATTCCCAGAGAGACACTACAGTGATTTGAGACATGACATCATTCATTCTGTCTTAATGTGGCCTGCTTCCACTCTGGTTAAAACACTTTTCTCATCCAGGACAGCAGCATCTTCACAGTAACCTTAAGTGATCTATGTTGCCTTTCCATTCTATCCATTGAGTCCCAGACTGTCGGAAAGGAACCAGTATGTGACTGAGTACAAAAGGCATGCAAAGTGTATGCTGTTGACTTAGAGAGCGCAGGGTCTCATCCTTGTCCAAGTAGATGCTCATAGAAAATGTTAGCCTTCTTTAAAGAGTATACCAGTAAAGGAAGGTTAAGAATGGGTATCCATTGCAGCTTATGGACAAGTTACTCTGACTTTATATCTTAGCAGTTTTGTTTTAGTGAGAGGTTCATTGGAAGAAGAGCCATCAAAGGCCATCTTTGGCTTTTGATTCACCATGGTAGAAAGACGTTTGAATAAAAGATGACTAGCAATGAGTTAGTGAAACAAGGTTCGGGTTGAGTGTCCCTTACCCAGAATGCCAGGAACCAGAAGTCCTTCCAGTTTCAGAGTTTGAGAGTTCCCAGTGTTTGCATAGACTTCACCAACTGGGTGTCTCTCATCTGAAATCCCAAGTGCTACAGAATCCAGTAGAACACAATCAGTGTCCTGTGGGCACTCAGAAAGTTTGTGATGTTTGAACACTTTGAGTTGCAGTTTTCAGGTTCTAGCTTACCCCTGTATTTGGGGAGGCACTTCTAAGCATGGGTTAGACTTGCTGGGTAGACTAAGTGGGAGCCTTGATGGGAAAAACTACCCGATTCTCGGGTATTTTGAGAATTGTGATTGGTTTGCAAGTTTCCTCACCAAGTCCAGTGAATGCTCCGGGAAACCTGTGAGGCAAGGCTTGTGTGCAGAGCTGGGCTAGTTCTCTGGCTGCTGACTGGTGCTCTTACTTGGTCTGCAGCTGCTCCTGTCAGTTCTTGGGAGTCTCAGCCAGCCAACACAGCCACATTAAGGCTGCAGCACCGGCCGCAGTCCGTTCTCACACTAAGTTACTTCATCTCTCACCCAAGAATCCTCTCGGAGCATCCGCACCACAGGCTTAGGCTGATGTGTGAGCAGGGCCTGCTGCTCTTCAGAGAGGAATAGGCTGTGTAAGAGTCCAGTGACCTGGTGCTGTCCAGATGGCAGTGTGTCAGGTGGCGGCACTTTGTTTTCTAGCTTTTGGCCAGCAGTTCACTTAGTAGTTCACTAAATTCTGTGCTCTTTCTTTAGTTTCTGTGTTTCTGGTTCCATAATGTTTAAGTGCTCCTGTGTTTTGGCCACTGGGAACACAGTAGCCAAAGCTCACATCATGTCTGCTTTCATGGAGTTTAGGGTTCGAAGGGGAAAATGGACAGTGAAATAGTTCCCTCAGGGACTACATGCTTGCAACCTGAAGTAAGGGCTGTGAAGACAAGGCAAAGGCCACCATTTCTACAGCCACAGAGTAAAGGGACCAAGACCAGCGGGGCTGATTTGCTGACGGGCATGAAGCTTGAGCTAAGATCAGAAGAGTGGGGCTCCTAGAAGCATCATGGGAAGACGACTGAGTAGCCGGTGTCATGTAGTGGAAGCGGAAGGTTGGGGCCAGGGCTGCTCCTAGACTGTATATGAAGGGTAGAAGGCCAGGCTTCCGGGAGGAATGCTAAGGTTCTGCCTCACGCAACCAGGTGAATGAGTGCCGTTCACTAGTACTAGGCTCTGGACACGGAGACTGCAGATCTCCCTGATTTGAAACTATGGGGTAAAAAGTCATGTAGGCTTCTTAGCCATATTGTCCCAGGGTCTGAAATTTGTGGTGCAGATTTAAGCAGGGATTAAAATACCTGTCTCTGGAAATTGTACTTTCCTGAGACTTACACAGGTGGTTATTAATGCCAGTGTAACAGCCTCTGAGATCCCATGGAGGCCTCTTGCTAATGAGTTCAAGAAAACAAAACAAAAACATAAAATAATCAAATCACTGCTCTATTCATAGCAAGGCTAATCCTTACATTGCCTATACCCACAGCAAAAAACAGTCGTTAGTGAATTTGCATTCATGTGCGTGTCTTTGTTAAATGTTTACTTAGAACCTATCCAGTCTTCATAAGCTGTCCTTTGGGAGAGGAGTCTTACTGACCTTGAAATGTGACAATAGTGGGTTTGAAATGACAGACTTTGAAAACTCTTTTCTTGTCCTAGATTTGATGTTGAATTTGTTCTCTCGGCACCTTCTCCAGAATGGAATGGCAAACAGGGACACGTGTCACGACCTCTTCTCTCTGAATTTTTGCAAAGAAGTTTAGAAAACTCTAGGGTCTTCCTTTGCATCTGTGGACCAACACCATTTACAGATGAGGGGATAAGGTGAGTGGCAGTAGGGGGAGCAGGAACCCTGCAATGGAAGCTCGCATAGAGAGCAATGGCCAGCCTTTGGCTCTTCCTGTCATGCCATCACACACTTAAATCTGTGGTGGCTAGGAAAGTAGTGGAGCTGCTAGTCTCCATACTAGGGGCAGAGGTTGGGGCCTGGGTTGTGTCCTTGTCATCTGCCTGTGGCTGTCAAGAACGGTTGCAAGATCCATGCCGCAATCTTATTTGGAATGTTGCGCTCTCGATCTCATCTTCACCACCTTCAATGTAAATAATTACAAGTAAGCCATTTTCATCTCAGTGTGGCTCTCTGCCTTTATTCTCTGCAGCTGTGTAGGAGTTGGTAAATAAAACACAGTGATCCCAAGTCAGGCAGCAAGTCAAAGGAAGATGCTAGATTGTACTACATAAGCAAGCAAGACCCATGCCAGACTACACAATGAAAACCACCTTATATGATACCTTAAAATATTGGTTAAATGCAGCCAACACTGGACTTTTAGATTAGAAACTCCTTAAGTTTATTTTGTATAAACCTAACATTTTCTAGATAATTTGAGTTTAATTTTATTGTAAAATTTATTTACAAAAACCCCGACTCCAAGTTTTAAAGAAGCATTCTCTTTTATTGGAAATCAAGGCTAAGTGCTACACTGCTTTTCACTGCTGGCCCATGTGTCTTAGAGTATCTTTAGACTGCAGTGACACTGTTAGGCAGTGGAGAATTCAAACCGTCAGCGTGGAAAGACTGCCTACAGAGGAATCCGCACACCCATCCTAGGAACTCCATTCCTCCCCATGGCTGGTGGTCTGCTGCAGCTGGGGCCATGTCTTCTTTATTTTCATTCATTTGGTTCTTCACATCTTAGCACTCGGATGCAGACTACAGCCATTCGATCTGCTCATTAAATAGTAGGTTGTCATGACTGTAGGATTTTTCACATGCTATAAAGCAACTGTAATTACTACAGTTTGTCAATTTTGCCTCAAAACTAACCTTCCAATACTAAGCTTGCTTGGCTAGGAAGCTCAGCAGGGATGTTAACCATTCCCTGTGGCTTCCTGAGGTTACCTCTCCTGAACTAGCCTGTCAAGGTGACTTGACCCAGATGAGTGTTTGCACTCGATAGCATCTCCCTGGTGGCTTTAGTTCAAATTCATTTCCTTGATTTCTTGTCATTACCATCTTAATGAAATGTATCTTTTTTTCTGTTCGAGACAAGGTCACAGTATGTATCCCTTGCTGACCTCAGACCTTGGGATCTGCATGCCTCTACCTCCTGGGTGCTGTGGTTAAGGTGTTATGCCTAGCTAATGTGCCTTTCATATCAAAAGTGACAAGAGGCTCTTATTTTATCATAGTTTTGGTAAAATAAAGGCCTTTGCCATCCTCTTTACTAAGCCCTCCAGAGTTAATCTCATGTCTGCTGCGTATTGCGCAAAAGTCGGTTCTCCATCTCTTCCACTTCCTCATCAAGCTGTGGATGGAGAATACTCTAAGACATTGCCCTGGCACTGAATATTTGCACTGTTGCTGTCATCACTTTGCAAGCAGCACAGCACAGTTATGCAGCAGTTATGTTGTTTGGTGTATTGTAACTAGTCTAGAGGTAATTTAAAGTGCTTGGGAGATGTACACACGCAGGGTACATATACACTGCCATTTTGTGAGGGTCTGCAGACTGTGGTGTCCATGGGTAGGCCTAGACCAAGCCCTCTCAGAGCCAGCTGGAGAACTAGCTGGATTCCAAGCACACCCTCCTCATTCCAGGAGCACTTGTCAGTTTGTATAGTAAAGGTTTAGAAGCCTATACTTTAAAAACAAAGGACTGATAGTGATACTTTGATCCATTCACTACCTTGTACCATGGATAAGTGACAACTTCAGAGGCTCACACTGCCCTGTGGTGACCGGGTGTGTTTTGAGGAGACCAGAACCATGAGATCATAAAGACCTATGAAGTTATGAATGTAGACTGCCATGGTTGCAGAGCTTTTTGTGATGTGCACACCTGGAACCCCAGTATTTTGGAGGCAGAGGCAGGAAGGTGGGGAGTCCCAGGACACTCTGAGCTATATATACAAACAGAAGAAGAGCTAGGGGTGTAGCCCAGGGTTAGAATGTCTGCCTCCCACGTGTGTGACCCTGGGTCCATTCAAAGCAACACATACAGTCCAGTCCAAAAGCGTAGAAGGGCAGAGAGAACTCATGTAAAGGTGTTCAGTGGTAAACTGTGGTTACAGTGAAGCCCTTCCCTGGGAGAGGCAGTACACATGTCTACAAAAGTAGGATAGGCCCAGGGAGAGGCTTGCCTGCGGTGCCTAACGCTGCACCACGGGAGCCCCTGCTGAGAATGCTTCTGCTCTGGACAGAGCGCTGAAGGATCATTTTCAGCAGCCACCTCTGTGGTCTCAGGCTCTGCTTGTGTGATTGCCAAGTGGAAGTGTATTTCAGCAGTGTGTTTTCCTACCCCTCACTTTGAAAACTGGTGAATAAAGGTGGGAAATGAAGCATGTGTTCTGCCTTTTTTCTATATGTGCTCCTCCAGAGAGGACTGTGGAATAGTCCACAATAAAAATATTATGGTTTTCAGCAGATAAACAGCAAACATAGCAGAAGTGGGAACAAAAGGGAAAGAAGGATCTTAGAGATCAAATGTATCCAAGAGCGTGTCTGCCATATACAAGGAGTGAATTATAATTGGATCTTAACTCAAATCATTTAAAATTAGTGGCATTTGTGAAACTGTTAAAAAAATTAAACACTGATTAAATAGCTGATGCTGTTTAGTAATTAAGTTTCTGGTGTGGTCATTGTGTTCTTAAAAAACACATGACTTGAGAGAATGAGGAGGGTATGTTAGCAAGCTTTGTAAACATTTTCCCTAAAAGTCACACATGTTTTGTTTTTCAGGTTGCTGCATGATCTTAACTTTTCTGATGATGAGATTCACGGTTTTACAGCCTAAGAAAAAGCTGCCATTGTCTTTTATTCAACTAGTTTATATTTGTGATTGCCTAGGATTTTTTAAAAGAATTTTTTATGTATGAAAAGGTTAATCAGAATCCAGGCTTCGGTTTCTGGAATGAAGTCATGTGTCTTCAGTACAAGTAACTTCTTGGCTTAATTTTGTACCATGACTTATTTTACTGCTGACGCCTGACCTGGACGTCAATCATGGCAGCAGGTGCATACAAGAGCCTTTGTTATGAACTGCAAGTTTCCGTACCACTGAAATTGTATCACTGTTCTGCAGTAAATACCTGTATTTTATGACATGATAAACTAAGCAATTATTTTGGTCACTTTTTATGCTGCAAGATATCTTCTGAGCAATACAGATTACCTTTCACACTGCACTGTTCACTCAGGAATTGATGGTGTATGTCCTTATTAATCTTAAAACCCAGAGTGCTGTAACTATTGGTGGTCCAGTTTTGTGGGTGTCCATGGCATTGATACAGATAGAATAAAACTATACTTCCATACTTTTTACTCCCTGTGGTGGATGTGTGGCTGAAGGTAACAAGTACAGTGGCTGTCTTAAAGGGAATTTTATTTATGTACTTATTACTTTTTAGTCTCACTTTATAGCTTTGATTGAACTGAAATTAGCTATGTATACCAGGCTGCCCCAAAACTCCTGCTTCTTCTTCCAGAGGTTGGGATTGCTGGTGTGTGATACCATACCTGAGCTTAAAGGAAATTTTAAAGACACCAGTAGAGTTTAGTTTCCAATCCCCAGAGGGTGGGAGAAGAGAACTGACTCTGCAAGATACTCTGCACTAACACACAAACACAGGCACTAAAAAAATATAATCTCTAAAGTTTTTAAGATACCAATAAAAAATATTAGAAGTTCTTCACACTTGCAGATTGGGACTAGGTGTGTTTAAAGAGCTTACAGGAACACTAACATCTATCAGCCCAGACCAAAGGTATTAGCAAAGATTGAAGTGTGGCATCCAGCCCATGGCCTGAGATAATTAATCCTTCTGCAGACCTTTCCACACCAGCTGGGAAGACAGGTACATTCTGTCCTGAAGGTTTCTTTCCAGGCTGACTGCTTCCCCAGCGCTGGCAGATCAGCTGGGAGCTCTGGTGTAGGCAGCCTGCACATCTCTTTAAACCTAGAAGTCAGCAGAGCTGTGGAGAGCTTTTCTGAAGGGAATGTTAATGGCATAGTTGCTGGAGCTCTCACAGGATTACTCTGTCCTGATCCATCCAGCAGCAGTGTTTGCACAGATAGAGTGGGGAGGAGTTCCTGAATGGCTTTGTAAATGGCTACCGCATCTGACTGACCGGCCTGGCCTGACTAACGGTGGTGCAGCACGAGCACTTCCCGGAGGACCACACAGCTTCTGAACCCTCTGCTGGCAAATGGCTGGTTGGACACCCAGTGTACCTGTGTCTCCCTTTTCTGACATAGGACTGTAGCTGCCCAGCTGCAGCCCTGCTGCTCACAGGGACTTCAGCTACATGCTCCCCGCCATCTTTTTCCACTGAGAGGAGGTGTGTGCATCTTTTAATTATTTTCAGTAATTCATTGGTAACATGTTGATTAACTTACATGAATAGCTTTATTTTTCATCTTTTTAAGCCTTTTTCTTTCTCCTCCAATCTTGGTCCAGTCACTTCAAGGAAACAGTTTTCCTCTGTCCTTATATCTTTTCTTTGCTCTTCCTTGTATTTGAGAGCAAAAGAAAACCCAGCAGCTCCCTTTGGATACTTTCTATGCACATATTAGTTTACATCTTAATTCCCAAATTGCAATCTAATTTGAGAATCAGTCCTGTGTCAGATTATGATGACTATTAGAGATTTTTTTCCTACTTGTTGATTGGGTAATTTGTTCTTCAGGTACTTTTTTAAAAAAAATTTTTTTATATTCTAGATGTTCACTGTCGTGTTTTATAAGGGAGAAGAAATATGTTTGGTGGATGTATAGGCAGGTGTGGGAGAAGTGCTTATTTTAAGTAGACAAATTGTATATTATGAGAACTATATCTCAAAAGGGAGTGCTTTTAATAGACTAAACTAGAAAGAAAATAAGAGTGGACAAAACTTAAGCTTTCTTAAAGAGAAAATGAAGAAAGTGTTTAAGATCTAAAAGGTCAAAGAAGTAAACACTGAAGACTGAAGAATGTTTACAAGAGAATGACAGTCATTTAAAAACAATAAGTACTAAAAATTGTGTACTGCAAGAAAAAACTCCCTGAAATTCCAACCAAAATACTGAAATGAATGTTGACGAAGCAACACTAAGGTAATTTCAGTAGAATGACGAAAAATGGAAAAGCTTCACTCATCTAGGGAAATAAAAATAAACCTAAAGCTCTTGACTTGAGGCAAAGGAAATGAGATCATTGTTGGACTTTTCAGCAGCTGGAGCTCTGAGGAAGAGTAGTCACCTAGCACGGACAAGACATTGCTTGGGTTTGATCCCCAGCACCACATACCCACACAGGAAGGCAGCATCAGAAAACAGTTTTTGAAAAAAAGGAAGGAAATGTACCCTTCAGAACCACAGGAAACATTTTGCTGGACAAGCTGAAGTGAGAGAAACATGAATTAAACATGATTCTGTTTCCAGAATCCTCCCCTAAGGCATCTACAAAAGGACAGGGTTAGATAAAGACATTCATACTCGGGTTGTGGGTGAGTCAATCCTGTGGGACTGAGACTAGACGGGTTAAAGAAGAGAGACCCCAGACCTGGGAGGATAGCCTAACAGTGAGCATGGGGGCTGGGAGTGGGGAGTGAGGGATGGAGTGCCAGCCTAGCAGATCCAGAGCCTGGGTTCTGTCCTCAGCAGCATAGAAACTGCAGGCATGGTGACACATGCCTGTTACCTCAGCACACAGGAGCTGAAAACATCAAGCTCATCCTTCAGAGTTCAAGGCCAGTCTGCACTAGACGTCTCATTCAGTCAAACAAGGAAGGAACAATGCCTTTAAAAAGAAACTGTCGGCCATCCCCATGGTAGTTGTTTTGATATTGTGATTTTGAGCATGTGGAATGAAGTAAATTAGGTTTTTAAAATATCTTTTAGTCTCAGCCTCTATTTCCCATAATACCTTTGTATTGAAATAGATTAAAACTAATTCTGCCCATCAAATTATTGTTCAACTTTGAGAGTTTCTATTTAAAATCTGAGAAGACTAATCAAGGGTCCACAGTACTGCTTCATTCAAACTTTATGTATGTGTGCACACATGTGCATGCTCATGCATGCCTGGAGCTAAGAGGATAACTCGAAGGAGTCTGGCTCACTTTTCAACATGTGGGGCTAGCATTGGAACTCAGCAAGTGCCTCTACCCACTGGGTTATCTCCCTAACCTAATACTGGCTCTTAGGGGCAATCGCTTCTTCACCTAAGGATTGTTAACTCCCAAAACAAGTATATATGGACCAAGGGAGAGATTATCAGGGCAAAGAGCATCTTTTGGTGTACAGGGGTTCCAAAGAGAGGCTCTGTAGGGCAGGAGCAGAGTGTCCTGGCTTCCAGTGTACATGCCTTCAACTTTAACCAGTGTCAGAGGCCAAAGAGAAAATGTTCAAAAATAAACTAAGCATTTTGTTATAAGTGGAACATGCCTATAATTCTAACTCTGGGAGGCCCGTGAGTGCAAGGCCACCTTGGAATGCATAGTGAGTTTCAGGCCAGCCTGGGCTACACAGACCTTGCCTAAGGTGGTGGTGGTGGTGGTGGTGGTGGTGGTGGTGGTGGTGGTGGTAGTGCTGCTACTGCTGCTGACGATGGTGCTGGTGATAGTGATGATGACCTGTGCTGAACAAAATAAGACCAAAGCATTACAGTCGGTTTTAATGTCAACTTGCTATCAATTAGAATCTCCTGAGTTGGCCCCTCACTGGAAGACCTGTCCTGATTGCCTCAACTCATGCCCAAGGCCCTCTGAGTGTGGGTGGCACCTTTCAGTAGTCCAGCTTCTCCCTCGTGTTGAATTGATTTGCCCTGCTGCTGCAATGAGCCTTTTTGCTAATGTCAGAACCAGCGTGTCAAAACTCAAGATCTTTGGCTCTCCAGGAAACTTCCAGGTTTTCAGTGCCAGACTGAGACTGCTGACACATCCAGCCTTGTGGGCTGAGTGACTGCCAGGCTCTTGGCCTTCTCTACAGTGACAGACTGCTGCTGTGGGACAACTCCAGTGCTGGGGACCTGCCTCAAGGACCAAGCAGCTATTAGCATCTTGGGTATAACTCAGCTATTATTTAAACTGATTTAGTAAGTTCTTTATCTCGTGTGTGTGTGTGTGTGTGTGTGTGTGTGTGTGTGTGTGTGTGTGTGTGTCCCCCATTGGCTCCATTCCTTTAAAGAACCTTGACTAATATACCAAGTAAGTTCTGGAAACGGATTGCAGAGGCCTGAGTATGGATCTCCAGATCTTACTCTGAGAAGGCATTAGACCAATTTTCAGATAAAGAACAGGCACAGCAGCAGTCCTTGTGCTGCATCTGTTCCAAAGAACCAGTCTAGGCTAGTTGTTCCTCTTTCAAAACTAAATAAACTTAAAAATCCTATGTAGGATTTACCCAAACTCTGCTGTCAAGACAGACTCCTCTATTCCCCAGTTCTTGAGGCTGGCTCTACTAAATTACTTAGTTCATAAATCACATGTGTAACTGCCTGACAGGGAAAGTATCTGCTCAGGATTCCCAAGACCCAAGATCTCAGCACAAAGGAGATTTATTTGCCCAGGAGGGACAAGGAGGAAGTGGCCAAATAAGGGAGTAGACCTTAGGGGCTAGCTTTAGGAATGTAAAGGTTTTTAGAAAGGCAGGAA
This sequence comes from Uromys caudimaculatus, assembly GCA_028551405.1. Lineage (NCBI taxonomy): Eukaryota > Metazoa > Chordata > Mammalia > Rodentia > Muridae > Uromys > Uromys caudimaculatus. The sequence continues at coordinate 33,311,250 of CM052706.1, read as the reverse complement.
AATGGGAGAGAAGGACAAAGCCTGCCAGAGCCATGCCCCATGCCTGAGTTGGCCACAGTCCCTTCATTGGCCTGTTGTCTTCTTAAGGCATGTCTTGAGGACTACACGTATGCTGGCTTCTGAGGTGTTCCTCCTGCCCCTCCTCAAAGTCCCTGGGATGGATGAGAACTGGGCACTTGCCTACTGCAGGTGAGTCACACACTCTCACTCCTGCTTCCTAATCAGATTACTGTCCTCAACCCATGTGCACCCTCTCTCCATGAGACTTGGCATTATCCAGTGCCCACACCATGGAAATAAGCTCTGTAGAGGCCTGGACTTGTTTCTTACTCCAGTCCCCAACTCTAACTTGGGTCACCAGTAGAAATGAAGTGTTCTTTCTCTGAGTTAGTTTACCATACAACAGAGAGGCCAACTGGGGGTGTGGAGGGAGAAGGGCCCCAGGCTAGCAGAGCTGTACCTTAAACAGCTATACTTCAGGAGGCTGCCCTGAAAGTGAGTTGTCTCTTTGATGGCAGATCGCATGCTCTACTCTTTTAATCACAACCTTACTTTGAAACACTGCAGTCACTTGTTGGTTCTGATTGGTAAATAAAGTTGCTGGTGGCCAATGTCTGGGCAGGGAGACAGAAGAGGGACTTTAGGATTCGTGGGCAGGGGGACCGAGGAAGAAGGAGAATCACCATGCCAGGAAAGGAATAAGATCCAGGCTTGAGAGCTACAGAATAGAGTACCAATCATGAAAGAGCTGGGGAAGAGTGGCCACAGGGGGCATCCCCATTGGGTCTGGGGTAGCAAAGATGGAATATAGATTTGTGTAAGTAATAACTCAGGAGTATCAGAGGGAAGGCATTAACAATGTGGAAGTTTGGGAGTGGCCCAGCCATTGAGTTGTTTTAAGGCATATTTAAATATAAGGCTGTGGGGGGGGGGGAGAGACAGAGAGGGAGAGGGAGAGGGAGAGGGAGAGGGAGAGGGAGAGGGAGGGAGGAGACTTTCATTTGGGACTCCAGAACATTTGGACTGCCAACACCAAGGAGATTAAAGCAAATTAATCAACTACTGCAACAGTCACTCATCATTCAGGGTTTATCTAGCTCTTAAAGATGGCATTATAAGCCCATACTTGAACTTTCCGTCAGAATACATGAAAACCTTTGCAGAAACAGTTATTTAGAGAAAAATAGAATCAAAAAACAATAGATGTCCCCATCCAAGAGGGTGGGAGCTAAGACTTAAAAACAAGAACTTCTGTAAATTAAACAACAAAATAATAGGTGCAAAAACAGCATGCATGGATGCATGCACAGAGGGGTGGCATGTTTCACTCCCTTACTTTGTAGCCCAGGCTGCATTCAAATGCTCCATCTTCATGTCCTTGTGTCCAGAGGGCCAAGATTACAGGTGTGTACCACACTAGGAACGTGTATCTTCTCACAAACCAGAGCTTCATAACAAATTTATTTTGATTATCTATGACCTAAAGTGAATTTTCTAACATGGCTCCTGGTAGCTTTGTGGCTTTAATACAATTTTCTAGCATTCAGTTAGAACAAAAGATGGTTTGTCAACACTCAAATCCATAGTTCTGATCACTGAGCCAGCTGCCTGTGCATGCCTCGATTTCCGTTCAGCAGACGGGATACCTACAGCTCATGCTCATACCCATGTAGTCAGTCATAAACAAACTCAGAAAATAGCAAGCCATAAAGTTTAACCACTGAACTCTTATATGAGCCAAAATGGCAAGCTTTGTGCATGCAGATAATTCAGTTTTGTGAATATGTATCCCATATATTCCTTGTCGTTTACATAAAGGCATTTTAGAGGGGTTAAGCAGGTGGCTAATGACACAAACAGGGTTATGAACATGTAGACACTTTCATGTGGTTTAGTGAAATACAGGCAAAGTAGTAGAAGTTATAATTCTCAGCATAAAAACAAATAAAACCCCTGCAGCTTTGTGTGTGCTTGGCTCTGAAGGAGGAACAGGCCACATCAACACTGTACTTTTTGTCCATTATTTTGGAATAACTGGGGACTTGGAGGTGAGCCTGAGAAAGAGCTAGCAATTTTGTCCCCATCACAGAGTTGTGCTCTGGTTCTAAATGCTGTCATTGGCTGTGTTAATCCACGGGGATCAGACAGTGAGGGAGTGTGTTCACTGTCCTGTCTTTAGTGTCTTCAGAGGCGGCCCGTGTGGACCCCTTTACAAGTCTGGTTCCTCCCATCTAGAACAAGCTACGAAGAGCAATTCTTTATATTTCACAATGGCTGTTTAAATGAGTCTGCAGGAAAGGCCTTCTGAATTTTTCAGTGAAGCACAGTCAGGTGCTTGTTATGATAGAGACTCCCCACATTCTGAGTAAGTTAATATTTTATTGTACAAAACCTTCAACAGGCAATTTGAAGACTAGTCTTGAAAAACAAATCAGAAAATCTCAGCAGGCTTGTTTGCACTGTTAACATTTCATGTTTTATTAATATGTACACTTACGTTTTAAAACCTAGGATTTATTATTCCAAGCTTCATGTGAGGTGGGGACCTCTGCACACAAATCATCAGAAGAAGCTGCAGTGGCTCACAGCCAGGCCAGAGGGAACAAACAATTCCACAGCCAGAGCTCCTCGCTCTCATGGGTGTCTGGGGAAGCACACTGAAGGGACACTAGTGGCTCTGAACATTTGGCTCTGGCAGGCCTTCCCTTCTTCCCCATTCTCTCTGCCTTAGATTACATTCCTGAACTAGCCACCAAGGCCTAGTCCCTTTTTTGACCACTGAGTTTCTGAGGGTGGGTAGAGTGACTCCCAAGCAAACAAAAATGACAGTTTCCTTCAAACAGGAAAGACATCATCGTGTGCACAAGGTCTTCCAGAGCTGTGGTGTAGCATGCCTGTGGGAGCAGGGTTCAGACTGGACAGTCCACTCTTGCTCCTCTTGTCTGTAGAATATTTAATAATAATGGCTAGTGTTTATGTAATACTTTTTATTAGGAAAACAGTTTTCAACAGGCCTTCAGCAGGCAGGCAGGCAGTCACTGGCAAGCAACTGTCTAATAGCACAGATAGGCATACAAGTGTGCTCCTAACTGGGTGATGTCTCCAGCCTACCAAGGAGGGTTTTAACATGGAGATATCTATACCTATATCTATATCTATATCTATATCTATATCTATATCTATATCTATATCTATATCTATATCTATATCTATATCTATATCTATATCTATATGTGTGTGTACTGAGATCTTTTAAGAAGCTAATATGCTAATAAGTAAAACATATAAAATTGATCGTTCTAAATCTGGCCATACCTATATGTTTGTATGTATGTATGTATGTATGTGTATATGTAATATACATTGGATAAACTCAGGTAGGTGCAAATATTACCATGAATTTTTTTTAGCCCTTGAGTTATTTACTAATATTTTTCTTAATGTACATAAAAGTGGCCCGAATGTTATTTTCTTTCTTTTATCACCCTAATCCGATTTGATATGACTTTGATAACAAAGTCATATCAGCTACATGACATGTATTTTGGGGTGTGTATTGTCTATTTCTATTTATGATATAGTTCCTTCCAACAGAGATCTATTTGTTCCTTCAGTAGCTAGTGGATATCACCTAAATAATTATTTTATCAATATTTTTTAAACCTTTATTCATTTAAACCTTGATTGTGGGCCTTTTGCCTGTGTGCATTTAGTGTGCTATGTCCATATGATATCCACAGAGGCCAGAAGAGAGTATCAGATCCCCTGGGGCTGAAGCTACAGCTGATGGTGAGCTGCCCTATGGGTGCTGGGGATCAAACCCAATTCTCTGGAAGAACATTCAGTGCTCTTAACCACAGAGCTGTTTGGAAAGCTCTACAAGCTATGTTCTAGGGGAATGTATTAAGGGAATATTACGTTTTTATTGCATAGCAAATTTCTATGCAAAATCAGGGGCACGAGGAAAAGGATTTTCTGTTTTCTTTAAATGCCCTGACTTAACGAAAAGCTTGTGGATGCTACATCATGGCATAGCCGGTGAAGGAGAAGAGAAGAAAACAAGGACGGAGTCGTTTCTGTTTACATCGCTTTTGGAAAGCAGAGGGAGTTCATTTTGCATCTACCACGTTCACTACCTGTCCCCTAACTAACAAGTCACATCTCACACAAATGAGTGCCACATCTCACACCAGTGAGAGCAGGGTTTCCCTGTCTGCAGCGTCTGCAAGCACAAACGGACTGGAAGGATTTAGGAGAGTGCTTTTGTCTTTATCATCGCCCACCAACTTGGTTCATTTAGTGCCCAGACTGAGCTGATGTCTCTATGCCTGTGTAATGGAACCTCTCTGATTTAATGAAGAACGTGGTTAAAATACGTGATATACCTGTATGAAGATGTCTTTGTGAAAGCCATCCCCATGTACAATGCCACTGTAAAAGAAGCTCCTGAGCTAACCAGGCACATAAATAAGTAGAGCAGCAGTTTGGGTGGATGACAATAAATATTAAATTATGTACACACAAAGAGGGCAGTGGCTGGTGGAGCAGACCCTGCACTCAGCATGTCTGCGGAGACCACTGCAGGAGGAACTGAAGCTTGGATTAGGAGGCAAATGGAAAACTTTCGGAATGTGCTGGAATGGGTAAGAGAGGCTTGGCCAGAGGAGAAAGATGTCAGGGTTCTGTGAAAGCAGTGAGGCCAGACCCACGCATGAGCCAGAGTTCTCATTTGCGAGAACACTCTGGACAGGAGAGGACAGGAAGGAGCGCCATGGTGAGCAGTTTAATTGGATGACAGTGGTGCTCTCCAGCATAGAGATGCACAGCCAGCTCTTCGCTCTTACTTCTATGCAAAATCCCATAACCTCCCTCAGTCAGACCTGTTGCAAGCACCAGCACCTGATCTCTCCCCTGCCTGGCCTCCTGCCCACCTGTGCTAACAAAGCAGTGATTTTGATTTCTCTCCACATCTAAACCATTTCCTTGGCTGACCTTTCCTCTTCATCATTTCTAGACAGGAACCCCGACTGGGATAGAGCAGGAGGTTGGAGACAGACCCAGGCTGAGTGAGTCAGAAAAGGACAGGCTCTAGGATAGTGGTTTTCTTTTCTTTCTTTCCTTCTTTCTTTCTTTTTCTTTCTTTCTTTCTTTCTTTCTTTCTTTCTTTCTTTCTTTCTTTCTTTCTTTCTTTCTTTCTTTCTTTCTTTCTTTCTTTCTTGATTTGATACTTTATTTACATTTCCAATGTTTCCCCCTTTCTAGGTCTCCTCTTTGGAAACCCCCTATCCCCTCCCCCTCCCTCGCCTCTATGAGGGTATTCCACCTCCCACCCACCTGCCCACCCACTCCCGTATTCCCACCTTAACATTCCCCTTTACTGGGGCTTCTAACACCCTTAGGCCCAAGGGCCTCTCCTCCCCTTGATGGCCAACATGGCCCTCCTCTGCCACATATGTGGTCCAAACCATGGGTCCCTCCATGTGTATTCTTTGGTTGGTGGTCCAGCCTCCAGGAGGACGGGGGGGGGGGTCAGACCAGTTGACACTGTTGCTCCCTCCATGGGGCTGCAAACTCCCTCAGCTCCTTCAGTCCCTTCTCCAACTCCTCCATCTGGGACCTCACACTCAGACCAGCGGTTACTGAAAAGTGAAACTTGGGTAT
>CM052706.1:33293774-33305489 GCA_028551405.1 Uromys caudimaculatus | reverse complement strand
CAACTGGCCTGACAACCCCCCCCCCCCCGTCTTCCTGGAGGCTAGACCACCAACCAAAGAATACACATGGAGGGACCCATGGTTTGGACCACATATGTAGCAGAGGAGGGCCGTGTTGGCCATCAGGGGGAGGAGAGGCCCTTGGGCCTGAGGGTGTTAGAAGCCCCAGTAAAGGGGAATGTCAAGGTGGGAATACGGGAGTGGGTGGGCAGGTGGGTGGGAGGTGGAATACCCTCATAGAGGCGGGGGAGGGGGAGGGGATAGGGGGTTTCCAAAGAGGAGACCTAGAAAGGGGGAAACATGAGGAGACCTCTGCCTGGGCCACCAGGGTTCCATAGCCAAGCAGCGCTGGGAGAAAGCTACCCAGGACAGTGGTTCTCAACCTTGTTAATACTGCAGTCCTTTAATGCAGTTTCTTATGTTGTGGTGACCTCCAAACACAAAATGATTTTCATTGCTACTTCATAATTGTACTTTGGTTACTGTTATCAATCTTAATGTAAATATCTGTGTTTTTTCAGAATTGTCTTAGGTGGCTTTGTGAAAGGGTCATTCTATTCTCAAGAGTCACAGGTTGAGAACCATAACTCTAGGACATGAAAGCCATGCTAGTTGAGTAACTCGATGACCTGCCAGATGCTGAGGTGCTCAAAGCAGGAAACCTACACATTCTACTGAAAGAATGTTCTATTTCAAAGGCTAGTATCCTGGGAAAAGAAAAACCCTGTGTATATGGTCAGACCAGCTCCTTCAACCTATGTGACTCTGAGGCACTTTGGCAGCAGTGGCAGACAGGTGTTGTAGTCTCATAAGCACCTACGAGCTAAACGAAGCCCGAGCTGCAGATCGTTTATCCCGTCACCCACTAATGCCCACAGTTGCCCTGTATTAGCAATCCATACTCTATGCACCAGCGAATAGGTGCTGCGAGAGGCTGCATAAGCCTCTGGGCTCAAGTGAGGTTAGCAATCGGAACTCACCGCAGATCTTAGGACTTGAGAGCCCACACCGCTTCCCCCACCCACGATTGTGCCTCCTGAGTGACTGAGAGAAGCCACCCCCTTATTTCGCTGTATGGGAGTGAGGGAGATGCAGGAAAGCTGGCCCTCTAAGGTCTGCCCACATACTAATGGGCTCTGCCAGGGGCAACTGCTTTTAAATGAAAACTTACTCTCCAAGCTGTTTGATGACTTTGAGACCGGCTTCCCAGTTCCTGGTTTGATGACTTTAAGACCTCATCTGGCTTCCCAGTTCCTGGGCTGTGACAGTAGGAAGTGTATTTGGCCAGCTTTGAGGATGTCCTAACTGTGTTCTCATCTGGAAGGCAGAGAGTGCCTGTGAGAGCCATCTGTCAGGCAGGAGGAGCTTTTAAAGGTAGTGAGAAACTAGACTTGGGGGTGGGGATGGGGTGGGAGGAGGTCATTTTAGATTATGAACACTGAAAAAACATTTCTAGCAGGTTTAATATTTGAGATGACCTTTGTCAAAATGAAGGAATTTGACGGTCAGAGCTGCAGGAAAACTGTGGAGCCCAGAGGGGTCTGGTGAGCAATTTGGTGCTGTGAATGAATAGACTATTCCTCTCTCTCTCTCTCTCTCTCTCTCTCTCTCTCTCTCTCTCTCTCTCTCTCTCTCTCTGTGTGTGTGTGTGTGTCTGTCTGTCTGTCTGTCTGTCTGTCTTTCTCTCTCTTTCCCTTCCTTTCATCTTCCCTGTCCTACATACAGTCCTCCACTGACTGAATTCTTCTGGATAAACCTAATTCAGACCCCAGCTGTTTCCAAGAGCTACTTAATTTGGGGGTCGGAGGGGCAACAAATAGAACTAAGAACTAAGTATCTATGTTTATTTCTTTCCACTGGTGAACTTTATATCAAGGACATCAGGAAACTAGAAGTACAGGTTGGGATGCAGCTCAGTGGACATTGTGCATGCGGAAGCACAATGTCCTGAGCTCAACCTCAGACTGTGTGAGTTATCCTAGCACCTGTGATGTGGAAGCAGGAAGACCGGAATTTAAAGGTCATCTTCAGTGACACAGCCAGTTGCATCCAGAGAATCTGTTTCAAAAGAGAAAGAACGGATTCAACAACAGATTCAGCAGTGACTGTACACAAGAATCTGGAAATGAGATTTTCTTTCCCCTGAAATTGACACTAATAAGCACAGGCACAGATGTACCTCTACCCTGAGACTTAGACGTCATGTGGAAGAATAAAATGGCATTTCAGAAGGAAGCAGGGATCTTACTGTGCCAGGGTAACTGCAGGCTGGATCCTGTGGTGAGATGCTCACAGCAGGGTTTGATGAGGGAATAGGGACAGGTGGAGAGTAAAAGATAGCCATTGTCATCACTGTCAGCTGCCAAGGTCAGGACTCTTAAAAGTTCAGCCTCATTCTATGTCTACCGGATGCCCTTTCCCCCACACACAGAGGGGGGCAGGTACAAATACACACCCATACATACATTGTCTGTCTGTCTGTCTGTCTGTTCCTCTCTCTCTCTGTGTCTATCCCTGTCTCTCTGTCTCTGTCTCTCTCTCTGCTCTCTCTGTCTCTGTCTCTCTGTCTCTGTCGCTGTCTGTCCCCCTCTCTCCCTCATACACACACTCACATTCACACAGACACATTCACAGTTTTTAATTTCCACATGACCTAAGAGACAGACCTGCCCACGGGGCTGGAGCACGATTTCCCATCTATGATATGACAGGGCTGAGCCAGTACATCTCTATACTTGCTTCAGCTCTGGCCTTCTATTCTATAATTGCTTTACTCAAATTGTCTCTGTGATTTGCAAGAGAATTCAATGATATGCCAGTGGACTATTATGGCTCTCTCAGAAGATTAAATTGAAATAGTCATGCTTGGGCATTCATATCTACCTATGCAAGCTCTGATTAGTATGGGTAAGTTCTCCCTCCCAGAAGACTTGCAGACAAGTTTATCCCATCTGCTGCTCCTGCTCACCCTCACTAGAGTACACCATTGTGCAAGTTGGCCTTTGTGGGGACATGACATCCCCCCACGGGGGGGAGGGGGAGGGCAGTAGCATACATGCTGACCCTTGGGAATAGGTGCTGTAAACAAACAAAAAAGCTTTTAAATCCTATCAACAATATATGATAAAAGTCACACAATACACAAAAGTAGAAAAACAAAATAGAAATGAATAAAATTTTTCACTCAAGAGATGACCATGTTTAAGTGTCAGTGATAATTTCTAACATATTTCCTATATTAGATACTCATATACATTTAACTTTGTGAGATAATATTACAAGATTTACTCCATGTGGCACTACAACATATAAGATAATTCTTTTATAATTTATAAAATGTGCATTTTAAGTTTTTATTTAAATTTATTTTAGAGTATTTTAATGTGAATTTTTAAACTTTTTATTGATTCTTTGTGAATTTCACATCATGGACCACACCCAATCCCACTCATCTCCCCATCCCTTCATAGCCTCCCTCTCCTCTTGCAACCTCTCTCCCCCAAAAAAGGAAAAGACAATCTCACCGTGGAAGCTGTCGTGTATCATAGTGTGTCCTATAGTACGCCCTTTTGTCTACTCATCTTTAGTCGCAAATGTTCATTGAAATAAGTCATTGGTCTCTTCTTCTTACATTTAGGAATTATTTGCACAAAAAGGTAGATTGAAAGATTAACTTTCTATTTTTAAAGTTGTATTTGGGGGTGAGGGGATATCTCAGTTGGCACTTGCAAGGGCCTGAGTTCAACCCCCCAGAATCCACTTTTAAGAAGCCATTCATGATTGTGTGCTCTTGTGATCCCAGCACTGGGAGATGGAAACAGGCAGGGACCTGAGGCTTGCTGGCCAGCTAGACTAGCCTGGAGAGAGTGGTCCAGGCTCTAAGACCTGCCTCTCTCTTCAAAAGATAAGTGGACAATACCCAAGGAACGAATACCCAGTGTTCTCCTCTGGTCTCTATACGCAGAGGCGCATATGTGATATTCCACTACACATACGCACAGTGAAATCGTTTGAAGGGATGGTTTTCAGTATATATGAATAAGGAGAAAGTGCCGTTATGTTTATTAATATGAAATAAATAAATTAAACAAGCTAATATATGAATCACCTTACCTATTTACCATTTTTGTTTTGAAAACTGTTGAAACTTTCAACAATTTCCATGTTTGTATGTGTGTGTAGGGGTGTATGTGTACCCACAGGCATATGTGTATGTCCACATATACTCTTGTAAAGGCCAAAGGTTGTCAGTGGGTGAAGTTCTCTATTACTCTTCATCTCGATTTTGTCATCCAGCATCCCCCACTCAACCTAGAACTTGCCATTTTGGCGAGGCTGTTTGGCTGGGGAGCCCCTGGGAACTGCCGGTCTCTGCTTTCCTGATGCTGTGGTCCGCATGCACTGCCACACTCAGCTTGTACATGGTGCTTGGGATCCAAACTCAGGTCAAAATGTACATGATGGTAGTGCTAGCTTTGCCCACCATGCGGTGTGGTCCATATTTAAAAGCCAAATCATGCTGCCTGCCACTGGGCACTCTTACCATCACCCAGGCCTTCTCCCTGTGCCTAGCCTCTGGAGATCAGCACTCTGTTCTCTGCTCTATGTTTTGTTTGACATTCTATGTAAGTAAGTATATATGTGTGCATACCTGGCTTATTTCTATTATGATAATGTTCTCTGCCCCTGTCCATATTGTCACAAATGACAGAATTTTATACAATGTGTATAACTACCATATTGTTTCTATCCATCCATCTGCAGTGGGCACTGAGTTTGACTGCATAATCCAGCAGTTATGAATGGTGTTGAGATGAACACACGAGTCAAGAAATCTCTTCAGTAACCAAATGTCAAACCTTTTAGGTAAATGCTAAAGTGTGGGATTGCTGGATCCTAGGGCAGATTTAGTCTCAGTTTCTTGAGGACTTTCCATGATGGCTGAAATAGTTGGCAACCAGCTAATAGTAGGCAGTTTTCTACCTCACCCTCTGGCAGGTGTTAGACAGAAACTCCTTGTAGGTTTTTTTTTTTTTTTTAAAGATTTATTTTATTTATATGAGTACACTGTAGCTATCTTCAGACACACCAGAAGAGGGCATCGGATCCCATTACAGATGACTGTGAGCCACCATGTGGTTGCTGGAAATTGAACTCAGGACCTCTGGAAGAGCAGTCACTGTGTTCTTAACCATTGAGTCATCTCTCTAGCTCTCTTTGTAGTTTTAATCTACAATTCCAGGACACTTGTCTTGCTGGGAACTTTTTAAAATCTCTCGGTCATTTGCATATCTTCTTTTGAAAATGTTCTCCTGAGAGTCCTGCCCATTTTTTACCTTGAGTTAATTCTTTAAAAAACAGTTTAAACCTTAAATGTTCCCCCAAAGGCATGGAGTAAAGGCTTGGTCTCCAGGTTAGCACCATTCAGAGGCAGCAAAACCTGTATGAGGCACCCATTAGGAACCTGTCTTAGTCAGGGTTTGTATTCCTGCACAAAACACCATGACCAAGAAGCAAGTTGGGGAGGAAAGGGTTTACTCAGCTTACACTTCCATGCTGCTGTTCATCACCAAAGGAAGTCAGGACAGGAACTCACACAGGGCAGGAACTTGGAGGCAGGAGCTGATGCAGAGGCCATGGAGGGGTGCTGTTTACTGGATTGCTTCCCCTGGCTTGCTAAACTTGCTTTCCTTTAGAACCCAAGATTACCAGCCCAGGAATGGCACCATCCACAAGGGGCCCTCCCCTCTTGATCACTAATTGAGAAAATGCCTTACAGCTGGATCTCATGGAGGCATTTTCTCAAGGGAAGCTACTTTCTCTGTGATAACTCCAGCTTGTGTCAAGCTGACACACAAAACCAGCCAGTACAGCACCCTAATTGGAGGTATGTAAGTCATGGAAGCCTTGCCCCCAGGACTTGTGGGACACACCCTTTCCCTCCTTATTTTGGATCCTATCCCTGTGTGAGAAATTTTTCTCTACCACACACTACAACTAGGGTGTGATGTTGACCCCAGGTCTAAGAAACAGGGCCAACTAATCAGGGACTAAAACCTCTGAAATCAGGGAGAATATAAGCCCTTGTCTTTCTCATCTGATTGTCTTTGTTACAGTGTCAGAATGCTGACCACCACACTTGTCATTGCTCTGAGCTGTGGGACCAATCCGGCATAGTGGAGAGAAGCCCCATGTGTCTGCCCTCGGTGCTGCGGCTCTGGGAGGGACAGGACATGCGGGGAAGTAACCGAGTTCCTCTGCCCACAGTCCGACAGGCAGGTCAGGCTGTGGAAAGCCTTTGCGTAGACCTACCCATGGGTGGGGGAGGGGACTGTCCTGGGGAGCCGGCTCTGAAGTTTCCAGGTGCTGGAAACAAACGGGCCGCAGAGTGCAGTTGGTGACTTGTGTACCCGCTAGTTGCTTCGGCTTGGGTGAATGGGTACCATCTAGAAGCACTGAGATGCCCCTGAGAGAGATTAGATGTGGCTCCTTAATCGAAGGCTGGACCCCTCCTCACTTCCCATGGTGGATCAAGATGAGACAGTCCATAATTCTAAGGCATTTACTGACATCGTGATGAGTGGCATGGATGAAATTGTACCCTTCCCCCCACCCCCACCCCCGCACCCTCTGGGAGAGGCGAGGCAGATATAGTAACTGGGAAGGGACGTAGCTAAGTCTCTAGGTGTCTTGTTAACCTGTGGATGGCTTGGGGCTGTGTGGCCATGCCTATACCTGTGACAGGGCTTGGGGGCGTGGCTACGCATCTACCTGAAGAGGGGTGGGTCAGGGGTCTGACAACAGGTCCTAGTGACAAACCTCACATGACAGACCTCTCTACAGGAGGCTGTGGGGGGTTGTACTTGACAGGAGCCAAAAGGCCTCCCAGCGGCGCTGGCAAAACGCTTTCCGGTTCCCTGCGGGTTGCCCACTGGGTTGCTTATGCTCGACCGGGTGCCAGATTGCCTGTCACAGACCACTGCCCCACACTGGGCCTTGTGTATTTTGCTTAGTAACGATGCATGTCTTATAAATGCTTCCTCTAGTCTTCACTCTCTTGCTCTCTTTACTAAATAAAGTCTTTTTATTTTGATGCAATTCTGTTTGCTTAGTTTTCTCTTGTTTTCTCTACTTTAGGAATCAACTCAAACAAACAAACAAACAAACAAACAAATAAATAAATAAATAAATAAATAAAACAAAAATTGTTGGTTGGAGCACCTGCTCATCCCCTGTACAAGCTAAGAAACTCGTTTACTCTTCTTTCCCCAACCCCCCTACCCCCTAGAAAACTGGGTGCTAACATGTCATCTCTCCAGGTCTCTGTGTTTCCAACTACCCATGAGTGTCCACCCAGGGAGCTTAGCTTCTTTACCTTATATGGCATAATCCCAGCCCCTAGCTCATACATCATCACCCTGCACCCAAAACCCGTAAAACCCCTCGCTTTAGCCCTGGCATGTGACTTCTCTGACTTCCACCTGTGAGATCAGTGAACTTGCCCAAGAGCTGCCCTTAAATACACCTACCTTTTAACTTCTGATTTGGCTTCAATTGGTTCCTTTTATCAGTAGAGAAACCTATCAACAAACAAACAACAACAGAAGTAAAAAAAAATATTTGCCCTCGACCAATGTCACATAATTTCTGTTTGTTTTCTTATAGTAAATGATGGTTTTGGGTCTGTGAAGCCTTTAGTCCATTTTGAGTTAATGTTTTTAATATAGTGATGATAATAAGGCTGCAGTTTCTTTCCCAATGTATGAGTTCCCCAGCTCTCCTCATTGAAGGAACTGCCCTTTTGTTGTAGAGTGGTTTGGGCACCCTTGTCAAAAATCAATAGATTACTCATCTGTATGTGTTGGTTCGTTTCTGAATGTAAGGGTATTGGGAATATGCTATATATATATATATATATATATATATATATATATATATATATAATGTATATTACATATACATATAATATATATATGTAATTATTTACTTAAAGAAAAATAGAACATACCCACATTTTATATGGCTTGAAAGATTTTGCTGGGCTATATTAGCTATAGGAGAAGAAATAAAGTTGTCAAAGCCTTGCTTCATCCACCAAATGTGTGTGTGTGTATGTGTGTATGTGTGTATGTATGTGTGTATGTATCTGTGTATGTATGTATGTATGTATGTATGTATGTATGTATGTATGTATGTGTGTGTATGCATGTGTGTGTATGTACGGGTGTGTATGTGTGTGTGTGTATGTATGTATATGTGTATATGTGTTTTCTCCTTTTTCGAAGGCCCCAGAGCATTCCATTTTACTCCCTCAGGGAAAAGTCTGCTGAGCTGATCAATGGCTGACTCCATGTTCCTCCTCAGTTTACCTGTGGAAGCTGGCTCCAACAATTGGTCATCACAATTCCCCACAGTTTGATTTCTCATGAATGCTGAAGTGTATAATAACTGGAAAAATAGCGTTTTCAACTTACAAGGAAAAAAAAGTCCCCACCAAAATGAGATGGGATGAAGAAGTAGTAGAAGCCTGGTGCCTACTTTTTAGATTATAAGACAATGATAAGGGAAGATGCTGTTTGCCATGCCAGTCTTATGCACATAAACATTTTCAGATAATTTTAAATATGTTGTGGCCAATTATATCATCATCATCATCACCATCATCATCGAGAGGGAAAACATGGTCAAACTGAAGTACATGAAAAAATTAATTACAAAAGATATGTGTGTTGAACAACTAACTGACAATACACGTGAAGAATAAGCGAGCAATTGGATTCTTAAAAGAACAAATTTTTGATGTATACTTATCATATGATCAGTGAGAAATAAGGAGACTTCCAGCATGCACCATGTCAGGAGCCACGTCTAGCTCAGTACGTCATTCCCGACGTGACACCGGTTGTCAGCAGCCTACTCATGGTCCCCTCCCACATTCCTTTTGTTCTGCCCAACTTGACCTACTGCATCTGATCTTTCCAGACTCTGCTATGGTCTGTGGTCTGGCCCACCATGCCTTGAAGGCTTTTCCTGGAAGCAGCATGAGGTAGGAGAAAGAGGAGGCTCATGGCTACTGCCTCCTACATGGGTGAACTTAAGGAAGGTTCTGAAGCTGTCTGTGAAAACAGGTTATTATTGAGAACTATGCCAGGGACTCTTAGGAAAGTGATTAGAATGGTACCTGCACATAGCAACGTCCTTATGAATGTCCATTAAATTCATAGATAAGTTAGCACAGCTTGGCTGGCTGACCTTTAGAAACCTTTCAGACCCACAGTAGGTGGGAGTCCAAGGCTGTAGCCTCTCTGTGAGGAACTGACTGTGCCAGTGAGCAGCCTCTGGAACTGAATGCCAACCTGTCAGCTTCATCCCTCCCTACCGAGTCTCACTGGCCTGCACCTTGACACAGACAGCCTACCTAGAAAACAATCTTTCACATCTGTACAAACAAAACAACTACCTTACAAACAATTATTTGGCCATTGGTAGGCTAAGACAGCATCCTCCCAAGGGCAGTATTTACAAAAGGAAAACCGAGAAAGGTAAAAACAATAAATAAGTTAATACTTGGAATAAACATCTCTGAATTACACTGTAAGTCGTGTACTGCTAGGTAATCTATCCTGCCTAAAATGACCAATGAATCCTCCTTGCAGCCTCGTACACACTCTCTTCAGACACTGTGATGGCTGTGTGACCAGGCTGTCTGTTATCTTTCTATAATCTTGGGCTAACATCTGTGTAAGAGATGCAGGTGATCATTGCCCATTTGAGCTAGTCACATTATCTCAGCAGACATGTCAAATCATTTCTAATTTGGTTAGTTGCAAACCTTTCTCTTTCCCCTTGAAGCTACAGAACCTGGAGTACAGATGTGTTTAATTTCTTATGGGATGTTACTGAGAAGAATGTTCTTTTTCAGAGCAGGGAATAAAGGAACAATCATCTTATATAACCACCAGAAGCCTAGGAAATCTCCAGACTTATTATGCCCTAGAGATAGGGTCCAGCCACTGTGGGAAAAAAATCAATAAGGCTCATATGCGTTTTTTCACCATATTTTGTGCACCACTGACTCGAAGTCACTAAGAATGGGCAACCATTAGCAAGACAGGGAAAGGATTACTGCATTTGCCAAAGGATGGTGTACTGAGCAGTCTGCACATCTAAACAACTGACTCTAACTCTCTTCCTGGTATAGTAACTACACAGAAGGCATTTGGTAATTTGTATATGGAGGAGCCGCTGCTGAGAGGAGTCAATGGGGACAGAGCAAAGAACCAACAAGTTTACCAACAGGAGCATGGGTGGCTGGATTGGCAGAGCTCAGACTCTGGCAAGCTCTGTTGGCCACTCATCCAGTGTCCAGCATCTTTTACTTATTAGCAAGCATGGCTTGGAGTGTTAGGGCAAGTGTGATGCTCTTAAAGGGGGTGATCGTGATACAGTTGGGACCCCATGCATGAGTCTTAGAAAGGTTGACAGCACTGACAATTCTACTTTGTATGACATCATCTGGCAAAGTGTTCTTCTGAGGAGCATGCTTGTATACTACAGCGAGGACACGCATGCACTGACCATACAAAGAGGTCAGTAACTATTAGCAGCACTCCACTGCAGAACTGCACTGAAGGCCTTCACATAGCACCTCAACTTCTGCTTTTAATGCAAAAAAAAAAAAAAAAAAAAAAAATGTGAGTCTTTAGCTCAATATAACAAAGAATCTACTGCACTGAAGAAACAAACACAACTGTAGCCCTCTTTCAAAGCTATGGAACGGTGCTAGTTACCATAAAGAGACTCATTTCCTCACACAAGTACGTCTCATGGGTACAGTAACAAGATACTTCTGCAATCGTGGTGAACAGACATAGAGCAGGGGTTCACACAGCGGGACTGCCCACACCACAGGCTTCTCAACTGAATGATGAATGATGCTGATTACAGACAGCATAAATATCAAGAGAAGTTCCTTGGCCGTTTTATAGGTCGAGTCTAGATACAATGCATATTGGATCAAAGAGAGTGCTTTGGGTTACTTTGTATGTGTTGAACTTACATGCCTTTACCTCTACAACTTTTGCATAACATGTAAAGTTTAGATACACACATACATGAAACCACAATAGGGGTTTAAATGTGCTAAAATTTCATCTTACAATAGTTGTTTACAAAAACTCTGACGTAGGCAGAGGTGTTTAAAGAACCTTGACTTAAAACACAATTTTCGAAGTAATCAAAGGGCCGAGAAAAATCAGAAGAAAACATAAACAAACCCCACCTCCCGCTTCCACCACGTGCATCGATACCAGCTTACTCTAATGAGTTCCAGCATTCCAAGAAGGACCTCATCCAGAGAGACATCAGCTCTCAGAAAACATGGCTGACCGCCTGAGCAGAGGCTGAAGCTGAGCTCCAGGACAAACTGCCTTTACCCTTCTCTGTAGAGTCCGATGGTAGAGGAGATGAGAGGGAGGGCAGAGCTTTGTCGCTGTTGATGTGTGTTTTAGATGCCTTCTGCGATTGCAAGCCCCTGATTTAAGGCATACCTTGATGATCCAACCCTGTGTCCTGTGCTGAGTTTGTGGTGCAAGCAGCACGAGCCGAGCTTTCCAGATCTGCGGATGCCCATTCTTTTTCTTTCTTTCTTTCTTTCTTTCTTTCTTTCTTTCTTTCTTTCTTTCTTTCTTTCTTTCTTTCTTTCTTTCTTTCTTT
>CM052706.1:33223252-33293274 GCA_028551405.1 Uromys caudimaculatus | reverse complement strand
TCAATTCGCATTCTTCTGCATGTAGACCGCCAGTTGACCCAGAACCATTTGTTGAAAATGCTGTCTTCTTTCCACTGGATGGTTTTGGCTCCTTTGTCGAAAATCAAGTGACCATAGGCATGTGGGTTCATTTCTGGGTCTTCAATTCTATTCCATTGATCTACCTGCCTGTCACTGTACCAATACCATGCAGTTTTTATCACTACTGCTCTGTAGTACAGCTTGAGGTCAGGGATGCTGATTCCCCCAGATGTTCTTTTGTTGTTGAGAATAGCTTTTGCTATCCTGGGTTTTTTGTTGTTTCAAATGATTTTGAGAATTGCTTTCTAAGTCTATGAAGAATTGAGTTGGAATTTTGATAGGGATTGCATTGAATCTGTAGATTGCTTTTGGCAGGATGGCCATTTTTACTATATTAATCCTGCCAATCCATGAGCAGGGGAGAGCTTTCCACCTTCTGAGGTCTTCTTCGATCTCTTTCTTCAGAGACTTGAAGTTCTTGTCATACAGATCTTTCACTTGTTTGGTTAGAGTCACACCAAGATACTTTATATTGTTTGTGACAATTGTGAAGGGTGTCATTTTCTTAGAAGCCATGTCAGGCTTCTGCTTTCCTAAAGTTCTGATACAGAGCCCGGGAGCTCTCCAAATGCTCCTACAATGAGAATTTGTAAACTCTCCTTTCTGCAACTGCTCCTTTTAATCTACAAGATAGACAACAGAGAGCCCGGCTTTACCTCCTGAGAGTGCTCACTGGGAGCTAAGATAAAGGATATGAGTTCAGATTCACTGCAGGTTTGCTTCTTCCCAGTTCTCATTGGGAGGGTCCCAGAGAGTGATGTTCATACCAGTCACTACACATCTGTTCTGTGATCCGGAGCCAGTCAGTGGGTGTGTCATGTGCACACAGCTCCGATTGGAAATGAAGATTGATTTGCCTTCCCCTTGGCTCCATAGGGATCCTACTTACTAAATAATAAAAGAGGAAAAGTCATTTACGTTTTCAGTTATGGGCAATACTGGAGATTTTCAGAGTGCGTGTCTTCTTGCAGAAGTTGTAGGAGCCATAGTTCACTAAATTAAGGTGCTATTTGGCTGCTGTTTATTTTCTTCAGTCACCTTGGTAGACAGCAGTAAACAAGAAATCTCATTAGAATCCTCTACTTTCCCCACAGTCCTGCTCCAAATAGCTTCGAAGCAAAGGAGAGGTTCATTTCCTTTGTTTCACAGGAAGGGAGATAGCCCAAAGATTAAACTGTGAATCAGTTTGACAAGACACCATCAGACTGACTACATCATTAGTTATCATTATATACTACGTTCTTATATTTACATATAAGAAGCCCCTGTATCTTATGGAACTCAAGCTAATTTACCTGCTTCATGTGATATTTCCTAGGCTTCCATCTCTCTGGACTTCCCATTATGCCAGTCAATAGCATTTGTGGCCTCCAGGAGCAAGGCCCAAGTAAGAGGCTTAAATCAGGAAGGTACATACTGCTTACTTATCAAGGAGTCTCCAGATTTGTTACCATCTCCTCTTCCTTACAGGCTTGGTCTGTCATCTTCTTGGTTGTCATGATAAGTTTCCAAAACTACAGATCCCAGCATCCCGTCCTTAGGTGACTTCCAATGCCAGCAAGCAGGAATACAAGGGCTGGTGCTGGAGTGGGAGAAGGTAATTGAGCACAGGAAGTGAAGAGATGGACTAGCTCTTCAGAGGGGAACGCATTAGGGAACTAGGTGAAAACAAACACCAACAATACCACTGAGTACTTTGTGACACACAAGCCCTATTATGGAGTGCTTTGTGACAATCGCTGTTGCTTTCTATTGTCCCATTTAATTTTCACAACAGTGATGTGAAATTAGAAACTCCATTTTATAGAAATAAAAAGATGTAGCAAAATTCGAAGCTTTTTAAAACAGTTTCTGGATGACACTTTATCTTGTTATTCTAAATATACCATTTGCATATTTATCTGCAATATGGACACATGTGACATCCATTTTCAAGAAAGGACCTGTTGCTTCAGCTACAGGAGTCCTGTCAGGTTTACCACTAGAGGGTAGGTAGCCCCTGCCAGAGGGCAGCTGGCTCCTCTCCCTGTGTGGCTGCACCCAGGGGCTGACTGACTGGCTTAGCATTGCAGTCCATGTGTTCCAGGCCCCTAGGGAATCCCCTGTGAGGTCCTGATTTCTCTTCCTCCCAGGAGTGTTCCTTGGTCGGCTGACACCACTCTCTTGGAGTCCGCTTCCTAGTTGAATCAGACTGTGATCATTTTGGCTCACTCTGTAGCCCTGGTGGACCTAAAACTCACTATGTGGACCAGGCTGGCCTGGAGCTCACAGAGATACTCTTGACTCTACCTCTAAAGTGCTGGAATCAAAGACGTGTACCATGATATTTGGCGATATTTCTATTTTATATTATTGCAGACACATAAAAGTATTACTTTTATTCTAGTTTTTAAGTGTTACATGAACAGCTCTCCTCATTGCTAAATAGCCTTTAAAAAATCACAGTTTTAAATCTTTTAACTAGGCTGGTAGAATAAAGCTTTGGATGTGCGAAGCCCTGTGTTCAAATCACATTATTATAAATAAATAAATTTGTAAGTAAATTAATGTAACCACATTATACAATGTTTTCAAAAAAATGTAATAGAAAGTTACTCATAATCCTCTACAAAACAGTTGAGTGTGTGTGTGTGTGTGTGTGTGTGTGTGTGTGTGTGTGTGTGTGTATTGTCTTCAGGTCTTTTTTTTCCTACTGAATACTTTTTATGATCGTAATCACAATGTGAAGAGTATCCTTTTCCATATTCCTTAACAATTACTTATTTTTATGTTCTCACTTGGATTAAAGATATCCTGATTAATGATATAAATTAATAAAACATAAGCTAGACAACATCTAGGGCTCCTGTTCCTCCCTGATTATGTAGACATGTGTCAAACATTTGAACACGTGGGAAATGAGGCTCCAGAGCCGTCTAAGATTGGGAGCATTTCTGCCTGATGTAACTTACTCAGTCTTCCCATCCCAGCTCCTGTGTGTCAGTCTGGAGACAAGCACAACACTTCCGGGGCTTGCCAAAGATGGGCACATGTAAAACCCACAAAACACATAAAAGAAAAAAATGACCCACTTAAATGCAGTCCTTTGTGACCCCTCCCTGCAGTAGTGTTCTGGAGACCCCGTGCTTCATCCTCCCAGCCTTCCCTCATCTGCTGAGTAACAGAAAAATTCTTCCCCTCCTATCATGCAATAGCAGTTCCACACATGTTCAGGCCTCTGGGTGAGTCTATTCTATTATATCTATATATCTATCTCTCTATATGTACAATATTACATATACATAGTATATATACACATGTATATAACATATATGTATTATATGTGTATATATGATATTTTATATGCCTACATATATGTTTTATATATATGAGACACATAAGTGTTATATACATGTATATGTATAATTTATATGCATATTTTCAGAACAAGAACAGGTTATAGTCTATAAGAAGCACTCTGTTTTCAGTGTATTGGAAAAGAACAATATTTTGATTCTGACATTAAAATAAGAGGGTATAGAAAGTGGGGGCGGGGGTGGGCGCTAGGAGGGAGGCCAGCACAGAGTGTAGATCATGGCGATTCTGCCCCGTAAGCATTGCTATGGCGTGAGAGGACAGGAGGTCGCCAACACTGCAGAAGATGAGACTGCAATTCCCACTGTGTAGTTCCCACACCCGTGCTGAAGATTCAGGAGTGACCGATTAGATCATACGTTTGGATGTTATATATTTACAGCTAAATTATCTTGGGCTGTCTTCAGCTCCCTTAGTACCCAGGCATTGTCCACCTCCGTGTCTGACATCTTTATGCCCATCACCAGGCACCTTTTGGAGCGTTTTAATAGATCACTAGCTTTCACCGCCCAAAAGCTAAGAATGTCATAGGATAGCATCTGAATCCTATAGCAGAGACATCGGCACTTCTCTACAGCTTGTCTACCTGATGTCTCCACCAGCGTATTTGCAAGTTCCTAAACGTATGACGTTCTTTTGTTCTGTAACTATAAAACTTCATGAATCTGTTGCTGTATTAGAACATAGAATTTGGGACGAATATTTAAGTTCATATTTCTCACCATAGTCACTCATATTTGGCTCCAGAATGAACCATTTCTTATTCCCTTTGAGGTGAGAACAACAATCAGAGTATCTTAATAATTTAGGAGCTGTTGGAAGAGCAGAACAGAACAGACAAGGAGGAAAAATGGGTCCTTTAGAGACTGCATCAAATTGAAAAGTTTCTATATGCCAAAGGAGGTAACAGATCTGGTGAACTGACACCTACTGGACAGGATCTTTGCTAGTTACACATCTTAACAAAAGACAACTATTCAAAATATATAAGGAACCTAAAAGAACAACTACCAAAAAACTAATCAATCAATCAATCAATCAATCAGTCAATCAATGGGCTAGTGAGATAAACAGTTCTCAAAAGATGAGATACAAATGGCCAATAAGCATATGAAGAAACTGTCAACATCCTTAGCTCTTAGGTAAATGGACCATAAAACAACATGGAGAATCCACCTCACCCCAGGCATAATGACTACCCATTTTAGTGAAGCTGTGTAGCAAGGGGGACTCTTATACACTGCTGGTGGGAATGTAAGTTAGTCCAGCCACTATGAAAATCAGTGTACCTCAAAAACTAAGCATAAGATTACCACATGACCCAGCTCTAATATCCTGAATACTTATCTGAAGATCTCTATTGAGATATATCAGAAACACTTGCATATCTGTGTTCACGGTGGAACTGGTTAAAACAGCCAGGCTTTAGAATTAGTTTGTCTGCCAACTGATGTATAGTGACAACGTGACACAGTCAGAATGGAGCTACACTCAGCCTTAAAGCAGGACAAGAGTCTGTTGTTTGTAGAAAGGCAGATAAAAGGGGAGATCGTTCTATAAGTAAACTGAGTCTCAGAAAGGTAAAAACTATTTTTTTCTCATTTGTGGATTTTAGATTTTATATAGAGAAATAAAATTGTTTGCGTACAGCACATGGAAGTATAAGCCAGATTGTGGCAATGTGTGAAAATAAGGGAATTGGGGAGAAGGGAAAGATGGGAGGGGGTAGATGTGTCCAAAATACAAGATGTACTTGAATGAAAATGTTTCATCAACACATACTATTGATGAGAAGTGGACTTTCTCCGGGTCTTGATGGGGAGATGATTCATACTTCAGAGCTCCGAGTCTTCCACCTCCATCTTGGGCACTCTTACGTCATATCTGACACTGCAGGCATGATTCCAGTCCCCCTACCCCACGTCTCCATTTAAATCACTGTGCACAAGTAAACACCAACACAAATATTTTTAAAAGAGTCCCCAGATTTATGAATCCAGAACTTTTAGGAAAAGAGGACTTGTTGAAATCAACAACATAGAAAGTAGAGTGGGTTCGAACCGGAAGACAGGGTGGTCAGTTTCTCGGGGGGTGGGGGAGATGAGTCCCACGGAGATTGCTTGCAGCTGGAGTTGGGGAGTGTATGAACAAATCGTAAGGATGATTATCCAGGTTGACCTGGCCGTTGGCTACCTGCGAACATCTGTGAAGAACCGGGGAAGATGTCATTGTCGAAATCAGTTCAAAGAGAAGGGGCAGTGGATGGGGTTGGGGGCCGAGGAGGAGTGGGGAGATCGATTTGTAAGAAAGAATCGGTGAATTCGAGAGTGTCCATGGTCAGGGCTTTTGTGTTATTTTGCCTGACTGAATGTAGCCTTCTTTTTTTCAAAGAAGGACGGCATCTTGCTGGGGATGAAAAATGATTTTCTGCTGCTTGCTCCTGCGAACTCTGTTACCATAACAACCGATCTCTTCAACCAGGAGGGAGGATTTGACTGTGCAGACAATCTACATGAGACTGTTGTGATTTCCAAGGGCAATCTTTACAGCCTTGTCAGCAGAGCTCCTGTGGTTGTGATTGTCATTGTGTGGCAGGTTACATTCTAGTTTAAGATTTCTAAAGGGCTTCTCCATTATTGACTCCTAGTAACGGTACTGTTTCTGACCCATTATCAACAGCAAAGACCTGCAGGGTGTTTATCCAATGGTGGCAATGGTTAGTTCATCTTTCTCTTTGAGTTCTGTTTTTGGTAAAAGTTAATGGCTCCCATTAGGGTTTAAATCAAACTAAGAGACTAACAGTGTCCTATGGTCAGCTTTTATTGCACTGTGTATGGTGCTCCAAGGGTCACCATAGTCTTCCAGTGGAAAATCTCTCCAGCAAGCACTGACGAGAAGTGGACATTTCACAGAGGCTTAGTGGGTAAAGTGGCTCAGAGCTCAGAGCTAAGCACCTTTCACCTCCATCCCACACAGACACCATTGCTCGAATGACTCATTGGGTCTGAGACCAAGTCTTTCTCCTCCACTCCGAGGAGTGCCCTTCCTTCTGCCCTAACTCCCTCCAGGCCTCCATCTTAGAAGACAGAATTACAGGCCCCTCCATCTGGGGCTCCCTACAGCATCTGTCTTTTAAAAGTCCCTATAAAGACAAGGCAGAGGTCATCGTGTTGCAGATGGTAGTGGCTTCATTTGTGCTATACAAACAAAATATTTGCTAGGATATTCCCTTCTTAGATGATAGAGGATGTGTGTGT
Source organism: Uromys caudimaculatus (assembly GCA_028551405.1). Taxonomy (NCBI): domain Eukaryota; kingdom Metazoa; phylum Chordata; class Mammalia; order Rodentia; family Muridae; genus Uromys; species Uromys caudimaculatus. Next base: position 33,286,582 of record CM052706.1, on the reverse strand, counting down.
GTGTGTGTGTGTGTGTGTGTGTGTGTGTGTGTGTGTGTGTATTTAATGAGTTATTTCAGGCCTCTGCATGTCTGGTTTAAAGCCAGGTTTTCTTGGTCTTTAATGTGGAGCGCCTCTCCAGATTCCTGTCTTGAAAAACCTGAGTACAGTTTTCCCACCAGTATCATAAGTGTCATGAAGGTAAGCGTCTTCTAGGGCTTTATTCTCATCTCCTGTAAGACTGGTCTTTGTTGGGAGCAGCTCCCACTACTCTATTATCTGCCATTAAGATGATTGTTTGGCTTAGTCCTTCCTCCATCCCACGGTGGTATTCAGACTTGAAAGATGATCTTCCTAACTAAATTAATCAGTACTGGAGAATTATTTGCACGAAGAGAGATTCTAGAGGAGGAAATAGACAGGGAGCACTGAGGTATCCCCCAGGAGGATACATCTTCAATCTTACATATCTTCCACTAGACCAGAGGTTCTCAACACGTGAGTCATGACCTCTGGTAAACGTCTATCTCCAAAAAATTACATTACAATTCATAACAGCAGTAAAATTGCAGTATGAGGTAGCAATGAGATAATTTATAGGGTTGGGGGCCCCCAACATAAGGATGTATATTAAGGGGTCATGGCATTAGGGAGGTTGAGAAAAGCTGCACTAGACCTTTGTCCTGAAAGTTACACCACCATCCGGCAGGATCACAGATCGAGAACCAATCCTTCAACATGTGGCCTGTGTAGGTGTCGAGCATCCAAGTGGCAGACCCCAGTACCCCGGTATTTACACTATGTTTGAATGTGTCTCTGGCAGGGTTATATTTTGTTGCATTTCTGTGAAAACTGAGAAAAACATTAGACTCAGAATCCGAGACTGTTTAGGCTAAAGGAACCCTTCTGCTCTTCTTACTGTTTTTAAAAGGACAGTGACTAAATTGGGACTTGTATTTTTAATTATTTTGGTATCATGAGAATTTTCCTCCCAAATTGTTTATCTTGAGCTGTGATTGGCTTTCAAAAAGGTCTACATATGTGATGTTTACAACTTGATGAGTTTAGAGATAATTATATGTCTCCCATAAATCTGCTTGCTACTTCCAAGGGTTTTCGTCCATTATTTAAAATGTCCTTGTTATTTTTGTGCATGTGACACGAATAATTAAGATCTGACCATTTAGCAGAATTTTAAATATAGAAAAGAGTACTATTAGCTGCAGACACTTCGGTGCACAGAAGACCTCTGGGGCCAATCCATCTTGTGTGACTGAAGCTTAGTCCCCTGCAGCTGTCACCCCCTGTTTCTCCATTCCTTCTCACACCTGTTAACAGCCATCATTTTACTTCTGTGAGTCAATTTTAAATTCTTCTATACACCCCATCATAAAGGTCTTGTTTTCTGTATCTTACTTTATTCTACATAATGCTCTCCAGTTTCATTTGTACTGTTAACAAATGGTGGGATGGATTTCCTTCTTTTTAAGGACTGAAGTCATATTTCATGAAATGAAATATATATATAATGTTTTCTCTAGCTGTCATCTGTCAGTGGACGTTGAGGTTGCTCCTATGTTATCTTAGTCTGCTTGAGCTACTATAACAAAATACCATGAACTGGATAATTTATAAACAGTAGAAGTCTATTTCTCACAGTTTTGGAGGTAGCGGAGCAGTAAGGTAAACTTGGCAGCTCTGACATCTGGTGAGGACTGCTCCTTGCCTCCGAGATTGTGCCCAATGGCTGTATCTTCCGGGGGAGAACAGAGACAGACAGCTGGATACATTGTCCCCATGAAGTGGAAGAGGTGGAAGATAAAGGAGAGGGAGGCAGCTCTCGTGTACTGCTTTTGTAAGTCACTAATCCCACTTGTGGGAGCCTCATTCTCATGGCTTAATGAACTCTTAAAGACTCTGTCTCTTAATACCATCTTATTGACTGATTTCCAACAGCTGCATTTTAGTGCAGACCTGCACACTGGATTACAACACTCTTAGCTTTTGTGCACAGTGCTATATGAACAGAGCCCCCTTTTTTGAAGAAAGCAATGAATAAGTCAGGACTCTACATCTTTAAAATATTTGGCACAATCGTAAAAGTAGAAACCTATTTCAGTTCCTTTGGATATGTGCCCAGACCAGGATTCTCTCCATGTTCTTAGTCAGATGCCACTAACAGAGTTTTAGTGCATTTGAGCTGTCTGACACGGGAGCTTACACACTGGTAAACCATGAAGGAAAACAGCGTGTTGTTGTCTAATAAGGGGGATGGCTGAAGTGGTCAGAGCTCAGAACATCAAGGAGAAAGCTTGGGGGGGGGCGCTGGGGAAGTCAGGAAGGACCAAGGTAAGTGCCTAGTTAGGGTAGGGAAGGTAACAACAGGACATTCAATCCAAACCGAGAAAGCAAACAGCAATGAAGGGAAGCAGAATATTGAGTAGCAAATGGACCATCAACTAAAATAGCCCCTTGAGACTCTAGTATTCTCCAGATACAGTGTGCTAGCAAATTTCTTATTCAGAGCTTAAAACCCTCCATTTTTTGAGTGAGGAGCGAGGCTTTAGTGGATTGAGTCCTTTGCTGTGTTGCCACAGTGATGAATGAATGGCAGGTACAACCCAGCTCAGCCTGACTCTGGTCCGACGCCGCCACCCTCACGCAGGTGCAAAATCAACTGCACTAAAAGAGGCACAGGTGTTTCTAGGTGATTCAATGTCCCAATAAATCACAATTAAAGCAAATGAAGTGATAGCCTGAGGGATTCAGGTGTTAGAACAAGGCTTTGGAGATAAAATATGAATCCAAAATTGAATTTTATGGGTGGAAATGGCATAAATTAAAATATTTTTTTCTGGCATAGGAGGAACTCAGTTTCCTAAACCAAGGCTTCATACAGAGATGCCACTTACATTTATTTTATGATTGGAGATGCATAGGGTGGTGGTGGTGGGGAGGAGGAGGAGGAAGAGGAGGAGGAAGAAGAGGAGAAGGAAGAGGAAGAAGAGGAGGAAGGTGAAGAGGAGGTAGGACATTTTAAGTGTTTTTCTTGTTCCTTTTACTTCTTAATGACATAAACCAAAGTGCTATGATAAATGAGCCATGAAGCCAGTTTGGAAGTTTTGACTATAAGTGTAATCAGAAAATACCCCCTACACACACACACACACACACACACACACACACACACACACACACCATCACCTTCAAGCAAGCATGTTGGACAGCCAAGGAGCTATACTGTCAAAGCTGCTGACAATATCTTCTGAAATAGATGTGTCCTATGTGTTCAGGCCCTAGTCAGTCCACTCTAACGCTTGCAGTGGATTCTGAAGAAATACACACAGTTGAACTGCTAATTAAGGTGGAAGCTCAGATAGTCTCTGAGCTTGGCAATATGGAAGACTCCCTTAATTAGCAGGGCTTCTCCTTCTCTTACCTTGTCTGGGGAATTCTAAACCCCCATACATACCTCTCTCTGAGAAATGTCACATAGCTTCAATTAGATTATAGGACCAATTTCCTTTTTCCTGATAAAACCTGTTCAGCCAGCACCTGAGATTCCTGAAATGCTTCCCCATGCTAGTGAGGCATTCCAGGTACCCTAACCCCCCAGCCAATGACCTGTGCCATCGTGGATGTCCCTATCCTCAGTCCCCAAAACTTTATAAGCCTTCACCCTAGGTAAAGTTGATCTGCCTACTGATTGCTGGTCCGGGTGTGGTTCATTCAACATAGGTACTCACAGAGCTTCTGAATCCCCCCCCCTTGCCGTCTCTGCTCCCACTGCCCTCAGGGATGATATCAGCCTATATGATCCACAGCAGCGGGGAGACCCGTAGAGCAGACTTTTTATTAAAGGTTTATTTATTGTATGTGCATGACTGTTTTGCCGGCATGCATGTGCATATTTGTTAAATCCCCTAGAATTGGTGTTACAGAGAGTCGAGAACCACGATGTGGGTGCTAGGCATCAAACCTGGGTCTTCTGGAAGGGTCATGAGTGCTCTCCATGGCTAAGCCATCTCTCCAGCTTCCCGGTTGAGCAGGGCTCTTATTTGTTCTGCTTCCTCACTGTTTGGAATATAGACAGAAGGAGCACCTGGAGTTTCCCACTCCCTACTCTGTATGTGCACTCTGCATGAAGCAAATGTAGATGGAGACCGGGATCGATGCTAGTTATGGGTCACCTCACCATATAGGCTTCAACAATAAAATGACAACATTGCGCCTACCAGAATTTAATGAGGTACCAAACCTGTATTGCAGTAGAACAGAGACACAGCCAGATGACAGGAGAAGGCTCAGACAGGCACAGGATTATTTAGCTATAATCCTGGAGGATCTCAAGGTGTCTTGAAGAGGTTATGACCTGCTGGGTTTCAAGAGAAGAGAAGATTCCTTGAGAGAGAAGCCAAGGGAGGTTCCAGGAAGTGAGACCAGCATCAGCTCAGAGGCATGAAACAAATTTACAGTGGGTTTGAAAACTAAGAAGTCACAGCAGGCTAAGCTTTAGGTGCATGGTGTGGAAAAGGCAGAGACTGTGTCTCGCTTAATCTACAATTTAATATAGATAAGCAGAAAACAATTTGTATTTCTGTCACCTGTCATCCTGCCTTCTTCTGAGCTGTATAAAGGACCTGTTCCTCTCTCCTCTCAGGGCCTTTTGATGCTGGTTTTGTAGCATTCTACTGAGGTTCTGATAACTTTGTTTACTCGAAACTGTAATACTCTTTTAAATAAAATCAATCTCTCTCTCTCTCTCTCTCTCTCTCTCTCTCTCTCTCTCTCTCTCTCTCTCTTTTTAAGTAAAATCTCTTGTTCTTCACTAAGCATAAACCCCAGTAGTATTGTAAGACTCTGGGGAGTCTTAACTTACCGAAGACCCTCCGAATGGACACATGGAATCAGGGATTGATGCAAAATGCAAGAGAAATTTATTGATTCATCAGAATGCTGAGGTCGCTCTACATACCAAGACGGGAGGGCGACCTGGCCGAGCCCGTTCAGGGACCTTATGTAGGATTTTAGAACAGCCGCCATTAGGCACAATGTGATTGGCAGAACAGTGTGATTTTTAAACTGATTGGTCTTTAGGGAATGAGGTAGCAGGGGCTTAATCAGCCCCTCCCTTCCGGCCTATGTGCTTTCTAACCTGTTTCTTCCATGTGCTCAGAGGGCGGAGGGGATCTGGTGGAATATCTCAAAGTTCCCAAGCTGACCTCTCCGTATCAACTGTACCCCGCCGGCCATCAGGCTCTTTCATACTGTACCATTCCAAGGAGAAATGTGTTTGTAGGTTTCCTGCTCGCTGCTGCAGACATTTTTTGCATATAGAAACCATTTCAGAGGCTGAGGAGATGGTTTGTTGGGCAAGGCCTAAGTTTGGATCCCCAGCACCACATGAAAGCTGAGTGTGGCAGCGCATGCGAACCAAGGCCTCAGGAAAGCAGAGTTCCCAGGGGCTCCCCGGCCAAACAGCCTCGCCAAAATGGCAAGTTCTAGGTTGAGTCAGGGACACTGAGGCACATAATGGAGATGAACAGCAATAGAGAAATGCATCCATTGTCAACCTTTGACCTTTACAAGAGTATGTATGGACATACACATATGCCTGTGTGTACACAAACACAAACACCCCTACACACACAAGGCACTTTTAATCATGTGTTCTTTTTCATTTCCTTTTTTTGCTTTTCTTCTTCTTCCTTTCTTTCCTTCTTTCCTTCCTTCCTTCCTTCCTTCCTTCCTTCCTTCCTTCCTTCCTTCCTTCCTTCCTTCCTTCTTTCTTTCTTTCTTTCTTTCTTTCTTTCTTTCTTTCTTTCTTTCTTTCTTTCTTTTTTCTTCCTTTCTTTCTTCCTGACCTGGACATGCTATGTAGATCAGGCTGGCCTCAATTCTGCCTGTATTTCCTGAGTGCTGGGATTAAAGGCATGTGTCAAGACACTTGCTTTTGGCTTTGAGTGCAGTGTTCTTAACCACTGAGCTATCTCTGCAGGCCATAGTATCCCACTGTGGAGGACTACACAGTCATTTGTTTAAATCACTCTCCCAGCCTCCCACCTCTGCTGATGAGCGCTTCCGAGTGTTCACAGGTGTTTGCAATTACAGTTCACACACAGGCACGAGTCTTGAAGCTAAATTGTGGGAAGAGGAATTTCTGCTTCAGGTGATATGCAATTGTAGCTTTGATAGATGATGCCAAATGCATTCTCCATTGCAATGCTTTGAGGACTCCTGTTTTCTCACACTCAGCAGCAGAGTGGGGTAGCAATGTTTGATGTTTCCAGTCACGTGATGAGTCTGGCATGCAGGCAAACCTTCCATCTGCATTTCCACTACCATGTGTGAATGTGAACAATTGTTTATACATTTAAGAGACCAAAAACACAAAACAGCATCCTGCTTAGTATGCCTTATTTGTATGTGCACCTACTTTTCTATGAAATATTTATAACCTTTGTCCAATCTCATGTGTCTTTCTGACATCTTATGAGCTTCATATGTTTTATATTTATGCTGCACTTGTTTTTGGTGATCAGCGTTCATTCCAACCCCATTTTTTGCTCTCTCCTCTATTGTGGGAGTTGGAAGCTGAAAATAATTGTTTGCGAGCTTCCCTTTCCTCTAGATGCATTGTGTGAGTTAAACAAATGCATATGAAGCAAAAACAAACAACAAAAACAAGCAATGAACCCACCCACTCTCTTCCAACCTATTGAAGCAGATGACTGGGTTCAACTCTGAGTCTGGAATCTCTCTCTGCAGGATCCCCAAGTTCCCCTGACAAGCACACCCCTCAGGATCAAGAGGTACTGTGATAGTCATTGCAATTTCCTAGTAGGCATCAACAATACACAGCCCTGAAATGTGCTTGCAGTTCCTGTAAGGGAAGGTAAGATTCAGAAAGCAGCAGATGCAGGTGAAGTTCCTCTCTGCAGGTCAGCAGAACAAAATGGTGGACTAAAGGAGCCTATTTACAAGACAAAATACCAAGAAGTAAGCATAATTATGCAAAGCCTGAATGGTGATAAACCGTGCAGAAGGGAAGGCAAGTCTTAGACAGGTGCGAAGCCATCCTCTGTAGGTTTTCTTTTTTTAATTTTATGTTTGTTTATTTATCACGTGCATGGGCGCATGAATGTGCCACAGGTGCGCCTCTGGAGATCCGAGGGCAACTTCCGGAAACGATGCATGCTTTCCACCCGTGGGCTTCTGAGGATTGTACTCAGGCCATCAGGCAGCAAGTACTGTTGCCCCCTGAGCCGTCTATTTTCTTTACTTCGTTTTACATTATAGACAATTCATCTGATATTTAGTAGGTTTATTGGGTTTCATGGTTATTTTTATAATATAGATTGACAGTGCCTTCAGCACTTCACTTCATCAGAGTCAGACTACTGCTTCCTTCCAGGAAGAACAATAAACAGGCTATTTCTGTGTCCTTTCCTAATTCCCTCTCCCTCGTTCTCAGTGTTGGCTGGCAATGTATTTTGTATTTTTTTTTTTTTTGTACCATTTCTATTTCCCAGTCTTTAACCACGACCTTGCTGTGGAGACAGTGTAGTTCACTGTCCGCACACCTTTTATCCTTCCCAGCTTCCTTCTTCAAACCTCAGAGAGTTAAATCAAGAGCTTATTTCCAGGCACACAACATTCTCAATTTCTTCATTGCCTGGGCTTGTAATCACCACTGTTTTCTTTCTAATGTGTGTAGTAAGTTGTTTTCTTTGTTGCCTACTGAGTAACTACAGCTTTGTGCTGGATTCACTCTCTCTGTCTCTTTGATTGTTTATTTTAGTTTTGCTTTTTTTTTTTTTTTTTTTTGGCAGAGGGTACATACACAGAGTCTCCTGTACTCCAGATTGGACTCAAGCTCTCTCTACTGTGGAAGATGGCCTTGAACCATGGCCCTTGTGTTTAGCCTCCGAAGTGCCTGGACTCCAAGCAAGTAGCAGCACGATGTCAGCTTCACCTTTTCTTCCTTCAGATTCTTGGCTGGTTCCTACTAGTCACTGCTGCATTTCCTTCGGTCACTTTGCCATCTCTTTCTTTAATTCTCCTAGTTTTATGAATTTCCTTTTAAAATGTTACAGCCTGAATAAGAAATGTCCCCACAGACTCACATGTTTGGTCCTTCTAAGTGAGGCCACAGTGAAACCCCGGAACTAGACCACTCTGTGGGTGGAAGGAAAGGTTTATTTTGGAAATTCAGAACTGCTGTTGCTATCTCTTAGAAGGGGAGAGAGAGAGAGACAGAGACAGAGACAGAGAGAGAGAGAGAGGGAGGGGAGGGAGGGAGAGAGAGGGAGGAGAGGGAGGGAGGGAGGGAAGGAGGGAGAGAGAAAGAGAGAGAGAGAGAGAGAGAGAGAGAGAGAGAGAGAGAGAGAGAGAGAGAGAATGAATAGCAAACTGGTCTGCCCTGGCTATCTCTTGAGTGGTAGAGACAGTAGCAAAAGGCAGGGAAAGGCAGTTTTAAAGAGAACCAGTAGTTGCCTGGGCAGAAGTCTGCAAGCAGAACAGCTGGGAGTTAGAGTAGATATTGGGGAGTTTTACTGGCCAGAGGAGGCTGGCAGCTAGTGTTGGGGCTCTGGTATGTGCTCACAGGGAACTAGATGTCCATGTACAGGAGACAGTAACTGCTGGGGATGGGGAGGTGACAAACAGAAACCTACTTCACAAGTTTCTGAGCAATGCTGATTTTAGCCTTTTGTTTATCTGCCAGCAATCCTTCAGTTCACTCTGTCTAGAGTCCAACCTGAGAAGAGTCCAGACTGTCATTTTGGGGTTTAGGTGCCCACTTTTGGGAGGTGGTAGAAACTTGATAAAATGGGGGCCGACTTTTAGGAGAATAGGTCACTGGTGGAGGGGTGCTCTTTAAGGCTATATGTATTCTCTGGTGTCTGGTCCCTGGTCCCTTTCTAACCATCTGTCTGCCACGAGATAAATAACATCTGTCTCATGTCTCACCACTGGACTCTTTCTCAATGCAGAATCAGGATCAATGGAGCCAGGGATATAGGCCTGAGCCCTCTGAAAACAGGAGCCCAAACTAGCCCTTTCCCCTTTAAGTTGTTTTTGCCAGGAAATTTTGTATTTTGTATTTTGTCAAAGGGAAGCAAAATCTGGCTATAGAGTTCAGGAATTCTTTGGCTATTTTTTACATTTCATTAATAGCTTCATATCCTTGTTAATTCTCTACATTTAATAAATTAAGTTCCATTTTACCTAACCCTTCCCTTAGAACACTAATATAAAAACACAGATGAAGAATCACCGGCAGGTGTGGGAACTAACGGAAACCCGGCAAGGCATTCTGGGTAGGAGTTTGCTTTTGTTGAAAAGAGTTCCCAGGGTAAATCTGTTCTCTCCATGCTAGGAGAGCTTCTTTCTACAAGTGCAAAAGCTAGTAGGGGTAAGAAAGCAGACAGAATTTACGTCTGCTTCTGGCTTATTTTTAATGAGTTTCTTTCCTTTCTCTATTTTTGTTCTCCACCCAGGCCACATTACCCCAGTCTTGAGCTTAGATTAGGAGCATCAGACACACATAAATTCATGTTATTACAGAAATAAAGCATGAGATTGTTTTGTAATTATTTGGAACCGGAAACAGATGTGATGATTTCTGTGGCGGGGTCTTTAGAATCTTTCCTGGCAAAAGAGGAAAGTGAAAGAATAAAACTCCCAAGAATGATTTGCCTATTGCATTTTCTTCCTTTCTGAGACACGTAGAGCAGGACACTGGTAATTCGGGGTATCAGGAATGAGGTGATAGTCTTTGATTTTTCTGAGACTTTTAGGGTCACTTGCTATTCATCAGGTTAAGTCAAATTATCAACCAGCTAGAAAGAAATAATTGGTATGACCTGACATTATAAAACTGTGTGGCTCAGGACAAGCAGGGTCATTCTGATCAATAACAGAGACAGAAATTGCCACCACCAGGAACACTGCAATAGTCTCATTTTTCAAGTTTCTATAATTGCTGTAAGATATTTTTCTCTTTTGCCCAGTAGACATATCTCTGAGAGTCTTTACTTCTTTGTATTTTTGTGGCTCTCTCAAAAGATATACAAGTTCTCTGAATCACAGCATCAAAACTCTTGATATCATTTTTTACCTCCTTTTTGTTCTGAGAGGCCTTACATTCCATTCTAATGGGACATGTGGAGCCCTAGGGCTTAGAAATAGTATATATATCCACAAACTAACATTTCTGGCAGGGTGGGAAAATGCAACTATTATAGCCCAAGGGTCAAGGATGACCACATCAGGTAACATCAGGAGAACTATGGACATTTTTCATCTGTAATCTCCATGAGATATTAATATAAGGCCTTCTAGATCATAAATGCTTAGTTAAAGGCTATATAATCAATTGCAGTGTGATAGTTAATCTCAATAGTCAATTGATGAGATCTAGAACCACCTGGGAGACAAGCCTCTGGGTATACCTGTGAGGGGTATCTTGGTTCCATTGTTTGATGCAGGAAAACTAGCCCACTGTGGGCAGCAGCATTCCCTAGGCTGAGACTCTGACTTGTGCATAGCTATTCATTGCTCTTCTTCCTGTCTGTAGATGCAATGAGGCCAGCTGCTTTAATCTCCTGCCCCCTCAACTATTTCTGCCACAATGGACTGCACCCTTGAACTATGAGCCAAAACATACCATTTCTCCCTAAAGTAGCTTTTGTCACAGCAATAAAAAAATTAACGAAGGCACATGGTTTTATGTTTTTCTTTCCTAAATCTTTTTCCTGGATGACTACTGGGGTTAAAAAAAGTATTGGCTTGAATATTTCCCCAAACTTCTGATTTCTTGCAAATTTGAATGGAAGCCCTTCTGTGTCCATTAGAATAGACTTCTAAACTATATTTCCTTCAGGTTATGCTTATCAACAAAACAAAACAAAAAGACAATTTCTGGTCCTAATAGTGACAACATTTTTTTTCAGGGTCTTTCTCTTTCCTGAACACATTCTTTACTAACCCATTAAATTAGCTACTGTTGTGAGCAGCTGGTTTTTGTGGGTGTGTGGTAGTGAGGGCAAGTTGGTCCATTTAGAAAGTAAACTAGCTAACTTCATCAACATGAAGACTAGTGCTTTAAAAACTAAACACAAAACAGAATATGTAAAGCTCTTGTACCTCAGGCTGTATCTGAACAGCTTTACTCCTCTCTCCTCACAAGAGTGTCTCAGAATGTTGCCCTTGGTATAATTGGCAATTTCTCAGTGATTAGTTCAGAACGCTGTTCAGATCACCCCCCATCCATTGCTCTGACCCCTGAACAGCAAACCTAGCATCTCACACTGCCCTAGAGACTTGTTTAATTGACCTGTGAAAGCCCCCCAGAACCTCTCCTCAAGCTTTTTTTCTCTTTTTAAAAGTTATTTATTTATTTTATGTATTAGAGTACACTGTAGCTGTCTTCAGACACACCAGAAGAGGGCATCAGATCCCATTACAGATGGTTGTGAGCCACCATGTGGTTGCTGGAAATTGAACTCAGGACTTCTGGAAGAGTAGTCAGTGCTCTTAACCACTGAGCCATCTCTCCATCCCTCAAGCATTTTCTTAATCAGTCCCCGTTTCCTTAGTTTGTAGCTGAATCCAGGTGGTTTTTCTGTTCTATGTAAGATACCAGGATCCTCCATAGCATGGATCTTTAAAGTGCCCAGCATGTCAGTTGGCACATGTATCATGCATACGTGAACACACCCAGTATGAGTTGTCTTATAAAAGGCAATATGGTTTTATCTAGAGAATATGAAAATGAAATGCAGATTTCAAGAAATACTTGAGGCTATCATAACAACCATTTTTCATGGAGCCAAGGTGTTCTGAAAGAAAATCACAGAGCTGAACATAAAAGGAAAGGTGTTCTTGTTGAGGTCAGTTCTCTCTAAGACACTTACTAACTTGCAGCTGAGTGAAGCTAAGCACGCAGAACGCAGGTCTAATCAAGCAGGTATAAACATCTCCTAGCAGCTCTACCTGTTTAGTTTGACTAATTCTGGTTAGGAAGAGACCTCTTTCCTCAGCTATGTATACAGAGGTACAGAAAGAGGTATAGAAAGAAATGATAGCCCCTTCTCCCCAAGAAGAACACGCTGGTCCAATATGCCTAAGTAATACAATTTTCAAAGACTATTGGGTTGGGCACTAGTACAAGCTACTGCCTTCTACTCACTGAAAGATGATGTTAACTTACATAGAACATCCAGGAGAGAGACATAATGTATTCCAGTGGCCCTTTACACTCAATTAACTTCTGCCTCTGGCTCTCTGGTATGTCCCTCTGTGACACATTGTCTACAGAACTACCAAATCCCTTCTGGAAATTGCTTGGAAATCACAATTCAATTTACTAGTGTCCAGTATTGTGTGTCTTTATAAACTCCTAAAATGAGTAATGATCAGACTGGATATGAAACTCCTGTAAAAGGTACTGCTGTATCAGGGCATTGTGGTGTTCAATACCATCCACCCTAGAAGTACAATGTGTAAGATTAGGCCATTTATAATTGTACCTGTAATTACCTTTTTATTGGCAGCCTTTATGTATAACCTTGGTAAGGTGGACATTGAACTTATCTTGCTTACATATACATAAAACAAGTAATATTCATTAGGACGCAGAGCGTCACCATTTAGTATAGAAGCGCAATACATATAGATGCATCACTCTTCTTGGATCTGTCCAAGGTACTCAGGATTGACATTCACTCCGGGGTTTCCATTCCCTGCGTTGTCATATTCCAGTCCCGTTCTTCACTTACAGGAAGAGGCTCCAGTGTTCTTCATACCAGTGTAAGCCTGACACCCAGAAGGAGTTCGTGGGATGGATTAATGAGTAAATCATCTCAGGAAGATTATTTAGTACTCAGTGGGTAGTATGAATTCATGAACTTAAGCATAGGAAAAAGAACAAGGAAACAGATGGGACCCTCAGTCACACCCAGCCCAGGAAGGGAGGACAGAGATGGGGGGACCTTTGTAAGTCTTTGCAGGACAGTGAACTCCAAGCAGCAGTTGCCCATACTCCCCACTGTCTTGTGCACATATCTTTGCCCATTTTCTCCTGCAGAGTCCCCCAAAATACAACGAGCATATAATGTGTGCACATTTTGTTGTTGTTGTTACAGAAATAGCATTTTAAAACAGAGAAGGAATTGAATGCATTTAAATCTTGCAAGTAAGGGAGATGGCTCAATGGTTAAACACTTGCCATATAAATGTGAGGACCAGAATTTGGATCCCCAGAACAAATGTAAATGCCAGGCATGTCGGGTGACATGCCTGTAGTTCCAGCACTGGGAAGGTGGAGAGAGGAGATGCCAAGGACAAGCTCAGAGCTGTATCAGCAAGCTCTGGATTCAGCTGAAAGCCCTTTCGTCCATGAATAAGATGGATAGCTGAGGAAGACTGCCAACATCAGCATTGGGCCCCCACATGCACACTTGCACGCACACGTGGCTGCACACATGCAAGTACCCATTTACACACAGGTAGACCACACACACACATATACATGAGAGAAATATGGTAGGTAGGAGAGCAGAGTGAACCAGCATACACGGGCTGTGCTAGAGTTGAACCAGGGAGGTTGGATGACTGGACAAGTTCCAACTCTCTGTGCTCAGTTTCCTACAAAATGGAAATGATGCTGATGACAGGATCTGACTGCTTCAAATGGTAGTTTGAACAAATTAATCTTTGTAAGGTACTTAGACCAAATGTCATGTAAATGTGCATCACATTTAAACAATTGTCTTCAGGAGAAGGAAAATAAAGATCTTATGATGTGTATCAGCCACCAAGCCTCTTATTTTGTTGCAAACAAGCATATTTTATAACTTTTGGGGGGGAGTATGCAGAAGTCTACCGCCCCATCTGAGATTTACAGATGTCTGAGTTATTTGTCTGGTAGGGAATGAACCTAAGACATCTGAAAAGAAACCTGGAGTTGAACACTCGTGGAATGCTAATTTTGATCACAGCATTGGTGGGATATCTATCAGAGAATGGAAGAATCTATTCTCCAAATAGCACGGCCAGCCATTTGTTGGCTTCTGAAGCTGGAGGGGCGGGCTGGTTTTCTAACAACCTAATTGCTATCTATAGGCAAAAATGGCTCAGTTTGGTTTATGAGTTAAATGTTTTCACCTGCTCCAGGGAGGGAACCAACAACTCATCCGTTCTCTCTTCTCCATTCTACAAACAACGGTTTCTGGTGGGCCCAGCATCTGTATGTACATTCATATTCTGGAATTAACAGACTTCATGCTTCTATGGACTCATTTGAATTGTACAGGAGAAAACACGAGAGCTCAGTGGGGGAGGATGACCTTCCTGTTGTCACAAGGATATACTTTGTGAACTTCTTTTTCCTTATAAAGTGGGTACCGTGTTGAGGCTGAATCAGGAGGGAATTAAAGTAACATGAGACGAAATGAGCAGAAAACCAAGGTGGAGTCTGAGGATAAAAACAGACTCTATTAACCAAGTGATCAGGTTGGTCAGACTCAGAGCTGGAGTGGGTTCCTGATCCACACGCCACCCAGAAAGCAGAATTCCTGGCTGGATGTCCTGCTTAATTCGCTTTTCCTTGAGCCTTCCATCCTGTTATTATCAGAGACATCCCTACTCAGATGTTCTCCAATGATATACGCTTTGCATCCTTTGAAGAGATTGGGAGAACCATTTGCAGTGAGGCTCTTTGTGTTGAATTTGAGGGAATTTTAAGTAGAATGTCACTAGACAGGTTTCATTCCTTTGTCCTCTTAATAATTATCTGGACTACTTCATCTTTGAGAGCCAAGCTCTAAGTCCCCCCACACTCATGGCAGACATGGGAAAGATGGAACCTCAGTGCAAAACCGGTCTTTAGTTTATGGACCTCTCGGCCTGGTATTTACACTTGAATGCTCACCCTGATGCCTCTTCACCAGACTCCTGACTGCTCAGCAGAGCAGGGCTGAAAATCACAATAAAACAAATTATAAATTTCATCTTGCAATGAATTCTACACATGATTTCCAAGAGACGGTGTACTCAAGAGGCACAGGGAAACAGGGAGAAGCCAAACACATGAGCCAGTCAGCCCAGGGGTCCAGGGCCCCCTTTCAAAGTGTTTGACCCAGGCTGACTCACAGAAGCAGAGAAGGCATCAAAACAACGTGCACAACTCAGTAGACAGTTTGAGTCTTAAAATGTTTGAATTTTTGACTGATCTAGCTGCATAGCTTCTTGGATGATGACAAGAAGCCTTCTCCTAGAATTCACAGATCCCAGGTTTATCCACTAAAAGCAATCCAAGGCAGTCTGGTGAGCACAGACTTTGGGAATCTCCCAACAGCAATGCCATTTGTCCTTTAGCTGGAGATCTGTTACCAGCATTGTGACACAGAGATTAAAGCAGGTTGTCCTGGTCTTAGTTACATCTCTGTTTCTGTGATAAAAATGCCATGACCAAGGCAACTCATAAGATGAAATGTTTAGTTTGGAGCTTTCTGTTCTGGAGGTAAGGGCACATGGTGGGGCACATGGCAACAGGCAGGAAAACGTGATGGAGGAGCAATAGCTAAAAGCTCACATCTTGAGACACAACTGCTCATGAGGCAGAGAAAGAGACACTAAAATGGTGTGAGTCTTTTGAAACCTCAAATCAAAACCCCAGTGACACACCTCTGCCAAAAAGGCCACACCTCCTAATCCTTCCCAAATAGTTCCACCAACCGGGGACCAAGTATTCAAATATATGAACCTATAAGATCAATCTCATTCAAATCACCACATCATGTTTTGCTTGATTTCTCTTAAAACAAGACTCCGAGGTCTCCAAACAGCCAGGATGTCATGTGAGAAGACATATGTCTTCTGCTTCAAGTTGTATGTGGCTTTCTGGTGAGAACTTGGAAGACAGTGTGCTGTCATCTTTTCATTAATTTCTCTCTTTAAACAGAAACCTGCCAGAAACATGCATCACATCTCTCTTTCTTAATTTCCAAGTGCTGAGACTGTCCTTCGTGTTGTGAGATGACTCATTGGCATAGCACAAGCTGGTGATTATTATCAAGGCCTTGTGAGGTACTGGAAAACCAAGGAACAGAATTTAATTAAGCAGAAAATACGAAAATGTACTGGAAAAACAACAACAAAAACCTACAGAGTTCTCAAATGTTTTGGAAAAAAGATGAAACTAGACCATTGCTTTCCTAAGGCCTCAGGTCTGTACAATTTCCCTAACATTTCTGTAACCAAGACACACATCCTTGTCTGTCTTGCCTTGCTCCTTTGATGGCACAATAAATACCATAGCCTCCCATTTCTGTTGTACTGTACTTCTGAGAACAGCATCCTTTAAAAAGCACAATATGAGAGCAGTCTCTTATTTTTTTTATGCTTAGCAATTAACAAACACATAAAACATCCATTATCAGACATGCAATATGCCCTCGACAATAATGTTTTTAAGAATGGATAGGATACAGAATCTGCCCTTTAAGAACTTCATGACTTAGTAATTAAAATATATTAGGCGTGTGGCCAGCATGCTGTCTGAGGTTTAAGCTATTTGCAACATTTAAAGAAACAGTAGCAGTGTTTAGGAGAAGCAGGACTTGTTTCCACTCTACAGGTCTGAGGTGGTGCTGTGAAGACACTGGCCTCCCACATGCAGGGGATGCTGGTCAGGCAGGAGACAGGCTGGAGCCCGGGAGGCTCTTCTCTTTCCTCCCACACTCCTTGTGTGCTCCTATGAAGCTTTCGCTTCTTCCTCCACAGCATGGATAACCTGTTCATCTCACACACTCGTCATGGAATCAGATGAGAAAAACCCTGGAAGTGTCTGAAGAACATGCCAGACGTTCATTGGCTCCACAAAGAAGGGAATCTGGTTTGTTTGGCTTAGCTCCTTGTCATCTAAAGGGATGCCTGGATCTTGATACACATATGGTACATATTTGCTGAATGACAGACTACACAGGGTAATAGAAGAAACTGCCCTTTCACTTAAAACAATTAAAAATTAATATTGCAAATAGATTCTTTGCTATTTTACAAAAGAACATCTCCATCTCCATCCTCTCCATCTCCATCTTCTCCATCTCCATCATCTCCATCTCCATCATCCCCATCTCTCTATTTCTTCTAGCATCACTGGACTGGAAGTGATCTGCAAAAGCATGATGTCCATCCTTGTAGGGTGACTTTAGTGTCCTTGACTCTGCCCTTGCCATGTGCTTGTGTATCCAGCTTGTTCCAGATCACAGCCACTGGGGAGGAGCTCTTTGGGCCACCTAGCAGAACTTTCTCTCACTCATGTGAAACCTACTCGTACCTAAAGCCACTGGACAGTTCTCCCCAGGTCCTCAGCCTTCACATGTTTGGTGCAGTCACCACCTTTCCCTGCCCTCAGATCTCTTGTGTCTAGACTAAATGGAATGATTTCTCATTCCTGAACTTGTGACACTAGCTATCCGTCTTGTTAAAAAGACAGGAAAGTGTACTAAGTGAATACAAACTTTTACTAGTATTGTCTCTACCAGGCTGGCCACACTTGTTGGCAGGCACTGAAAATACTGGCCAGTATAAGATAAACACAAAGGGACAGAGAGAATAACTACTCAGTCATAGTTTCTCTGCCGATGAACCAACTGAAACCGAATCAAAAGTCTAAAGGCAGGTTTACTGAGAGGCCGCTCTCAGGCGAGTCCACCGATCTCACAGGCGGAGGTCAGTGAAGTCGCGTGCCCGAGATAAAGCAAGTGGGGATTTATGGGTCTGGGGATCAGGGTGGTGATGAGTGAGCTAGGCACCTGTGAAATTATACCCATATAAGGTAAAAAAAATTAAGCCCCTGGGTGGGCATTTGTGGGTGAATAACTGGAAATGCTGAGACAGGGAGAGATGATGTGTCAGCCCAAATTTTCTCCTTGGAGGCAGGGTTGGGGAAGAAGAACAAACAGGTTTCTTAGCTTGTGCAGGGGATGAACAGGGGTTCCAACCAAACACTGTATTTTGTCATGTCCAGCATTACGTAAGACAAATGTCATCTTAGCAAGGCTTGTGGTAGAAAGATCTACCTAAATCTCTACCAAGAATGCGTTAAGTAAATCGTGGTACACACTCAGTGAAACATTAACTCTACTAAAGGTTCTGTTAACCTGGTGTTGTACATTCATAATCCCTGAGGGAGGAGAGTTGACCGTTTGAGCCCAGCTTAAGCTACATAGCATGACTGTCAAAAAATAATAAAGTTGTTGTTTATAGACATTATATAGTAAAACATAAAATATAATAGAGTAACATTACATGAAAAAAATCAGTAGTCCAATTAATGGCTACCACAGCTGCACTGTCGAGGCACTGTGGAAATGGTCTTGTCTCACACTTGCCTAAGACTAACGAGAACGTTGCCTGCCATTGGTGATGCTGTGGCAGTGAAAGACGAATGCTATTTTCTTCTATTGCATGTTGACGCTATCTTTGAAGTAGCTAACAATTTCAATGTCTGTCCATTTAATATTTTTGAGACTATGCACATATTTACACACATATGTATATATCTATGTCTGTATCTATAGAGAGACGATGTGTCATCTCGTTGTTACCCATCTTCCTCACATTTGGTTCCACAGAACAAAGACAGGCCCTCTAGTGGAGGCAGAAGTGTGAAGAGCCATCTTTGGGATCATTGAGGAGAGGCAGAAGTGTGGTGACTGCTTTTACCACACTACCCATGATTCTGTCCTTCTACGCATCAGCCCCTCCTTTGCTTAAAGGGGAGGATGATAGGAGCTCTTTGAAATAAGCATCACTTGTTTGCCAAGCATTCAGAATAGCGTGGAGTGTGGAGCAGAATGTTATTGTCTTCTGTTCAAGGTTAATTGTAAAACTGCACTGGATTAAAATGTGTGTCTGTGTATATGTATATGTGTGTACACAGCTGTGTGTGTGTGTGTGTGTGTGTCTGCGTGTGCAAAGTTGAACTGTTAAGGGAGTCCTAAGGAGGTCACCAAAGATGACAACTGTGGCAAAGATGTTAGCGCAACTGCCCAAAGGTAAGTGCTCTAAGGGCTTGCCTCCCTGCTGCCGAGGGCTAGACAAGGAGGACATTTTGGATGTGTTCCACACTGGCTGTGGTAAGGCCACTTTGGGTATTTGGTGGTGGCTCTTGAGTTAGCTCTGTGGGTGGTGGTTGAGGCCTGCTGCTGGACTGGTGCATGGTTAAGATGGCAAAGGCCCAAACCAGAAATGCGGAAGCCTTCTGTGAGGATGATGAGTAGAAGGGGCAAGGAGGCCTTATTCACCTTACAGCCAGGGCTCACCAGCCATGCCTGCTGGCAGGCAGGAAAGAACAGGGGCTTAACCACCACGAGGCAACACCCATCCAACTCACCACCCGTGTCAGCTAGAATCAACTGAAATTTCCATTTTGGAATAGTTCCGGTGCGTCTTATCATTGGCTGTGCTGCAATTTAAAGACTGATATGAAGCAAAGAGCCTGTTTGCCATTTGCTGTCAGAAAGAGGAGCCCAGAGCTAATAAACTGAGGCCTCCTCATTACTATGTGACAGTAAACGTTCAAACACAATCAGAGAAACGTACTCCAAAAAATCCCCCCCCTGTACTCCTCCCCCTCCCTCCCTGACCCTGCATGTGTGCATTAAATGAATTCTGTGTGCATATTAAATATATTCTATTTGTGTGTATATTATATGTATTCTATTTGTGTGTGTATATGTGCATGTATTAAATGTATTCTCTGTGTGTGCATCTGTGCGTATCAAATGTATTCTATATGAATGTGTATTAAATACATTCTATTTGTGTGTGTTATATTTATTCTACTTATGTGTGTATATTAAATGTATTCTACATGTGTGCGTGTGTCTGTGTGTATTAAATGTATTCTCTGTGTGTATGTGTGTGTGTGCATGTATCTATGTGTATTAAATGTATTCTCTGTGTGTGTGCGTCTGTGTGTATTAAATGTATTCTGTGTGTGTGTGTGCATGTGTCTATGTGTATTAAATGTATTCTCTGTGTGTGTGTGTGTGTGTGTGTGCTCGCATGCATCTGTGTGTATTAAATGTATTATGTGTGTGTGTGTGCGTGTATCTATGTGTATTAAATGTATTCTCTGTGTGTGTGTGTGCGTGCGTGCGTCTGTGTGTATTAAATGTATTCTACTTGCTATTTACCTCCCAAAGCTCCATCTTCCTGACTGAATGCCACACATGAACTGAAAGGTGTTAGCTGCTTTGTCTGCCTGGTGCCACACTCTCTGGGGGGCTGTCTGTGAGGGTGTCTAGTGGAGGAACAGTAGGACTAGATGCAAAACGGATAGTTTGAGTAAATGCTCAAGCACCGGACAGGAGGGACTGGGGTTCACAGTGCCTGTGCATAAGATCCAGCCCGGTTATACCTTGTCCCGCTGTTGTGAACCATAGAATAAAAAGAAACAGCTTACAAGTAAAAGCTAATAACACAGACTTGGGAATGATTGTGCTAATTTGAAAAGACCCACAGAAAACCGAGACTAAACCCATTTTTGGACAAATATTATAAGAAAAATATTATAATGGACAGTAACCTCCAAATTCGATTAGGAAAACTGGGAACTACTGCAGGAAGAGGTGGGCGGGGCCTGATTGGCAGGCGGGCACTGAGCATGCGTGCCTCACAGGCTAGCTTGGACTTCTGGGACGTTCACCCTCTTGCTTGGCTTCTAAAAGTCCATAGACAGCAGGAGGAAACTGTCCTTGAGGAATGGTACTTTGTTCCCTTGGGTAACTTTTGCTGGTACCTTATGCAGTTGTGTGTTTCTGCCTTTGGTTTAGCGAGACGATAGATTATCCTAGTCTACAAAAAACAAACAAACAAACAAACAAACAAACAAACAAAAAACCAGCCAAGTTAGAGTAGTAAATGTATCATTTTATGCATTCTAAGATCTGAGAGCCATAGCAGTTTTTCTGTCTCACTACTCCCTTCATTTGGCTCTAGCCTTGCTGTTGAATACACTGGAATGTAGCCAGGTTTCCTGGACCAGACACATTAAGTGTTCGTGGTGTATCCGCAGAGCTCAGAGACCGGTCTTGGTTTACTGCTTCCTCCTGGGCTGCCTGACATAGGTCCTAATCAACTGGAAAACAAACCATGCTACCTCAAGTCTCCAGCCAACAAGGAGCCCCTGATTCTGGCATCCTAAGAGCTGCGAGCCGTTCCCTGGCAGCAGCAGGGAGCAGAGCACATTTCATCCCATTTTCTCTCCAATTCCTTATCTTTTCTCTCCCTCTGCAGCAAGGCCTCTGCGTCTTCTCCAGGTTCATTCTGTCTCCAAACCGTTCTTGTTCTCGTGGATGCTCAGGTACATCCTGATGCGATTCGTTGCTGATTTTTATTCTGATTTCTTTATGAAAAACATCTTAATAGAGTGTATCGTCTTAAGCAAATGGAAAGGAACAAACTAGATGCTTTCTTTCATATCTGCCTCATCTCTGAGAAAAAGTCCCTTCTCTTCAGAAGGGCGCTACATAATCCCCAGCACTGAATGAATAAATAGGTGGGTGTTCGGCTCTTCCCACAGCGTATTTTCTTATCCTTTTGTCTAGTATCTGATTTCAGCAATTATTTTCTCCCTCAACTCTGTCTTCAAGTTCCATCTTCCTTTGGAAAGAAATGCTCTCCATCTTTAAACATGTTTGTCTCTAACCTGAAGAGAAAACAAACAAACAAACAAACAAAAAACAAACAAGCAAACAAACAAAACCCAAAACCAAGTAAAGGCTAAGCAAGAGCATCACAGTCCGATACTTTGCATTTAATTAATTTACTCTTTATGTTGGCTGTACCTACTGTGTGTGTCTCCAGCATTGCTCCTGGTAACTAGTTGAGTTAATGAGCCAACAACACAAATAGCTCCAATATGGCCATACACCAAGACTAGGACCTTAGTGGCTTTATTAGAAGGCCTGTCATTGTATTGGTCTTTCCAGTAAGATGACTTAGCTTTGATGACCAGCCCTCCTTATGCCATGGCTTTCCTTAGGCCTGTGGTCCTGACCTCCTCTTCCTTTCCAGCTTCCTTGTAAGGGCACCCTGTGATCATAGGACCAGTTTCTTACCAGCAACAGTCTAGCTCCAGTTCCCATCATGTGACCCCTCTGCCAAGGCTCATGGCTATGGTCATGGTCATAGATCCTTGCCCTTAAACATTGTTAGCCATCTACCCACACTTTCTACCCCCTCTTGTCCACCTCCTATGTCCCTAGCTGCCCTTTCAGACCTCAGCCCTTCTCACTTCTGTTTCTAAGGACTAATTCCACTAATGCCTTGCTTCAAGTACTCCATCTTCCCACTGCTGTGTAGGCTTAGAGTGTTCAAAGCCTGCTTTAATTAGGGTTCTTAAACGCTTCAACCTCCCTTCTAGCCCACGGACCAGAGGTAGCAGAGAAAGAAGGTTAATAGGAAAATGGAGCTCTGGACCTGTTTAGAAGTAGTTCTTTGGAGCGGTTCCGATCTTTATTGTCAGGACATTAGCAGTCCAGTCCGATAGCAAGCATCAATCAGGAGTCAGTAGCAGCAGGTAGATATAGCAGAAACTGAAAGGCTCCACCAAATTTGAATGAGTCAAGGGACCTGGCAAGAATCAGCCGGAATACCATGAGAATTTCTTTGGTGCATTTCTCTCTACGAAGTGAAGACCAGCAAAGACCAGTGAAGACCAGTGAAGTGTTGCAAGGTGTAGCCATGCAAGAACAGCCTCTCACTGTCTGTGGGGTTCTATTTATATTCTTTCAAAAGATCACACACGCTCTCAAGTGTCCACTCCAGCAAAACCTCAGATGCCTTCTCACATGTCTGCTTCAGCAAAACATCCTCTTACAAGATAGCTTCCAGAAAAACATCATATGACACAACGGAGTTTCCAAAGGAACCAGAAATTTATACTTTACTCTTGCATCTCAAGTTATACTCAGATTTCCATTCCCATATCCCACAACTGGATTTTAGGAGCATATGAGCAATGTAATGCTAGAGGAGTCCATGCCCACACAGGGCAATCCTTTGAGATTTAAAGCTATCTGGCTGTCATCTTAAGTTTCTTAAATCCATTATCTTTGAGTTTTAAATCGATGTCATTTGTCTACTGGGTCAGATCATACCAAAATACCACAGTCTGGGTAACTTTAATAATAGAAATTTATCCTCTCACAAAGACTAGAGGTTTCCTCAGAGGGCCACAGACAGAGCTCTGTTTCAGATATTGCTTCCTGACTTTGGATGGCCAGTCTATTCCTGTCACATGGTCATCCTTCAATGCTCATAACCACCCACTGTTTCTCTGTGTATTAATTTGCTCTTCTCGTGAGAGCTCAGGCTGTATGGATTAAGACTTAACCTCACGGCCTCATCTAACTTAATCACCTCTTTAAAGGCCCTATTTCTAAATCATCTCAAGAACTGGGGGTCAGATGGAACAGTGGAGGACTCCAGCACAATAGGCTCATTGTCTCAGCAAACTATAGTCTTACTCCCTGCTCCCTCCCCATGACATGTTCTTGGCTATCAGCTCCCCGACTCTTGGCCTGCTAGCTGGCTAGCAGTGTCCCCCATTCCCACTTAGGAAGTATTGGTGAGGGGCTGGAGGGCCCCACCATTTTTGTTTAGGGACAGCAGTACCGCTTTATGTTTGAAGGCATCCGGCAGGGCTGAGCCTTGTGTCCTTCCAAAATCTAGGTGTCCTGCATATTCTGATTGATGGTGCAAGTATTTGGTCCACAGATCAAGTTTCAAGAAAGGAACCTGATGTCCCTTGCTTCTGGCCCTGGGCCATGTAGCCCTTTAGAAATTTGACTAAAGCCCTGGAGCTTCTCCTCTGAGATGACATGCAGAGATCTAAGGGCTTTTCACAATGCTCAAGGATGATGCATTCCCTGAAAGCATTTCCTAGACCTCTGTGATCTAGGCCCACTGGCCTTGCTGAGCTCCTCTGCTGTTGCTCTCAGCAGCTGCACGTCCAGGTCCTCCATCCCCATCTCCCACCTCCTCCCGTCTCCAGGCATGGAAGCCAGCCTCTGTCGCACTCATCCAGCCCCTGTGGTTTTGCATAGACTTCTCCTCAGGCGGCTGCAGTTTCCTTCAGTCAGTGCTTTTATAACCCTGTCTGTTTGGTGAATCCTTACTGTCAGCTTCCTTTCCAAACACTGGGTGAAACAAAGAGTTCCTTTAGGCTCTCTCTCCGTGAGCTTCTTTTGTGAAGTTCAGAATATTGGGTTTTGATTCCTTCCTTGCTCCTCTTTCCCTTTTATTAGATTTTGAGGGTAAGATCTGTGAGCTAATCATTGCAATTTTCCTGGCAGCTGTTACAGAGCTGAGGCAAGTAATTGCAAATATCTGTAGAAGGAACAAATGAATGAATGACTGGAGGAGAGGAAGTATGAGTTCCCGATTGTTGTGAGGGTCGCACAGCTCCCGAAACCACACCAGGCCAACCAGTTCCACGTGGGGTTTATTGAAAGAGAGGGGGGAAAGGTGGCAGCGAAAAGAGAAGGGGGAAGAGAGAAATCAAGATCCAGAGGGGTCTTCCCTTTATATATGGATAGTGACGTAGCCACAGGTAAAGGTGGTAGATGGGCCTAGTGGATTCTGGGAATATGGTGGCTGTTGCCTTGGCAACAGATGTGCAGGTCGTGCTGTCGCCTGGGTGTGATGTCACCGGTTTGGAGGTCCTGATGCCAACACCGATGATGGTAATTTCTACATTTTGAGTTTGAATCCCAGCTGCGACACTGAGTAGAATTGTAGCATTAGGGAAATGATGCCCAAGCCTTAGTTTTCCAATCTCAGAATGGGGCAAACAGAATTCGCCTCAAGACAAACTGGTGTCAACCTTTACGAATGGGCAGAGATACATGTAACTTAGCCTTGCCAATAACTTTCCTTGAATTGGAAAAGACTTCACAGATCACTTTGCTGCTTGTAATAAAAGCACAGCCATTAAATGCCCACTGGATGCAAAAGTGATCTCCTACAGAAGCTGTGGAACAGGTCTCTGGGAGGGGTCAGGGTATGCACGCTGAACTCTAAAGTACAAATGGAGACGTGCTAGCTGAGAGGCTTCAGCTTTCAGGTTAGGAGTTGATTGATATTGGGAGGGAGGTGGCCCTGGGTGAAGTGCTTGTGGGAGCTTGTGAACCTGAGGTTGGGCCCAGAAGCACGTGTCTGAAATTCCGCTCTTACAGTAAGATAGGGCACAGTGCAGGCCATAGACCAGTGACCAACGAAAGATCCTGTCTCTAAGAAGGTAGAAGGTGAGAGCAGATGCGTGAGGCGGTCCCTTCTGCATACTCACTGTGGCTCGCATGTGCAATCACACGGGGACACGCACACTCCTGTGCTTGCACTTACCTCTCCGTAGGAGAGTGCCAAGCAGAGCAGCGAGGAAGGTTTTTGGAAGATGGGGTGCTTGAGATGGATCTAAAGGGAAAGGAGGAAGGATGCAGTGACTCTAGAGGATAGAAGCAGACACATATCAGTAGTGACAGACAGCTAGAGATACCTAGGAGGGACATCTGAACTTCATTATCCTCCTAAAGCTGTTTACGGGGAGGCTGCAGTTTTGGCTTCTGAAACTAATGGTTAGCCACCTGCCTTTGCCCCTAAGCACAATGTTCTTGGGCTATCCATCTTGTACACTCCTGGCCCTCTAACTGGGGAAAGACCCCTGCTGTCCATAACTAAGGTGGCACACAGCAGTGGCAATTCTGTCCTGTTGATGCTCTGTGCAGTGTCACTAGACTCTGACAGTGGTAGAGGTGCCATTGCTTGCATCCCCAGAACCAGAATTCTGCAAAGGGAATGAGTCAAGGTACAGTCTTGGGGACCATGGACCACTCTCACTACAGACGTTAAAATGCATCATTTAGAATCAAGCTGCCCGCCAGTGAGGCAGGAGAACACACAGAGATGCTATAAAAAACAGTGAAACTACTTTTTAAAAAGATCTATGAATCAGCTACCACAGATACCATTTCCAAGAATCCTTTTCTGGCAGGGCCTTCCCGTGCAGTTCTCTCTCTCTCTGCCTCCCTCCCTTTCCCTCTTGGGTGTCTTTGTGTAGCTATCCTGGAACTCTTTCTGTGGACCAGACTAGCCTAGAACTCAAAGAGTGCTGGGGTTAAAGGTATTGCGCCACTGCTGCTCAGTGTAAGTTTTCTTATTTGTAAAACCGACATGGCTGTGAACCTTTCTTACGTCGTCCACGTGTATACAGACACACACAGACACACAGACACACAGACACACAGACACACACACACACACCGCGCGCGTGCTAAGGGACATCTTAGAGCCTGTTTCTAAGGCAGTTTCTTTCTCCATATGCAAGCCTGGTTGTTCTCTTACCTCCTTGTTACAGAGTAAGGCTAGCTCTGACACCCCCCCCCCCCCATTTTCCTTTTGTATTTTTGCCCACACTTTACTCACATAGCCCTAGTTGTATTTACTGATAATGTTTATTGTCTGTGTCTTTACTAGATATATCCTTTCGAAAGCTGGTGTTGGCACGGATGCAGATTGGATGAACAAGTGGATACAGAAGAGAGTCATGGCTGTTAAAGTGAGCCTGCTCCCAGGCCTCTGCTAACTCTTTGGGATCAGTCTGGAGGGTGTTTGATGCCCCTTGGCATCCGTACTTGGAGGTGCATTGCACCTCTCTGTTTATGTGGCTCCATTTCATCTTCATCAGTTCATGAGAGCTTGTACCCAAAGCTGGCCCTAAGACACCCACTACAGGGCTAGAGAAGGTACGGTATCCCGGACATCTTTTCTTTCCTTTGCTCATCGCAGCTTCCTACACACACTTGAGGGGGTGGGGGGTTCATGTGGATCCCTAAGGTTGGGGAGGCGTCTCAGGAGCCTCTGTGACCAGCTCCGCCTCCGCCACTAGGTCGCGAGCGCGCGTCTCCACCACATCGCGGCGCAGGGAGCGACTAGCACAGTTCTAGCTACTGGCGGCGGCGGCGGCGGCTGCACGGCGGCGGTGAGGCTCGCGCACCGGAGGAGCTGAACCGTGTAAAGCCTGCGGTAACCCGGAGCAGGACGGGGTGTGGGGCTAACCTGGGGTCCGGGTGCCTTTCAGTGTGCACGCGTGTTGGGATTGGAGTGGGTGAAGATGAGAAGAGTGGGAAAGAGTTATCGAGGTTAAGACCTAGAGCAGCTTGCTGGCCTTTTGAAGGGCTCCCAAGTTCGAAGCCTGCCCTGCTGCTTAGGTCAGCCCTTCCGGCCGGAGGAGTCAAGAAATCCTGGATATAGCTCCGCGGGCTGAGCTGAGCATTCAGGGGGCGCAGGGCACCACGACCTAGCCACACCCTCTGCCGCAGGTGAGAAACTTTCCCGCTGTCACCAGGGTCTGCGGGCCTCCGCAGCGCCTCCACAGAGCCCCAGGGGCTGGGGAACCTGCACCTCCAGACCAAGGGTGTGGTCCCCAGCCCCGGGATGCACGCCCCCTGCAGGTTTGTTCAGATTGGGGAGCCAGCGGGTGGTGGGTCACCTTATCGGTGAGACTGCAGTTGCAAGTCCCTCCTGCGTTCTTCTCTGCCGGGTTCTGTGTACTGAACCGGGGAAGGCCTTCTGAGACCAAGTGCGACAGAAAACTGTTCTGATGCTTCGGTTTCCACAGCGCTTTAGATAACATGGAGCCCCGAATATTGTACTCGATTTAATCTGGCAACGATGAAGCAATCGGGAATGTTTTGAGAGCAAAAGAAGCTTGGAAGAAGGTGTCCCTGGCGATCCAGGGAAGAGAGAGAGAGGAACTGCCACACATACATTAATCCTTACGAACTGCCCCCCCCCCCCCAAGTAAATAGCAGTATTTCCAGCACACAGGTGAAAAAGATGAGAGAGCTAAGTACATTCTTTAACCTGACTCCACAAGCTAACCGTGGGGGCGGAGAGAGATCTGGAAACTAACGCTGTGATTCCAAGCGTGGAGCACAGCAGCAAAAACAGGTACGAGAGAATGGCCAAGGATGCGAGGATCCATCCAATCAGACTGGCTCTGATGTTTATAGCAGAGCGGTGGTACTGAGCTGCCGGGGTAGGGGGTGGGGCGGGGATAACTAGCTCCTTCGGGAAGGCAGAGGCCAGCCCAAACTGCTTGAAGAGGTCTTGAAGTCCGAAATGGGCCGTTTGAAGCGTGAGTGGGCAGCACCCTGGAACAGTGAAAGCATTTTAGAGGTACCTCTGCACAGGTGTGAGGGAGGGGAATGGAGCCAGGGGACTTTTCAAAAGATGGAAACATGGCCTCCCCGAACAAATGCTTTTAAAAAGACAGCTCAGGACCACCCAGGAAAGCATTCCCAGAGGGAATTTACGGCTAACTGGTCTGTGGGTGAGGGTTTGCTATCTCCACGCTTCTACAAATATGAGCGATGAGTCATTAAGGTAATGATGCTAGCCTAGAAGGTAGCAACCAGCATTTTGAAAACATGGAGCTCAATAGAGAGGAGGGGAAAACATGAGTACTATGAGAGCCAGAGTTGCTATCAACTTGTGCGTGTACTCTGTGTGCATGCGCATTCCTGAGCATGCATTTCCGCGTTGTTCATCCTGCTGTTTCTACATTCTTAGTCTTAATGCTCCTAGCCTGCCCTCTAGGCTGACCCACCTCTGCTCAGTCAGGGTCTTCTTTTACTTTGCAAATAACATCATTTTCACATTCTCCTAGTTTCTATTAGCTGTCAAATGCTGGGACATTTGACCTCTCAGTATCCACTTCTGAGTGCTTTTGGATTTGAAAGATCTGCAGAGTGGCAGCAACTTGCTGAGGTGTTTCCTCATCCCCTTTAGTCTCAGCCAAGGTGACTGTTGTTCCCATACATCAGAGGACCGACAGATATTGCAGTCGCCAACCGTACCATAGTAAACAACATAAAGTGCACCTGGCTTTGTGGTATCTTGGAAGGCAGCCTCCTGCTATATCAAACAACAGGCCAGGGCTAGGGTAGGGGTGGGGGGTGAGGTAAAGTTCTTGGTGCTGCTTACACTGACAAAGATAAATGGTTGTGAGAGGCATTGACTAAAGTTGCAATAACTACAGATCTGAGGGGAAATGAATCTGTAAAAGACACTAATCCTAGAATTTTGGGTTCACGGTCAGGTTGAAGCACTAGCTCTACATCAAGTTTCAGAGACAGTTTTAAAATAGAGGATTCGGGGCTGGAGAGCTGGCTAGGTGGTTAAGAGCACCGGCTGTGCTTCCAGAGGTCCTGGGATCCATTCCCAGCACTCAAACTGTCCGTAATGCCAGTCCTAGAGGACCTGATACTTCTTCTGGCTTCCCTGGGCACTGCACACATGTGGTTAGTAGAGTCCTTACCAGATAAATGTGATACCTGAACTTGGATCCCCAGCATGCACATGAAAAATGCCAGATGTAGTGGCTGGAGTCCCACTGTTACAGAGTGGACGGGAGGCTTTGCTGGCCCTCTAGTCTTTATGAATCACTGAGCTTCAGACTTGAGAAAGATTCTGTGTCAAAAAGGTGGAGAACAATAGGAGATGCCTAACACCAGTCTCTCGCTTCCCCACACAAGCATGCACATCCATGCATATGTACCCCCACATGCACATGCATGCATGCACACACACACACACACACACACAGAGTCAGATGAATTGCATGTTTATAAATTCCATTGCTTAGGAGACTCAAGTACAGGGATATGTTTGAGGCCATTGTGGGCTACACAGTGGGACCTTGTCTCAAAGAGTTGGGGGTGGAGACAGAGGTAGGAAGAAAAGAGATGAGATTACAGGATAGTCCCTCCCTGATGAGCCACATCCATGCAATAGACATCCTAGGGTTTCAGTAGTCCGCCAGCTAAGTGAGGCCTAGAGACCAGCCTTGCATTTCATTGATAAAGACATGCCTTATGTACTTTTGTGTGAAGCTTTTCAGATGTCAGGAAGATAGGAGTGTTTGAAATTTGCCCCAACACCTGTAACAACCCCATGAGGTGGGATTGTAAGCATCACTATGCCCATTTAAGAAATGAAGAGACAGAGATGCAGAGAATAAAGAACCTGTGCATGGTTACAGAGCGATCCCGAGGCTAGAACCAGGCATATAGCCAACATTACCTGTTCCCTCCATGTGGTGTAGGACCAGAGGAGCCCAGGGTCTACTCCACTCCATGTTCAATTCTGAGCAGCACCTATTGAGGGGATAGGGGCCACGTCAAAGACTTTGCAGGAAGGTGGCTTGAGACAAGGATCGAGGAACAGACAATAATACCCTGGCAAAGAAGAGCCATAGCCAGCATTTGAGCCAGTCCTGAGAAAGCTAATGAGCAGGAGGTGGCTGCATACCTAAAAGCGGTGGTCAGGACCATGGAGAAGAGGGCTCCCCGTAGGATTAGAGGCAAGCTGGATTTCATTTTCCAGTGCTCACATTCAATTCTGTTAGAAAGTACGAAGAAAAACAATCAGAAATTAGTACTCAATCACAAAAATGTGACCGTAGATAAATAAAGTGGGACCAAGGCAAGCTTTTTGACTAAGTTACACACCAGCCACTCCAAGAGTGTGAAGACAGAGCTGGGGAGATGGCTCAGTGGGCAAGATGGCTGCTTTGCAAACATGAGGACCTGAGTCTGGATTCCCAGAATCCATGGAAAAGGCTGGGTGCAATGGTGCAGGCCTTTAACCCTAGTTCTCAGGGTCAGGGTGGAGGCAGAGACAGGTGGGTCCCTGAAGCTCATTGAGTAGTCAGTCAGTGAGCGCCAGGTTCAATGAAAGACTCTGTCTCAAAAAATAAAGGTGGAGAGGAACAGAGGGAGGCACCTGGCATGGACCTCTGGCCTCTACACACATGAGCATACATATGAGAAGCACCTGCACACACACACACACACACACACACACACACACACACACACACACGGGGTGGGGGGCTGGATTGATGGTGTAGCTCAGTCACAGAACACTTTCCTACCATAAGTGAGACCCTCTATTCCATCCCCAGGACCACAAAGACACAAAAGATGAATAATAGAGTAAGCATTGAGAGAAGAGGCTGTTGAAGAAATGTCTTCACAGAGATCTGTGGAACCTGAACATGCAATTCATGAGATGTCATGGGTAGCTGAGTCACAAACTTCCTTGTTCAAATTTGGCAAGGAAGGGATTCTGGGGCCATGAGGGGCCAGCTGGAGAATGACAGCATGGGAGCCGGGAGTTTTGAGTAGAGGAGGGGATGAAGAACCACCGGAAAGAAGACAGGTGTCACTGAGCATCTCAGAGAACAAGCCAGTGTAGTCCTGTCTTCCTGCTCCCAAGTTGGATGGGTGGGAAACTGTCCAGCAGCTCAGCAGATGATGGAGAAAGAGGAAAGCTCTCCTGATCCCAGGAGGGAGTGCAGTGAGAGGCCAGCGCTCCGTGTGTGGTCATTGCAGGTCTTTTGGGTCTCAGAAGTGGCTGTATGAGTGGAAGAGCCATGTACTCTGTGGTGAAAGGCAGGGAAGGTGAGTCCATTTCAAGGGGTATTGGAAAACAAAAACAGATACTTGGACAGGTCCCACCAAACGTGGCTGCTCGGAATATGACTTTTTTTTGTTGTTTTGGTTTTGTTTGGGTTTTTTTGTTTTGTTTTGTTTTTGTTTTGTTTTGTTTTGTTTTGTTTTGTTTTGATGCCTGGATTAGAATGGGAAAGAGTAGCAAGCTGTCTGCTCAGAGCTCCATTTACTTCTGATGGAGGAAGATTTAGTTGTGGGAGCAGTTAGAAAAAACTACTTCCTTAGCCATTGGAAAGTGAAAATATAAACTAGAGACCAAGTGTTCAAAGGAAAGAGAGGCTCATCAGAATTTAGGGGGGAGGGAGGGGAAAGAGAGGGAGAGAGAGCTAGAGAGAGAGAGAGAGAGAGAGAGAGAGAGAGAGAGAGAGAGAGAGAGAGAACGTGTCATAATAAACACATGAAGAGAAGAAGTACCCTGAAAAATTATGGACAGTACCAAGTGTGCATTTGTCAGTTGTTTGTGGTTGAAAATGACTTTTGCATGCATTTCATTTTCCCAAAATTGCGACTTTTCTTCAGACAGTAGCATAGCAAACAACTGGGTGGGGCAGGTGGGGAGATGTGCTTTCCTTAGGAGGTGGGACACAGTTAAGGTTTCATTTGGGGGGGAATTAGAATTAGTGTCCATCTAAGACAATGCTGGTCCAGTCAGGGGCCTGGGGTCTGGATCAAGTTCATTTTCTCTGCCAGGCAAAATCTGAAACATAACAAGAGGCAGCAGAGAAATCTGGGATATGCCCTCCCCTCCCCCCCCAACTCAGGGTTGGAAGACAGGACAGTTAATTGGTTAGTAAGTGTTGAGTGACACATCCTGATCTAACCTTGTAACTTGTTGAACCAGTCCATCAGTGGGGGCCTTAAGTCTGAAGTCAGGAGGCTGAGGAAACTTACCACCTTCCTCAGCTAGGTCTGTCTGCCTAACAGGAAGTCCGTCTAACTCCTAGGCTCTCAATGCTGTTATTTTTTGGTTTATGCCAAGGTACAAAGTGCTCTTTTTTTTCTTTCTCCACTAGAGTATGAAACATATTTATTCCTACTAGAAAGAAGAAGAAAGCACGTGAGACGCTAACTTTTGCTCCCCCTTCCTTGTGAACATGCTTGTTCAGTTCGTGATAATGTCGCTTAGGTGTGAGGTGAGAAAGCGGAGGTTGAGAATCTCTTTGTGAGATGCTGAAACGGTGCAAGCTAAACGTGAGTTTAATTGTGGCTTCTGCTACCAAGACCTGCATAATTACTTCCCTGACTAGAGGACATTACTAAAATGTCATTTTCAGGTGAAAATGATTTACGTGCTTCACATAATCATCTCCTCAAAGGTGCATTTGCTGCCCCCACACGTATCCTTGAAACAGCAAAACAAAGGTAACGAAGATAACATACAGAGGCCTGCCTTACTAATGCAATTTATCCTGTTTCACTCCTGTTCTTTACTACTATTATTAATGTTTTAATTATTGTATGTGTAAGATCATTTCTCTTTGCCTGAATACCATGTGTGTGCAGCGCCTGGGGAGGCCTGAAAAGGGTGTCAGATTCCCTGGGACTGGAGTTATAGATGGTTGTGAGCCACTATGTGGGTGCTGGGAGCTGAACCTGGGTCCTCTGCAAGAGTAGCCAGTGCTCTTCCTTGCTTCTGAGCTATCTCTCCAGCCCCTATTTTATTATGTTTAATGGCGTGTGTGTGTGTGTGTGTGTGTGTGTGTATGTGTGTATGTGTGTGTGTGTGTGTGTGCGTGCGCGCGCACATTCACATGTGTTCAACCTCCTATATTTACAAGATCTGGTCCTTCCCCCTGTACTCACCTGTCAACAGAACGATTTGCCTCAGGGCTGTAGGAGTGGTGTGAGAGGCTTGGAGATGGATACTACAGGAGAGAAATATAAAGTAGGCTATTTTTGACAAGTCACCTTCCAAGTGATTTAAGATACGGCCTACTCCATTTACTATAGTCTGTGCCAAATGTTTCAAAAACTCCAGTAATTAAAACTTACAGAGTGCTTCCCTAGGGCCACACAAATGGCCTATGTTTAAAGTTGTATTTCATCTGGCCACAGTGGTTTAGAGCTACAGCTATATAAATCAGTAGGAGTACTTGGTAAGCAACAGGCTGTCCTTGTTAGCTACTTTTTTTGGTTGTTGCTGCTGCAATAAAAGACTATGACCAAAAGCAACTTGAAGAAGAGAGTTTATTTGGGCTTACAGTTCCAAAAAGATAAGAATCAATCATGGCAGGGGGCCGTGGCAGCAAATGGCAGACATGGTGGCCAGAGTTCCTTCTTTTCTTTTTTTGTTTAATTTATTTTTTCTTATCTCAGGAGTTCTATCTTTAACAGAAGACACAAAGCAGAGAGAACCAACTTGAAGCTGAGTGAGGTAGTATAACCAAGTGACACACATCTTCTAGTAAGAGCATACCTGCCAGATCTCCCCAGTGAAAAGGTAAACTGGAGACCAAGTGTTCAAATGCCCTGACTCTCTGGTGGATATTCCTCACTCAAACTACCACACTCTCTCATGAGTAAGAAATTCAAGTAATTCCTCATGGAATTTGAGAAAAGGAAAGAGATCCCATGTGCTAAGGTAGTTGGGCAGGGTACTGTGATAGAGTACAGTGGTGCTATGCCCCTGTTGTGTGACAAAACTCTCTCCGGGGAGACGGAACACATACATCTACACCCCCCAGGTAGGGAGCCCACAGCAGACCAAAATACAGATACCACCAAAGTCCAACTTAGTGAACCATGAGTTTTATTGGGGTTACTTACAGGAGTATGGGTGAGGTATTACTTTCAAGAGCAGAAATAACTCAAAGACAGCTGCATCACCAAGGCCTACCATGGGTGATGGCTCACAAAGCCTGGAGCGCACTGCACAGCCTGCAGGCAGCTCACCAGGTTGGAGAGTGTCTTTTCCACACTACCCTGGTCTCAACCTCTTCAAGGCAGCTCAAGTGTTTTCTGCTTCTTCCAGTCTTTGCAGCTTAGTCTGAGGGTGACTCCTAGCTTTTATTGTTTACTCTGGAAAGGGGGCAGGAAAGCTGGTGAATCTGGTCAGTTTCAGGGACTTCCTGAAGCTGTGTGGAGTTGTTTACTTTTCTGTTTAAGGAGCTTCCCTGCAAAATGAAATATTTCAATCCCAGAGGAGAAAACTTTTCATGTCAATCCCATTCTCTAGAGAAGGGAAGACCAGAGTCTGGAGAGCTTGGAGATAGAAGAAAATGGGCAGAAGCTTTGAGGACCATCTTTGTGCTCAGCTTGGGTTCCTATACATACCGAGACTATTTTCTTTCTTTTAAAATTTATTTTTATTTTTATTTCATGTGCATTGCTGTTTTGCCTGCATGTGTATCTGTGTGATGGTGTTGGAACCTCTGGAACTAGAGTTACAGACAGTTGTGAGCTGCCATATGGGTGCTAGGAATTGATCCTGGGTCCTCTGATAGAGCAGCCAGTGCTCTTAACTGCTGAGCCATCTCTCCAGTCCGGAGACTCTTTCCTTAAAAATACTTTTGTATCTGTTTCCTACGTCATCATGCTGTCATGATGCCCTTTACTGGTGTGCGTGTGAGTGTGCGTGTCTGTCTGTCTGTCTGTGTGTGTTTGCATGTGCCTGTGTGTCTGTGTGTTTGAGAGCTGAAGGTCAGCAGGGGTGAGAACAATTCCATCTTGATCCCCACTGAGTCTCTCATGGTCAAGCTCACAGAGTTTTGATTTGAACTTTCTCCTACTAATTTTAGCTTGTTTAGTGCAGGCACTCCTTAGAACATTCTTGTGGGAACTTCATGTACCTGTTGAAGGTCTCATGGAAGAGAGTGGGTTAATGACAGTTTGGAAATAGCTTTCTTTTCAAAAGTATATTTGTTGTTTCATTGCCGTAAGAATGATTGGGATAAAGTCAGGAATAACGGACTTTCAAATTCAGTTTAATTCAGTTAAATGACAGTTTTGTTTCTAATGACAGTTTAATTCATCAAAGAGAACAGTGTTTTCCTCAAATTAATTCAGCACTTACATAAGTTTGCTTGCACTATAAAATGTCACAGGTGGGGAAGCTTAAACAACGGACATGCGTGTTCCACTGAGGACCATAAGGGGAGGCCCTGCACAGGCCTCTGTCCATGGCTCTCTGATGGTTGTTCTTCTGCTGTCTGATGAATGGAGTCCCTCTGTGTGTGTACTCTTGTGTGTTCCCATCTCTTTCAGGATATCCATCAGATGGCCTCCATTTAATTCACACTATTTCCAATGGAGTCACATTCAAGTGTCAGCACTTAGGGCTTTGATGTACAAATTATAAGGTGATCAAGTCAGTCTGTAAGTGTCATATGTGTTTATTACTCATCTGTGTACATCTGTGTACCCTGTCTATCCATGTCTATCTCTTTCATCTATCTGTTGATCATCATATCCGTTATCTGCTCACTAGCACTATCTATCAATTTACTGTTGATCACTATTATCTATTATGTATCTACTGTACACACACACGTGTGCAGATGCTCACAAATATACCCATAACTTTTGAAAATAGATGCACATGTAGAGTTAATGACATAAGAAGCAAGTTGGTATTTTGTCATAGACTATTCATCTAGAAGGGATTTCACCAAGTCCCTCTAAGTGCTTTACATCTGCTTTCAGCACAGGTGAGTACTTAAGCCATAGAGGCTATCACATGGATGCAGTAATAGCTTAAAATTAAAGAATTTAAGAATCTACATGTGTTTCCAGAACTGGTCTAATCTGAACACAGATAGTCCCCAGCTGTTCATGATTCTCCCAGATGGAAAAAGGGGATCCCCAAAGACACCCCAACCCCAAGCTATAGAAAGAAGCGAGACTGTCTGCTTGTACCTGGGAGGATATACAAGGTACCTGGTTGGCTCCATTCCCCAAGCTCCTCTTGCTTTGGAAGGCTCTCAACCCCTCCCACAGAGCACTGATTGAGAAAGGGGAAGGGACTTATTCTAGCTTACAGTTCAAGGGCATGCCTTTCATCCTGGGAGATAAGGCTCGGCTACAGGAGTCTAAAGTCATTGTTTTATCAGTAGTTAGTAGTCAGGAAGCAGAGCGAACAGGAAGTTGAGTTGGCTGCCCTATGGAATACACAGAGAGAGAGAGAGAGAGAGAGAGAGAGAGAGAGAGAGAGAGAGAGAGACAGAGAGAGAGAGACAGAGAGGGAGAGAGGGAGAGACAGACAGACAGAGAGACAGAGAGACAGAGACAGAGAGACAGAGACAGAGAGACAGAGAGAGACAGAGACTGTCTGTCTTTGGTCCACTTCCATCAAGGTTCCATCTCCTAAAGACTCCTCATCCTCAATAGTGCCTGAACTGGTAGGCAAGAAGTGTTCAAACACATGAGCCTATGGGAGGGGTGGAGCATGGTGCCTCTAACTACTTAGTGCACCTCAGGACCATGCCTCAGCACCTCCCAAGAAGTCCTCTCCAAATGAAGCTTAGCTTCTGTGGTTTATTTTTGTATAGTGTGTGCATGGCATCCCTTTGATGTCACCTGAAGTCTCTTTTAGAACGAAGGCTAATTATTTACTTTTATGTTCAGGGTTGAAAGAAGAGAAGTATAACTTTGGAAAGCATTGTCATGAGATCCCATAGGGCATACAGCATGTCTATGACCCAGGCCTGTGATCTACCTTAGGTCCAGTCTCTTTGTTTTAAACAAACTTTATTGTTTTCTGTGTGAACGCATGATGTGTGCGTGCATGCGTGCCTGCGTACATGTGTAGGTCAGAGGACAATGTAGTGCGGTTCTCTTCATTTACCTTTATGTGGGTTCTAGGAATTGAACTCAGGTTTGTGCAGCAAGTGCTTTACCCACTTTAGCCATCTCACCCACACTCTTAGTCTGTTCTCAATGTTAGCACAAGATACCTTAGGCTTAGAAACAATAGACATTTATTGCTCACAATGTTGGAGGAAATCCAATGTGAAGACACCAGCACACTCCGTCTGGCAGGGACTCTCATAGGCAATGCTTCATTGCTGTGTCTTCATACGAAGGGGAGAAGCAGTGCACTTGGCTGCTTCTCTTAGGTTATCAATCCTGCTGATGAGGGTTAACCCCTTGTGACCTAATCACCCCCTAAAAGGTCTACAAACTCTTACTGTGATGCAAGGTCCAACACAGGAATTTGGGGAAACCCAACATTCAGAACACGGCTTGTAGGTGACTGGAACTCCAGCAGTGAGCAAAGCAGAAAAGGCCATTCATTGTCTGGTGGTTACAGAAGGAGCCAGGGGGAGAGAGAAGGCCTGGGGACGACTTGTTAGCTCAGTGGCATCATAATCTTTCTTGTGGTATTCTGGAAAGGCCTGTCACCATCTCCAAAAGTCAAGGACAGTTGTCATGTCTCAGCACCTAGAATCTAGTTGATAAGACTTTCTGGACTGAACTAGGGAGAACTACAGAGCCAGGAGACACTAACGCAAAGCATTATTACTATGTGGCCTGTTTACTACTATTAAGGTGCACCAAGCCTAATTGTTGGAGGGACTTCAAGTCCTTTTTGAGGCACAGTTGTTAGAGAAAAGGATGCCCATGTGTTAATCAATTAACTCTCTCCATTTAATGTGCTTGCCTAGAATCTAGCTGGTATAATTTTAAGTTCCATTTGTTATTTGCAAGTTATTATATTGATCTGAATGTTGATTTTAAGGGAGACGTCACCCATCTCAGGGACACACTTTTTATTCTGTGGTGTACTCTGAAACCAGTCTCAGCTGAACCCTGGCAAACAGGGGCAGAGCCTAAGGTACACTCTGAAAACCTGTTTGCTGCCAGTCACAGTGTAGAGTGTTTCCTATAAAACAACAGGAGATGGTATAAAACTTGACAGTATAGATCAGTGGTTTTTAACTTAGGAGTCCTGACCTGTTTGGGGTGAAATGACCCTTTCATAGGGGTCACCTAAGACCATTGGAAAACACAGATATTTACATTAACATGGGAATGAAGGTTATCTAACTGGCCTCTTGGTGTGAGCATGGTAAAGGGGTTGAGAAAACGAGCCCTTTTTCTTGGTTTGATCCATCAGGAAAGTTGCATGTTTAGGAGATGGGGAGACATGCTTGCTCTTAAGAAAGAAAGAAAAGCCCAGGAGGAGCAAAGGGGGCTAGTTTGGGGGCTGAAAGAGTCAGAGGAGCTGATGAAAAAGTGTTACGGTGTGGGAGGGAGAAGAGGCGATGGGTGGTTTTCACCGCACGCAGGGAAAGGTGTCTGGAGCCTGCTAATCACTGTTCCCCACCCTGGGTCGTTCTGGATGAACTACCTGGGTGCACCTGAAGAAGCTAACCCCCTTTCCAGTGTAGTTTTAGGGTATAGTCCTAATTGTTATTACTGCCGTCCTTGGCAACAGTGCTTTCGGCTGCTTAAAAGAACAATTTGTCTCTCTGTCACTCCGGGAAGCTTGTTTAGGATGTGTTTTCCCATCAGCAAGGTTATTTTAAGAACTCTAATGATGTGGGGGCAATCTGATCTACATTAAATACCTAGGGCATCAAGGTGGGGCACCCCGATTCCTGTTTGTATATTCAGGGAGCACTACCAGCTTTTAGCTCCCTGGTGTAAGTTCTGATGTCAGGGTGTCACTACCCCTGAACCAGCCAGCTTTGCAGACAGACAGTCTCTAGAGAGTGGGCTTCCCAGACAGACAAGGTAGCAACTTCCAAACAGCCGACAGGTGCGGTTTCCTTTCAGCCAAGCTCAGAGACAGCGCTGGATGCCTATAGCAGGCAAATTAAAATGCTGCTTTACCTGCCTTCTACTTGCTTGTCCTCACATCCTAAACAACTACCCTGGGACATGGATGGAAAAGCATTGCCTGCTGGACTTTTCCAAGGGTACCAGCTGGCTTTTTAAAGATGAAACCACAGGTTCTGTCCTCAAGTTCACCTTTGGGAGTCAAAAGCAAAAAGGAGACAGGCAGTGGAAATAAGACCCTCTTTCTTATTTTCTTTTCTTTTTTTTTTCCCCTGACAACTTCTAAAACTGTAGCTGGTTGGATGGGAAGAGGCGCGTGACTTTTCCTTCTGCCTCACTGCAGGACCTCAGGGCTGGTATCATTCACCACCTGGTCTGACATGCTGTCTCTGCTTTCTCCTGTCATGAATTCTTTCTTTTAGGACCACAGGACATGGAAGTAATACGGTTGAGTGAGCTATTCCTAAATAGCTTATTTAGGCAAAAGCAAGTAGTGTACGGGAGAGAAGATGCATCCGTACACATATCTTGTCTACAGTGGGCTTTCTGACAGCTTGCAGCCCGAGGCCCTGTGAGAATACCAAGTGGCTGCTTTTAATTCTGTTGGTCTCTGCTGTGTACTGCTGCCGGGCTGCCAGGCTGTGGGGAGGGAGGAACCACATTCTCCACTTTTATTTTCTTAGTTTCATGTACTTATCATTATCTTCTTGTCTCCCTCCACTCTGTTTATTTTATTGGCTGCAGTGTCGATTTGCAATGGTCCAAGGATACCCAATCGCAGTGGCCTTAAAAAGAAATGGTCATTACTATATTTCTAAGGTGGTGGTCAGTTGAGTAGCAGGGATCCTGAGATGTAAATGCTGATAATTACAGCCTTTAACATCCAAATGGCCATCATTTGAGTTATTTTTATTATAAATAATTTCTCTCCAAATTTTCTCCCTTTTCTTCTTTCTTTGTAGGTCTGGAGATTTGAGTCCAGGGCTTCCACACATGGCAGGCAATTACTAAGCAGCATCCTATATATGTTACTTTTAACTTTCTTCCTTTGCCTAGAACACATAGATTGGTTAACCACAGGGTAGGTTTGGTAGGAACCAGCTGGCCAAGGAGTTGGTGATATCCAAAGAATAAACACAGTGGCTTTTCTCTCCCAGAAGGGTTCTTAGCTAACAGTAACAGCTCATGCTATTTCTTTTTTTAAAAAGATTTATTTGTTTATTTATTTATTATGTATGTGAATACACTGTTGCTGTCTTCAGACACACCAGAGAAAGGTGTCAGATCCCATTACCGATGGTTGTGAGCCACCATGTGGTTGCTGGGAATTGAACTCAGGACCTCTGGAAGAGCAGCCACTGCTCTTAACCACTGATCTTACCCTGAATCTTCATGAGAGAGAGGGGGGGGGGGATGAGAGAATGAGAATTTCCATTGTGACTTAAACATCTACTTCCCTGATTTATACGCACCCTCTCAGGGAATCTAATCCTGCTATATTCTGCTGGCCTTGGTGGCGTCCTGGAACCTTGGTGCAAGCCTCTATGACCCCTGTTGCTCTTTTATTTCCATGCCTGTTAAATCATCATGTGGAAGATGCTGCCATGTCCTGCTAACTCCAGATGTTGTCTGATTTCTCTTTAATTGCAAATAATCTGTTTGATAACACAGCCGTGCTGACCACCCTGCCTACAATTTTGTCTGAATTCACCTGCCTCACCTTGCCAACCTACATATTTTCATATTGTTCTTGTTAAATAGAGAAGAGGAATTGATGTTTGAAGCATTGGATGTGTGAGATAGAGACAGTCACCTCAGTAGACAGGTTCCATGTTGAATTTCTGAGAAAACACAGGCTTTTCACTTGCTTGTGTCTCTAGGAAGGACCCCAGGTCCTAGAGTGAGCTATCAGGAAGGCCCCCATCCCTGGGAACATAGAGAATGACTGACTTTTATAATCTTTCCCAAGGGAACCCATGACTTAAAGGCATCATGTGCCTGACATAACTCAAGGTCAAGGACTGCAGAGATGGAAGGAAAAGCATCTTTACCCTGCTCTGTCATTGCTACCGTCTGTTAGGTACCAGGGAGGGCTTCAGGGAGATCAGGTCTCCTTGGGGTTGTGTTTTCCTGCTAAGACCTGTATGTTTCAGTGTTCTCAGGAGCCTGTCAGGCCCTGATTTCTTTAGGCTGTGAGATCTGGCCTCTTAGAATAACCAGTGTCTTAAGGAAACAAGCCATAACCCAGCATTGCCAGATCTTTTTTGTTGTTGTTTACAAATACATAACTGACTTGAGAGGACAGGAGAGTTGCAGGACTTGAGGCCTAAAGAAGTGAGGTGCTGACTCAAGTCTGAGTGCTTTGAGCTAACCAAGGACATAGAGACGGGAGATTAGGTTGGGCTCTCCCGACCTTTCTGCCATGTTTAATTGGTTGTCCATCTCTGGGTTATAGCCCAGTATCTGTGTTCACGAGTCCAAGCAGCATGACTGACAGCATTCTGGACGGATCACGTTGCAGAGTAGAGGGAGAGCCTATGGGTATGAGAATATAAAAACATATTTAAGGAGGAGCCTGGTGTAGATGAAGAGTTGTGAACCTTTTGGATTCAATCTGTTAAGAAGAGGGAGGGGACTGGGTGGGGCGGCACTTGGAAGGGGGTGGCTTTGACTTTTGAAGGTGGGTTAAGGGAGGCTGTAGGAACGTCCTCAGAGGGTGAAAAGTCTTAAAAGAAGTAGATTTTTATATGTCTCTGGAGCTAATTTCAGTGTGAAGTTTTAGACACAATAATATCAAGAGAAGGTAATGGATTGACTATGAAAAAGCTAAATAACCCAAGATAATTTTAGCTTGGGACTTGTAACTTCTTTCTTCTCTACACTTAACAGATGTCCGTGGCTGAAGGGCTACCGGGGCAGGAGCGGCTTGCTGAATCCCACCCCAGATGTAGCTTTTGGAAGCCTGTGGCTAAGAGCTTAACTTCTATTTGATAATGATGAGGTTGAATAATCAGGAAGACAGGCTTACAGGAGGGAGAAATAACTATCAGAGGCCCAAGGACGGAATTTCTGAGTGTGTGGATCTATTAGCTCTTGCGATCCAGTCCGAACCTTTCGGTCTTGTCCTTTGTGCTTGAAGTAACACTTTCATATATGACATATTGAAATTAAAATAATTAAAACACTGTATTTTAAAGTCGTAAAGGTGGTGGCTGAAAGAAAGGCATTTGAAGTTAAATTTAAAGACTGTAATTGAGACAGTGGTTATCCAGAAGGTGGTTTTATCCAAAAGGAAAACATATAAAATATGTTATAAATATTAGAATGAGCAGGCCAATATTTATACAAATCAATAGTTTATTTTTTGACATTTAGACATAGCGTAGGCACAAAGCACAAACAGTTTTAAACACGTCCCAGTCTGCCAGCTGCCCATGTAGCCATTCTGATTGAACACAATCTCCTCAGTCAGTGTTTGCAAATGTTACCGAAGCAAATCAAAGTAGCTGTGAGTCACTGACCACATATCCATCTGCGCTGTTTCACCCCACACACCTCATGTGACTTACCCAGACCCACTCAGGCTTCCCAGCTTTGTCTCCAGCCATCTTAGCTCAGGGCAAAGTCC
Source organism: Uromys caudimaculatus (assembly GCA_028551405.1). Classification (NCBI taxonomy): domain Eukaryota; kingdom Metazoa; phylum Chordata; class Mammalia; order Rodentia; family Muridae; genus Uromys; species Uromys caudimaculatus. The sequence continues at coordinate 33,243,664 of CM052706.1, read as the reverse complement.
GAGCTCCCAGAGAGTCCGTTAAGAAACGTCTTGTTCCATTGGTGGAACACTTTTTTTCTTACTATTTTTTTTTCAGTTTATTTTGTTTGTTAACTTCATGAGACTTAGTAACATTAACAACTTAAATTGCCAACCTATTAAAAAGAGATTTTCCCTTCGAAATTAGAGTTGCAGCAAGAGCTGCAGGAGCGATGTTAATCAGCCTTGAATCAGAATTACTTTGTTATGAAGTAGAAAAGCTGGTTGTTGGTCATGTTCAAAATCCTGAGAACTACTTTTTTGAACCAAAAAAAACCCCCCAAAAACAAAAAACAAACAAACAAACAAACAAAAAACCCAAAAAATCAACAACAACAAAAAAACCAAAACAACATTAAATCTAAACACAGAATTTTTTGATAAGGCACAAAATATGTGAAGTGTGTTATAAAAAAGTTAGTTATTGGAGACGATTTGGGGAGTTCGAAATGTCTGTCTGTAAGCATACTTGGTTGGCCTTGGCTGGTGACTGGGAACTATGCAGCTGGTTGGTGGGAGCCTGGCCAGTCAGGGCAGCACACAGCTCCTGAGGCAGAAAACAGTGCAAAGGGGGGGTCGTCCATCAGAAAGAATCAGGCCCCTGAAAGTCGGCCTCCCCACCACCACCACCACCACAGAGTCAGTTAGCCTGGAAGGCAGCTGGCATCAGCCAAAGCTGTAATGGCCAGAGAAGGCAGAAGTAATCCGAGAATATAGTGACAGTTTGGGGGGGGGGGGGATTATGTTTGGAACTACCATTCGGGGTGAAAAGATAACCAAAGGGGGGAGAGAGAGAGAGAGAGAGAGAGAGAGACAGACAGACACACACACACTCACACACACACACACACACACACACACACACACACACACACACTATATCTAGGACTTTTCTAGCTGGTATTGCACACTCTTCCATGCCTCTCAACAGTCTGATGCTGAACAGCCACAAGGCCAGGTTTATGACAGCAGGCCCCGCTCTGTGGCACCAACTTCTGCAACTGTTATTTTTCTTGATTCTGTGACAGAATACCTGAGGAAATAAAGTAAGGGCAGAAGGGTTTATCCGACTCAGAGTCTCAGGGTAGGAAAGGCATGGTGGCAGGAGCATGAGGCACTTGTTCACACTGCATCCACTGAGGGAGCAGAGACAGAGCCATGCTGGTGCCTGGCTCTCTCTTTCTCTCTCCTTTTTATTTAGTCTGGGACCCCACCCATGGCCTGACATCACCTAATTGTGGATGGGTCATCCCTCCTCACTTAAGTCTGTATGAAAACATCTTTATAGATATACCCAGAATTGTGTTTCCATGGTTAATCTAAATCCAGTCAAGTTGATCAGATTAACAAACACACGTGGTAATGGTTTTACATTATTTTAAACTGACACGGGATGGGTAATTGAACATTTAACTTACGTGAAGGCCAGGGTCCTTTTGGTTTATGGAGCCTTTTTTTCCCCATGTAAGTGTTGACACCTCTGTTTCTGCCTGTCTAGGGGAATGACTTAATTCCTGCCCCTGGCAGGTATCTGTGGGCTCTAGCACCTAACCTTTTGAACATTGAGGAACTGGGTACTTTGTGAAGGGCTCTCTCACCAGCATTGCAAACTAGGCACTGGCAAATCTTGGCCTTTCCTTTGCTAGACAGATTACATTCCTGAAGCTAGCCACCAAGGTCTATTTCCCTATTTAGCCACTTCCTTATGCCTGACTAAATCTCCAAGGTCCAGCTATCAAAACACCAAGGTCCAGTAATTCATTATTTGGCCTCACTGACTATCATGTTCAATCAGGACTTACCAGTTCATCCTAGCACAGACATGCCCTTTATCTTGTTAAAACCCACTCCTGCAGAGAGAGACACTGGCTGCTTTCTTTGCCTGATCCAGAGGTAGCCCCCAGCTTGTGCCCTCCGGACTAATAAATCTCCTTTGTGGTGAGGATTTGGTGTTTGGGTGTGTTCTGTGCTGACTCTGAGACCTCACCACTGTGAGTCCCAGGTCTAGGGACAGGGAGAGAGGAGTCAATGAAAGGAGAATTCGGGCAGAATGATGGTAATGATTTTGCTTAACTGTCCCTGTGGCTGTACCCTGAAGTTGGCTCTGGGTGACTCGAAGCCCCTGGCAGGCAGACGAAGGTAAGTTCCAGAGAGTTATTTTAAAGACAGAAGTGTAGTGGTGGAGATTGCTCAGAGAATCTTGATTTTGATTGGTGTTTTATCCAAACTTGCTCCTAAATGGTTTCTGTTTCTCATGTGTTCGTAGGGTTCTGGTCTATATAACTCTGTGGCTCTGCCCTAGCAGGAGTCTCACTTACATTAGATGCAATTACACATGGTAATTACACATAGGCTGCACCGACTGTAATTATCCCAGGCACACATTCTAACATCTCCCAAAGAAGATACTTAAAACAACCCAATAAACAGAAAGGGCGTTTGGGAAATCCTGTAAGTATGGCTTCCTCTGGGAGTAAGCACAGGTGAGGGTGGGGCTTTCCTGAGGATCTTCCCCACGGTGCAGTTGTCATGTCCTCGATTTACCCCGTTTTCTAACACCTGAGTTGTACATCTGCATTGCTACACAGTATGCCCAAGACAGACACGCTGGCTGCTCAGTTCTGACACCGATGTTACTCATTCCATCCAGGTCTAGGTGGTAAGGCGGATGTACAGTCTCAGAGGTTCTGGCAGTCTCTTCTTTCCCTCTCCCTGTTCATCTCCCAGGAGTTCACGTTGATTGCATGCCAAACATTCAGTACAGTTAGCAGCGCACACAAAGACAGAGTGCCTGATGTAATATGTACTGTAGACTAGTGGGCAACGGAAGAAAATAAAGGCTACACGGTATGAGGTGTGGGCAGCTGGTGACCTAGTAGTTAAGAGCGAGGGATGCTTTGACCACGAGCACTTGAACACATCCAAGATCAGTCGGGGTAACTGTACATCTGTGAATGGGCTGACGAGTTCTGCTCTTGCCTTTCTCCATGTGTGCAGGATGGAGATGTCTGTCCAGAGGCTGGCTTCTAACAGGACATCCTCACAGTCCTCGAACTCTGACTACACCTGGGAATACGAGTACTATGAGATTGGACCAGTTTCCTTCGAAGGACTGAAGGCTCATAAATGTAAGACTTGTGCTGCTCCTCGGGGCAACCCGTGGAGGCCCCGTGACTGCTTTTTCCTAACATACTATCTTCTTACAGAAGATTCTTCTATCTCTAAATACAAAGCACCTCTTTCACATAGGCTGGTTTCTGTGGGGTGGTATGATATGGGGCATTGGTTTTTCTGGTTTACAACATCTGCTTGGTGGAAGAGTGTGAATATGGCTTTAGCTTTAGAAAGAGTTTTTCGTTATTTATTTATTTTTAAAGAAGGTATTAACTATTCCAGGTCCTGTCAGGCAGTAGATCTGCCTATCTAATACCAGTACTTGGGAGGCAGAGGCAGGCAAATCTCTGTGAGTTTGAGGCCAGCCTGGTCTACAGAGCTTGGTTCCAGGACAGGCAAAGCTACACAGGGAAACCCTGTCTTGAAAAAACAAAAACAAAACCAAAAAAACCAAAGTAACAACAACAAAACAAAAACACACAAGCAAAAGAAACAAAAAAAATTTCCACAAAACAACAATAAAGGTGCATATGGAAATAGGGTCTGCCATGGCTCCTGCCGCATATGTAGCAGAGGTTGGCCCTTATCTAGCATCGATGGGAGGGGAGGCCCTTGGTCCTGTGAAGGCTCCAGGCCCCAGTGTAGGGGAATGCCAGGGCAGTGAGACAGGAGGGGTTGGGTGGGGAGGACCCTCATAGAAGCAGGGGGAGGGGGATGAGATAGGGAGTTTTCGGAGGGGAAACTGGGAAAGGGGATAACATCTGAAATGTAAATAAATAAAATATCTAATAAAAAAATAAAGAAATAGGGTCTAGAGTGATTCAATGAAGACTCTTCATTTGTAATAGCCAGTAACATTTACAAACCCACTGGAAGGATGAAGACAGAGCTCAGCCCTTAGAGCACTGGCTGTTCTTCCAGAGGACCCAGGTTTTATTCCCAACACCCACATGGCTGCTCACAACCATCTGTAACCCCAGCTCCAAAGGATATAATACCCTCTGCTTACCTTCCTGGGCACTCAACACAGATGGTACATATACATACGTGTAGGCTAAACACCAATACACATAAAATAAAAATAAATATTAAAAGGCATTTCAAAAATCCCGTTGAAATTCTAGATTTGTGAAGAGCAGTGTTCACAGAGACAGATGAGGACAGCCTCCCATCAGAGGCCATAGAGGTTATCACGGGCAGCAGTGAGTAACGTTGCAGGAATCAGGGTGATATCGATCTGCCGCAAAGCAATGCACTCTGTGAAAGATCACTATTGCACTCTCCTCCTACCCAGTGCTTTCTAGCTCATGTGAAGGATTCTTTTTTTGAGAGGCAAAATTGATATTATAGCCAATGCAGTGCGGCCCAATCTGGGTCATGCTGTAACTGTCTCTGCAATGTCCAGTTGTTTCCAGTCGAATATATAAATACTGCAAGCATTTTAGACTTGTTACGATTCATTGATTTTTTAGTGTGTGTGTGTGTGTGTGTGTGTGTGTGTGTGTGTGTGTGTGTGTGTAGGTAGGTAGTTCCTTCAGAGGCCAGAAGAGGAGTTATAGGTAGTTGTGAGCTACCTGATCTGGGAAATTAACCTGGGTCCTCTACAAGGGTAGTGAGTGTTCTTAACTGCTGAGCCATCTCGCCAGCCCTTCATTTTAGGCTCTTAGCTGGTCCAGATCAAGTGGAACACTGGGTAGTACAGCCATGCTTCCTTCACTCTCTTTCCCTCCGACCACCGCTCCCTCCTCCTTGCCTCCCCTGTTGGCAGCAGTGACATGTTACAGTAATATGTAGTAGCACCCATTTGCTGCCAGGAGGGATCTCTACATTTGTTCCCTAAGCAAAGCCACTAGCTAAATCACATATCCATCACACTTCCAGTAATAATGAAATGCTTTTCTCCTTCCTCTGTTGACATCTGCTCAATATTTATAGGGATGAAGAGAGAGGGCATGAACCTCCTAGGAGACGTGCCATGAATTATCTGATGAAGGGTCTTGTGGTCTGAGTATGAAATCACCCTCCTAAACTCACTAAGTTCTTTAATCTGTTGTTTTTAATGGGATCACCTCTAGGAAAGGACACATGTCTGCTCTGAATTTCGGTGGAAATGGGAGAGACTGGCAGAGAGCCGTGCTGGTCTCTGTAATGTGAGTCTTTCCATCAGGGCTATGTCAGCCTGCTCCTGGTGAGTGGGTGTGATTAGGAAACTGGGGTGGGTGTGTGTATCCTGGGATCGAGCCGCAGGACACAGTTAACTTCTGTGCATCTTAGTGTCTGTCAACTTGACACACACTAGAGTCACCTGAGGAGAGGGAACCTCAATTGAGGACTCACTCCCATCATAGTTGACCTGTGGGCAAGTCTGCAGGGCATTTTCTTGATTAATGATTGCTGTGGGAGGGGCCAGCTCCCTGTGGGTGGTGCCACCCCTGACAGGTGGCCTTGAGCAAGCCTGTAAGCAGTGTTGCTCCTCTGTGGCTTTTGCATCAGTTTCTACCTCCGGGTTCTGAGTTCTTAGACTCCTGCCTCGACTTCCCCTGATGATGGACTGCAAAATATAAGGTAGAATAACTGTCCTGCTCCAAGTTGATTTTGGTCAATGTTTATCATGGGGATGGGCATGGGGAGAACACTAGCACAGAAGTTGGTACCGGGAAAATGGAGAACTGCTGTTTTGGACCTGACTGTATTTTGGAGGATTGCAGAGGAGAATTTTGGAACCTTAGGTTGAAAAAGCCATTGAGTACTCAGAGCTGAGAGTGCTACCTTGGGCTCAGAAGGTAATGCAAAGCCCAGTACACATAATGGAAGTCTGGATTTCGAAGTTTCAGAGGGAAGCAAAGGCTGCACTGGGCTGTTTGTGTGATATATCTGAATTTAGACCGCAGAAGTGAAACCTTTGTTGTATTGGAAAAATGGACAAAGGTTAGCTGGAGTTGAGAAAAATCAGCTGTGATTGAGACTGGTGTCACTGAGGTAAAATCTGGGAAGATTTCCTCATGGTCAGCCCACAGATGCTGAGGTTCACAGGACCGAAGGCTGAGTTCCAAGTTGGCAGTTGAACTTGATAATGTGTAAGTCTCTCACACAAGGTAGTGGTTTTGAAGGCATGGGGGTGGGGGTCAAGGAAAAAGGCCGAGGCTTGGTACTATGGGGTGGGGTTGGAGTCTCTCCCAAAGAAAGCCCAGGGGAGGCATTGGCGAGAGTGTACCCATAGCTGCAATGAAAACCCCAGAATAGGTCATGGGGAGAAACAGGCTTGGCAGTACAGTTCAGGTCTTGAGGAGAGCCCAGGAGAGGCTACTGGTGAAGCTGTGGCCTCAGGAACAGTGGCGGTGCCAAGGTTTCAGAGATGCCAGGACTGTAGGATGTCCATAAAGGGTAGCGGCGGTTTCTGCTCCTGTGTTATACAGTCAGTCTCAGCTTCCCCTTCCTTCCTCTCTGCTCACTCCCTGCTGGGGACCAGTCCACCACTCTATGAAAGCTGAAAGCTGCTGGTGTAGATTCTGAACAAAGTCTGGGTACCGAGGCCTCTCCGGGAAATCCGCTTTTAATTACAGTAGCAATCCCAGTCAAATGCTTATTACACACAGACATTCAGAGAAACCAATACAGTAAAATTGGGCCTTTTACATGAATTTGGTTTTCTGTCTCTTATAGATGCTAACATATAATTTTATTGGTCATTTTAAATCCTTAAGGTGGGATTGTAAAGACGGCCTGAATGTGGAAGAAGACAGGGCTGCTCTAGGATGTGTCAGGGTCTCACAGAAGCATTTAAGTAGAGATGAAACCACACGGCAGCCTCTCAGCTCTTCCTTTAAGTCTTTGAGAAGGCTTATGAGCAAGGAGGGGTTTGCAGGGGAGACCTTCTCAATAAACAGATCTGGAAATGCCATTTATCACAGTAGGGGTCTATTCTAACCTGGGACTGAAACGTGACATTGGTAGATAGTTTTAGAGTTGGCTTTTTCTCTAAAGCAGTTGCTACAATACAATGTGTAGACTTGGAGATAACCGTATATACCATTTCATCATAGCACATGCCTAGATAATTGAGATTTATAATTTCAAGTCAGCTGTACTGGAATACACGTGTTTTTGGTGATTCGCTTTATGTCTTTTAATTTTATTTATTATTATTGTATGTTTTGTGTGTATGATATATGGGTCGGTGCACACAGCTTTCTTGGTATTCATGTAGCGACACTTTGTGGAGTGGAATCTCTCATGTCAGCTTTCAGGGGTTCTGGGACACAAACTCAGAATGTCAGGTTTTCTCCACAAATGCTTTCCCCTGCTGAACCATCCTGAAGATCCCCCTCCACAAACCCCTTACTTTTATGGCTTATTTCCATTATATTCGAAGGCAAGGTCTAAAGAAATTCCTGTTTCTTTAGCACTTGGAATTAGGACACTAGGAATGAGAGATTAATATTTTTATCCAGAGTGCTAAATATACTACCTCAAATGTCTGTCTAGTCAGTAGTATATGTAATTGGCGAGTATGAATTATACAGAGTAAATTGTCCATTTTACTTTAGAAAATGTGATGCACATGAACAAATTGATAAGTTATGTTGCTTCACCAGTGAAATGAGCCAATTTAAGCGAGATTAGAGAATATATAAAGGTAGTTTGATTGGGAGACGGCTCTTGGGTGAGTTCATTGGTCCCAAGGAACAGGGGCAGGGAAGTTGCCATGGGGAAGAAGACAGAGGGGAGGGGGGAAGAGAAAGACAGGGTGAGGGAGTGGGGGAAAGGGGAGGGAGGAGAGAGAGGGGGGGAGGGGTATCTCAAAATGTCTGGATTAGATAGGAAAGAGTCTCTCGGGGAATCCCAGCCCCTGGCTGGAATCTTCAGTGCAGAGGGAGGAGGGTGGGGTATGCCAGGTAAGGACTGAGGGAGAATCTGGAGGCCAGGTCACTCCCATATAAGCACCTCAGCCGTTTGTCTGGAGTTCCTAAGAAAATCAGGATCCTGGTCCAGGCCTGGGAGAGCTTGTTTAACTGCTGTCCAGGACTTGACCAGCAACCCCATTGCAATTATTCTTTGCATTTAAGCACATTCACTGTACAAGCTTTGATCATTTTTTAAAAGTTCTATTAATATTCACTGTATTCTTGAGTGGGTAAACTTTTAAAGTTCAGGTAAGAAAATCAGGTTGAAAATGCAGACTGACTCAGCCCTGTTGCCCCTCAACAGTGTGTGGCCTAGTGTATATACCAGGCTCTGCAACAGACTCTAATCCTTGTGCCCCAGACATACACACAGAGGCTGTTCAGCTTTGACTTACGATGGTATATATCCCTATAAACTGGAAATATGGACGTTAACTTACCTAACCTAGTAAACATCCGACCTAGCTGAGTATCATGGTGTTGTATTGCTGTTCCTTCTGCACCAGAGTGGCCCTTTAGAAGAGGTAGCTTGCTGCCGCTGTTCTTTATCTAGAGATAGCATCATGCCTCTGGTATCTTGCAAGCCTGAAAAAAGATTGAAGTTGAAAGTCTGAAGTACAGGTTTTATTACGGTACATATTGCTTTCAAATCTCCTATAATGGAAAACTCAGAAACCATCTACAGCCTTGACTACTGCTCAAGACAGGATCAAGACCCATTCAGAGAGAAAAAGAAAAGATGGGAGGGTGTTGCCAGGTAGAGAAAGAAGGGGCGGCCTGCCAAGGGGGTAGTGTGAAGTGTGGACGGGTGGGGCAGACTTTCACCAGCTCCAAAGTGGTGAGAAAGTCTGTTCAAGTGTTGGTGCGAGGACGCTGTAGCCAGCAGCTAAAGCTACACACAGGGACATGATGTCCCCTAGTCAAAATGGGATTTAAAGTAGGAGTGAATTAGGAGACAAGAATAGCCACTGTAATGATAAAACCCAGCCCTGCAGGATACCTTCTAAGCCTGTGGCACCAAGTAAAGTACCCTGGCTGGCACATTTCCTTTGCCAGCCTCCGTGTCAGAGCCGGCAAAAAGCAGCTCTTGCAGGGGTAGGGACGGGGTGGTGAGGAGAGCAGAAGGTATTCATTCATTAGTGGTGGCCAGGAGGCCATCTATATGGACTTTCCAAAAGGTGACCTAGACCTGAATCGTGTCAACATGAACATGAATGAAGTGGAGTAAAGTAAATTCATTTTAAATATTTCTGATATAAAAAAAATTCATCCAAGGCAGCAAAGTAGAAGATTGAAGTGTGGGATAACCTGTGACCTGTCGTCGCCCTCATCGCGATGTTTTTGACTTCTTGTCGTAGTTGGTGAGCTAGCATCTCTAGAAAGCTCAGAATCCTGAAATGCGTAAGCTACCTCAAACCACGGGAAACACTAATGTCACCTTACCTGTCTTGCAGATTCCATTGTGATTGGATTCTGGGTTGGTCTTGCGGTCTTTGTGATTTTCATGTTTTTTGTGCTGACTTTGCTGACGAAGACAGGCGCCCCACACCAAGAGTAAGTCTGGGCTGCTCTGTGCTTCACAGAGAACTAGAACCTGGAACAAGTTCTGGCTGGGTTGAAGCAGCGGCTGGGGAGGTGGGCGGGGCACCAGTGCTGGGGAGGGGAAGGTAGGAGGGGCATGGATTGCTACCCAGATGCAGGTGCTGTTTAGGAGAGATCACTGTTCCTGCTTTTTTTTTTTTTTTTTTTTTTGCCTCTTGTTGCCCTCATGAAATCAGCCTTCTTGGTTCTTTCCTGCCATCTTTATGCTAATCCTAGATCTGATCTTTATATTGGAAGAAATTGCATGCAAAGGCTGGTATGTTTACACAGTTGAACCTGGCAGCAATCCTCTGCCTGTGTCTTACTACTTGGTTTCTCCTGACTGTTGTTGGCTTTTCTTTTCATACTTCAGCTTTAGAGAAGATCCCAGCCAAAGGGAGCTGTTTACCCCATCATGCAGTTTGCTTTAGATGTCGGGAGCTAGAGAAATCCTTTAAATACCAACATTCTAAGTGAGGAGCACTTTTCATAGTATTGTTCTAGGAAACCCAAACATGTGGCGTAGTTTGTAATAGTAAGAAAAGATAAGGTCAAACAAACAAACAAACAAACAAACAAACAAACATATTGGAGAGATGGCTCAGTGGTTAAGAGCATTGACTGCTCTTCCAGAAGACCTTGGTTTGATTCCCAGCACCTACATGGCTGCTTTCAACCATCTGTAACTCCACTTCTAGAGGATCTGATGCTTTCTTCTGGCCTCCTTGGGCAGCAGGCATGTTGGATACATACAAGTTGGTAAAACATTGTACATATTCCTAGCTAGGCCACGATTCCTAGCTATTTGGCTAAACACTACTCTAGGTGTTTCTGTACATGTTTTTTAAAGATGAGTTAATACTTATATCTACACACTTTAAGGAGGTGAGCTTCATTTACTGAGATGAGTGTCTTCTTGAATAACACTGACTGTCCAAACAAGAACTCCTCCCTGCAGTTCCAGGCTTTGAAGCTTATAGAGTATGAATGAGCCAATTTTGGAATGAAACCTCTCTCTCTCTCTCTCTCTCTCTCTCTCTCTCTCTCTCTCTCTCTCTCTCTACACACACACACACACACACACACACACACACACACACACACACACACGGTGGGGGAGCAAGAGAAGAGGGAAGCTGGGAAGAAAGAGGAGGGGAACAGAGGAGGGAAGAGTGGGCCATGTTTGCATCCTGTTGTTTCTTTGGAGACAGCACAGTCTAGTCTATGTCCTTAAGGAGTCATTCTGAACTATGCTCAGTCACAGAGCAGAGCTCCCTGGGACCCTGCATGCTTCTAACAAAGTGAAGTGGGATGTCCTTTACTCTCAGGAAGGAAGTGGATCAACTCTCAGAAGCATAGTTTCAATCTTGCTTCCCAGAGTCTGGGACCATGTTAAGATTTGGCTGGGAAGGACTAATGGAGTTAAGCTGGGTTATGGGACATAGCAGCCACTTGTTAGTAGAGCACCACAGAGGCCGAGTCATCCTCAAGTGATATGACTTTCAGGGTTGGTAAGGGACAGAGGCATCTTCCACTAGAGCAGGGGGTCTCAACCTGTGGGTCTCAACCCTCTTGGGGGTCAAACTACCCCCTCACAGGGGTTGCATATCAGATAGCCTGCATATCATATATTTGCGATTCATAACAGTACCACCATTACAGTTATGAAGTAGCAGTGCGATAATTTTATGGTTGGGGTCACCACAACATGAGGAGCTGTAGTAAAGGGTCCCAGCAGTAGGAAGGTTGAGAGCCGCTGCTGTAGAGCACTGCTGTCCCACCCTCGGCCTCCTTGGTTGCTATGACAGCATGCATGTGGATTCCCACCTTTCTGTTCTTTAGATGAGGAGTAGAACCCACCCTTCCCTCCTGTCACTCATTCGTCAGAACTAGCTCTGCCCACCTGATCTCAGGCTGGGAATGGCAGTCAGCTTCCTGTCTAGAAGAGAACCAGGTGTCTATGGGCACAAGAAAGGAAGGGTTTGGAGGCAGAGATCCAGGTATAAAGCTGGTATCTTCTTTCTTAAAAGCTTTTAGGCCGGAGAAGCAGCTTTGATGGTGATTATTTTTCCTGTAGAGTCTTTGTGTGTGTGTGTGTGTGTGTGTGTGTGTGTGTGTGTGTGTGTGTGTGTGTGTATGTGTGTAGTGGGAAAGCTCTTATCTGGGTGTTGTACAGGCAGTGAAAAGCCATTTTGTCCTTCCTATCTGCAGGGGAGACTGAGGAGAGTGTCTTGGTGGAACATTATAGCCCATTAGCACACATCTGTCAGAGACAGGCATGGGGCTAGAATTAGAAAATTGTTAGATTCGTGTTTATGTTGGATATTTTGGACTTTTTTTAAAAAAAAAATTTCAAGCCTCAGACATCAGACATCCACCACAAATGGCTTTTTTTTTTTTTTTTTGGTAGCCTTTGCTAAATGCCCTTTATCCTGCTAAGGATAGCTTTTATTTAAGAGTGAATAAAGGCTTGCTCATGACCTTATAAAACTGGAAATGACATTTTGCCTGAAATTGTAAATTGTAATTTAGCAGACTATGGCACTCGCTACAGGACAGGGGTGTGCAACTGGAGCAGACAGCAGGAAAATGTCAGTGCTTGAAATCATTGGTACTGACCGACACCCCAGGTCTAGTGGGCAGGGTGCAGATGTGGTGAGCAGTTGCTAAGGAACCCTGAGATCCCAAGACACTGATGACCAGTCAACAGGTAGAAAAGCTGTGTTGGGTCCAACCCATAAACCTTTGCTGAATTTCCTTTGTTTTTATCATCAGTTAGGAGGTTTTATTAAGTGTGTAGTTAGTTACTGCGTGCCCGGGGCCATGCTGAGAGAAATTCTACAGTGATGGAGTTTCCCTGCCCACACAGTCCAACATCTCCCAGCTAATCAACAAAATTTGTTACATGGAAGGGCTTTCATAGAAGTGTGTGCTTGGTGCCTCTGTCAGGCTGATTTACAGCATGCATGTTGTGCTCTGCAGGTAGAGGTGTGTGTGTGTGTGTGTGTGTGTGTGTGTGTGTGTGTGTGTGTGTAGGGGGGTCTGTCTGCCTGACTTTTTTTGGTTTTCTGTTACAAGAAGATGAGTCTGTGGATGGCTGTGTGTCTCGTAGCAGTCAGGGTTTTAGACAAGCCCCTAGACAACATCTTGCTGTATTCTGTGTTTTATACGGTGTCTACTGAGGCCCATATCTTCACAAGACCCTTTGAAGGACACATATTTATCAGTGTGCACATCTGTGGATAGGAAAGAAAGGCTAGAGGAAAATAGCTCCCACAGAAGGCAGAGAAACATGACCTAGGAAAGAAATGAGGGAGGGGGTGGATAGATATCTTCCTGTTGCTAGATCTCAGAGTCTTGCCATGGAGACATTGACCACATCAGGGCAGGTGCCTGCTGGTAGACCAACACCTCAAACAGAGGTGCAAAGCGGCAATCAGGTTCATTGTAGTTAGACTGTAGAGTGAGTAAAAGGATTGGGGAGGGGGTAGAGGGGAAGGGAGGGAATTACGAGGCACCAGGCAGGAATAGCAGGCTGGGGGGGTGAGTAGAATGAGGGGGCATAGTGAGTACAGACACTCACTGCATGGGTTAGAGGACTGGACGGTTCTTCTGGAAGATGCTGTTTATTGTGGTGCTGATAACCCCACAGGCTGGGAGAATAGAGAGGGGTGCAGCCTATGGTGAGAAAAAGCCAAGGATCAGAGCAGTCAGGTCTAGCCTGAGCAACAGGATGTTGGAGATGATTAATGAAATCCAAATTAAAATTAAAGAATGTACATTCTCAAAACAAAACGAGAAAACGGGTTCAGGTTTCTAGCAGAATGAACAAACTTAGGATGACGTGGGAGGACTTCTAAACACTCAAGCCGGATCTTGACTGCAGAACACACAATGGGTATGAACTGTCACAAGTGGGGAAAGGTGCTAGGATTCTTGGGGATAACGTTTCCTGGCAAATAGTCTTTGAGCGCTCTCTTTTCATGATGGTACCAACCATTAGCTCACCCTTTCAAGGTTCCAGTTCTTGAATCTTGGGGCTTCTGGTTTTAGATATAATTTTAGCTAAGGTGGAATTTAAGATGTTAGGGCCTTGTAATTATCTATTTCAGTTTAGCCAGAGCCACAGGAGAGTTGACCTGTTTTAAACGTCTTTTAAACTGCTATTTAACTGCTACTATAGAAATTGGGAGCTTTAGTTTTCTTCAGGACCTCTGAGTTTGAGAGTTTAAAACTACAGCTGGCCCTCCTCTGTCATGAGAGCATAGAGCCTGTGTAATGGTTCCCAGGCCATTACAGGCACATGCTTTATAGATCCTAGCAACAAGGTATGTTTCTTTCCTGAAAACGGAAGGTAAGGGTTCAGCTGCAAGCTCCCCACTGCCTGTTAGAGAGGATCTTTTGAAAGGGACTGTGTTAGCTTCCAAAGAGTATTCACAGGTATGGCTCAGTGAGGGCCAAGCTGCTTTAAGACCCTCCAGCATGCCTTTGTGAATTGAGACCTTACAGGCTGTATGTGACTGAAGATTACTATGTATGTAGCCCATAATATTGTAACATATTTTTTTGTAACTTAAAGTTTTAAAAATTTTATTTGTGTGTGTGTGTGTGTGTGTGTGTGTGTGTGTGTGTGTGCCATATGTGTACAGGTGCCCACAGAGGCCAGAAGAAGGTGTCTGATCCTTGGATTTGGTGTCACTGGTAGTCCTAAGCACTCATGTTCTCCGGAAGAACAGTCAGTGCTTGCTTTTGGCTGCTGTATGATCTCTCTTACCTATAACCCAAGGTTATTGAACACGAACTTTGTAGACTGCAGTGCTGTGTGATAATGTTGGGCACAACAGCAAAGTCTTCATTAACCTCGAGGGCCGTTCTCACTAATAATTAGCAGGAAGATAGCCCACCAGTATCATGGAATCTGAGCCTATGTGACCACCCAGGTTGGCCAGTTGTGGAAGGTGCAAAGTACCAAGCACCCTGGGGAGGAAGCCCTGAGGCTGACGACTGAGCAGCTCTTGGAGAAGTGAGGAGCAAAGACAGGGTGGTTTCCTGAGGCTAAATACAGGCAGAGGAGAGACTGCATGGAACGGATTTGTTGGACCTCTTTATCACTGTCTCTGGAGTCTACACCTAGTGCCAGTATTCCCTCCATTCAGGTGCATCTGCTTCTAGTTTTAGGCCTTAGCTGAACATGTCTTTGGATTTATTTCCAGCCTGTAGGATCTGTAGAAGAGGCATCTTGCCAGGACAAGATTTGCTTTAATTTCAAATCTCCTCATGACTGGTGTGTTCATTCATTCACTCGTCCAACGCTGAGCAGTGAGTATATACCTACTGCTGTTTTGGGCACTAGGAATGTAGGCAAGAAGCATACAATTCCGGTCCTGGAGAGCCTACCACCTAAAGCAGGTGGCAGAGAAGTGAAGGAATAAGCATGAGATAGAGAGGAAGATAGATGGGGAGAAGCTCCCAGGGCCCCTGCAGAGCACCTACCCCGGATCAAACGTGTTGCAGAAGGTTTCTTGTAGTGATGGGGCCCAGAGGAAGGAAGCAACTTGGCAGCAGATACTGACAGGGCTGTAGCTCTGTGCTGTGTGCTGGAGGCTTGTGATTTTGAACATCACTATAGAATTGACCATTGGGGATTCTGTGAAAATGCTGATTACTGAGTCTATCTCCAGAGATTCTAAAGGTTGCAAGACAGAACTTTCTTCAGAGATACTTAATTTGACTTTGATGCAAAGCTGGGAGATGGTCTGGTTGCTAAAGTGATAGGTATGCAAGTTTGAGGACCTGAATTTTGGATCCTGGAAACTCACATAAAAACTAGTGTATAGTATGTGACTGTAATCCCAATATGGGGAAGGTGGAGGCAGGAGGATTTCTTGTTCTTGCTGGACAGCAAGTCTAAGCTGAATCAGTGAGCTCCAGATTCAGTGAGAGATCCTGTATCATAAAGGAGTAAAATAAAGCAGAAATGAAAAACAAAACTATTGAAGAAGACACTGAATGTGGACTTCTGGGCTCCACCTATACCTGCACACACATTCCACACACAAACACACGTACCACATATGCATAAGCATGAAATAAAGACTAAAAACTGATTTCAATTCAGGAGATCTAAGAATCACTGGAGTGCTTACAGAGTGCTAGGGGTTCTGCACCCTATCTTCCCGCAGGAAAATCCAGGGGCTTTCATCTGGAGGTTTTTTGCCTTGAAGTCTGTGTTCAAAAGTGATGTACCTCACTTCTGGTACTGGTCTGCATAACCTAAGAGACACCCAGTAGGTGCTTTCTGGGACTCTCCTGGCCTGACCTCCATGCAGGACAGCATGAGATGGTAGGCATGTGAGCTGCAGATCTGTGACCTCTCCTTTTCTTTACAGCAATGCGGAGTCTGCAGAGAAGAGGTTCCGAATGAACAGCTTTGTGTCGGACTTTGGGAAGCCCCTGGAGTCAGACAAGGTGTTTTCTCGTCATGGCAATGAGGAGTCCAGGTCTCTGTTCCACTGTTACATCAATGAAGTGGAACACCTGGACAGGGCTAAAGTTTGCCACCAAACAACAGCCATCGACAGTGATGTCCACCTCCAGGAAGCCGTCAGAGGCGGGGGGAGGTCCGAGGAGGAGCTAACCAGGTTTATGAGGTTTGACATCCCCAACTTCGTGAACACAGACCAGAACTCCTTTGGGGAGGATGATCTTCTGATTTCAGAACCACCCGTTCTTCTAGAGAATAAGCCAGTTTCCCAGACATCACGTACAGACCTGGACTGAGAGACACTTGTGGGTGCCTTCCTGAGGATGTGTTCAGTCTCTGTACAGCAAGAAAGCACATGCTACCCACACTCCTGTGTGTGTGTGTGTGTGTGTGTGTGTGTGTGTAGAGAGAGAGAGAGGGGGGAAGTGGAGGGGGAGAGGATGATGCTTAAAGTTTAAGGCCTAGGCTCGAACTGGGACGTAGTGATAGAGGGGCAGAATTTCAGCATTTGGAGATGGAAGGTACCATTTTGATTTTGAGGGGGATGAATTTTTTTCTTTTTGGATTAAAAATGCATTGCCACTATTAAAGCTTCTTTACTGAAACAATTAGCCACATGTGCAATTGAGCCCCCTCCTGGGTGAGGGTTAGGTCACCGCAGCCTGGCCTAGCCCTTTCCTACCGTTCTCTGCCTGTAACAAGCCGCTTTACCTCTCTGGCCTGCCATGGTTTTCAGGTAAGGTGGCCTGCCCAGAGCAGATGACCTACCCCAGCTCTAGAATTTTGTGACTTTCAGACTTAGCGTCTCAGTCAAGCTGAGAAACACGTAAGCAGTAGAACATGGCAACCTGGCTTTGATGGCAGGTTCTCCAGGCCTTGGTGCCCTCCCTTCACTCAGCCCTTGACTGAGTCACACTTCACTTAGGGAAACCTTTCCCAGGAGACCAGGAGACTCACGCACTATGTACAGTGTTTCTGTTGAGTTATGCTGTAGCAGTTTATGTGATGGACTCCACCCACCCCTGCTTTAAATGGGGGCAGCTTTGACTCCAGTGAGTACCAGCCTAAACTGTTTCACAAGCATCTGTGCTCTCAAAAAATGGTAGGGCAGAGTCGTCATCTGGCTGATGTGGGTCCCTTCGGGGTGTCCCCATGTTTGCATCTCTGTGCTCACACTTCTGAACTATTTGGCTTCAGATACTGCTTGCCATGGTCTGCATGGCAGATGGTGTGGGTGTCGGCTGCCTGGCTTGGAGCTGAGATGGTCAGTGGGTTGTTTGTGCCACAGTAGCAGATATTCAGGATTGTGATGGTGCTGATGTTAGCAACCTGATGCTCATTTCACAGAGGAAGGAACCTTTTGCTGGTGTCAGAAACAGCTCAGTCTTGCACACAGAGAGTTGTATGCATGGCCAGCTGCTCATCTCTGGGTGGCATCTTCTTTATGAATTTGTTTACCATTTGTCTTGCTTAAGTTGCAAAATAAATGCATTTGATCGCACAGGAATTTTCTCTGGTTTGATTTTCACACAGGCAAGTGTATTAGTCAGGGTTCTCTAGAGTCACAGAACTTATATGTAGTCTCTATATAGTAAGGGAGTTTGTTGATGACTTACAGTCTGTAGTCAAACTCCCCAACAATGGTCGGCAGCAGCTGTGAATGAAAACCCAAGGATCTAGCAGCCGCTTAGTCCCACAAGGCTTGCAGGCGAAGAAGATTGAATCTTCCTCCTTCCAATGTCCTTATGTAGATCTCCAGCAGCAGGTGTGCGCACTACCACACCTGAAACTTGTGTCCTCGTCTCAAGATCCAGATCACAGGGGAGCCTTCTAATTCTGGATTGTAATTCACTCCAGATATAGTCAAGTTGACAATCATAAATAGCCACTACAATCCACCCCTTGTCAACTTGACACAAATAATACCTCATATCCACATGAAACAATAACAAGGTCATAAATACACTTAACATGATATAACTATTCCTCATACAATTGCAAACACATTTATAAACTTACAATGGGGCAATGTCCCTTGGGAACATTCCTTTTAGTCTCTCAACTCAAATACCAACTGATGTTAAAGAAATTGGAAGACAAATATGTTCTTAACAAAATACAACAGAAGCATTCATATTGCTTATAATCCTCGTTTCTGAAGCTGGTTACGTGGTCTTAGCTGGTATTTATAACTACCTTCCTCTACTACCCATTCTGTATTTCCTCCACCCTCTGCAAGCACCTCAGCAGGTCTTGGCTCTTTTCCTGGAGGAGTGACCCATACCTTCATCCTGATGGGTCTGCATCCTTTGTCATCCTGCTTGGAGTAGGCTGTTGTAGTTTCCCATTGACTTTAATCACAGGACATGGTAGTACTAAGAGACGCCCTAATGGATCTCCTGCACTCCAGACGTAATCCTTCTTACCTCCAGGGAGAGACAATCCAATTTCCCCATGGTAATCTGGATCTATCACCCCTCCTAACACTGTTATTCCTTTCTTAACCTGTTGGTTTAAGGGCATTAGAAGCCCAAAATGACCAGGGGGAAGTCTGACCTTCCAGTTCAATGAAATGTTTGTTGTAGCTCCTGGTAGGAGCACTCCCCCCTCTGGAACCAAAACTTCTAGGCCAACAGAACCTAGAGTTGTGGGGACAGGAAGCAAAAATTTGGGAACAAGTCCACCCAAGGAAGCCCCTTTCACATAATGTCTTTGAAAGGAAGTATGATTCTTTAAGAGACTAACACAAAGTAGTAGAACAAAATATGAACTAATTAGTATAGTATCATTAAAGCCACTTTAACAAATTCTCACAGATAGAGACGTGCTACCTTGATGTATATTTTTACACAACACAACAAGATTGATCTTACTAACTTGCATGAGTATTAATTCTTTCAACTATATATAAATATATATTTATATATAAATACAAATCATGGACTACTTCTTAATTATGCATGAAAGCTATTCAAGAGATATCATATTGTGAAGTTGATTAGCCAGAAGAGGACTTGGGCTCCTAAACAGAAGGAAGAATGTCCCCAAGTATCATAATTTTAAGTACTAAATGTTAAGAGCCATGAAAAATCTAATACTTTACAACCTCTTACAAGTGAAGAGGCTAGGCTCTCTCAGTCCCCTAAATGCTTCCAGCAGACACAAGATTTCTGAGCAAGACCAAGAACTTCTGTTCAGCCCAGCAGCCTACAGGTGTATCACAGGGATGTTGGTTCTGAGTTAATTGTTCATTGCTGTTATAAAAATCAGGACAGACCATGTCTTTAAACAACATGAACTTATTTTCTTATCATCCTAGTACACAAGTGTAAAACTAGCCCCAGATAGCTAAAATTAATGTGGCTGCGTTCCATCTAGAAAAGTTCTGGTTTGGATTTGCAATGTCCTCCAAGGGCTCGTGGGTTAAGGACTTGGTCCCCAGTATAGCAATGACCAGAGGTGGGAAGAATCCCAGAAGAATCCGGTCCATGATTGGATCATGAGGGCTATGAGCTCATGGATTAGTTAATGGGTTCTTAGTTTAATGGACTAACAGAAGTGATAGGAACACAGGAGGTAGAGAACCTAGTTGTTGGCATGCCTTGGAAAGCTGGGTCTCATTGCTGGCTCTTCTGTTCCCTGGCCACCATGAGGTGAGCAGCCTCCGTCTCCATATACTCTTGCTGTCATGATGGACTGCCACAGGCCCAGAAAGGATGGACCAAATGACCATGGATTTGAGGTCTCTGAAACCATGAGCCTAAATATACTTTTCCTTATTTTCTTTCAGAGAAAGCTAACATAGGAGGCTCTGGAAAAATCTATTTTTTTGCCTTTATCACTTTGCACAGGTGGCTCAATCTTTGGATCATGACATTATGTCACTGTGAGCTCTTCTTTTGCTTTCTGCCTCTGACCGCCCTGTGTCATCCTTACCAGGACTCTGGTGGTTACACTGGATTACTGAAGATAACTCATTTCAAGTCTCTTCCTGATCTCATCTGCCAAAGTCCCTTTTGTCATGAAAGGTAACACAGAACCAGAAATGACATATTGAGAGCCAGAAGCCTTCCTTCCTTGTCTTCTTTGACCCAGCTCATCCTCCATGTAAAATATAGTTAACTCAAAATGATAGAGTTTCAATCTATTACAGTATCAACTCCAAGCTGGATACTGTCATTATTTTTTTTTCCCTCCTTTTTTATTTTTGATACTTTATATACATTTCCAATGTTTCCCCTTTTCTGAGTCTCCTCTTTGTATACCCCCATCCCCTCCCCAACCTGCCTCTAGGAGGGAATTCCACCTCCC